>JAGQAX010000015.1:2654099-3254099 GCA_019142605.1 Cephalopholis sonnerati | reverse complement strand
AGCCCACAACTTCGCCCGAGACCAGCTGGAAAAGGCGGGCATGAGACAAAAGAGGAACTACGATACGAGAGCCAGAGGGAGGCACTTCCTGGCCGGAGAACTGGTCTGGGTGTACAGCCCACAGAGAAAGAAGGGCCGGTGCCCTAAACTGGACAGCCATTGGGTGGGACCCTGCAGAGTACGGGAGAGGATGAGCGAGGTGGTGTACAGGGCCAAGCTGCCACCCAGAGGAAGGAAGGTGGCACTCCACAGAGACAGGTTGGCCCCATACAAGGGGGATTCCCTCCCCCTCCAGAACCCTGAGCCCCTGCCAACCACACCAAAGCCAAGGAGAACTGGTCCCAGGCCGCAGACGGATAACAGCCCCACTTCCCCTACACCCAGCCCCCCAGACACGCTGACTGTGTCCCCCAACCCCAACCCCATGCCCCATTCTCCCCTTCTACCACACCCACCTGACCCCAATCAGTAGGCAGAACTGCCAGGACCACTGCCTGGCCCACGGCCACAGAGACAGAGACAGCCACCGGGCCACCTTAGAGACTTTGTTTGATCCCTCGGGGCGAGGGACATTGTAAGGGGGGAGCAGTGTCGCGACCTGTAATGTGGTGTATTGTAAGTCAGACAGTTACAAGTTCATAATTATTGTTCATGTTACTTACTAACTGAGTGGATAAGTAGTCACAAGAGACAAATGAGTGTGTGCCTGCAGTTAGTGGGGGGGCAGGCAGGAGGTGACGTCGGGGCGCGGGGGCATTATTGTGGTTGTTGTTCCGGGGCAGCGGCATGAGCGAGTGGCAGATAAAAAGGGAGGCAAAGGATTGTTCTGTACGGCGTGGTTACGGCCAACAGTAGCCAGGTTTGTTCTTTAATAAATGCTCAGTTGCAAGCAGGTCAGTCCTCCTGTTTATTCAACGCATCCATCCAGACAGGACGCTACAATACATATATATATCTATATATATATGAAATTAAAACCTAATAAATTCCACTACAAAACTAATTCAGACTTTTTAAAGGCCTACAGTTTATACAGTTTAAATGAGCACTATGTAGTTTTGGACAAATTTTTTTAAAATGGAGGACAGAAATCATCACTGATTAAATTTCATGTATAAACAAAATAAACAATCTGTCTACATTTTCATGGATGAATAAACAAACTGACACTGACCCTGCCGCTGGTTTAAAGACAGTATTTTGCAGACCTTTGCAGACTCCTTGTTTATTCAGTAATGGAAAAATAAATATTTCTAAGTTTATACTCTTGCCTAATCATATTGTAAATATCAAATTTACAAGTTAGACTTTATGTTCCAAAACTACATAGTGCACCTTTAAGACATTTTCTCAAGATTCACAGATTTGCAGGAAGACAATTTTTCTCTCGATATAAATGTATGTGTGTATACCTGTCAGTGTTTTCTTAAGATCATCTCTGAACTTCTTGATTGATGTTGCATTTTGCCCATTTGTAACATCAAGATCCACCCAGTTTAATCCAAACTGTGAGTCAAGCATTGTAGCCAACAAGTACACATTGTGGCTGAAAGGTTCCTGTTTCCCACCGTCTTTAGTCATGTTTGTTTTGGCAAAGATTCCACTGAATCTTCTCATCAGAGACTGACGAAGGGCCTTTACTCTTGGCCGACACTGTATTCGTGTCTCCTCCATTTCACAAGATGTGTATGCAAGTCCAGAACAGTCGGAACCACCATGCTAATGGTAACTGATTTCTCTCCCTCTGTCAGGTCTGTTGCCTCTGAGAATGAAGCGAGAATTGAAGTCAGTTTCTTAAGCTGGTTCCACTCTCGAGTGCTGAACACCACTTCTTCATAGTCTTTGCTGCACATTTCAGTCAGAGCTTTATGGTCCAGAGCTGTGAGGGCCTGCACTTGTTTGAAAGTGCTGATCCAGCGAGTGTTGTTTGCAGTTGGAATAATCTTAGTAGAATCAAATGCAGCCTCAAACTTGTCTTTGAACTGTGAACTGCTGTGTAATAGAGTTGAGAAGCGTGATGTTTTGGCAATAGTGCGAGAGATGGCTCTAACTTCCTTCATGCCGTCATTCATAACTAACTGCAGGGAGTGAGCAAAACAAGAAATGCATTCCCCTGATGACCACCAGGGTAGTTCTGTGTCTTCCACAGGATTCATGTCCTCCCACAGGTGCTCATATCTAGATTTTCCTCCTCACTCTCGCTGTCATCTGACTGCTGTTGTGGCATGCGAACTTTAAAAGCACACTTCATGTTGGCAGCATTGTCTGTGACAATATAACTTCTGATGGATACCATATTCTTCTGTGATCTCCTCAAAAACACTCCTCAAATTCGCTCTCCACTATGTTTGCCTGGGAAATGTCTACAGTCCAGCAAGTAGGATTCAAGGGCATAGCACTCCTTTGACTTGTTGCACAAATGAGCTGTTACTCCAAGGAAGGAGCGCAGCCTGCGATCAGACCAGATGTCGGTAGTTAAGGACACTGTTGATTGTTTCTCCAGCTTCTCCAAAACAGTCTCCTTAACTTGCTTTACCAGAACTGGTATGTGTTTCTCAGTAATTGTTCTTCTTGAGATTGGTGTGTACTTGTTATCCACAGTCTCAAGACAGTGTTTAAAGGGTCAATGACGTGACGCTTATTTTTTTGTGTCCATGTGATTTGCTTACATTTAAAAAGGTTAAATTTTAAAATAAACTTACATATTACTTGCATACATTCTTTTTTTTGAAGACCTAGTCTAAAATATATGATTTTAATATATTTTGAGAGAATATTTGGGGGATAATTGCAAAAATTCCATGTGGTGTAACCCTAAAAACTTGGTACCAAATAGTTTAACTTGCTTAAAAAGGTTAAAAATTTCAAAAAAGCATGCTATCAACTAGTTTGGCATAATCTTATATTAGATTTATTTAATAGCAAATAAAAGTAATAAAACACAGTTGTTCAGAATATTATATTTTATTTGGGGAATTTGGTCCGTCAAGTCAAAATCCTGAAGTGTCAAGGTGGTGTAACCACCATTCAAGGAGCCATTTTGGTAATATCATGCAAGAAGACAATGTGACAGGAAATGACATCACAGAGAAGGACCCCTGATGAGACTAACTGCCATGTGCCAAGGTTAGTAACTCTCTTTCAAATTTGAGATAATTTTACATTTTTGGGGTACGGTCAGGTATGCTTATGTTTACATGTCAAATGGTATGACCCCAGGAAAACATTTATTAATCTTCATAATTATAAAAATGAGTATTTACTTTAAAAATTATGTTTGAAATATTCACACAAAGGCTGTGTGTGTACATATGTGTCCATAATAATGCCTGTCAAATTTGATTTTAAATTGAAATGTCAAATGGTGTAACCGGTTACACCATTTGACTCCTATTACAAACCTCTCTGTTAGAGGTCAATTTTATCAAATATCAGTAGTTTATGATGATGATTTATGTTGTAATATAAACTACTTACTATGTGGAACTATTTTTAAGTCTAAAGTATTAATTATTAATTTAATAATGAAGCAGAATTAAGTAGGTGTACAGTGACACCTACCTTTGAACATGAACAGCAGCTTTAAAAGACATAAAACTTCAATAATTCAGTGATAGGATAAATGTCAGTCAAAAATTAAAAACTACATCTGTAAAACACAATTTATTAAATTTCTGCTATTTCATAATTAATACAACATAATAGAGCCTCTTTCGCCCCAACAGATGCCACTTTCAAGCAAAGAAAAAGTGGCTCGGCACAGAGCACGCATGAATGCTGATCCTGCTGCAAGGGCCAATTACCTTGCCAAAAGATGTGAAAGGTAGTTTTCTCTCTCTCTCTCTCTCTCTCTCTCTCTCTCACACACACACACACACACACACACACACACACACACACACACACACACGTACGTCAGGTTAAAGTCAGAATGATGTAGTGATTTAGGTGTTTTGAAAGAGTTAGCCAGTGGAAATAAAAGAAGGTAACTGTTTTTACAAGTATGGTAATTGTTTTCATTTTTCTGTTTGATTCATAGTTATCAAAGGAGAAAAAGAGAGGGAAAGACTAAAAATACACCAGTAGCCGAGCTTTCAAAAAAAAGCAGGAGAAGATGAGGGAAAAGTGGAGAGAATACCAGAGAAACTGCAGAGAAAAGAAAAGGGTGCTTGCTGATGTTCTCAACTTAACTCCACCATCTATGAACACATCAGCAGATGAAAAAATTCAGCATCTAGACCATCCTGATCCCATGCATAATCACCTTGATGATCATGACTATGAGCAGCCAATTGGTGAGAGGCCGCAAGCATCCTCAACCCCTGAAAGGAAAGAAAAGGAAAGAAAGAACAAATACTATTGCTCAGTGCTGAAAGAGAGGGAAAGGCTGAGGTCTGAACTTCGCAAAGTTAAAAGGGAACTCCAGGCAGCAAAACTTAAGACACAAAACATACAGAGGAAACTAAAGAAGCAAAAGGAAAAACAGAAAATGGTCAGTGAAAAGAACAAACCGGGACACAAAAAGAAAGCATCACAAGCAAGAAGAGAGGAAGTGGCCAGCTTTCTTTGCAAGGATGAGAATAGTCGCATGTTATCAGGCAAAAAGGACACTATAACGAAAAATAAAATCAAAAAGCAAAGGAGGGTACTACTTTACTCTCTGAAGGAGCTCCATCCGCAGTACAATGCAACAGTCATGAGACACCTCAAATTGTCATACAGACAGTTTGTGAGGTACTGCCCTTTTTATGTAACACCAGCAAAAGACTCTGACAGAAATACATGTGCTTGCATAGAGCATGAAAATGTCAAGCTGCTTGTTGACAAGTTGTATCAGAGAGGCCTTCTTCTGACCAACAGCATTTCTGACTTGCTGGCATCTATTGCATGCAACACTACCAGCAAGACTTGCATGTATCGCACCTGTGCAAAGTGCTGCTACAATGAAATTGAGTTCGAGGGACCTCTGGAGGCAACTCTAATAACATGGCAGCAGTGGTCCAGGGTAGTCTCTTCTGAAGAAGGGAAAACATTTACCAACTTTGAAAAAGTCACACAAAGTGGTAAGTGTGATAATCTGCTGGCTTTGCTTAACAAGAAGCTGGACTCTCTTGCTAAGCACCAATTCAACTGGCTACATCAAGTGAAAACACTCAGAGAGCTAAAAGAAACTCTGCGCGAGGATGAAGTCTGCATTCACGTAGACTTTTCCGAGAACTATGGCTGTAAGCTCAACGGTGAAATTCAGGCTTTCCACTTTGGTGGCAGTCGCAAGCAGGTTACAATCCACACCTGTGTGGCATATACAGCGTCCTCATCGATCTCCTATGCCAATCTCTCTGCCTGTCCTCGCCATGATGAACGTGCTGTATGGGCGCACATGGAGCCTGTGTTGAAGGATGTCATAGGCAAATGTGAGACACCACCTTGCACTCTACACATCATCAGTGATGGACCAGTGACCCAGTACCGGAACAAGAAAAACTTTTACCTACTCAGCACAGTGCCTTTTCTGTGTGGCTTCCAAAGGGTCACTTGGAACTTCAGTGAGAAATCACATGGGAAGGGAGCTCCTGATGGAGTGGGTGGGGCTGTAAAGCGTATTGCGGATACAGCAGTCAAAAGAGGCACTGACTTGCAAACAGCAGAGGAGCTGTACAACTTCCTAAAAGATCAACCCTCTAGCATCAACTACTATTGGATATCAGAGGAAGCCATTGCAAAGTACGATGAATCAGTCCCAAAAAATGTCCCAGCCGTGAAAGGCACACTCAAAATTCACCAAGTGACCTCTGAAGTGCCAGCTGCAATGCAGTGGAGGGAAATTTCATGCTTCTGTGCAAGACCTGGTATCTGCAACTGCTATGGTCCATCTGCAGTAGATTTCCGCAACCTACCAGGAAACCACCCCTCAACATCTACCGAATGTCAGCAGGATCTGAAAGGCAGGTTCATCCTGGTCAGATATGAAAGTAAGCCTTTTGTGGGACAGGTCATGCAGGTGGTGGGTGAAGAACTGGAAGTGAGCTGCATGCAACAGCTGGGTGGGAAGAATGTCTTCACCTGGCCTCAACCACCTGACCTCCTTTTCTATTACGAGTCTGATGTGCTGAACATTGTCTCTGAGCCAGAACCTTTGAACTCACGTCATTCAAAACTCACAGCAAAGGACTGGAAACACTTCCAAGCACACACTGCCTGAACTTTAAGATTCAGAAGTTCTGTCACACTGGCACACTCCTCTCTCAAACACCAACTTCACTGGAAAAAAACGTACACATGGCACTAAACACAAGGTCCAACCCTTCTCTCTCTGCTTTCAATCCCCCTTCTGTTTTTACCTTCATTCGCGCTCTCTTTCTCTCTCTCTCACTCACACACACAAACACACACATATGCAGAGTTTTTGATTAGTTGTTCGATATATTTCTTTGCTAAAATCACAATAGAAGTAATGAGTTCAACCTGATGATTCTTGTCAGATGTTTTTCTACAATGAAATAAAATAAATAAGTTCTTGTTCTCTCACTCTAACACACACACACACACACACACACACACAGAGTTATGTACTCATGCACTCTCTCTCTCTCTCTCACACACACACACACACACACGTTTTTGTCTCTGTTAAACTAATATCACAGAAGATACAAGCTTCCCTGATTCCTGTCAAATGTTTTTCTTCATTGAAAAAAATAAAGTTCAAGTAAGCTTGAATTCATTTGACTGTCATTCTTGATTTTCAGTGTCAATTTTTTTCAAGAAACAGTGACCTTTGACGATAAAAGCAACATAGTCAGGTGGTGTAACTGGTTAGTGTCAATTGGCGTAACCAGTATTTTTCATGAAAATATTATAATATACAGAAAAATTAATGTGGAATATAAAGTAACCCTCTATTGCAGTGCAATAACATGTTTTTAAACATTTTTGACATAATTTGTCAAAGATTATTTAGAACACAAAGGATGATTACAGTATAAGTTCCACTCAATGTATTTTTAAAAAAAGCCTAAAATTTACATTTGGAGGTAATCCTTATAAAATCTATTTTCAAGTGATATTTTAAAATCAGGTAATTATTTTTGTGGCTGCATTTATGCATTCTAGGTGGATTAAATATTTAAAATTTATCATTCTTTTTCGGTTACACCATTTGACATTTTCAGGCACATTCCGTGTGATTTTTGTAAAAAATGGTACAAATGTGATTTCAAATGACATGAAACCAACATGAACACAAAATGTATATTTTGACAGACCTGATGAATGCTTTTAAAACTGAATTTCAAAAAGTTTTTGAATTTCTCATCTTGCCAACCCTTATTTGTCACTGACCCTAAAATGTTCATTTTCCGCAAGGGACAGTGGCAGACAACACCCAAATATCAAAACTTCGACGATGGCATCACTGACTGCTTGCTGCCTTGGGGAATGTAGACTGTAGATCTGCACTTTCTGGGCAAAGGATGCTATAGTTGACTGTGTAGCATCTGCCTGTTGTCCTGCCTTGTAGTCCAGGAACCTGAAATTCAGGAGGAAATTAATATATATATATAAATGCATAATTATATTTATCTATCTATCTTTCTATTAATAGACAGACAGATAGATAGATTTGTGCTTAATGCCAAAAAGCAACAAATCATAGCACTCACCATGCATCACTGTAATACTCAATATATTCCCTTTTTCATAAAATGAAATTAAAGATCACTTTTGATTCCTGCTTTTAAACAATCTTTTAAACTTTATGCATTAGCATTACTTACCATGTATTGATTATCTTGAATAAAGCTTTTTAACGTTTGTATATTTTTATCAAACGTATATTAAACTATTAAGCTGAGGAGTCTGTCACTCTAGTTTGTGGTATTTTCTTTGGCTGCTGTTTCTTTAAATTATCTGCCATATATTCATTCAATAATCTTACTGTAAATACACATAATGAAAACAGATTACATGTGCAATTTGTTTATAAAGCTGCATCTACAAGCTATTTTAAGCTTGATTTCAACCATATTTCTTTTGAAACAATGTGTTTTAAACCATTAATTTTGCCAGATTTATATTTTACCAATACATTATTCATCAATGCCTATTCTTTCTATACCAGCACACAAAACTCTAGTTTGACTTGACAAAGCCTGGTGTGAGTATCACACATTTTGGGGAAGAAATAAGGCCCATTTCATTGTTGTTGTTTTGTTATCTTGCTTGTGACAACAATGCCATGCAAGCTAACGTTAGCAAGCTAACTTGGCTGTAGGCTACTGTATAGTCGGTGCTCTGAAAGTTAGCAAATATATGCCTAAAATGACAAAGGGAAAGAGGAGAGCTTATTTTCGCTTATTGTCTCTGGATGGAGGTGTTGAAATTTAAGAAGACTTCTGATATAAACTTTCCCAATGTAACTGTATGGTAACTGTTAGCTTACTTGTCTTTATGCTTCCTCTTGAGGTGACGGTAAAAGTTTGAAGTCGTACCAGCTTTTTCTGTGAGTTGTGCACTGCAGAATTTGCACACTGCCGAGTGTTTTTGCTTGCATGTCGTTTTACAAATAAACTCCCTGTGGTTTAGGAAACCAAACTTAATTATTGCTGAGTTGGCAGACATCTTTCATGTCGAGTTCACCGGGTGCCGAGCATGAACACAGCCTCTTTTCCTGTCGTCTCCATCCTCTCTCCACCCTCTGCATGCAGGGGGTGTGTCAGTCACTCAAACTGTGTGATACTGGGCAGGTAACTTAGCAGCTGCAGCTGGGGGAGAATCATTACTACCAATGATGTGAAGTTATTAGCTGTTTTTGAGAGGGTCCTTTTTCACTCTTATCAGTAAGGCACGGACAAAAAGCCTATCAGTGGTGGTCTCGACCAGTCTTGTTCAAAAAACCCGAGTCCGCTCAGTCCGAGACCGAGACAAGACCGAGTGAAAATGCCTTCGATTCCGAGACGAGACCAAGACCCTCAAAAAATGGTCTCGAGATCAAGACCGATCTCGAGTATTACAACAGTAGTGGATGGGTCATAAAACATAAGACTTTTCCCAGGAGACCGGTGTTTGAAAGTGCGTGAACACTGAGTCATTTTAAGGCACATCCTCATCATGTTTGTTTTCCTAAACCTAACCACAGTAACTTTACTTCCCTTAACCTAACCTCCATAGCTTAATGCTAATTACATAACTTGACCGTAAGGTAAGTTATGTCGTCCGTGGGATGTGTGTGTGTGACTGTAGTGTGTGCATTTTTGTAGGATATCACATTAACCACTATGTGAGGATATGATAGTTATGCAGACATTCTTCTTTTAAAGAGGTCAGATGGGAATTGAATGTTGAAGTGTGTGTGTGTGTGTGTGTGTGTGTACAAAAAATAGACAGTACTACCCACTCAGAATCAGAATCAGAATCAGAAATACTTTATTGATCCCCAAGGGGAAATTGTTGAGTTACAGTTACTCTGATTAATCGCTGCATATGACCTTGTCTGTAGTTGGAAAATGCATATGTCTGAGTGTGTGATTCCATGCCTGAGCATGTACAGTACATGTAGATAGCTCCCTCCCCTCAGGACACATAGTGTGTGTGTTTGCGGTGTGCAGAGGTATGCGACTGGCTGCTGACAGAGTATCGGTGGGTCTGTGACTTCACAGGGATTCCAGTGAAGGTTTTAATTAGCTGTTGACTTGGGTCTTGGCAGCCGGTGTGGAGATGCTTACTGAGGACCATAAATCTGCAGCAACGAGGACAGGGCCACACCCCAGGGCAATGCAGACACCCGGCTGTCCCAGCCATCCACGCCTCCCTGTACCACAGATCCTCAGTGCCAGCTCTGACAGGGACATGCTGCACTTACTCCACACACACTCATATACTGCACATACACATGTGCACATATTCATTCACACAGGGGGAACATTAGAAGACCTGCTGCATGCTGATGTAGAAATAGCATTGCATCATACTCATTCACTCACAGCTGTCCTCTGTCACACTCTCACTGACTGACTGACATATCACTCATTCACTCACAGCTGTCTTCTGCTGGTTCTTATCAGGTATGGCATTGTCTGGAGGTAAAGCACTGAACCAGGATCAGTCACTTGTTCTGCCTTAGTAGCACTCCATACTGCAATTGTAATATGACATTTTTGCATTAGCACATGCTAATTTGCATCTTTAACTTAAAAAAAAGTCACACAGTTACAAATCATTCCCATTTGTTGTGACGTGTAATGCCAGTTCTTTCCATTGAGTTTGTACACAGTTGTACTGCATCTAAAATTTGCCCAGGGTTGTAACGGCCTGTGTATTCATATCGAACTGTCACGGTCCAGTGTACACAGCCGCACGCAGAATACACAATGTGTGTAGATTAATGCACGAAATGTGGAACCCAAGTACACAAGCATGAGTTCCGCCACAAACTTTAAGGGCTCATTTATGCTCAATGTTAGATACAGACAGAGCCTTCTGTCCGTACTCTGTTTTAATTTCGTATGTATTTGTGCTCATTTTCTGAAAGCTTACTGATTCGGATGAACAGAGCACTACCACCAGAGATCGTGGAGGCAGTGTAGCATAGTTCAAGCCAGATACGACTGTAGGAGACGGTGAAGGAATTAAAAAAATGGTGGAACCAAATGAATTGTAAATATAGTGACAAGAATTCTCTGTCCACGTGTTGCAATGTGTATAATGGCTGCACAGACCACCGCCATCTACAACGCTGCCTCCATTTAAAGGTACAATATACCAATCTCCTCCACCTCGTTTGCTGTTGTCTAAAACTTTTGACTCTGCCTATCTATTGGCTGTATCTATGCCGTCATAAAGGACACATGGAAGCATGAGGGCAGTGCCATTCACAGCATGTAAAATGGACGTATCTATTTTTGTACATGAAGTGAGTATAAATGAGTCCTAAGACACATGCTGTTAGCAACATGTGCTGAGATTAGTGCAACTAGTGCATTGGCTATGAGTCAGTCACACTAAAGTGAGCACAACCGAAATGCTGGAGCTAAAAGACCCCCCTGCAGGTTCCCATTTAGCTACAACAACAAAGGATATAGAGTTATGTATGAGACGAGGATGGTGTGTCTGCATCAGTGGCGGCTGCTGGTCTTTCAGAGAGGGGAAGCTCATTGTCGGCTTACATCATAAAATTTGTCAATTTATTTATATGTAAATTCTGCCCTCCAAAATGATATTAAACTCCAACAAGGAAATGTTGAAATTATGTTAAACTGAAACAAGGAAATACTATGAGTGTGTTTTATTTACAGTGTAAGAAATGATCAAGTAATTTCGCCAAGCAAATACCAACAAATGGGTTTCAGTTTGTCTTTCGACTTCACCTGCAAAATCCGCGACGGGACTGAGCTGAGCTGTCAAGTGACAGTGTATTTCTCCAAATAGCTGTCAATCAAAATGGGATTCAGCCTTTCGACTCATCCTCCAATCATCATGCGGAAGCTCAGCATCCAGCTGTCCCGTCCACAGCTCCATTCACCCCCAGAGACGCTGAGCGTCCGGGGGCGGGACAAAATCGTGGCATTTATCCAATGACCGTCAAGTTTCAAGGCAATGAAAAAAAACTGTTCCACGCAGTCCCATTGAAGTGCATGGACACTCAGCTTCTACGGGGAAATGCCATAGACCGTATGAGAAAACTGCGCTACGGGAATGTATGAGAAGTTAACAACATCGCTAAGTAGCTGATTCTGAACAAACTCGTCTTCGAGATAAACGTGTTTAAACGCATCTGTAGTCAATGAAATGTTAACACAACCGTACATATTTGACAATTTAATTTTTGACATTTTAGGGGAAGCTGAGCTTCCCTTGCAGTCTTAGAGAAATCGTCTCTGGTCTGCATTGCTCTTCCATTGTAGGGTCTGTGAATAGAAACACATCCTATGCATCGCATCGCCCAGATGAGCTGATCACTGGGATGAAAAATGTTTGGGTGCTTTGAATGTTTAAATGTAGCCAAGGTTGAACTAATTGAAACACTCCTCCTAATGCACAAGTTTTGTTTTTTAATTACTCTATTCATTTTGCACTTTCAATTTCATAGCATAAGACATGTTTTGTTTTGTATTACTGAGTTTTATAGCCAGTTGAGACCTGTTTCCTTCTGAGGAATGTTTGTTCAGGGTTGTAGAATGTAATACGGGTGTTAAAAAGTCATTTAATTGAAAAAAATAAAATAAAAACAGTTTACCAAATCTGCCAGTGGGCAAATTGTTACCTTAGTCCCCGGCAGGACTGTGTCTGATTTTGACACTTGCTCTACTGTTAGTTCAAAATGAATGAAAAGAGCATGTCCTTATGCATTTGTGTTTTTTTTTGGTGCTCTATCACATCCACACCAAACTGTAACTCCCAAACTGGGGTATGAATAAACGCTGACTTTTGAGTACCCTTACCCCCTTGATATTCCCTCTCAGATATTTTTTAAGTAACATCTAACGTGCGTCACTCTTACTCTTGTAGCAAGTTAGGACCGGTTCACATTCTCAGTAACCTGAAGTACTAAATAGACACAGACAATAATATTTAATTGGTATGCAAATCAAACCTTTAATTGTATGTCTAGCACTCCATGTTAGGCAGAGACATATTGTTTCCTTGAGTGTTACTTTGATTGTGTCTTACTCTGTATGTTAATATGTTCTTTATAAGAGAAGTGATTTCACAGGCTTCAGTAGGAATCATACAGTACCAGCAGGTGGACGGATTACATGCCCACTGCTGTAATGAAATAACTTTACTGTAATGGTTGATGATGCTTTACGGTCAGGGCTATTGAAGGCAGCCATGTGTCACTAAATGTTTTTCTTTTCTTTTCTTTTTTTCTTCATGGGAGCAGAGTAGCGATGAAAATTCACTGTGCATTATTCTGACAGCGTTTCAGGTGGATTTCCTCCTCCTGAGCAGATGAGGAAGCTTCATCTGGCAGACTGAGGCACAGAGCCATTAGCATACTTATGAACTTTCACACTGTCTTAATTCTCAAATTAAACACCTGCCTCGTTTTGCCGCTGAGGTGTTTCTGTGCATCATATCTCTCTCTCCCTCTCTCTAAATGTTTCAGAACTTATTTCATCTCCTCCTCTCTCTCTTCTCTCTCAGGTTTTTAACTTCTCTTTGTCCTCCCTACCATCTTAACATTACAGTGGCTTTCCAAAAATTTACCTCTCATTATCTTTTCTTGTGGTTTTTCCCTTTAAGTTGTTTTTTATATTATACTGATGATGAAAAATGTTTTTTGTTATTAATTGTCTTGTTCATCCTTTTCCAATGATCTGATCATGCAGTTTTCTAAACTCATTAACCTTCTTTACCTCTCAGTCATCACTTATGACCCACTCTCAGTGTGGTGGTGTATTTTTCTGCAGAGACTTTGTCCTCTGCCTGGAGTTTCTGATTTTCTTCTCATTTTCTGTGTTTGGAACATTCATGGGTGTGTACCCCCATAGCACTTAGGCGAGGTTGGGGCTTTATAAAAAGGTAGCAACCAGGTGCCAGACCGTAAGCAGCAGGCATTCAAGTGACACGGCCAAAAAAAACACAAATATAGTGAGGCAAAACACCAGATGAGAATGTATCTGGGGTTGGCTTTTACTTTCACTTTGCTGGCAAAGCCTATTCACAAACAGTAATCAACAATCCTGCGGAGTATAGCCTACCTTTAAAGTTGCTCACTTTGACTGACAAGGTATAAAAAGGTATTCAATCTATAAAGTTAAAAAGCACATGGTAGAAATTTAAGAGGGAGATAAACGCATTTTTTTTAAATGTGACCAATATACAGTCAATTATTTGTAGACCAACAAAAAAATAACGCTAATATTCAGTGGGTATTGTTTTTTTTTCTTTTCCCACAGGAGTTGTGTTCTTGTGAGTGGGGAGATGGCTTAGATAAGGGTTTAGATATTCACGTAGAGAGAATTTACAGAGAAGTTTAATGAACTAAATAAATTGAATTATTAGGAGTCTAGATAATGTCATAGTGGAAGCCCCTTCATCATCTCTGTTTATGAGGGGAGGGTAAGAGTTGAATTCATAAAGATGAATTGTGGTGGTATTTTCAACTGTGTATGTGGGGTATGTTTTGTAGTGTTGATATGTGGGCTATGAATGTTTAAATTTGTGTGTGACGTATGGGGAAAATACATACTGTAAGTCATGAAAAAACAAAAAAAAATCTGTGCTAGCAAGTGATGAATCTAATTTATTACGTGCTCTATGATGAACTAATCTCAATTAATCACATACATCAACTTTTGCTGTGAAAGTATTTAAAATTTCAGTTCAAATGAATTTTGGCAGATGTGTCGTAGTAAGGCTGCTGGATTTTGGACACCATTGTCCCCCTGTCCTTTACCATCGAAATTGGTCTGCAGTCTATTGCTATTACATTTTGTAAGGGAGTAAGTTAGAGGGTGACAGGTAGAATTACTCAGTTTGCATCTGTATGCCTGGCGGAGTGTGGCTTGACAAGGCTGGCTGCTAGCGCTAGCATCAGAGGCTGTTTTAGCTCAGACCGCTGGGTTCACTGTTAAATTCTTTGCGTTGGGGTGATATTTCAGGCTTGCAGTACTCCAATGGTATTAAAATTTCTCATCATGTGACAAAGCCACTGTGGCCTTTAATGTTGCACTGAGTCAAAGTGATTAATCAGGATTAATTTGTTGAATACATTATTTTTTTCTGCGATTGCTTAATCGAAATGAAGATGTTGTTTTGACAGCCCTAATATATATACATAATTACATATTTTTATAGAACAATGAGGGACAGCAACTTAAAAATAATAAGAGTTAAACCAAACCATTTTCTGCCAGATATTTTTTTTTGCTTTTGTGCAACACATTTCAGAATTGGTGAAAGACGGCCATCAGTTTCAAGGTAACATGTTCAACAGCATGCTTGTTTTGTCTAACAGTCTAAAACTCTAGGATATTAACTTTATCATCAAATGTAACCTAGAAAAGATGCTGAAGATTGACTCAAACATAAATCCAAATAGTTGCAAATTAATTTTCTGCCAACTGACTATCAATTAATCAACTACTCATTTAAGCTAATTATTGCTTATTTTATTGTGAATGACCATCATATTCTGTTGAAGAAAATGACTGCATCGGACCGTACCCAGACTCTGTAGGAGCAGGGCTGGGTTGAGCTGCTTGGAGGCCACAGATCAAACAGGAGCTCTGGGTCCCTGTAGACGCCTGGTTTCTCCTGCTGTCTGTGGATTGTGTACAGTGTGTTTACAGCGGACTGGCACCTGTGGTTTTATTAAACATTAATTAGGAAAGACATACGGACAAGTATATATATGTATATATATCTCTGTGTATTCCTCTCCTGACAACAAGTGGCAAAACAAAATCCTCCATCATACACAACCACACAAACCCCAGCCCCTCTCCCACAGAGCACGACAGCAAAGGGGGAGAGGCAAGGCAGGCACCCCTTTATAGGTAGGGCACCCCGAAAGGTGAACGTAGGGGCACAAAAACTGGGTATCAAATGTTCCACATATTGAACACGGAGGCCTGTTTGCATGACTCTGTTTAAATAGATCTAAAATGATAATCATAGTAGCTGTTTCTAAGTTATCCTGTTGTTATTATTCCAAATGATAAGAGCACTTACTCAGTATCTAAAATAAAAAAAAAACATAATAGCTAGAGCATTAATTCTTTTTGCAGCAGAAACCTAAGGATTCTGTCTTTCCTGTCATCATGTCAATATCTTATCTTACCTTAGCTAACATGCAGTGCAAATGAAGTATTTCGCTGTCATTACAGCAGAATTTCTGAATAATGGCGGTTTGAGATCATTGTTTGCATAACCCTGTATGTATTGATTTAAAATAAAACTATAATAGTTTGAGCATGCATTCTTTTTGCAGCTGAAGGCTATGGCCGCTGTCTTCCCCATCATCATGTTATTACCTTTTACCTTACCTTATGTGTGTTGCAAACATCGTATTTTGCCAGAATTATGCTGGAATTTCCCCATAATGGCTGCAGGAGATTGTTGTTTGCATAATTCTGTGTATATTGTTCTAAGATAAAAACCATAATAGTTAAAACATTAATTCTTTTTGCAGCAGAAAGCAAGACTTCTGTCTTCAGTGTCAACATGTTAGACACTAGTAATGACATCACTGAACTATGTTACATGTGGTGCAAAAATGCACAGTGATGCCAGAGGAATAAATGATACATTTTTCACAACACCTTTGCACTCTGTTCATAAAAATTAGCATATCTCAAAAACTAAATAATGTACATAGTTCAAATAAATATTTTGTTAATGTTTCTACATTTAAACATCTTTTGTATCAATTGTTTTGTGTTTGTATTTTGTAAAATCTGATTTCAAAAACATCTCAGATTTTTCAATACTTAATCAGTTATGATGTTGGTTTTTTTTACTTACATCGATTAATTTACATTGATTAGGTTATTCATTCATTGTTTCAGGACTAATTCTATGAAATATAAAATCTGATTATCAAAATAGTATGGCAACTTTTTAAAATACCTGGTTCTGACTTTGCTGCATGATTTTGATTAGATAGAAAAGCTGATTGGCACATTTTTATAACATTATATCAATATCACAAAAGTTGTCTCATTCTTTTTGTGCTGGTTCAATTTCATTGTACATGTCCTGTTGAGAATGTCACAATTCTTTCATTTCACTTGTCACAGATGTCAAATTTCTCTGCAGTGCCACCTCAAACATTTATACCTGCTGTCTGCCCCATGTGTATCCCAGATCCCCAGGGTGACTGTACTGCAGTGAAAAATAAAATATAACCAACATTAGCTGACACTTAAGAACCAAGAACAATTTGCCCCGTACTAATGATTTGTCAAAAGACAGCTTTCACTTTTCTGCTGGGAGTATTTTTAATGTTCAGTCAGTCCATTGATTTCATTCAGCCCCTCCATATACCCTACTTTCTTTTTTTTTTCAACCGGCCTGAGCACATTATCTCTCCCTCTGCTATATAGAGTCCACTCTTTTTAATCTATTGCTCTGCTAATGCTGTCTTTCTTTCTCTCCATGGTGTAAAAATCATTACATTTGTCTGCCGTCTATTAGATCCCTGCTAATTAAAGAAAAGGTCACAGATAACAGCAGAGATGCCACAGAGAGAAACATTGAACCTCCATGCCATAAGAAATTGCTGATAAACATTACTGTCCTCAGTGCTGCTACATACACTGCATGCTTGTCTGGGTGTGCCTGAGGCACGCCACAGGCCATGTGCATTTTTAGTGTTGTGACACCTGCACTTTTACAGAAAGATGTTTGGTCGGTGTAGCAAAAACCCAGGTGTGAGAGGTGTTTAAGGAGGCTAGGGAGAAGGACTTTCGGTTGGCCTCAAAGGAAGTTCTGTTCCTCAGGAAGGGAAAGCAGGGCTTGTCTCAAGCTGTGATCAGTGGAGAAGGAGAACTGCTGACCTAAAGTGGGGATATTGTCCAGCAGTGGAAGGAGCACTCCTGTGAAGAACTCCTGAACCGGCCGTCACGTCACCTCGCTGAGGTGGTCAAAGAAGCTCCTCAGTGGCAAGGCACCAGTTGTGGATGAGATGCTGAAGGCTCTGGACATTGCTGGGTTGTCTTGGCTGACACACCTTTTCAGTTTCGAGCTTCATGCGAGAAATGCTTCATTCATGATTAAAATGTCGTTAACTTTTTCGACAGAGGTTTGCTAAAATTTTCAGTGTAACTCAGGATGATCTTAACTGTGACCATGTAAGATCTGAAGTAATTTTACTATGTCAGTCCAAACTAAATTAAAACCTAGGGAAAGACTATCCTGGTCGGCAACTACCACAGTCATCCAGAGGGCTTTATGATACCATATGCGTGTGCAAATTTATTTGTTTGTTTTAGTAATATGAAAGCTGTGGTGTTCTAACTAATGTAAATTGGACAGTTAAGTCAATCCACTTTTAAACTGTGGCCTCATACCATATCTTGGAGTGAAGGCTGTGTTGCTACAATGTACATTTTGAACTCAATAAATACATAAATAAAATGTAGAACTGCACTGCATTCATTCGATTCAGCAGACTGGAACTGTCCGAGGAAATGTAGATATTCAGATAGCCCTTTTTGTCCTAAATAGGATGTATATAGCATGACTATGCATAACAAAAATGGGAAAAGTGGCTTACTTAATGCAGGTCCCCAAAATAATTCAATTTTTCCGTGCCTAGGAGGTGTGTCCAGGTGTTTCAGGCGGAAAGAAATCTTTATTACATAGACCACAGCCTTCCATAGCCACTGCTTGGCAGCTTGCTACAGGCAGCACTTCCCTGCAGCTTGGCATGTTTTCAATGTTAGACCTGTGGGGGTTTAAAGACCTAATACTGAAAATGTAGAGAAATACTTATGGTTTCATTTTAACAAAACATGCTTGTATATGGACTGTGTGTCTATCCCAGCTGACACTGGGCAAGAGGAGGGGTACACCCCGGACAGGTCGCCAGACTATCACAGGGCTGACACATAGAGACAGACAACCAGTAACACTCACATTCACACCTACGGCCAGTTTAGAGTCACCAATTAATCTGCATGTCTTTGGACTATGTGATGAAGTACCCAGAGAAAACCCACGCTGACACGGGGAGAACATGCAAACAGAAGGACTCCCTCACCCTGGAGTTCGAAAACCCCACCCCAAGTTCGAACCAGGAACTGTCTTGCTGTAAGGTGACAATGCTAACCACTGCACCACTGTGCTGCCACCGTCTAAGAAATGTCTGCAAAACTTGCATTCATATCAGTCTCAGCTGTACTTGATGTTGAGTGGTAATAAGCTAATTTAGCACAATAAACTAAGATGGTAAACATGATAGATAACATACCTAATAAACAAACGCATGTTAGCATTGTTATCCTGAGCATGTTAGCATGGTGGTGTTATCATGTACTTCAAAGCACCGCCGTGCCTAAGCACAGCATCACAGAGCTGCTAGCTTCTAAAAGTTTTGACAAATTTCAGGATGAAAATGATGGTTGTTAGATGGTTGTTGCTAATGTAAGAGCACAGACGATTCCAGCTACCTCTCTGTCAGCTCTGCTAAATTTGTACTAAATTTTGGCTCTTGTGTCTATTCTGCAAGTCTTGATGATGCTTTATGTGGTTGGTTTTGGACAGTGGTGGCATGTAGCTGTGAGTCACATATTGGGATGAGGATATCAACTAGCCAGGTCAAGGTTTTCAAATGTAAACATCAGTAAACATCGAGGAAGGATGGAGAAGAATGAGCACCAAATGAACTAGCATCCTGCTAGCCATTGTACAGACATTGGAAATAAACTGGACTCCTGCCGCATCACTTTCCGACTAGATGTCAGGGACTGTAATATCCTTGGATTCATCAAAACATGGCTAAATTCTGGACAGTGCTATCAATCAGGAGGTTCTTTCTCTATATGCCAATCTGACAGAGCAGAGGACTCTGGTGAGAGAAGGAGAGGAGGTGAGTGCTATAAGGACCTGTGTGACAATGGAATTGTGAGGTGCTGTCCTGTTCCTGCTGTGGATCAATGCATCTGTTCAGAGGTGGCTGCAGTGCGGCGCTGCCTGTGGTCGGGAGGACCGACCATACAGGTGTCTCGTTGAAACCATAGATTACTAGAACCATCCGAGATCATGGATTATTATAAAGCAGCAGCCAACAATGTAAGAAAATGTGAAAACAGACTAAATGACCAGAATTCCATGTGAAAAATAAATGAATAATTGATTGATTCATTTAAAGATTTTGGTTAAAACAAGAGAGGAAAATAAAATATGTCTGCAATGGCATGGAAACTTCTACTGCATGAAGGTGGATGTCTCCATCCAGCCTTTACTTTCTTCTTCACAACATAAACAGGCACACTGCTTCCTGCATTAGCACTGACTGATGCCATTGAAATTGTCCAATATTAATGATAAATAATTCTAAAAGACAGTGTACTGAAATATCAGCATCATTGCTGAAGAACACTTATGGGTCAAGAACATATTTGCAGAATCCCCTTTGCTCACAGATATAAGGACAGACAACCTTTCAATGGCACAGATGGTTGAACAGCCCTATCTGCCATCTTCTGCAACCTCATATTTATCCGCTTCAACATTTGACTCACAGTCCATCATTCACAAAATGACTCCCCCGACTCTAAACACTGCAGCCACAGACTCCATAAAATCTGAGACACCCTGCTAAACAATATACATGTGTATGTTTTCTGATGGTAGACTACAGTAGATTTTGTTATCACCTTAAATCAATTCAACAGAGCCTCTTTAAAAAGGGCGATATGTCTGTTAGAAAATAAAGAATAAACGTCAAGAGGGAGGCATCATGACAGAGGGATGACAGATTTGGTCTGTATGTGAAAGCCCCACCTAGGACGCCTGGCAGGCAGTAATGCTGTAAGCGAAGGAAAATCTCATAAAAGGAGTGGCGTGCAAGGGAGATGGGCTCGGTCGCCTGCGGGGGACTAATGGCAGCCGAGAGGCAGCAAAGCCTGAAATAAGGAGATACTAAAATTTATGAAAAGAATCAGCCATTCAGCCTGATTACCACTCGCACAGAGGAGGAGGTGAGAGTGTGTGTGTGTGACAGCAAAAGAGGTTTTAAAGGAGAGGTGAGACACAAATTCAACAATACATCAAAAGCATCAGAGAGTTTCCCTCCTCTTTCAGTGGAACAAGAAGTTCCGTAGGGATGTAACTTCACATTGTGGTTTTAAACTGCTTTTTAAAGAAACAGTGATAGATTTTGAGAAATGTTTCTTGACTTATTCTGGGTCAAGTGTGAAAAGTTATATCAATTGCTTCTCTGTGTGTCCAGTCTTTGGCATGTTAAGACCAGCTTAGCACAAAGACTGGACATCTCACCACAGTTCCAATAGTGTCTTTACGATATTTTCACAATATGTCAAGATGCTTAAATTTTAACCCTGAATGGTGTGTCTGAGAAAGCTAGGACTTCTGTCTTTCCTGTCATCACATCATGACCTTATGTCACCTTACCTTATGTGCCATGTAAACTTGTATTTTGCTGTATTTACACCAGTATTTCCCCTTGATGGCCACAGAAGGTCGTTGTTTGCATATTCCTGCATATATATATATATATATATATATATATATATATATCGGCCCATGATTGACTTACCTAACCTTTTAGCTTATGTTGTACAGATTTTAGGAACATGAAGCAATTGAAGACACTACAAGAAATGACATCACAATAAGCAAAAATACCAATGTAAGCACTTGCAGACTATTTCTATTGCAGAGTTCAAAGGGTTAACACATGAGATTCTACATGAGACTGTAAATAATAACATTTATCACATTGGTAAGCCTGTACTTTCTGCAAATGTGGAAAATAGTAGACACTTCTTTCTGTTATTTTAATTCTGCAAATTTAGTCAATTTAGTCCATTTGACCATTTGTGTTTCGGTTTTTCCATCATTCCAAATTTCTCACAGTCATGTTGAGAAATCACATTGTTAAACTACTAGCATATGAAGCCATTGGCACATTTGGTTCAGACTCTGTTAGCCATAACATGGCTTGCTCAAAGAGATCCCCTTAGACCATTTTTCTGGACCAAACCCAAGTTCAGTAACAGCTGTCAAAGTACCTTGGGTACCAAATTATAAGGAAAACAGACTTGGGTCCAGAAAAACCTTACCAGTTGGTGCAAGTGTGAAAATGCAAACATGGTATATATAAAGTGAACTGTGGAAGCATGTCAACCTGAGAGCAACAGTGAATTTAATGACAGCACTTCAACATGATCTGTCCTGCTCATTTGAAAAGCCATTATGAGCTGTTTGGCTAATCAGTCGATTAGCCCCGAACTATAACACTGTGTTTATCAAGTGGCCGGGGCTCCCAGCTCACCTCACGCTCCACTTCCATCTGATCCTGGCACGGGAATCTGCTGTTTGGCAAGAGAGGGTCTATAAATAAAGAGAGGCCTGCACAAAAGAATGTGTTAATTACTAATTAGAGAGAGAGGGACCGACGGAGTGTTTGCTGGAAAGCTACACTGCAGTCGTGTGTGTGTGCGTGTGTGTGTGTGTGTGTGTGTGTGTGTGTGTAGGTGGGTGGGTGTGCATTCAATGCATGTTCTATTCTGAGCCATACACTGATAATGCTACCAGGACAAAACACTTGCAAACAGATGGTAGAGTCAGGGGGACATTGAACGATAATTTACAGGTGCAATGAGTACAATTGATGACACTAATCTGTCAGTGGGTGTAAGCAGGACTGTAGACTTAATGAGAAATTCAATGCATGCTGACATTTCTTGCTTTTACAACTCATTTAATGGCCTCTAAGTCTGCAACCAGCATATGTACACACATACACAATAGTACATGTATGTAATGTAATTCCCTGGGGACCATGAATTAGAGGTCCACTTGGTTCCTAGCACCACAGACCCGATCAGGTACCCCTCCCCAGTACACATGTACCGTTATGTGACATTTGTGTATGTTGTCCTTACAGTGTAGCAAGCCAACCGTAAGATCCTAAGCCAATACAATGGAGTCTACCTATGCAGTATGCCTACTATTGTTTATTTTAGAATGAAGAACGACCTTCTCACCTGTCTCCCTAATTTAACACCCATGGCAATGCAGTTTACAGAATGAGACTGAGGGGTGCTGCATGCATATGCAGATGTCGGAGATCGGCAGTGTTGAGAAACAGATGTTTCTCATTCACTGTTTGTATGTTTTCTTTTAAAAAGTAATTAATCAATTCAATCAATTTGTAGATATCCTGCATAATCATCAGCCAGTAATTCCTATATAATCCACACAATTTAAAAGGCTGTGATATGTGCTGATGGGAGTAAAGAATAAAGAAGGAAACGGTCTCATATGGTAGGAGGCTGGGGTGGTGAATGGGTCACAAAACACAGGACTTTCCTTTGGCACTTAAGTAATTTTAAGGTAAGTCCTCACCATAGTTCTTTTCCTAAACCCAACCACATTAACTTAACTTGCCTAAACCTGAAGATGCCTGGCCATGTTTCTCTTCCTAAACCCTAACCACAGTAACTATAAGTTCATAACTTTACCTTAAGTATTAAACATTAATTGCGAGGCACTAATTCGTAGAATATCATACAAACTGCAGTCCGTGCATTTTTGTATGATATTATACGAACCACGAGGATACACTGTAAGAAATGCCTTTGCACAAGCTGTTCTCGTGCGCTGTTTGTATGTTTTCCCCAGGAAAGGTAATCCACCAAAATTCATACATATTCCAGATAATCATGCACCAGGAATTGTATATATATATTTTTTGTAAGGCTGTGATCACGTGACGAATGCATGGACAGGAGTAAAGATGGAAACAATCCCAAAAAGGCAGCATATTGAGGTGGTGGATGGGTCATGAAACAATGGACTCTCCCAAGCAGATTGGTGTTTGGCACTGTGTGAACTTTAAGTGAACTTTTAAGTGATCCATTTTAAGGTTTGTCCTCACCATGTTTATTTTCCTAAACCCAACGACAGTAACTTTACTTGCCTAAACCTTGAGATGTCCAACCATCTCTCTTTATCTAAATGTTACTGGAGTAATTTAACTTGTCTAAACCTAACCTCTGAAACTTAACATGAAGTACATAACAATTTGTAGGACACTCATGTGTAGGATATCATATGGACCCTTGTATGAGGATACATGGCTTTGCAAACCTAGTCACCAGTGTTGAGTGAGAAACAGACTGTTCCCATGCACTGTTTGTATGTTTTTCTTTGAAAAGTAATGCACAAAAATTCATACATATCCTACATAATCAATCCATGTAATTTAAAAGGCTGTGATATGTGCCGATGGGAGTAAAGAATTAAGAAGGAAATGGTCTCGTATGGTAGGAGGTTGGGTGATGAATGGGTCACAAAACAAAGGACTTAAATCTAACTCCCGAAACTTTATGTTAAAGGGATAGTTCGGATTTTTTGACATGAAGTTGAATGACATACTCATTAGCAATGCCGTGCATCAACAGTGACTTTTCCCCTACTGTGTCCTGTGAGCAGAGTTCTGGCCTGGTTCTGGTGTTGAAGTAGGTAGTTCTGGCTAGTTTGCTGGGGTCACAAAAATAAAAGGGTCAGGGTAGGCAACAAATGGTGGTGCACTTGTTCCAAGTGTCAACTAATGCCGAGGGAGGTGGAGAGCTACTTATGAACTTATGATGCCACAAATGTAAAATCTCTCTATATCTGATGAGGAGGCCAGCGTACCAGCTTCTGTCTGTATCACTCACAATCAAGACTTTCCCGCAATCCTGAATGCTGGCGTCTTGCAGACCTTTTTCCACATTCCCAAAATTAACTGGAAGAAGTGACCCAGGCCAGCTGGACCTGATGGTCAGCTATCCTCAGAGTAAGTGATGACTAACTCTTATAAGAAAGTTAAGAAATTCGTTATATGTTGTGCAGGTTTTTTGGTAGCTGAATTTTACTACCTGGTACGTTGTGGTGACCAATTATACAATTGTATATGTCCTATTAGGGCATACTGTATCCATTAGTAGAGTATGAGTGTAGATAATACTACACCAAATAGGCTACATATCATCAAGCATCCAAATACAGTCATAATCAATCAAATGACAGACTTTACTGAAACTTTATTGTGAGCGAGAACCTGAAGAAGCTACAGGTGAAACGCATCACTCGCTCACAATAAACTCTCAGTAAAGTCTGTCAGTGTGCCGTGGTCTATTTTGCTCATTTGACTTTGCGTTCCTACCTACCTGCACCTCACGATTACACCGGCTGTGCACAAGGAGATCTGCTTACACTCACAATCAGATTTATCTCGCAATTGTGCACTTTGCAGTTCATATACAGTATGCACAGACTTATCATGTTATGTTGTTTTGTATTTCAGACGGTACAGGCTGGTTGCCTATCGCACCATAATAGAATAGGCCCTAAACGGAGAGAAGCTCGGTCCAGGCAACAGGAGAGTTCTTCCCACTGCATTTGTTTTAGATGTTTTAAACATGAAAGTTTTCTAAGACATTTTGGACATCTTGTGTTACATTGACCATTTTTATTGAAAATATATGTTTTAACAATATTTTGCATAAAAAACAGAAATGCACCATCTATGTAGGTTTTACTTGTTTCAATCCTGTTTATTACTGACATAATAAAACTAAGTTTGCTAAGCCACCAGATGTTATGGTATTACTACTCATAAAAATAATATAATAAACAGCAGCAGTCAGAAAGACCTATTTTTAGCATGCTCACACATACATGTGGAAAACTCCACCATGCCCAGAAAAAAAATCTTTTACACCTTTTTTTCTTTTATTTTGACTACAAAAAAAATCAGGCAAGAGATTATAACATCTTGCCAAAAATATAAGGGAAGAGAGCATAAATAAAAGTTTTAGATAGTAACTAAAGAGTACACCTCAGACAGTTCTGCTTTGATGTTTGGTAAACATGGGAGACCAAAACTATGACTTTCTCAGACACCAGGTTTATCACCTGCATCTTTTGTTGGAAAACACGATGCATGTTGTGCCACCAAGTCGTCTCTGTTTGGCTTTGGAGTGGGAGCAATGTTGGCTGGTATGTTGACTGGAGGATGGATGTGGAACTGCTGATCTCCAAGCCTGACATTCTTATCAAGCCACTTCCTCTCGGACCAGTCACTGCTCCGTTCTGCTGCGGCAAAGCTCACGTCTGAGGAAGGTGTTCTTGTGGAGGTACATGCACTACTCAATAGAAGAAATGTGCTGTCATCTCTTTCACAAGGTGGTTTTATGGAACTCATACTTGTATTCAGTGTCTCAGATGCAACTGCTGAGTTTGGGTTCTCTAACTTTGAATGAAAAAAAATAGTCAAGTCAAATACAAAGTAAAGTGGCAGAGTGTTATTGTTTATTTGTATCCTTAGCTGCAAAATTAATGATGGATAGTTTTTGAAGATGTGGTATTTTTTTTTTACTACATTATGTGGAATGCATTCATGGTTGATAGTTACATGCACTGGGCCTCATCTTCATATTTTTACCTTGTGAAATTGTTAGCATCAGCTGTTCATTCTGAAAAAATGTATGCAAAACAAAATGTAAATTCATGCTTACCTGTGACAGTGTTAAGATGGGATGTAGGGCTAGGTATGTACCAGATGATGATGGCTTTGTTCTTGGAACAGTTTCTGCAGGGCTGATGAGAACCACCTTCAAGTGTTCAGTTTCAACTCTGGACTTCAGAGGGGTTGACTGAGGGAGTCCAGAAAACACCTGGTCCACTTCTTGAGGGTTTTAATCAATTCTGGCCTCAGACTGTGCTGTTGTAGCCATTGCAACAGGAGTGCATGCCTTTGAAAACATAAAATCAAATATTGCGTTGTAGATTACAAGACAGAATCTCAATTGTGTTTTGCAAACACACACCCACACACACAGTAATAATATATCATACGTTTTACTTACTACCAACAGTAACAGTGGCAAATATGTTTCTGTCCAATCATTCTACTTAGAAACAATATGGCTTTTTTTGGAGTAGGCTCTGCCTATATCCACTTTGCGTTCTTTCTGACAGAGAGGCACTAGTGAAGCTGGGAGCTTATCAGCCCAGCGCCTCATCAGAAACTGCACTATGACCTATCAAAACATGTTTTTGGCCGTAACTCAAGAATTTTTTATTTATTTTTTTTTAATTAGGCCTTTTGTACAGCAACAATATCTTGACATATCACCAGTCTTGGAGCGGACTCATAAACATTGTTTGATTTTTGTGGGAGCCAATGGGTGCTGAGCCCTCATAAGGAGGGGCCCAAGCACCCATTACTATATATTCACACATCTGTGGTGTCATTGTGAACCATATGATTTTGAGAATGTTTAATGATGTATTACCAGTTAAATATTTTTTCCATAAAGCATGACCTTCATCTTCTTCTTTCATGTTATTTTGACTGACTTCCACATGACACTGGCCTCCCACGTCAGTTATTTTAGAAACTCCAATACAGCTAACATATACTGTGACTTGAAGCATACTCATAGAAACAGCGGGGTGTTCTGAAATAGGCAAGGCAAGGCAAGGCAAGTTTATTTGTATAGCACATTTCAGCAGCAAGGCAATTCAAGGTGCTTCACACAGGACATTGAAATACAGCAAGGGAAAACCAAACACATTGAAACACTATAAAATAAACACGTAAAAGGTGATTGAAAACAGCAAGTAAGAAAACAACACATAAAACCCCAAAATATAAAAACACACACATATTAAAGTAAGAGTTGCAGTGCAGAGTTTCGGAGGAAAATATAAAATTTAAGAAGTAAAAAGCCTTTTAGTCAAAGGCAGCAGTGAACAGGTGAGTCTTTAACCTCGACTTAAAAGAACTCAGACTCTCAGCAGACCTGATATTTTCTGGTAGTTTGTTCCAGATATACGGAGCATAGAAACTGAACGCTGATTCTACGTGTTTAGTTCTGAATTTTGGAACACAGAGCAGACCTGCACCAGACAACCTGAGTGGTCTGGATGGTTCATACTGGACTAGAAGGTCTCTGATGTATTTTGGGCCTAAACCATTCAGTGCTTTATATGCTAGCAAGAAAATTTTAAAGTCTATTCTCTGAGAGACAGGGAGCCAGTGTAGAGACCTCAGAACTGGAGTGATGTGGTCCACTCTCTTGGTCTTAGCGAGGACTCGAGCAGCAGCGTTCTGGATCAGCTGCAGTTGTCTGATTGACTTTTTAGGCAGACCAGAGAAGATACTGTTACAGTAGTCAACTCGGCTAAAGATAAATATATGGACAAGTTTTTCAAGGTCCTGCTGCGACATCAGTCCTTTAATCCTAGAAATGTTCTTGAGGTGATAGTAAGCTGACTTTGTGATTGTTTGTATGTGGTTTTTAAAATTCAGGTCTGAATCCATGACAACACCCAGATTCTTGGCCTGGTCTGAGGTTTTTAACTGAAGTGACTGGAGCTGCATGCTGATTTTAAGACATTCCTCCTTGGGTCCAAAAACAACTACCTCAGTTTTTTCTCTGTTTAACTGAAGAAAATTGTGGCACATCCATTCAGATATTTGCTCCATGCATTTACCCAGTGCTTGTATGGGGCTATGGTCACCTGGGGACATTGAAATGTAGAGCTGTGTTTCATCTGCATAGTTATGGTAATCTGTTTTGTTTTTTTCTATGATCTGCGCAAGTGGAAGCATGTAGATGTTGAACAGAAGGGGCCCCAGGATGGAGCCTTGGGGGACTCCACATGTAATTTTGGTCTGCTCAGATTTAAAGTTACCTATTGACACAAAATAATCCCCGTCCTTTAAGTAGGATGCAAACCAATCAAAAACTGTGCCAGATAGTCCCACCCAATTTTCCAGTCGATCAAGTAATATATCATGGTCGACTGTGTCGAATGCAGCACTGAGGTCCAATAACAAAAATAGCACACACTGTAACTGACACATGACACTGACAACAGAACCTATTCAGTATTTGATACTTTGGTGATCCTTATTATCACAACCACACTTCCACATAGTTGCTGACAATAATAACAGTCATCATATCGTGTTATGTTATGTAGAAGCCTCACGGGTAAGATGACCCTGAGTGATTTGCTGATCATAATGTTACTAGCTGATTCTTGATAGCCAGTTTGTACATAATACCATTAGCTTCTAACCAAGTGATAGGCACCATCTAATTAGCTAGTTGTTCTTACGTGGGGTACTGGCACAGCAGCGCTCCTCAAAACATGTTTCTTCCTCTGTCCTGGATGTGTAAGAACATAATCGTCCTTGCTGAAATGCGCACTACACACACGAAGCCAAAATTGCCTAATAACAATGTCTGTGACAGGAAAGCGGTGAAATATATATATATGGCGAATCAGACACGGTCTTGTTGCTGCAGCCACAAGTCTGCACCATTTTTACATATTTTCTTGTGTAACAATATAAATTTCTCTGTAGCTCTCACGTTAGCTCTCTCAGGTCGCAGCGGTCGCCATCCAAGCGTGTAAACACCATCAAACAGTTGATAGAGAGTACGCGGCTGTCAACAGGGGGCAGCACTCAGTGATACGAAGGGAGAGAAAATAGCAAGAAGATTGTGAAGTCTGACTTTTTTATGAACAACGTTTTTTTGATGCAAATGTATTACTATTTTGAACGCATATTGTTTTGGAAAGCAAAACGTTTTATTTTTGTGACCCCAGCAAACTAGCCAGAACTACCTACTTCAACAGCAGAACCAGGCCAGAACTCTGCTCACAGGACACAGTAGGGGAAAAGTCACTGTTGATGCACAGCACTGCTAATGAGTATGTCATTCAACTTTATGTCAAAAAATCCGAACTATCCCTTTAATTACGTAACGTCATTTGTGGGATGCTAATGTGCAGGATATCATATGAACCCTTGTATGAGCATGCGTGGCTTTGAAACTCTACTGACCAGTGGTGTTGCTCTGGTTATGCACTGTTTGTACAATTCCCTTTGAAAAGTAATGCACCAAAATTCATAGATGTCCTATGTAATCACCAGCTTGAAACTGTTACTGGCCTTTAAAAACAGTCCACTTCAATGTTTTTGTTCACTTAGTTTTCACACCTGATGTGAATTGTACCTGAATACACATGAACCGTACTCTGTGCCATCTTTTCAAGTGGACCTGTGCACAGATTGATGAACTGTACCCAGTGGTATGCAGTGTTCATGCTAATTAAACAAATTGGACTTTGGGTCAAGTGTACTTGGATCCAGGAATGGGTCCCTGATGTGAAAGCCTCATAAGAGCAAACAACATTTGGGTCTATTCTGATCATCTCTAAGTTCATAAAAAACATGGTTTAGGTAGGTTTTTCCACAAGTTCATGTCTGAGTAACCTACCATATATATAGACTTCCACAGCTATACAGTCGGTATGCGTTGTGATATGTTATAGCCTAGTGTATTATGCATCAAATCAATCAATCAATCAATCAATCAATCAATCAATCAATCAAATTTATTTATAAAGCCCAATATTACAAATCACAATTTGCCCCAGAGGGCTTCACATACAACATCTAGCATGATGATGCATGATGCATGATGACAGATACAGTCATGAAGTTCAAGTTTCACTTTGACCTTGACACTTTGGACCCCTGTCAGCATCTTGTCTTTCTGCCAACAGTGGGCCATTGGCTCCTTTTAATCATGACCACGATTGTTGCCAAGCCTTCAGTAAATAATTTTATGCATTAAGTTAACGAACTCCTAAATATAGCACAGCTGATATCACCATCACCATCCTTAAGCCAAACCAAGTGTGTTTTATAGTTCATCGTTCTTGGTGGTACTTTTGAAAAGCTATTGATACAGAGCTGGAACTTCGTATCCAAAGCTGGGGACACAAAAATATCTTTATCCAGTTTTTTTGCCAAGAATCCCACACATTCACCTTCATTTCACCTCCAACCAACTTTTCACATAACCACTGAAAAATCCTAAAACTCCTGAATACAGTAAATAAGCCTTGCCACCCAGTTAACATGGTGGATATTAGTGTCATATAAAAAGTGGGTCCTCTCTTGCTCACTTCCCAACCTGCCATTATAGCTGTGCCATGAAAATATTGCCACAGCCGGTCCTCTCCTGCCTCTTCCCTTCATCTAAAAAGAATGTTTTCATAATATGAAATAATAATGTCCTGTTTGCAACTGCCGCTGCGGCTCCATAATGGGGATGCAGAAGTGAAAGAAAAGTGGGCGAATTAAAGTTTAAGGAGACGGCAGTGGAAATTTAGCGGTGTCTATTAAAACTCAAATTTAAAAGACATAGGGGGTGGGGGGGTGTAAAAAGATAGGAAAAAAGGACAGAGGTTTGAAATAATAGGTTTGCAGGGTTTCTTCCCTCACTTTGCACTGTCCTGATTGGCTGACTGGATGCCAGTTTGGCGAGGCCTCGTCATTAAAGATGGCATATGCAGCCGACGGGTCCCTCAGAGTAATGTGAACTTCTGCAGCCTGTCTCCCTAGACTCAGCGCCCCCCCACTCCCACCCCCCACCCCCACCCCCAACACACACACACACACACACACACACACACACACACACACACACACAGACACACACACCCGCCCCGTCCGCCTTCCTCCCAGTGATGTTAAAAGAAATCTTTATTGTCAGTCACATATCCTATTCACTTTGTTCACCTGCACTGACAACCCTGAGCTGTGTGTGAGAGAAAGAGTGTGTACAGGTGAGTGTATGCTATCTGTGTGTGTGGGTTTCACATGCACAAACCAAGTTGTGAGGATGCAGCAGGTTTGTATGTTGGTGTGTGTACTGTATATGTGTGCCCACTGCTGCAAAGTAGCCTACCACCCCCCCGTTCATCTCCTTCCTCTTCTAGATGTCGGCATCCCTGAGTTTCTAAATGCTCCCTCATTAGCTGAAATCTGTTTGAAACCTCCAAGTGAGAGGCTGGTAACGAAGTGGTGCCGGCTCCATCCCTCTATCTCCCAACGTCTGACAGGTGGGGAGAACGAGGGGTGGGGTTGGGGTTGGGAAGGCTGTTTGATTTGAGGATGAGGGGGTGACTGAGGGGAGGAAAAGAAGGAGGAGGCGAGGGAGGAAAGGATGTGGGAGGTGGACCTCGGTGATGTGGGGGGGGGGGGGGGGGGGGGGGGGGGGGGTGAGTATTGGGGGTGTGGGGGGGATGTCACCAGCTTTACGGAGTCTCTCCACCCCGGAAAGCCTTCATGTGTCTTGCTGCTTCTCTGTGACTGCAGCACCTCGATTGGGAGAAGGATGACAAGTCCCAGTAAATTATTTATCTGGCTCAGCCACCGAGTTTGCCCCGCAATTCATTATACCTGATTGGCTCCTTAATGGGGTGAATCATTTGAAGGCACTGGGCCAGCTGCAGATATGGCCTCCTGAAGAAGACAGCAAGTTTCTGATCTTTCCAGTGTAATGGGGAAGGAGAGACCAAAGTCCAGACACTTTTTCTTTGAAATAAGCAGCAGTAGTGTTGTGGCCAGCTGAGTTTTTAATGATGGGGCTCCTTTTGCAGAGTCTCTACTGCAAATGTGCTGGTGACAGTTTAACCAAGAGATAGTGCATAGATAGTGCATGGATACTTGTCAATTTATTAACTGCGCCAGTTATGTAAATTATTTCTTTGAGCTGTGTTGCACCACTGTCAACAGTTTAAGGAAATTCCCTCTGAATAAATTTGCTTTGAAGAACATCTTCATGCCTTGATATTAAACTACTTTGCTCTTAAAATGTTGTGTGAAATCCTTTGAAAGGCAAGTGTCAACAAAATAGCAGCAAAATAATTGCAATAAGTGTGGGGAATCTAAACTCATCGAGGAGTTGTGATTGGCAGCCCGTCACTTCGAAAACTTCACAGTAATTGCTTTACTCCAGGTGAGGCAGTGGGATCTGCTACTTGTTTATGGAGATGGAAGTATCAAAATCCTCCGGGTGACGAGCTAAAAACTCCTGGCATACAATCTGTCGGCTGTCTTGTGACCCCGACGCCAGGGCTGATAAGAGGCGGTCACGTGAGCCTGAGAAGCTACCTGGGAGTGATAGAGGGAGATTTTAGACTGCGCATCACTCAAGCATATTGAAACTTTTGCATCTTTTCCTTATCTGCAGCCTTTTTTTCTCCACAGGGAGAGATAAGAGTTCATGCTTAGAAGAACTGATTATCTCCCAAAATAAACAAATATGGACAGCCATGTTTATCAAGCCATGACAACACCTCTCCCTCCACAACTGATATATATATATATACATATAATATATATATATATATATATATATATGTATATAGACACATATTAGGTGGGGAGAGAGCAGGGAGTACATGTTTGGATTAGTTTGCCACCACCAAAGAACTTTAAATTGAATTCCCCTTTTGAAATACACACACGGCTCTGTAATCAGACATGTCAAATTGCAAAGTGCATCAGCTCATCTTGTTTCGTTTAAAAGCTATTTGAAAATAAGTTAGATCACAGGGTCATACTCATCTTTATTCCTTCCAAAGTCAGGTGATTTTCATTTGCTTTGGGTTAATATACCCAAGGGAATACAATTATTGAATAATTAAATTCATATTAATGAGGTATACAATGTTCACCTTTCTATGTGGATAACAACTGATACAGAGTAAACTCAAGAAAAACAAGCAAATATGTTACCAATTAGTGAACCAAATATAAAGTTACAAGCTGTTTCCTTTTTTGGTTGTCATAGTTTGTTTATCTCTTTAATAAGTAGAGAGAGTTAAATAAACAAGTGGAAGAAAAATGCTTGTCTCCAAGAAGCTGGCTGTTTTTCAATTAACCTAATGACATGAAGTCTGATGCTATCTGTTTGCTGCAGTAACTTCTGGTAGCACAATGGATGAACTATGCACAGAAAACAGATTCCACAGTGAGAAGTGTTTCTGCATTATTATACGAGACACTCTAACTCTATGACAGTGTATATCTCAGTTAGAGAAAATGAAGGGTGCCTATCTGCTCTTGAAATAACCAAGCGTACCTCTCTTGTCTGGCTCTTGTCAAGTCTGCTGGCTGCTTGACTTGCTTTCAGCAGGAGTTCACGGTTAGAGACATGTGACCCTCCATTTTCTCCCCTTCTGTGATGACCTTTCGCTGGGCCGGCAGGCTAATTTTTTGCTTCAATGGCCAGCATTCAGAACGTGTCACTTAATTCAACCTGGAATGGATACAGGTATGCATGACACAACTGATCGAATTGAACTCTCCTCTGGTTGATCAAAGGAGCATATGGGGAGAAATGGGAGGGGCTGATTTAATTTTCCGGGCCGCCTCAGACATGGAAAGGGACATGATACGGTTTACTGTAGGAACATAAAGCTACATCATACACTTTTTTAATGTTTGGAAACACCAGCATGTGGTATATAGTTGATTTTCTGAAGTGAATGTAAATCAAAGTACAACCAACTTTGACAAGGCCAGCTGGGTCTGAAAACAACATGGCTGGAAAGTTAAACGCAGCACCTATAAAGTAAGTGCTGAGTCACCTTTTCATTAACAACTCTAACAACAGCTTGCAGATGGTTATTTTATGCGGATGTTGTGTTTAAATCTTCCCATGTCATACCTTGGAATCGGGTTGTTACTCAAAAAGAGTAAAGAATTACACTTTACTTGTTACTTAAGGAAAAACAAAAGTAACAATACTTTACGTAATGACTCCAAGACCGGCTCGTCTCCTCCTTCAGTGTTTCACTGCTTTAGTAAAGTTGAGTAGACCTTTGACCAGAAAGTCCAGTGAAAAAAAAAATCTGCCTGATGTTCATGAGCTCATCTCTGGTGAGAGAGCTCCGGGTACTGTGGCAAAACACTGCATTAACAAACAAAAGTTAACAATACTGAGTGCACTAAGACATCAAGGCAGCTATCTGTGGTGCCATCATAGAAAATTGGCTGGGATGCGTGGATAAACTTTGCTGTACCATTTTATGGTGAGACCAGGCCACCGCTGAGCAGTAGTTTTAGTAGTAGTTTAAAACGCTTAGTAGATGAAAATTCCTGACATTTTGGTCAACTTTATGTTTTCTGTTTTTTTTATTTTATTTTATCTTTAAAATTATCCAGTTAGGCTAATTCAAGTATCAGACATTAGAATCAAGGTTACAGGTTGTATAAAAATTTCATTTAGATATTTTTTTTTTCTACAACTACAAATAATTTCTACACATTTACTGTCTTTTCTCTAGCAGTGTTTTACAGGTTTAATGGGTGATTCGCGAGCACACATTTACTGATCATCATTTGGAAAGCTCAACATCTCTCTGTTTATGCTCTGAAATACTTTGACAAAACAAGTAACTAATCTGAGACAACTAGGATTTGTACCCAGGTTCATTGTAAACTCTGACTTATCTGTCTTACTGTTGAGAAACAGAAAAATAACTTAATTATAGCCTGAATTCTTTCTTAATCTGCAACATGGTAGTCTGGAGGTTTTAACTCATGTCCTCTCGCAGAGTTAGTGATCAGAACCAAACTCTTATCTCTGTCAGAGAAACTGATCTAATTTCAGACGGTTTACTTACAGCACAGCTACAATCACAGATAACTAAGCCTCCTACCTGCCTGTCAAACAGCATCAACCCATAAATCTTCTCGAGACAGTCCGGACTAAGTGTAGTCCTGTGGGGATCAGCTGTGAAGTCCGCAAGCTAATGACTGCTCACTCCGCTGCTGTTAAGTAGCTAGCAGAACATCCTGGCACAGACTGTTTACTGGAGTTTGCCAGCCTGTCACTCATGTGGCATTTGAAGATAATTACAAGCATAGCTGTTCTCAGCTTTCAGTGTCCGATAGTCCACCACTAACATTTTTGGCTCGTCAACAAAAATGAAATATAGATTTTAACTTAGGTTTTATTATCAAGATCATTTTTTAGTCATGGAAAAAAAGGTCGTTGATGAAAAATTTTCATCATAGTTTTCGTCAATGAAATTAACACTGGTTTTAACCTGACGCCGCCCATCCGCATATCATACTGCCACGACAGGTGCCATCCAACTGACTAGCAACATATCACAACACTGCAAAAGGTTACGTCTGCCAGCATTACAAACTGATGCTGCATGCTGGCATATCATGCCATTGCAACAGGTGGCTTTTGGCATCAGGTGTCTGATGCTGAAATTGCTGGCAAAGGGGCGGTATTTGATGACTGTGAAATTAGAACGGGCTGGATTAACAGAGAGACAAAGAGGTAACACGCTGTGTGCAGCTCTACAATGAAATGAGCTTGCACCCATTTTAAATGGTCAAATTTGCAGTAAAGTTGAGGTGTCTGGACAAAATTCCAAGGTCACACAGAGTTCGCAGGAATTGGCAGAATTTGCGTTAACTGTTGTGATGGAGACATTACAAAATCCAGGAGGGACTGTGTAGAGACGCTGCCATGAAAACCTTGCTTCTGCTAATAAGAGAAAACTTTTAAAACTTGCTATTCAATCAGCTTTATCTGTTTTTGCAAAGTTGTTCATCTGGTATTCACTGCGGACAAATCTACCTTAATGTTGCAATACAGCTGTTGGAGGAATCCTGAATATAGCAGAATCCTGTCAAACCATTCTGAAAATCAAACAGCTTTTGATCTTGCAGCATCCCCTCTTCCTTTTTTCAACCATTACATTCAGTCTGACTATGACTTATCTCCATAAAGCCACACAGTACATGAGTGCTGATACTTTGTGTGAGCCAATACAAACAGAGAGTTGGAGGAATTTATTTAGACTGATGACTCTACACTTTTCTGAAATATGTGTCTTCGCAGTAACACACTGGTGTGTCGCCGCTGGGCGCAATGTAACAATCAGACTTCACCCATGAATGACTGATTTGTCTGGGCGCATGCAAACAGCCCACACTATGACAGAGAGAAGTGATGGTTATTGTTGCTGCCTTAAATCTGGAATGTGAACGAAGCGCAGACAGCAAGGATCACCTTAAAAAAAAAAACATTTTGTTGTCTTTGTGGGCTGAGTTTAGTGGTTGGTAAAAAGAGATCCTCCTTGTTTGTATTTATGGACAAGACTAGCTCTCATAAAGTCCTTTAATTCTGCTTATATTGGAGAGGGAGGCTGGTGATTACAGAGAGGAGGGGAAGAGAAAATGCATTTTCTTTAAGATGACATTGCCTGGTCAGGTTTGTAGAAGCTTGTGGGTCATTTAGGGAGCAAATTGAACCGTAAAGTAATATGTTTAGCCATGTATATTGGCAAATAAACACTTAATTTGCACCAGTGAGGTTTGTTTGAACTTTTCGGCTGCTGGAAACTGTTAGAAAGTCAGTACTCAGTCTGTGTGCTTTCTACTGTAAAGGGTGTTGTTGCTGTTTTTGTTGGCCCCATCTTCTTCTGCTGCTGGCAGTTTCAGGCTATTTGCTGGCTTGTTTAATTATTACTAATAATGTTTCAATACCCTCCATTTTTCCCTCCCCAAACACTGCTTAAAGGCCCTCAAGGGGGTCAAAGGTCACTCTCTGCCAGCATCAGCATTCCTCATCCAAAATACAGATAGCCCTGTTGCCTAGTTTGGCTAGTAGCTAGTGATGAGACAGTGTTTCAAAGAACAGTATACACTATTTATACAACTTCTTATTTTCATAGTAAAATAATCATTTCCTGCCCTACATTGTATCATTAAAAGAGGCCTTTAGCAAAACAAAATCCCGCAATTAAATGAATAAATAATTTAAATAAGTAATAGTTTGTGTTAGGGATCCACCAATCTTGAATTTCTGGGCTGATACCATTGCTAGTGTTTAAAATAACAATTTTTTCAAAAAATTAGAAATGCCAAATTCAGTCATACAAATTTACCTTTAATATAACCTTTCACATGAAAAACATAAAAAAAAAAAACGGCTGCTGCTGCTGCTGCTCATAATTCTTATCTAATATCTATTTTATACTGCTATGAAAATGTCAACAAATTTCTCCTTCAATCAGCTACATTTATTCAAGTTTCTTGTCCAAAACTACATTTCACATGTCATGACAACATTATAATCTTACAGGCGTCAGCCTCCGGGGCTAAAAAATGAAGCCAACTCTTAAGTGCCAAAAACCGCAATCCGTCAAACGGCCACTTGAGGGTGGCTCCAGAAGTGAGTCAATCACCGTTGACCTCCATATTAAAATGCCAAACATTGCAGCAAAAGAAAACATGTTTACAGCCTGGCACAAAACAAAAAAACAAAACAGTTTTGGTCTCTATTACTAATTTCAACATCCGTGCCAAATGTACAGGGGTTGAATTTTAATATTACTCACCTGTTTACCTTCTATAAGGGCTCATAGTTGAGCATAATTAATGGTGTGCCATTCTGACTAACAGGCTGCCTGATGATAGTGCTCTCGATTTCTCAGTCAGATCCATTCCTCGCTCCTCCACAGCTCCACCCTCTCATCCAAATATAGTCACTTCTGGCTCCAAAAATACAAGATAGTGACGGCCGTAAGGCCAGACTCAAAGTTTCAAAATGGCAGTCCACAAACCAATGGGTGATGTCATGGTAGCTATGTCCATTATTGGTTATGTATTTTAACTTTACTGGATACTTGTTTTACTGAATAGAGCTTAACGCATTATAATGTAACTCAATGCAACCTTCATGAGCTGTTAATTGCAGCCACTGGTTGCTTAAAGCTAACATTAACTAGTTCTACTCCTGCTGATTTTAACACGGACTTGTTCACAATGTAGCATCATCAGGGAAACAATAGGGTGTGTCTTCTGACGTGTTGATAGTTAGTTTACTGCGTCTTTTGGTCCTGAAGGCGTCCCTGGAAAGATCTCTGTTCATCCCAAACATGTTTTCTATTTACCATGGGACAAGGGTATGCTGGCTGCTACTAGCCATCTCATCATACAACAGTGACATCACAGAGCCCATTGCCAAACAGTAATTGTATTCTTCTCGTACCTGCTCATTTATTTAATTTTGCCTGTAGGTCTGGAGCCCTCCTTTTTAGCCTGTGCAAAATAACACATGTGATGTGACACAAGAGAAACATTGGCCACTGTCATTGGTGAACATCATCTTATTTGCATCTTAAAGGCTGATGGCAGTCAACAAGGAGAATATCAGATGATACTGCTGTTCAACTGATTAATTTGTGCATCCCTAATATGTGTACATGTTTTTTTTTTTTGGTTTTTGTTTTTTTCTGTAGGTTTCCAAAGTTTTGATGGCCTCTATAAAATCAGTGTAGGACCATATTTATGTATCTGGTATTTAATAAAAGCCAAACATTAACACATATCTTTTTGAAATACAGTCTCACCACATGGTCATTTAGTAGCTGTTGTTGAGCTTTTGGTAATAGTAGCTCAGTCCATAGGGACCTGGCTTGGGAACCAAAGGGTCACCAACTCAAGTCCTCATGTAAGTATGGAGTGTGGACTGGTAACTGGAGAGGTGCCAGCCTGCCTCCTGGGCACTGTCAAGGTGTCCCTGAGCAAGGCAAGCTCTGACATCTCCCCATTTAATGCATGTATATGTCTGTTTATGCACATGTGTACACTTCAGGCCTGTGTGTATATGACAAAAGATTTAAAAAAAATCAATTTGGGATTAATAATGTTTATCTTTTTCTTCTTCTTTTATATGAATGACACTGTTTACAAATATTGTATTTGCCTAAAATTCAGAGTAACTTAACAGCAGGCTGGAAACCAGGTTTTCACTGGCCTCTGTGATTAAAGCTTCAAGCCTGCTGTGCCTTGTTTCACCAGTTGTCACGAGGTGTGGAAGTACACATGCACAAGGGCTGAGCTGTGTACTGTGATGAATGAGTTTCCGGTACAGGTATGTACTTTTTTTTAAAGATTATTTTGCGTCTTTTTGCCTCTATTTGTTGGAACAGCTTTAGAATGAAAGGGGAAGAGAGAAGGAATGACATGCAGCAAATTATCACAGGCTGGAATTAAATCTGGGCCACTGCAGCAATGTCACAGCCTTTGTACATGGTGTGCCCACTTTACCAGGTGAGCTACTAGCGTTACCCTGTCAGACAACATCCTTTTTATGAGTATGAGTATCATCCCAGTAAAATGTGTCATTATCCGCACACCATCATTCATTCATTCTCCATAACCGCTTATCCTGTAAGGGGTCATGAGGGGGCTGGAGCCTATCCCTGCTGACATTGGGCTGGAGGCGGACCCCTGGACAGGTTGCCACACTATTACAGGGCTGACGCATAGAGACATTCAACCATTCACACTCTCATTCACACCTACACTGGGTACACAATTATTAGGCAAGTGAGTATTTTGACCCTAATCATCATTTTCATGCATATATTCCAACTCCAAGCTATGTAAACTTGAATGCTAATAGGATTTAAGCATTATCAGATGATGTGTATTTGTGTAATGAGGGAGGGTGCGGCCTAAAGTGATCAACACCCTATATCAAGGTGTGCATAATTAGTAGGCAGCTTCTTTACCTCAGGCAAAATGGGCCAAAAAAGAGATTTAACAGACTCTGAAAAATCAAAAATTGTAAATGCCTTTCAGAGGGATGCAGCATTCTTGAAGTGGCTAAGCTATTGAGACATGATCACAGAGCAATCAAATGTTTTGTTGCAAATAGTCAACAAGGTTGCAAGAAACGTGCGGAGAAAAAAAGACGCAAATTAACTGCTAAAGACTTGAGAAGAATTAAACGTTAAGCTACCAGGACCCCATTAACCACCAGTGCTGCCATATTCCAGAAATACAACCTACCTGGAGTGTCCAGAAGTACAAGGTGTTCAGTGCTCAGAGACATGGCCCGGGTAGGGAAGGCTGAAACATGACCACCACTGAACAAGACTCATAAGTTGAAACGTCAAGACTGGGCCAAGAAATATCTGAAGGCAGATTTTTCACAGGTTTTATAGACAGATGAAATGAGAATGACTCTTGACAGACCAGATGGATGGGCCCATGGCTGGATCACTAATGGGCGCAGAGCTCCACTTCAAGCCAGACGCCAGCAAGGTGGAGGTGGGGTACTGGAATGGGCTGCTATTATTAAGGATGAGCTGGTTCGACCTTTTCAGGTTGAAGATCAACTCCCAAACCTCTTTGAACAGCATTTGGGAGGCTGTGGTTGCTGCTGCACGAAAAGTCGATCATCAACAGATCGAGAAACTAACAGACTCTATGGATGGAAGGCTCATGACAGTTATTGAAAAGAAGGGTGGCTATTTTGGTCACTGAATATTTGTTGAAATGCCAGAAGTGTTTATTTGTCAATTCTGAGTTGTTAATTTGTTATTCTTACTCTAATAGATGAAAATAAACAAGTGAGATGGGCAATTTTTAGTTTTTCATTTACTTGCATAATAATTCTGCACACTAATAGTTGCCTAATAATTGTGCACACATAGATGTTCTCCTGAGAAAGCCAAAACTCACTTTTCCTTTGTTAAATATTAGTTTTGAGGTTAACATTTATTATTATTAACATTTTGGATTGACTGAGATCACTGTATTTGTTCAAAAATAAAATTGATCCTTACTGTGCGTTCAGACCAAAAGAGGCAAAAGAGGCAAGGACGCCCGAGGCTGCGCGAGAAACAGGACAGCTTCCAAAGCGGCAAAATATTTTAGCCGCTGTGGTCGCTCTTCACGTGACTGATGTCAAAGTTAAATCGCGCTAGTCATTTAAAGGAGCCACAAAGCAGACTTCTTGACAGCGGCATAGTGCTGCTTGCTGTTGTTCACCTTCAGTTTAAAGCATGCCTAGTTGCATAGGAGGTTTTGTGTGTCATTAAATACAGAAAAAAAAAAATCTCAGAGCATGAACATAAATCAAAATCACCATCTAGTCACGAGCGGATTAACTATTGAGGAGGAAGCAATTAACAAAGGGCATTATGATTTACCCACCACAACATCAAACTTTTACAACTTTGAAATATACTAAAATTCTGTGGCAAAGACGTACCCTGGGCATGCAAGCCTTTCTTGCTTCATCTGAATGAGATGACACATTGCACAACAAAGCATTTTATCAACTAACTGACATTTAAATAGAGCAAAAATATCTTGATGTGTGCAGTGAAAAGTGCATTTTTTTTCCAAGCGTCTTCTTCGGGTGTACAGGCAGGCAGCAGCACACATCACAGCGATGTCATCCAAATCCATGATGAGTCCATATGATTTTGAGGGTTAAACGCGCATATGTATAGTCATTGCAGACCATGTTAATGATACAATAATAACAATTATGAGCGGGAGTTAATTTAATGTCATAACCGCCTCACCCCATTTTTCCCCTTTCTTCCAAAAAAGTAAAACGCTCTTTGGCCACAAGATTGTTATGTTTTCCGGCTCCGGGGTAATTTTCTTTAGGCCTATAGAACACACACACACACACACACACACACACACACACACACACACACACACACACACACACACAGCGAGAACATGCAAACTCTGCACAGAATCCCCCATCCCAAGCTCCAACCAGGAACCTTCTTGCTGTGAGGCAACAATGCTAACCACTGCACCACCGTGATGTTTTTCTTTTTTTTACTTAAACTATTTTAAATGGACAATCTCTGATTTTTTATTGTAGAGCTCAGAGCTCTACAATAAACATCAGTGTTGGATGTTATCTGCTGTTGTGTTAGCTGGAGCTGGAAAGACTAAATCAGCAGACATCGAAGTAATCATTTTCCAGTAAGGCAGCGACTCTGAGGACTGTCCTTAAGTGCTGCATCTGACCCCCAGCACATTCCTGTCGTCTTCCTCTATAGGTGTGGCTCTCTGGTTAGCATGCTGTGCTTGCTCTCTTTTTTTGTTCTCTGTGTTTATTGCTGGTGTACATGCTGCACCAGTTAGGTGAATGGAAACAATTTTCATTATCAGTTCTATTTGTCAGCTATAATTTTATTATCGGAATAATGAATAAAATAGATTTCATATTACTGGCTTTACTAGGCTTTTAAGACAGTTTAAATAATATTCTCAGACAGTTAGGCGGCTATGGCTAAGGAGGTATAGCTAGTTGTCTACTAATGGGAAGACCGGTGGCTCTATTCTAGGAACAAGTATTCTTGGACAAGATTCCTCACCCCAATTGCCCCCAATCGGTGTGCGAGCGTTTACTGATGAGCAGGTGTCATCTTATGTGGTAGCATCGGCCACCAGTGTATGAATTCGAGTTTGAATGGGTGAATGTAACATATGGTGTTAAAGCCCTTGGTGGTTGGAAGCCTAGAAAGACCCTATGTAAGTCCATTGACCATCCATTTACATCGTTCTGCTCAAAATAGGTCTGAGAACTAAAGTGCAGTAAGAGTGGCTATGAGTGGTATGATCTAATTAAAGCAGATTTCTAAGAAAAACAATGCCCCAAGAAACAGTTTTAAATGCACATTACATACTGAAAATTTTAATAACTAAGTCCCATTATTTTGCTTTTTTATGAACAATGTGTAATGTGAAAAGGATGTTTGTAGTGGCAAACCCAGTTTTTAGCCTCTTTATTATTTTGTTTTCAATGGCAAAGGGTGAAAACCAGAGGAGCATAAGAGAAATTTGACCAACTTTACATGTGAGCCCAAACAAAATAATTACTATTCTAAAGTCCAGGGTTTGTTGGACACATCCACCTCCCCTCCCGCGCGAACTGTTTAGCTGCTTATATTACACTGTTAGCAGTGCTGTTTCAAACTGATGTGAAAGGTGTGGCGAACTGCATTTCAAACTATAGCCATCTATGGGCATTGTAAACTCATGCTGCCTGGCAGTGTATCATGCTGCCACAAAAGGTGCCTTTTTGCATTGGTGTCTGACCCGGAAATCACTGACCAAGCAGTGGTATTAGATGAGTTGGGAATGAGAACAGGCTGCCATGGAAGAGGACCTGCTACAATGGAGATAAACGTCTGAGGCTTTTAAGGCAACACAAACACAATTATTCTTAGGTATTATGACTATTATTCTCAGTTGATGTTAAACTAATGAAAACTGATGAAAATATGTATTATTAGATATTAAATATTATTTTTGCCAATAGACGCCCCTAATCCCAGCCAACATTTGTATGTGGGGCCGATGGTTTTTTTGGGGAGTTTTTCCTTAGCCGCTGTGAGGGTCCTAAGGACAGAGGGATGTTGCATGCTGTAAAGCCCTCTGAGGGAAAAATTGTGATTTGTGATATTGGGCTTTATAAATAAAATTGATTGGTTGATTGATTGATTGATGTGAGTAGTAAATGGGCTTAAAATGGGCCCTAAATGGGACTGTCCATGGGTTCTACATTGGCCTCAAGCCAACTGCCCACATGGGTGGGTTTACCTAAGTAGCCTCCTGAGGAGACGCCTATTTTGGGCCCATACTCACTTGGTACTCAGGCCAGCATAACCTATGTGGGGCTCACTTCAGTAAATCCACCCATGTGGGCAATTGGCATGGGGCCAATATTTTTCAGCCTATTTACTACCCACATGGGCCCTGCATAACACTGTTGGGTGGGGATCCTACATATTGGACCTTTCAAATTCATTAACATATGAATGACAATATACTTTATAAAAAGTATTTCAATAGCTATTTAAAGTCTATATTTGCTTTTTTAAGTGCACTTACACCCTTTTGGTCCCAAATAGTTCAGTGTGTACAGTGGTAGATCTCTTTATTTTTTGATTCATAAATCAGATTGGTTTAGAATATGCATGTGCCCTTTTGGCAGTATAAAGATCTCATCAAGACCTTTCATTTGATATATGTATATATATATATATATATATATATATATCTTATTCGCCGTTCAATCCCTGGCTCCTCCAGTCCACATTCCGAAGTATCCTTAGGCGAGATACTGAAGCCTCAGATTGCTCCCAATGGCTGTTCCATCAGTGTGTGAGTGTGGGTGAATGGTTACTGAATAGCAGGTGGCACATTGTGGGAAGCCTCAACCACCTGGGTTGAGTTAGCTAGCAGGCTTTGTGTTTTAGCTGATAGTTCTTACTTATTGCTTTCAGTTAACAGTGTGTACTCAGCTAACTGGAAATCCCTCTCTTGCGTCACTGCCAGAAAATAAAGAGTCTAGTGCGTCTGGTCCAAGCAGATGGTAGAGGTCAGAGAGCCATCAGGGCAGTGGACAGAAGGGGAAAGAGAGTGATCAACAATGCAAGCGAGGGTTTTAGTGTTAAATGTAGTCATCACAGGTTTCAAAACCGGGCCAATGAAAGAAGTTTCACTTGTTGATGTGAACAGTGGAGGATTACGGGAAACTGAGTCCATTTTAAGTAACACAAATGAAATAATTAATGTGTGCAGTTCCAGTGGGCCCCCACCCTTTAAACTGCTGCTTGTATTCCAAACATTTATTTTTATGAGATTGCTTTGTATTTATCAATCAATGTATGGCAGTGTGGGCATTGTCAGCTTTGTGATGTTATGTTTGATTGGGTCCCACACTGATCAAAAACCTTAACTCCCTACAGACAAATTATCCTCATTTTGTGTGATAAAGGTGTACTAAGTGAAGCTTTAAACACCATAAGACCTCTGAAACACAACATTTGACTGAGTCCTTTAACATCCTTTTGATAATGTAGTTTCAAAGCCACGTGGGTAACTTGGTAGTGTGACTATCTGTGTCTTTGCATAGCTGTGTGCCACAGTGCAGACACATTCTGCTGGCCTGTGTAACATCCATAAAGTGTTACGACAATCACCTCAGCGCTTTACCTCTTCCCTGTCGCTCCGCGGCCCTGAAACAGTGGCCATTAACATTTGAAGCAGGACCAGAAAAAAGCTTCTAATTGGTGCTCCAGTGATACCACAGGTCTGATATTCTGTGGAAAGCAGGGCTTCGGAGGGCCATTAATTAACCTTAGTGCTATGATTACTACTTACATTAGAGGGGAATACATTAGAGGTGGCAGCGGGCCCCTTTTTTCTGCCCTGCACTTCAGAGGGGCCCCGGCGGAGCGCTCCATGCCCCCATGAGCCACGATATGTTAACGGGGAAGCAACTAATTAGATGTCAAAAATTCATAAGGCCTCTCTTTAATATTGCATATCTATCCCTGGCCTGTCACTTCAAAACAAGGGGGATTGCATAAACAGGGCGACCGCAACACAAACCCAGCCCCCATCCCCGTCATGGGAGGGGGGGGGGTGCTGATGTGGGATGGGGGGGGGGGGGGGTGACAGCATGCTTGAAGGTGAAGAGGAGGAGAGGGGAGACAGAGGAAAGAGGAGGAAGAAGAAGAAGATGTAAAGAGAAAGAAGAAAGGAAGTAAAAAAGAGACAATCAAAGAAAGTTCCTTGACAAATCCCCCAGTGGATGGCTCTGCCTGTGCTGTATCGTATACATACGATACAACACACTGAACATCAGGGATGAAGGCTGAGACCTCCAAACTTTGTCCACCTTTCTTTCACCTGAGGTTCAGCTTCATCATGTAAATGTATCATGGATGTCACAGTCAGTAAGCTCATATATAGGGGTGCAGTCATGTAAAAAGAGAATACATGAATTTATGCTGATGATCATGCACTGGGTCAGATTTATAATTTGCTTGTCAGGTAACAAAAACGGTCCTAATTTAAATTAAGGGTTAGTTGAATCAAATAACAAAAAACACATTTATTGTCTCATGTTTTACTAGTGGTATCTACCCGGTGCAGAGGTGTTGGTCTCTGAGATTTCTGCCTTTTTCCCCAATTCAGTGGAGGTGGATGGAATTATGCTATGGAGCTCACAGCATTGAAAAATTACATTTAAAAGATTCAATATCAACCTCTCTTTTTGGAAACTGTGACTTCTGTATTACATTTTGATCAGTTTTCATCAGAAAAACATTCTACTAAAGAAAATGTTCCTATATGAACTCATTCATTCATTTCCCTTAACCGCTTATTCCGCTGGGGGTCGCAGGAGGCTGGAGCTATCCCAAATGACATTGGGTGAGAGGCAAGATGCACCCTAGATAGGTCGCCATACTACCACAGGGCCGACACATAGAGACAGACAACTATTCACGCTCAAATTCACACCTACAGCCAATTTAGACTTACCGATTTACCTGCATGTCTTTGGACTGTGGGAGGAAGCCCGGAGAAAACCCATGCTGACATGGAGAAACCATGCAAACTCTGCACAGAAGGGCGCTCACACCCTGAGGTTCAAACCAGGAACTCTCTTGCTGTGAGGCAACAATGCTAACCACTGCACCACTGTGCGACCCCAATAAAGACTATTTGAAAGAATTTGAAAAAAAGTCTCCACTCACTTTCTACTTCCCTTAAGGTGTTCTCAAGATATTGTGTTCACAAGAATAAGACGGACATACAGACATGCGTGTGAAGGGAAGGACGTACAGATGGACAACTCAAAAACATAACGTCTCCAGCCACAGCTATCACTGGCACAGGGGCATAAAAATTAAATGTCAATCTTAACCCTTCTGTGGATTGTCCTGATTAACTGGGACACACATTTTGTTGCTGATTTTATCAAACATCATTTTTATGAGCTGCAACAAAATCTAGTATTGTTTTCACCCGGGAAGTGTGTGTGTGTGTGTGTGTGCGTGCGTGCGTGCGTGCGTGCGTGCGTGCGTGCGTGCGTGCATGCGTGCGTGTGTGTGTCATCATGGAAAAATTTGGTGACACCTTTTGTAGTGAGAACTTCTACTGGACCTGTTTTTAGTATTTCGCCGGGTGTTAATATGTCTGTCTGTGTACAGATTTTGTCACAGTGATAATATCGAAACCGTACAAGATTCAAACACAAAACTTTAGAGATGTGTAGTTGACATCAAAATGAAAGCTGAGCTTAAACATGGGTGTGGTCTGGGCGTGAGTGCTAGAAGTAGGGGGGTAGGAAGCAGGGAAGGGACCACTGGTCCCCTCTTTAAATCCCTGGCCGAGATTTCCTTTAAGATGCAGATAGCTGTACTAAAGCTGGAGTGATCTCATCACAAGTCTTAACACTGCGAGCATAACAGACAAAACTCCATCCACCTCACTGTATCAAGGTGGAAGCAGAAATCTTGGGGACAGATATTTAAAATCAAAACCAAAACCATCATGATTTTTTGTTGTTTGGTAATTTTCTTTTTTTCTCCTTCTTTTTTTTATAATTCATTTTGCTGACCTCCGTGTGTGTTCACCTTACTTAAGTGAGGTGCAAGTTTGAGATAAGCAAGTACACCATTATCTGTATCTTCATCTGTGTCTGTCCAAACAACTAAATTATCTGCATCTGTCTCAGAATGGGCAGGGTTTGAAATGGGTGGGGCCAAACCAGAAGTTGTAAAAGAATGAAGACACTAAAAATTGGGTTTGCCACTACAAACAACCTTTTAACATTACACATTGTTAAAAAAATGGAATAATGGAATGTAGTCATTAATAATTGCAATATGTAATGCACATTTACAACTTTTTCTTGGGGCATTGTTTTTCTGGAAAATCTGAACCACACACCGAACCACTCTTACTGCATTTTAGTTCTCAGACCTATTTTGAGCAGAACAATGTAAATGGACAGTAAATGGACTTACTAGGGCTTTTCTAGGCTTTTGACCACTCAAAGGCCTTTTACACTACATGTCACATTCACCCATTCAAACACTCAGTTATTCACTGGTGGCTGAGGCTACCACATAAGATGCCACCTGCTCATCACTAAACAATTCATACATGCTCACACACCGATTGGGGGCAATTTGGGGTTGAGAATTTTGTCCAAGAATACTTGGGCCAAGAATCGAGCCACCAGTCTTCCCATTAGTGGACAACCAGCTACACCTCCTTAGCCACAGCCATCTAGCTGTCTGAGAATATTCTTTAAACTGTCTTAAAAGCCTGGGTTTATAGTAGGAATGTAAAATACATATTGGGCCTATAGATTACTGGCAAATAATAGGAAATCTATCTTATTTATTATTCTGATAATAACATGATAGCTGATAAATAGAACCGATAATAAAATTCCAAATTGCTTCTTGTGGCATTCACTTGAAGGTGCGTTGTGTTGTTACCTATCTAAGGTAACTGTAGCTTTTGGCCGGGAGCAGGTATCATCAGGTGGTACCCAACTTTCATCAAGACCCAGAGCTGACAATCACTGCCATGCTGACTTGGCTGGGAAACCTCTGCATCTGATCTCCACCGGGAAGAGCCACACCTGCCAACCCTTGTCCTTAAAATCCTGGACTAAGGACTGGTACTTCAAGGCCTTCCTCTGGTGGACCACTTCACAGCCTTCCTCCCATGGCAATGTTAGCTCGACCAGAATAATCTTCTGGTCTTTGGTTGACCACAACATGATGTCTGGCCGGAGGGTTGTGTGCACCACCTCCAGGAACTGCAACCTTCTTCCCTCGTCAACTGCCATCTCCCAGGAACTGGCGACTTGCAGCAGATTGGATTTTGCTCTCTTGGTTGAGAAGGGTTTGGCTCCCTCCTTGATGAAGGAGACTGTCCTCTTTGAGGCTGTGCAGGCGGGCCTCTTCTTGAATCTCTCCCGCTCTAGTGTGTCAGCCAGGGATAGAAGGACTTAATCGTGGCTATACCGTCCTTGGGTTAGAGCTGGATAGTATGTGCACCAGTGTCCCTCGCTGACTACAGAGCTTGCACACAATCCTCTCTCAGTCCCCATGTGTGCAGATGCGATGGCGATGGAAGGGTGTCATAAACTGACCGCAAGAGGAAGGAAATGCGGTAGGGCTCCAGTCTCTATAGTTCTGCCAAAGAGATCTTCCGCTTCGGCAGATCCCTTCCATTGACCGAACTGGTGCAGCATCTACACCAGTAATAAAGACAGAGAAGAAGAAAAAAAGCAAGCGCAGCATGCTAACCAGAGAGCTAAACACCAGCATGGATGTTTTTCACACTTTTAGAGGAAGACGACAGGAATGTGCCAGGGGTCAGATGTAGCACTGAAGGACTGTCCCCGGAGTTGCTGTCTTACCAGCAAATGATCAGTTTGACGTCTGCCAAACAACACTGATAGCATAACGGCTAGACTCTGTCATCTAACCTGTTAAGAACCGTTAGGTAATGTTAGCTGTGTGATGCTAACAGTTAGCCCTGTCACTGTGTGTGTGTATACAGGTGGACAGTGGTGTGCTACTGTCTCATGATAAACAGAGAGGAAGAGAGAGCATGTGAAGGAGGGGCTGAGCGACTCAATACTCTGCACTACGAAAAAAAACCCAGAATTTACCCATTTAAAATTGTTTAAATAAAAACAAAATGGCAGCAGGGTGGTGCAGTGGTTAGCATTGTCTTCTCACAGCAAGAGGGTTCCTGGTTGGAACTTGGGTTGTGGGATTCTAACCCTGGAGTGGGGGAGCCCTTCTGCTCAGAGTTTGCATGTTTTCCCTGTGTCAGCGTGGGTTTTCTGCAGGTACTTGGGCTTCCTCCCACAGTCAAAAGACATGCAGGTTATCTAGTGACTCTAAATTGTCTGTAGGTGGTAATGTGAGTGTAAATGGTTGTCTGTCTCTTTGTGTCAGCCCTGTAATAGTCTAGTGACAGGTCCAGGCTGTACACTGTCAGCTGGGCTATGCTAGGGATAAACAGAGACATCTGCTGCACCCAGTGTTTTTGCTCCACCTTAGCATCCATGGTTTAAAGTCCACAAGAGGAGGTTTGATGGTTTTAAATCAGGACCATTTCAACCAGCAGATGTTGGGACACTTTCCAGAGTGGCATTGTTGTTGAAGAGGAGTGGAAGGAAAACTTTCACATGTCCAGAGCATCACTCATATGTTTAAGTGAGCTTATATCCTTACATTGAACAGGAATCAGCCGCGATGAGATCTCCAGTAGGTGTTTTGAAAATGGTAATGTTAAGCCTGTGCACTTCACAGACAGAAAACTAATGCCCCAACCACATGCAGACTCGGCTGTGGAATATCTAGAGAAAAGAAGTCTCACGGCTCGTCTGTTTTTCCTATGTTTTCAGCAACAAATACACAGTATACCATCTCTGGCTACTGTTTCAATGTTTATACCTGTCACAAACATGAAAAAAGTATTGATTTTTGACTCAACACTTCCTGTTTCAAAATTAAAGTTCCCTGGCAACATTTCTGTGGACAGAATCCCTTAATTTGTTAACACAAGGCTTTTTATAGTGAAATATTTGTGGAACCATGTTGTTGATAATGCAGTGGCTGCACAGTTCGCTAAATATGTGGATCACCAGCTTTCAGTTGTGGAAATACAGTAGTTACAGCAGAAGGCAGCTCTGCATGCTTGACATGACATGCTTGTTATTTATCTGTCTAAACACTGCACATATTACACTGCATGAAAAGTGAGATTTTCGTCCCCGTAAACGCCCGGAAATCTCACTAATTTTCGGCAGTTAATGACAATTTGCAGCCTGTGCCACAAATTGTCAGACACGAACCATGACATATGTGGAGGTGCTAATGGCTCTAATTAGTATATGAATAGCAGCGAAACCGCATCTGGCTTGACTTTCCTCACTCCTATATTGGATGAAACCACTGCTTTTGAACAAGAAAAGTCACTCGTGATTGGTTGGCAGATCTGTCGCTACTGGTCACCCTGGGTCATTAAAAATGTAAACCCCTCCCTTACAATAATAAAATAAAATTAAAGGTGCAAGCAGCGATGAACGGGCCCTCGCACCTTCACGCAACTCGAGGTAGCTGGCAGGACGCCGGCCGATGCGGCCGTTCATTCCTGTCGAAGGCAGACCCCTCACGTAGGAGTTTCACATCATATCCCTCAAATCACACGAAGACATGTAATTTTGCCAATAGGTGGCGCCATACTAATAACCAAGTATTGGAGTACAGATGTGTTCAGGGAAAGACTGTCATCAATCCTGTGAAGTTTGGGGAAGATTGGAACATGTATGGTGAAGTCGTGAACCAGTTACAAGCAAATTCAAAATGGTGGACTTCCTGTTGGGTTTGGCACATGGCGTCAAGAGGCTTTTTTGTACGTCTTTCAGTGTTGCATGTGCCTACCAAGTTTCATAGATGCAGGTCAAACCAGCGTCGGGGGCTGCTTCGTTGAAAATTTTATAGGGGGCGCTGATGAGCCATGATGGTACATCAAAGATCAAAAATCACATCACACAACACCAATCAGATCCTGTTATATGTGTGCCAAGTTTCATGACTTTACAAGCATCCCTTACCCCTCAAATACAAGCTCGTGGTTTATGGCGAATAAGGCGTTGCCACGGTGACAGCGTTTGACAAGACATCATGGTTTTCACAATATAGCATAACCAACATCTTAAGGCCTTTCTGACCAAATGTGAGTTGGATAAGGTCAACGTCCTGAGAGCCGCACCTCAAAGTCTAAAACATGGCATTTCCTTTCAACAGCAGGGGGCGTTGTGACAATCACAGAACTTTGTCATATAGATGTGTTCAGGGTAGGACTATTATGAATCATGTGGAGTTTGGTGAAGATTGGACAATGTATCCCAAAATTATAGCAATTTCATGTTTCATGGCGAGACATCAAACTTCGCCGCCATCTGACGGCCAAACCGTGTAACGATCTAGTAATCTTTTGATAACGTTTGATAACAACGTTGTCTAGATGGCACACAGTGATTTTGAAGTCGTTCTGATGAATCCTATAGGAGGTGTTCGTTAAAATTCAACACATGCAAAAAGCCAAAAATGGTGGCAAAATTCAAAATGGCCAACTTCCTGTTGGGTTTGGTCTATGGGAGCAAGAGGCTTTTTTGTGTGTCTGGGTGGGATCCATGTGTGTACTGATTTTCGTGCATATCGGTGAAACGTCCAATGGGGGTTACTTTTATGAATGGGCGTGACCAAGTCATTTAGCCACGCCCATCAATGCAACTCACATCACATGTTTAGGCCTGGACCGTTAACACACATATGAAGTTTCAGGCAGATATGCCCAGGGACACTGAAGTTAAGGCCACTTTTATGCGTTTTGGTGAAACATCAACTTTGCCGCGATCTGGGTGCAACGCCGTTTGACGATACGTCACAATCTTTATAATGTAGCATTACCAAGGTCTTGAGGCCTCTCTGACCAAATTTGAGTTGGATATGCTGAATGTGCTAAGAGTTGCAGCACAAAGTCTAAAACATGGCTTTGTCTGTTTCCAGCAAGGGGCGCTATGACAAATACAAAATTTCTGCATGTAGATGTGTTCAACGCGGGACTATTATATATCCAGTGAAGTTTGGTGCAGATCGGAACATTTACCCCAAAGTTATAGCAATTTTGTTTTTCATGGCGAGACATCAAACTTCGCCGCCATCTGACGGCCAAACCGTTTAACGATCTACTAATCTTTTGATAGCTTTTGATCACAACGTTGTCTAGATGGCACATAGTGATTTTGAAGTCGTTCTGATTAATCCTATAGGAGGAGTTCGTTAAAATACAACACGTGCAAAAAGCCAAAAATGGCCGCAAAATTCAAAATGGCCGACTTCCTGTTGGGTTTGGTCTATGGGTGCAAGAGGCTTTTTTGTTCGTCTGGGTGTGTTACATATGTGTACTGATTTTCATGCATATCAGTGAATGTCCTAGGGGTGTTACTTTTATGAATGGGCGTGACCAAGTCATTTAGCCACGCCCATCAACGAAACTCATAGCTCATGTTCAGGCCAGGACTGTTAACACACATATGGAGTTTCAGGCAGATATGACCAAGGACACTGAAGTTAAGGCCACTTTTATGCGTTTTGGCGAAACATTGACTTTGCCGCGCTCTGGGCGCAACGCCGTTTGACGATACGTCACAATCTTCATATGTAGTATTACCACGGTCTTGAGGCCTCTCTGACCAAATTTGAGTTGGATATGCTGAACGTGCTCAGAGCTGCACCTCAAAGTCTAAAACATGGCATTTTCTGTTTCTAGCAGGGGGCGCTATGACAAATACAAAATTTCTGCATGTAGATGTGTTCAGGGCGGGACTATTATATATCCAGTGAAGTTTGGTGCAGATCGGACCATTTACCCCAAAGTTATAGCAATTTTGTTTTTCATGGCGAGACATCAAACTTCGCCGCCAAAAAGCCGATTCCCCCCTCAACGGGTAACTGATCTTTTGATAATTTTTGATCACAAAGTAATGTAGATGATACACAGCGATTTTGAAGCCGTTCTGATTAATCCTGTAGGAGGAGTTCGTTAAAATACAAAACGTGGAAAACGCCAAAAATGGCCGCTAAATTCAAAATGGCCGACTTCCTGTTGGGTTTGGCCTATGGCTCCAAAAGACTTTTTTGTGCGTCTGGGTGGGATACATATGTGTACCGATCTTCATGCATGTCAGTGAAACGTGCCGCAGGGGCTGATGTTTAAAGGCCAAGCCATTTGGCCACGCCCATCAACGAAATTCATATCACATGTTCAGGGCTGGACTGTTAACACACATGTGAAGTTTCAGGCAGATATGACCAAGGACACTGAAGTTAAGGCCACTTAACTGCGTTTTGGCGAACCGTTGACTTCGCTGCCCTGTGGGCGGAACGCCGTTCGGCGATACGTCACAAATCTTCATCATGTAGCATTACCAACGTGTTGAGGCCTTTCTGACCAAATTTGAGTTGGATATACTGAACGTGCTGAGAGTAGCACCTAAAAGTCTAAAACATCGCTTTTCCTGTCGCCAGCAGGGGGCGCTTTGAGAACGGGGGAATTTTTTGATGTTGGCGTGATGAAGGCCGGACTACGATCATACCCAGCAAGTTTTGTGCCGATCGGACTTATCATGCCCAAGTAATAGCACTTTTGTTTTTTGGGGTTTTTTTGGCGAGACGTCAAACTTGGCCGCCACCTGACGGCCAAACCGTTTCACATAGGGAAAATCGTATGATAACTTTTGATCGTCAAGTGGTCTAGTTGATGCACGCCAAATTTGAAGCCGATCCGATGAATCATGTAGGAGGAGATAGAAAAAGTACGAGGAGTGCGAATCGCCCAATCTGGCGTCAAATTCAAAATGGCTGACTTCCTGTTGGGTGTAGCCAATGGGTCCAAGAGGCTTTTTTGTGCGTCTGGATGTGATACATATGTGTACCAATTTTCATGCATGTCAGTGAAACGTGCCGCAGGGGCTGATGTTTAAAGGGTGTGGCCAAGCCATTTGGCCACGCCCATCAACGAAATTCATATCACATGTTCAGGGCTGGACTGTTAACACACATGTGAAGTTTCAGGCAGATATGACCAAGGACACTGAAGTTAAGGCCACTTAACTGCGTTTTGGCGAACCGTTGACTTCGCCGCCCTGTGGGCGGAACGCCGTTCGGCGATACGTTACAAATCTTCATCATGTAGCATTACCAACGTGTTGAGGCCTTTCTGACCAATTTTGAGTTGGATATACTGAACGTGCTGAGAGTAGCACCTCAAAGTCTAAAACATCGCTTTTCCTGTCGCCAGCAGGGGGCGCTTTGAGAACGGGGGAATTTTTTGATGTTGGCGTGATGAAGGCCGGACTATGATCATACCCAGCCAGTTTTGTGCCGATCGGACTTATCATGCCCAAGTAATAGCACTTTTGTTTTTTGGGTTTTTGTTGGCGAGACGTCAAACTTCGCCGCCACCTGACGGCCAAACCGTTTAACGTAGGGAAAATCGTATGATAACTTTTGATCATCAAGTGGTCTAGTTGATGCACGCCAAATTTGAAGCCGATCCAATGAACCGTGTAGGAGGAGATAGCTCTGAGAGAATTCTCAGAAATCGCCAAAATCGTAAAAACAGGAATATTCAAATCAAAATAGCCGGCTTCCTGTTGGTTTTAGAAAAAAGTCCAACTGCGCATTTTCGTGCGTCTTGGGATGATACACGACCTCCCTGAATTTCGTGGAATTTGGTCAAACGGGCTGCCGGTGGGAGCCGATTGAAATTTTCTAGGGGGCGCCATTTCGCCATTTTGCAACGGGCATCGTTTAAATTTTGCATACACATAAATTTTCACCAAGACGAATGTGCATGCCAAATTTGGTGAGTTTTCGAATATGTTAAAGCCCCCAAAAATGCGTTTAAAGTCGCAGAAAAAAAAAAAAAAAATTAAAGCTGCAAGCAGCGTTGAACGGGCCCTCGCACCCCACGCAACTCGGGGCCTGGCGCGGCCGCCACCGTCTCGCCAGAGGTCGACCGGCAGACGAGGCGCTGAATGTTCGCCTCCTTCGGACAGTGTAGGAACCAATGCGTTGCGACTTCCCGTCTCCACTGGGTGGCGCTATGACTCTGACTCCTGAGCGTCATGTGGGTGTGTTCATGCCAGGACTATTATCATACATGTGAAGTTTGGAGCAGATTCGACCATTAGATCCTATGTTATAGCAATATCGTGTTTCATGGTGAGACATCAAGTGTCGACGCCATGTCACAGCCACACCGTTCCATGCTGAGCAATTCTCTTAATATGTTTTGATCACACACTGGTGTAGATGGTACACAGCAGTTTTGGAGTGAATTGGATCATTTCTGGAGGAGGAGATCATTAAAATACGCCAGGTGGAAAACGCCAAAAATGACTGTAAATTTCAAAATGGCCGACTTCCTGTTGGGTGTGGCCTATCCGTGCAAGAGGCTTTTTTGTGCGTGTGGATGTTATACATGTGTCTACCAAGTTTCGTGCATATCAGTGAGACGTCCTATGGTGGTTATTTGTGTGAATGGGCGTGGCCAATCCATTTAGCCACGCCTATTAACGAAATTCATAACATATGTTCTGGGTTGGACTGTCAATATACCTGTGAAGTTTCACACAGATCTGACCAAGTACAGTGAAGTTATTGCCACTTCCTGTTTCATGGCGAGACGTCAAAATTCAACCTCCCACAACTGGCGTGCCCTTTAGATTCTGCGAGACCTTTTAATAACTTTTGATCAGGAAGTGTTCTAGATGGTAATCGGTAATTTTGAAGCCGTTCTGATGAATTCTGTAGGAGGAGTTCGTTAAAATACGATGCATGCGCGACACCAAAAATGACCATGACATTCAAAATGGCCGACTTCCTGTTGAATTTAGCCTAGAGGTCCAAGAGACTTTTTTGTTTGTCTGGGGGTGATGGAGATGTGTACCAATTTTTGTGCATATCGGTGAGACGTCCTATGGAAGTAATTCATATGAATGGGCGTGGCCAAGCCATATGGCCACGCCCATTGACGAAATTCATATCACATATTCAGGGCTGGACTGTTGACACACATATGAAGTTTCAGGTGGATATCATCAAAAACACCAAAGTTAAGGCCATTTTTATGCATTTTGGCGAAGGGTCGACGTCGCCGCCCTCCGGATGGAACGCCGTTTGACGACAGTCAAAATTCTTCATCATGGAGCATTACCAACATGTTGAGGCCTTTCTGACCAAATTTGAGCTGGATTTGCTGAACGTGCTCAGAGCTGGACCTCAAAGTCTAAAACATTGCTTTTTCTGTCACCAGCAGGGGGCGCTATGCAAATTTCAATATTTCTGCATGTAGACGTCTTCAGGGCGGGACTATTATGAATCCTGGGGAGTTTGGTACCGTTCGGACTATTAATGCCAAAGTTATAGCAATCTCATTTTTCATGGCGAGACATCAAACTTCGCCGCCACGCCCAGGTCAGGTTGTTTGGAGTTTACGTAATCCGTTAATAACTTTTGATCACAAACTAGTCTAGTTGGTGCACAGCAATTTTGAAGCCGTTCTGATTATTCCTGTAGGAGGAGTTCGTTAAAATACAACACGTGGAAAACGCCAAAAATGGCCGTTCAATGCCAAATATCTGACTTCCTGTTGGGTTTAGCCTATGTGTCCCTATGACCTTTTTTGTGCGTCTCAGCATGATCTACATGCGTACCGATTTTCGTGCAGATCCGTGAAACCTGCCGAGTAGGGTGCTCTTTAAGGGGCGTGGCCTAGCCATTTTGACCCGCCCACCTCCACGAACCCTAAAATACCTAAATTTACACCGCGACTGATGCGCATGCCAAAATTGGCGTGTTTTGGAATATGTTCAGGCCTCCAAATAAGCGATTTACTTTTGTCGTAATAATAATAATAATTCCTGCAATTTCAATAGGGTCCTCGCACCGCTTGGTGCTCGGGCCCTAATAATTCCTGCAATTTCAATAGGGTCCTCGCACCGCTTGGTGCTCGGGCCCTAATAATTCCTGCAATTTCAATAGGGTCCTCGCACGGACGTGCTCGGGCCCTAATTAAAGCTGCAAGCAGCGTTGAACGGGCCCTCGCACCTTAACGCAACTCGAGGCGCTGGCAGGATGCCAGCTGACGCCACCGTTCATTTCTGTCAAAGGCAGACCCTCACGCTGGAGTTACTCGTCATATCCCTCAAATCATACAAAGACATGTCATTTTGCCAGTAGGTGGCGCCGTACTAATAACCAAGTATTGGCGTATAGATGTGTTCAGGGCAGGACTGTCATCAATCCTGTGAAATCTGGGGAAGATTGGAAAATGTATGGTGAAGTTGTGAACCAGTTACAAGCAAATACAAAATGGCGAATTTCCTGCTGGGTTTGTTCCTACCAAGTTTCATAGATGTAGGTCAAACCACCTTCGGGGACTGCTTTGTAGGATATTTATAGGGGGCGCTGATGAGCCACGTTGGTACATCGAAGATCAAAAATCACATCACACAACACCAATTGGATCCCTTCATATGTGTGCCAAGTTTCATGACTTTACAAGCATCCCTTACCCCTCAAAAACAAGCTTGTGGTTTATGGCAAATAAGGCGTTGCCACGGTGACAGCGTTCGACAAGACATTATGGTTTTCACAATATAGCATTACCAACATCTTAAGGCCTTTCTGACCAAATGTGAGTTGGATTAGGTCAACGTCCTCAGAGCAGCACCTCAAAGTCTAAAACATGGCATTTCCTGTCAACAGCAGGGGGCGTTGTGACAGTCACAGAACTTTGTCATGTAGGTGTGTTCAGGGTAGGACTATTATGAATCATGTGAAGTTTGGTGAAGATTGGAGAATGTTTCATGTTTCATGGCGAGACATCAAACTTCACCGCCACCTGACGGCCAAACCGTTTCACGTTCTACTAATCTTTTGATAACCTCATTTAGCAGTCATTTAGCCACGCCCATCAACGCAACTCACATCACATGTTTAGGCCTGGACCGTTAACACACATTTAAAGTTTCAGGCAGATATGTCCAGGGACACTGAAGTTAAGGCCACTTTTACGCGTTTTGGTGAAACATTAACTTTGCCGCGATCTGGGTGCAACGCCGTTTGACGATACGCCACAATCTTTATAATATAGCATTACCAAGGTCTTGAGGCCTCTCTGACCAAATTTGAGTTGGATATGCTGAATGTGCTAAGAGTTGCAGCACAAAGTCTAAAATAATGGCTTTGTCTGATTCCAGCAGGGGGCGCTATGACAAATACGAAATTTCTGCATGTAGATGTGTTCAACGCAGGACCATTATATATCCAGTGAAGTTTGGTGCAGATCGGAACATTTACCCCAAAGTTATAGCAATTTTGTTTTTCATGGTGAGACATCAAACTTCGCCGCCATCTGACGGCCAAACCGTTTAACAATCTACTAATCTTTTGATAACTTTTGATCACAACGTTGTCTAGATGGCACACAGTGATTTTGAAGTTGTTCTCATTAATCCTATAGGAGGAGTTTGTTAAATTGCAACACGTGCAAAAAGCCAAAAATGGCCGCAAAATTCAAAATGGCTGACTTCCTGTTGGGTTTGGTCTATCGGTGCAAGAGGCTTTTTTGTGCGTCTGGGTGTGATACATGTGTGTACTGATTTTTGTGCATATCGGTGAACGTGCTATGGGGGTTACTTTCATGAATGGGCGTGACCAAGTCATTTAGCCACGCCCATCAAGGAAACTCATATCACATGTTCAGGCCTGGACCGTTAACACACATATGAAGATTCAGGCAGATACGACCAAGAACACTGAAGTTAAGGCCACTTTTATGCGTTTTGGCGAAACATCGATTTTGCCGCGCTCTGGGCACAACGCCGTTTGACGATACGCCACAATCTTCATAATGTAGCATTACCACGGTCTTGAGGCCTCTCTGACCAAATTTGAGTTGGATATAGTGAATGTGCTCAGAGCTGCATCTCAAAGTCTAAAACATGGCTTTTTCTGTTTCCAGCAGGGGGCACTATAACAAATACAAAATGTCTGCATGTAGATGTGTTAAGGGCGGGACTATTGTATATGCAGTGAAGTTTGGTGCAGATCGGACCATTTACCCCAAAGTTATAGCAATTTTGTTTTTCGTGGCGAGACATCAAAATTAGTCGCCACCTGACGGCCAAACCGTTTAACGATCTACTAATCTTTTGATAACTTTTAATCACAATGTTATCTAGATGGCACACAGTGATTTTGAAGTTGTTCTGATTAATCCTGTAGGAGGAGTTCATTAAAATACAACACGTGCAAAATGCCAAAATGACCATGAAATTCAAAATGGCCAACTTCCTGTTGGGTGTGGCCAATTGGTCCAAGAGACTTTTTTGTGCGTCTGGGTGTCATACATGTGTGTACCAATTTTCGTGCATGTCGGTGAAACATGCGGCAGGGGCTGATGTTTAAAGGGCGTGGTCAAGCCATTTGGCCAAACCCATCAACGAAACTCATATCACATGTTCAGGCCTGGACCATTAACACACATATGAAGTTTCAGGCAGATATGATCAAGGACACTGAAGTTAAGGCCACTTTCCTGCGTTTTGGCGAACCGTCGACTTCGCCGCCCTCTGGGCGCAACGCCGTTTGACGATACGTCACAATCTTCATCATGTAGCATTACCAACGTGTTGAGGCCTTTCTGACCAAATTTGAGTTGGATATGCTGAACGTGCTCAGAGCTGCACCTCAAAGTGTAAAACATCGCTTTTCCTGTCGCCAACAGGGGGCGCTTTGAGAACGAGGGAATTTTTTGATGTTGGCGTGTTGAAGGCAGGACTACAATCATAGCCAGCAAGTTTTGTACCGATCGGACCTATCATGCCCAAGTAATAGCACTTTCCTTTTTTTATTTTCGAGACGTCAAAATTCGCCGCCACCTGACGGCCAAACCGTTTAACGATGGAAAAATCTTTTAATAACTTTTGATCATCAAGTGGTCTAGTTGCAGCACGCCAAATTTGAAGCCAATCCGATGAACCGTGTAGGAGGAGATAGCTCTGAGAGAACACTTGCAAATCACCAAAATCGGTAAAAAAATGAATATTCAAATCAAAATAGCCGGCTTCCTGTTGGTTTTAAAAAAAAAGTCCAAGTGCGCATTTTCGTGCGTCTTGGGATGATACACGACCCCCCCGAATTTCGGGGAATTTGGTCAAATGGGCTGCCGGTGGGAGCCGATTGAAATTTTCTAGGGGGCGCCATTTCGCCATTTTGCAACTGGCATCGTTGAGATTTTGCGTACACATAAATTTTCACCTAGGCGAATATGCACGCCAAATTTGGTGAGTTTTCGAATATGTTAAAGCCCCCAAAAACGCGATTCATTACGCGGAAAAAAATAATAATAATCCTAAGGAAAACAATAGGGTCCTCGCACGGTACGTGCTCGGGCCCTAATAATAATAATAATTCCTTGGATTTCAATAGGGTGCTCGGGCCCTAATTATAGCTGCTACGCAGCGATGGGTCGGGTCCAGGCATTTTTAGGCAATTCTGAGCAACAAGCAGAAGAATAGGAAGACATCAAGGAAGTTGATATTACAATCTGCTTTTAGCATCAGCTGAGTCATTTTGCAGGTTGCATCATCTGGAAACTGTATTGCAGCAATTGAAAAGTAAAAGTGGTTGAATATTGGAATAAATTTGCAAAGTACACTTTTGTATCAGTGGAAATCACTACACAATAATAAATAAATAAATAAATGTTGGTGATTTGTTTTTAACAACAAGTGCTTTGCTTCACAAGAGAAAATCTGATTTAAAAATACCACTCAAAGTGACTGCAGTTGTTCTGAAAATATACATATTGCATCTAGACAGCATTGAGATGTTGGTAAATTTTTTTATATATATATATATATATATATATTTGGGGCTTTTTTGTCTTTAATGGAAAGTGAGCGTTGCAAGAATCAGGAAATGGAGGGACAGAGAGGGGGATGACACACAGGAAAGGGCCTTCCAACGCAGGATTCAATCCGCAGCCGCCTGTATTGAGGGCTATATTTTCTTTCATGGAGCGGCTGCTCTACCAACTGAGCTAAACACCGCCTCCATGTTTTATTTTTAAGAATGATTGATTTGCTTCATAAGTAAATAACTGTTGTTTAAACAACACCGCCAGTGGGAAAGAGAGGCGAAAGCTGGTTCAGGAGGAGGTGCGTTCCTCAGTGGAGGAAGAACGGCTCACCAGTGCCGTGGTGATGCGGCAGCAGGGTGCCTGGTGAGGTGGGAGCAGGCGATGGAGCGAAATATCACCTGGAAGGACATCTGGAGGTGGAACCCTCAGAGGATCAAGTTTCTGATTCAGGGGGTTTACGATGTCCTCCCCAGCCCATCTAACCTGTGTTCATGGGGCAAGGTCGAAACAACAGCTTGCCCCCTTTGCTCTAAAGCCGGGACCCTTGAGCACATCATGAGCAGCTGCTCCAAGGCACTGGGAGAGGGCCGCTACCACTGGAGGCACGACCAGGTCCTCAAGTCCATCGCTGAGGCAATCAGCAAGGGGATGAGCGAGAGCAGGTACACCCACACCACAGCCAGAAGGATCCAGTTTATCAAGGCAGGAGAGCAGCCAAAAAGCAGACCCAAGACCAGCACGGGAGGTCTGCTTTCAACAGCACAAGACTGGGTGATGTCAGTTGACCTAGAGCGGCAGCTGAAGATTCCAACCTATATCACCCAGTCCGCGCTGAGACCGGACATCATCTTGGTCTCAAATGCTACGAGACAGCTGATCCTTCTGGATCTGACCGTGCCCTGGGAGGAGAGGATGGAGGAGACACAGGAGAGGAAAAGGGCAAAATACCAGGAGCTGGTGGAGGACTGTTGCAGGAATGGGTGGAGGACCAGGTGCATGCCGGTGGAGGTGGGCTGTCGGGGGTCTGCAGGCCATTCTCCTCCGCAAAGCCTACGGAATCCTGGGTGTCGTGGGTGAGAAGAGGAGAAGGGCCATCAGCAACAACGTGGAGGCAGCTGAGAAGGCATTCAGATGGCTCTGGCTGAAGAGGGGGGACAAGTGGGGGGCGTAGTAGGCCACTTGGACACAGGCCAGGGCGTGATCAACCCTGGTCGGGTCACCTGGCAGAGGGTGTCTGTTGTAAGACCCGAAACACCCGATGAAGCCAGGATACAACACTGATGATGTGTCCAAGTTAGCGCATCGCAAGATGTATTTAGAACTGGGGCTTTTTTGCCTTTAATGGAAAGTGAGCGTTGCAAGAATCAGGAAATGGAGGGACAGAGAGGGGGATGACACACAGGAAAGGGCCTTCCAACGCAGGATTCAATCCGCAGCTGCCTGCATTGAGGGCTGTATTTTCTTTCATGGAGCGGCTGCTCTACCAACTGAGCTAAACACCGCCTCCATGTTTTATTTTTAAGAATGATTGATTTGCTTCATATGTAAATAACTGTTGTTTAAAATACCATTCTTGCATTGATTCTGATATGTATACGTCAAACATCATCTACCATGACTCTAAAATTTTACACACTTGTTTCTCAAAGACTCTTTGTAGTTTTGATGTGTCATACTCATCCCCCTTGTTGGGTCTTGAGCCCAGAGTCCTTAGCACTGTGATCCAGCTCCTAACTCACTGAGCTAATTGTCTGGTGTGAGACCTGGTGTGTGGCTTCTCAAATAGACTCAGGAAGTCACCGACCGGGCTGCAGTTGTTGTGGCAGATTTCAAAAATAGTCAAAATGTCACAAATTCTATTATCTAAACAAAAATCTGACAATACATAAATTGCATGTAGACAGCATGGACATGTTGGTGATTTGTTTTTAATGATAAGTGTTTTGCTCCACGAGAGAAAATGTGATGTTTAAAAATGCCACTTTTACATTGACTCCAGTTGTTCCCATGAGAGCAGAATTCAAAATGTTCTAGAAAATTCAGTTTTGGAGATAAAATTCATCAACCACGACTCCAAAATATTGTCATTTTTTTTCAGGAAGATTGAAAATGTATTTAGCAAGAATTGGATGGTATATGTTTACAGTAGTGTTTACAGTCAAACGTTTTCATGCACTGTAGGCTCAATTTTTGTGGAGGACAGTCTGGAGATGCTCTCTAGCAAGTTTGGTGACAATTGAGCAAAAATTGTGGGAGGAGATACATTTTATAAGTTTTACAGTTTTTGAAAAAAAATGGAGTGATGGACTTCATAATTTGTAATGAGTGGACAAAAGTTTCTGCAGTACTGGGGCTACATTGTGGTGAAGTTTCAAAACTGTAGCATGTATCGTTGGTTTGGTAGGAATTTTTAAAGTTTTTAAATATAAACGTTTATTGTGCCCCCCCCCCCGCGTCCATGCTGAGGAGTTTCTGGGGTGTTGAAGGAGAGATGCCGTCCAGCCATTGTAGTTCACGAAACAGCAAAGTAGCGAAAAGCACGCGAAATGGAAGAGAATGTCTGAATATACAGGAATAAAAACATTACTGTTCATATGCTCGTCTTGCGAGGTCTTCTGTTTGACTCATGCCGAGCTCGCACATGATTGGATGAGGGCTAGAAAGCTTGTCGGGCTCCTCCAATCACATGCGAGGATGAAATGCACATTTGACCTTTGTGGCAAAGTCTGATTAAAACTAATTGTTGAAATAAATTGTTTTGTGTATCTTTTTTATTGAACATTGACCATTGCTAATGACCATACACAGTAATTAATCTAGCATGAAATAAATCAATTCAAGCTAAAATTTAAAAGTCTACAATTAGGCTATACTAAGCCTCATCTATTTACACCAGAGATTTTCTTAAAATGAAGTTAATACCTTTTAGAAAAATGTCACCTCTGGGTGAGGAGTGAAACTCCCCCTGCTACCCTGGTTTGCATTTCTATAGCTCACAACATTTTCATTTACATGTGAAAGCCTCCCCTAGAATTAGGGGAAGGGGGGTCATGGAGGGACAACTGCCAAGCAAGGCCCACGTCAATTTCCGACAATTACCGGCAGTTTTCTGTGTTGCCTGCAAATTACCGCATGCAGTCGTATACCTGAAATTCCACGACAATTTACAGTGCTGCTTACTGACGAAAATCCCACTTTTCATGCAGTGTTAGCGTTTGGTGTTATTTTAGTGTTTTAGTGTAGACACAGATATTTTGTAAAACCAGGTCATGTGGATGGATTTTTTTTTTTAATGGAAGGGAAAAATAGCCATTTATAAAAATATTTGGATACGTTTAGACAGGGCCTAAATAATCAATTTTTGCTCACTATTTTTTAGCATTTATTAACCTCACATGTGCATACACTACCAGTTATGAACTTCTTCTTAAAAGCCAAAAATATAAAATTATTAGTCATCATATTGTTATCCGCCATAAGAAGTGGGTAATTATCAGTTATCAGTATTGGCTGAAAAAAAAATCCATATTATGCATCCCTAGTTAATCGACACACTTATACACACATATAGAGCATATAGATACAGAGGAAACCAAGGTGATGTCAAGAAAAACAGTGAAAATAAATTTCAGTGATTGTTCTCAGGTGGGAGAAAGTGAATGATTAACTCTCACCTCATTAAACAAGTAACTGTAACAGTACCTATGAGCAAGACCTTAAACCACAAACAGCCTTGCTGCTCAGTCACCAGCAGCAGACTGTGGTTATACCGGGCAGCTCCCAGTATCAATGTATGAAATGTTTCTGGGAAAGTGCACAGAGCGCTGTCAACTTCCCTGGGTAAATAAAGGTTAAAAGAAGACACACGTGCACGCACACACACACACACACACACACACACACACACACACACACACACACTGTCACTCACTGCTCAGTTCACAGTCCACATAATGATGAAGTGACCAAAGGAAAGAATGTGTTGTTGTGTATGTGGAACCCCTGCACCATTTGATGTGGAGGTGTCAGCGACTCCCTCGTCCTGTCTTCCTCTTCTTCTTCCCTCTGATGCTTTCCCCGTCTCTCTCCTCTATATACCAGTATGTCTCTCACCCACTGTCCTTTGTTCATATTTGATTCCCATAGGTGCTGCTGAAGTACAAAAGGCCTGGGAGGGTGGCCACCTTGACAGAGATGGTTTCTCTTTAACAGTCAAGCATATGTAAAGGCAGTGTGTGTGTGTGTGTGAGGGTGTGTGTGTGTGCGTGTGTGTGTGTGTGCGTGCATGTGTGTCTACACTGAGAATACACCTTTGTACACAATAGAAACAGTGGCATGTCATCATACACAGATACAGATAGAAGGAAGTGTGTGTGACTGAGAGTGAAAGCATTGGCATGCTGACTGTAGGTTTGTGTGTGTGTGTGTGTGTGTGTGTGTGTGTGTGTGTGTGTGTGTGTGTGTGTGTGAGAGAGTGTGTGTGAATAATAGGAGGCTGTGATTTATAGATAAAATTGCAAAGTCACCCCAGTTTAGATATTTTCATATTTTATGCTCCTCTGTAATCTCCTAATTGGACTAAACATACCTGAAACATACCTGAATGTCAGTCACAGTAAAAATAATGATGTCAGAAGCTGGAGAAAGGAATAGTAAAGTTGTCATGCCTCTTTTAAGTTCATCAGTCATTATTTTCAAAACAAAAGGAGACATCACAAACCTTTTGATAACTTCTGATAAGCATGAGGGGGAGGAGGTGGGGGAGCCGTTCTGTGCCCCCGTGTCAGTTCTCTCCTCCCACAGTCCAAAGACATGCAGATTGGGGATACATTAATCTGTGACTCTAAATTGACCATAGGTGTGAATGTGAGTGTGAAAGGTTGTCTGTCTCTATATGTCAGCCCTGCGACAGTCTGGCGCCTCTTGCCCAATGTCAGCTGTCCGCGACCCTCAAGAGGATAAGCAGATGGATGATGGTCCATGGTCCAGTAATGATTCACGCAAATTGGACCTATGGTTCAGGAGCAAATGTCAAAAAATTCAGAAAATGTTAGTCAGACAGGCTTTTTTTTTGTAGAACTCTTTGAGATGCAGGTGATCGCTAGGGATGGGTATCGTTAAGATTTTTATGAATCCGATTCCAATTTCGGTTCTGCTTATCGATTCCGATTCCTTATTTCGATTCCAAAACAGTAAAAAAATAGAAGGTCAATTGTTTATTTAACAAAAGTAACTTTATTCCTTTACCTTTTAAGAAAATGGTAAACAAAATAAAATCCTGTCTGAGCAGCATTAGTGCTGAAATACTAAACTCCATTGCATTCACTGCAACACAGCAAATAAACCTCAAGAAATAAAGTGCATTCAGTAAATAACAGCTGTTTACAATCAGTAAATATCCCAGAGAAAAAAAACTGTGAAATAAAAATTAAAGTGCATCCCGTGGTGCACTGTACATTCTGCACACAAGTCAAGTCATGTCTGAGCAGCAATGAGGTTAACAGCTACTTAAAATAAAAGTAAAACATCCATGAGAAATAAAAATAAAGTGCATCCCGTGGTGCACATTCTGCACATATATCATGTCCAAGCAGCACTGAGGGCAAATTGCATCTAAAGTCTATTCAGTGCATTTTAGCTGTTTGCAACCAAAAAACAAAATCAGAAATAACCCCACAAAAGTTTGTTTTAAAGTGTCCAACTCAACAGTTCTTGTTAAGACTACAAACTTTGTTACCGCACGGTGACACTCCTCAGTTTTCTCCTTTGTCAGCCTCTTTTTCACCAACGTGAACGGTGTCTCTGTTGGGGCTGCTGGCAAGGTGCTAACGCTGCTTGTAGCAACATTCGCACTGGCTGTGTCGGGTGTTGACGACCGCAGTACATCAAACACTGTACAGTCTTTCAGGTCGATGCCATGCAGTCGTAAATGCTTCGTCAAATTTGACGTACAACCTGTCTTGCAGCTTATTAGTTTCTGACATATGTTGCACTTTCCTTTTTCATCTCTTTGTCTTTCAAAATGAAGCCACACTTTAGAGCGTTTTCCATGGTCCATCATGCATAGTTAGCCCGGTTAGCCACAGCATTTCCCTCTTGTTTCTCCGGTGTTTTTTTTTTCCCTCCGGCGTGTTGAAGTCAGCGTGAATGCGTGACGTAGTTACGTAACAGACAGGTCGTGACTCCTGGGAGACAGGTCCTGGCAGACACATAGCCATTGTAAAAAAGGTTACAAGTGCGTCCAAGAACCGATAAGCAGAACCGAAAGTAAATATTTTTTATGGGTACCCAGTACCTGCCGTTTTTGATTCGGTTCCTACTTGGAACCGAATTTCGGTACCCAACCCTAGTGATCGCTGAATTTCAAGACAATCGAACTAACGGTGTGAGGGGCATGGCCTTACCAAAAACTGCTGTATTGGGCTGTAATTATAGACCCCCCATTTGTCGGGCAGCATTTTTGGTCACAACTGTCAATCCCTGGTTAAAAAATGTCATGCGTCTACAATGTACCAACTCACAGGAAATTGCACAAATGTTCAGGGGGAAAAAATGAAAGCCAACACAAAAACTTTGAGAGCCTAAATATATGTAACGCTGGCACAGAAACCTTGAAAAAATTGTATTTTTACCTCCTTAATTGGTAAATAAGTAAGCAAAGTTTATTTGTATAGCACCTCTCACAGATACAGAATCACAAAGTGCTTTACATCGATAAAAAAATAAGATTGACATTTAAAATACACAGCAAAAGCACAACAAACGACACAACAGGAATACACAATTTGAGGTCAAAGGCCAATAACTAGAATGTAGCAGACACTCAGACATGTCAAGTGCACTCTCACTGGCTACAGTTCATTTTTAAATGTATCTTTTTGACCTGCCCACCCTACCTTAAACAATACTTTGTTCCATACTCATCATCATATTCGCTTAGACAAACACAATATCCCTCATTTATCATACCTAGAACCTCCAGAGTCAAAGGGAGAAGAGCATTCAAATTCAAAGCACCCTCAGATTGGAACAACCTACCTAACTCCCTTCGCTCTATATCTTCCTTACAGACCTTTAAGACAGAGTTACGTAACCATCTAAAAACACAATGCTCATGCTTTTAGTGTGTGGTCTCTGACTGGTCTTGGGGTTATGGGTTGTACATGTGCAATGTATGCTCTACTGTTATCTGTGTGCTGTGCCTTTGCATTGTACTTGCTTTACCTTATGTTTGTCTGTTGCTTTTCTTGTGATTTTGTCCTATCGCTTTTGTTGTACTTCTGTGTTGCTTCTATTTGTACTATTGTTGCTTGTTGAATGTTGCTGCTAAGGATCCCCCTTGAAAACGAGGTGATCCACCTCAAGGGGCTTTTCCTTCAATAAATTCAATTCAAGTAAAGGCCTGCCTGAATAAAAACGTTTTCAGCTTCCTCATGAAAACATGACAGGAGTCTATGCATCGTAGTGGTAAAGGGAGAGCATTCCATAGTTTAGGTGCAACAGCTTGAAAAGCACGGTCACCTCGGTTTTATACTGGGTTTGAGGGACAGTCAGTAGTTTTTGATCACGAGACCTCAGAGCCCGATTAGCTGTATAAGGGAGTAGGAGGTCAGCAATGTACAGGGGTGCTTGACCATGCAGGGCTCTGAAAGTTAACACCAGTATGTTACAATGGATACGGGAACTGATTGGAAGCCAGTGAAGAGAGGATAAAATTGGTATGATATACGATCTCTTGTTATCTCAGGTCAAAAGTCGGACAGCTGCATTTTGGACAGTTTGAAGACGGTTGACCGAGGTTTGATTCAAACAGATAAAAAAAGCATTACAATAATCTAAACAAGAAGAAATACAAACCGTGAATAATCCTCTGCATCTCAGCCTTGGTGACAACAGATCTTAATTTAGCAGTGTTCCTCAATTGGAGAAAACATGAACGAACAAGCTGGCTGACATGGTTGTCAAGAGAGAGAGACTGGTCAAGGATGACAGCTTAGTTACGAAGGTTGTGTTGACCACAAACACTTAAAGACCCTAACTTCTATTTAATGGATAGAAACAAAATTTCAGGAGCAATTATAAGAGCTTCTGTCTTATTTGAGTTTAACCGGAGGCAATTGTCAGCCATCCAAATCTTGATAGCATCCAAACATTCATTTAATATGGACAGTTGGCCACTCTCCTCAGGTTTGAAAGAGTAATATAACTGAATATTGTCAGCATTAAAATGATAAGAAGTTCCGCTATAACGGCTAATGATCTGTCGAAGAGGCAGCATGTACAAGGAAAAGAACATGGGACCCAAAACAGAGCCCTGTGGGACACCACATGACAGAGGAGCTGTGTCTGACATGAACCCACAGAGACAGAAAAACTCCTGTCAGTGAGATAAGAAGAAAACCAATCCAGGGCCATTCCAGAAATACTCACTAAGTGGTTGAGCCTGTTTAATGAAATACTGTGATCAATGGTATCAAAAGCAGAGCTGAGGTCAAGTGACACCAATAGTGAGCATTTCCCATCATCTGCTGCCATCATAATATCATTAGTGATTTTGAGAAGAGCCGTTTTGTTGAATTCAGTTTACAAAATCCTGATTGCGAAGAATCATACAGTTTATGTGTTTCTAAAACAGCTGTAAGCTGAGTGGCGACAACTTTTTCCAGAAATTTAGATATAAAAGGCAGCTTTGAGATTGGCCTGTAGTTTATGGGGTGGGTGGGGTCAAGATTTGTTTTTTTCAACAAAGACTGAACTATCACATGTTTAAACTGGCTAGGGACAGAGCTAGATGAGGGCTTAGTTTTGTGAAATAATTTAGTGATCTCCATTAAAGAAACAGGAACTACAAGCTGCCTGACCAGCGCTGGCCGCAGGTGGGGGAGACACAGCAGAGACAGGAGGAGTCATAACTGGGACCGCTGCAGCATCGCCAGTATGAACCGGGGCCACAGGTGGAGCAGACAAGGCGGACCCAGGCGGAGCCACGGCCGGGACCACCTCGGCATCACCATGATGATCGAGGGCCACCAAATCTAGGACTGCTGCTGCAGCATCGCCAAGATGATCCGAAGCGGTTAGAGAGAGCCACAGGTTGAGACACACCCCCTCCAATTGGATCGCTCCTTCGGCCGCGGTTTACCACCTCTGTCCAAAGTGGCCGGGATGGCTTGGGAGTGGAGCTACACGTCGGAGCCATGAGCCCTGCTCCCATGCTGACCTCCACAGTAACTGGACACGTCAGTGTTGTGACGTCCTGGTCCAATGCGGCAACAGCGGTGGAAGTGGCTGAGGCCCGGGGATTCAGCTCCTGTACCGAGGAATGGCTACTCATCGCGGCGGCTGGGCCCTCTGGTGCAGCACCAGCATGCTCCAAGGGGATCCAGGGAAGAGTGGCCGCAGAGGCTGAGACCAACTGTGACACCATGGAAGAGGGTGATAGGGCCTCCGGGACAACAAAACTGGAGGATTGTAAATAGGAAATGTGCTTAGCCTGGGTAACAGCTATGGAGGCAAAACTTTCAATCAGCTAATCCCTTTTCCGAAGCTCCGACTTCAGGCAAAGAAGATCCTCCTTTAACTGCGAGTACTGACTTCACTACTACTTCACACACACAGCCATTTTAGCAATATTAGTCCAGGAATAACCCACAGAACAACAGCAGCACACCAAAGCTATCACACCAAAGCTGTTAAGCTAACGTTAGCACCAGCTTAGCATTCATAGCTCTCCCAACTGATACAGCAGTTCCCCAGTTGCAATACAACACAGCCTGTTGGTACTGAGCTCTGAGCATGTGCAGTAATGAACTCCCACATACTGCAATGAACTCTGACCAACATTACTTTTATGTATAAAAAGGTACAAAAACAGGTACAAAAAGGACAAATAAAGATAGCTCTGCATTTATGTCTGTGTTTATGATACAAACATCACATCTGAAATGTTTAATCAAAATCCATATCTCTACCGAAGATTTGACTGTTCAGGCTGCACATGAAAATATCACAGAGCTTCTGATTTCCTGTGTGTTTGCGCGTGTCCTCTACTGTGTTGTCTTCAGAGTGTGTCGAGGCTCTTCAGCCTCCGCTCAGTGAAGAAATGGTGTGTCTGGTGGGTTGGGTTTTGGTTGTTGCCTCCAGCTGATGCACTGAAGTAGGCCAGCATGGACCTGTTGTTCTGCTGCTGGGCTGTCTTCTCCCCATCCTCTTCATCATCGTCCCAGTGGACAGCCACACCCTTGCTCACCATCAAAGTTTGGGCAGTGCTCCAAGTAAATTGAAGAAACTGGGGGTAACCAAACACTGGGTCCAGGTACTTCAGCAGCCACGCTTTAGTCTTGGGGTCATTGGGGTATCCTGAGCCGTAGTCTGTATTTACCTCTCCCAGGTCCTCAGCAAAGTTCCAGCCCTTTACAACATGATCCCTGGCGATCCCTCCATTGTGTGGCTCTGTTGTACTTTAACTACATCACATCATGTGAATACCATGATTTGTCAGTGTCAGAGGTGCAGCCCATTCTCATTCTGAAGATGTCAAATACTGCCATTTTGTCAGTGACTTAAGTATCAGACACAGACACTTAAAGCCACCTTTTGTGGCACTATAATAGACCACCAGGCAGCGTCAGTCTGTTAAACTGACCAGACCTAACCTTCTGCAGTGTTATGATACGCCAGTCCGCCCAGTGGCACTTGTCATGACACTATAATGGCATAATAATAATAATAACTATAATAATAATAATAACAATTAAAGCTGCAAGCAGCGTTGAACGGGCCCTCGCAGCCCACGCAACTCGGGGCCTGGCGCGGCCGCCACCGTGTCGCAAGAGTTCGACCGGCAGACGAGGCGCTGAATGTTCGCCTCCTTCGGACAGTGTAGGAACCAATGCGTTGCGACTTCCCATCTCCACTGGGTGGCGCTATGACTCTGACTCCTGAGCGTCATGTATTCGACCATTAGATCCTATGTTATAGCAATATCGTGTTTCATGGTGAGACATCAAGTGTCGACGCAATATCACAGCCGCACCGTTCCATGTTGAGCAATTCTCTCAATATCTTTTGATCACACACTGGTGTAGATGGTACACAGCAGTTTTGGAGTGAATTGGATCATTTCTGGAGGAGGAGATCATTAAAATACGCCAGGTGGAAAACGCCAAAAATGACTGTAAATTTCAAAATGGCCGACTTCCTGTTGGGTGTGGCCTATCCGTGCAAGAGGCTTTTTTGTGCGTGTGGATGTTATACATGTGTCTACCAAGTTTCGTGCATATCAGTGAGACGTCCTATGGTGGTTATTTGTGTGAATGGGCGTGGCCAATCCATTTAGCCACGCCTATTAACGAAATTCATAACATATGTTCTGGGTTGGACTGTCAATATACCTGTGAAGTTTCACACAGATCTGACCAAGTACAGTGAAGTTATTGCCACTTCCTGTTTCATGGCGAGACGTCAAAATTCAACCTCCCACAACTGGCGTGCCCTTTAGATTCTGCGAGATCTTTTAATAACTTTTGATCAGGAAGTGTTCTAGATGGTAATCGGTAATTTTGAAGCTGTTCTGATGAATTCTGTAGGAGGAGTTCGTTAAAATACGATGCGTGCGCGACACCAAAAATGACCATGACATTCAAAATGGCCGACTTCCTGTTGAATTTAGCCTAGAGGTCCAAGAGACTTTTTTGTTTGTCTGGGGGTGATGGAGATGTGTACCAATTTTTGTGCATATCGGTGAGACGTCCTATGGAAGTAATTCATATGAATGGGCGTGGCCAAGCCATATGGCCACGCCCATTGACGAAATTCATATCACATATTCAGGGCTGGACTGTTGACACACATATGAAGTTTCAGGTGGATATCATCAAAAACACCAAAGTTAAGGCCATTTTTATGCATTTTGGCGAAGGGTCGACTTCGCCGCCCTCCGGATGGAACGCCGTTTGACGACAGTCAAAATTCTTCATCATGGAGCATTACCAACATGTTGAGGCCTTTCTGACCAAATTTGAGCTGGATTTGCTGAACGTGCTCAGAGCTGGACCTCAAAGTCTAAAACATCGCTTTTTCTGTCACCAGCAGGGGGCGCTATGCAAATTTCAATATTTCTGCATGTAGACGTCTTCAGGGCGGGACTATTATGAATCCTGGGGAGTTTGGTACCGTTCGGACTATTAATGCCAAAGTTATAGCAATCTCATTTTTCATGGCGAGACATCAAACTTCGCCGCCACGCCCAGGTCAGGTTGTTTGGAGTTTACGTAATCCGTTAATAACTTTTGATCACAAACTAGTCTAGTTGGTGCACAGCAATTTTGAAGCCGTTCTGATTATTCCTGTAGGAGGAGTTCGTTAAAATACAACACGTGGAAAACGCCAAAAATGGCCGTTCAACGCCAAATATCTCACTTCCTGTTGGGTTTAGCCTATGTGTCCCTGTGACCTTTTTTGTGCGTCTCAGCATGATCTACATGCGTACCGATTTTCGTGCAGATCCGTGAAACCTGCCGAGTAGGGTGCTCTTTAAGGGGCGTGGCCTAGCCTGTTAAGCCCGAAGGTCCCCCAACTGGGGGACCCTCGTGCTCAGACATCACCACTTCCCATACAACATATGGAACAGTGAAAGAATATAGTGATGTTACACATCAAATGAAACAGCGGAACCTGGGCTACACGGCTATACAAACCGCTTTTACGTGCTCCAAACACAACTCAAATAACAGCTAAATGAATGACTACATGTCAGCACCGCTGCGTCAACCCACTCGCCACATTTCTGGCTACAGCTCCACGGTACTTCATTCATAACACACGACACACACCTCGAATGAAAGCTGAGACTCTACACTTTCCGCACGTATGCGCCAAAGCACTCTACACCGAAGCATGTGAGAGACAGAGGCCAAAGAATAACAACAACAGCCAAACGATAATTATAATATCTCTCTTACCTTTGTTGTTTTGCCGTGAAAAGTTTATTTTATCCGTGAATTCACGCTCGTTTCTGTTAGTCCCACTCCTTGAGCTGCATTTAAAAGTGTCCAGGCGTTTCTGACGGTCTTTAGGACCCGGGAGGAAGCATTACAATCTCCGTATACGCAGCCTGCCCCTCCCCCACGACGGCGTTTTGCTGACTCTGATTGGCTGACAGTGCTGTCAATCTAACTCTGGTGGGTATAGCTTCAATCTATTGGCTCTAACGAATCGAATGAGGTGTCATTCACTCAAATCGACCAATCCGTTGCGGAGATACAGCTATGCGCACCCCTCGAGTGGACAACCATACCTGCTGTATCTGAGTTCAGCAGCCTGTTACTGTGTGAGGTCTCTCTTGAGAGGCCCAAAACGGTTGTTTTTGGAGGCCTTGAACACAATTAGTCATAAAACAATGAAATATATGGTCTTGTACATGATAAAAATCAAATGGCACACATGGTGCCAAACTGTGCCAAACTGGCCATTTTGGAGATCTCGCCTGAACTGTTTGTGCTAAAACCTCTCTGATTTTCTTCTGCTTCACTTTAACAGAATCAAACTTTGCACACATAATGTCCACATATTGTTCTATGATTTGAAAGAGGATTAGAGCTACAGCAGCATCATTTTCAAAGGGATACTCATCCTTTTTTTCTAGGCGAACCTGACATGTTTTCATATGTGCTGTGTTCCATCTTCACTCACTCTTCACCAGTAACATATATACTGATATTTACACATCCTAACAAATCTCACAAGTGTTCCCTTTACTATAAAACCAAAAGTATTCAAATAGACCTTGTGGTTGCAGAGATATTCTCATTTAATTATGGGTATACAATTTCGAGACGAGGCCTATAAAATAGGCTCAGGGCTTAACAGGCTAGCCATTTTGACCCGCCCACCTCCACGAACCCTAAAATACCTAAATTTACACCACGACTGATGCGCATGCCAAAATTGGCGTGTTTTGGAATATGTTCAGGCCTCCAAATAAGCGATTTACTTTTGTCGTAATAATAATAATTCCTGCAATTTCAATAGGGTCCTCGCACGGACGTGTTCGGGCCCTAATAACTTATTCATACAGCACCTTTCAAGGTATCCAAGGCCTCTTTACAGAGTAAGAAAACAAGATATATAAGAATGAATAAGAAACGTTTGTATATATTGTAGTGTTTACTGGTGATGCCATATATGTCCTACTGAGCTTGAATTGGGGGAAATTTATTAAAAAAAATATAGACCCTATTATTATACTTAGGAAAAGAGCTCTTGGAATAATGAATAAAGCTGGTTATCATGAAGCTATTAATCAACTATCTATAGCATCCTACAAATTTGTGTGTTTTAAAACATTGGAAACTTTTTCAAGTTGTGAACAAAAGCCTTCCTGTCTTGAAATTGTGTGGCTCTCTGTTGAGTTTAAAAAAAAAAAAAACCTTCAATGTGAAATGACTATGCTGGAAAATGATTAAAATGTAAAAAAAATAAAAATAAAAAAAAAATAAAAAACTGAGGAGTATAAGATTAGAGTTTAAGTTATTCATTTATTTATTTCCTTTCTATGGTATTTTTGATATTCTGGGTTAACCTTTGGTTGATGTAGAAAAGGCAAAAAATAAGTCTGGGTCTTCAGCCTATTTCTTTTTCAGTTATTGACTGTGAGAATATTTGTGTGAAATAATCTTTGTTTCTCAAGATGTATTTAACTGAAACAAAAAGTATCCATTCATTCATTCATTCAAATAATATATACATAAACACAATGTTAATGAAAATAAAAAAACAAAACAAAAACATTTACACATATTTTTAGCCCTATCAAGAAGTTAGTGTTGCACTGGTTCCCTTGACAAAAAGCCGATGAGATTTTTCATTTGGACTATTATTTTGGATTATTGCAGAAAATATGCTACAAGGACAGGTGGTGTAAGGTAATAATGAAGCCGGACAGCAAATGTCCAGCACTATAATATGCTGCTGGATGGCGTCAGTTTGAAATGCTGCTTGTTACAATATACTATAAGGAGCTGGAAAGGAGGCCCCTAGACTTCAACCTGGAAGGCGAGTGTTTGCTTCCTGTATGAATGTAGACCCAAACTACAAGGTTTATTTATTTTTTTATTTTTTTTGTTAATCTAAACACTAGCTTTTGTTGCATGGCATCCTGGAACATTGACAACAAACGCAGGAGGATACCCTAGCATGTAATATGTAGATAGTGTAGTGAGTGGCACTGACCAATTGGAGAAACATAACGAGTTGAGGTGAGAACACATTAGAGACTGATATAAAAGGCAATTACTTGTACTCTGCTTAGTAGGTTACTAACCTTTTAGTTTAGGTTTAGGTGAGTTATCCACTACTAACATTATCCACCGATACTATGAAAAAAGTATGTAAATTTGCTTTAGCTACCTATTTCTTCAGCAGTCTTCACAAATGAACACCACTTTTATGATTTTTAAAGCATAAATGCAATCACCTGAAGGTGCATAACGGACGTTGCCACCACAGCAAGGCAGCAAAGCCTTGTATTTTATGTTGTAGAACAAAACATTAAAGTCTCTTACAATCCAGATAGAGCAAAATCAGTGATTTTGTTCTGATCACATAGTTAGAAAATACTTATTGAAAACATCTGAAAAGACTGGGAACTTTGTAGTACTGAATTGAGTTAGCCCATTAAACTGTTTTTCATTATATTTGTGTCCAGGATTTTTTGGGTGGGTCTAAAATCATACCCAAGATGCAATGGACCAATCCTTAATGTAACCCCTCCCCTACACGATGTTAGCCGGCTACAAATGTTTACTTAGAGTACATAGCATCAGTGTCGTTTCTTTTGCTCTGTGTTGACTTTATAAAGACATGAAAAAAACATCTCTGTTAAATGCCACAGTCATACACAAGCTAAGCAGCTATCACTAACGGACCTTTCAGTCTGTCAGGTCAAATTGGTTATGCGGCCTGTTGGTGGTTACTGCTCACTGCTGTGGGTGTGTGCTTTGTGCTGAACAATGGGTGTGGTGTGTGGTGTGCAACCATAGACTGTGTACTAATGGGTTACTCTTCAGCTTTGGGTGTGTGTGTAGCTGTGCAACTGGGTTAGGGCACAATGAGTGCCTGTTGTTTCACAGTGGCTCGAGCTTAGTTTCATCTCCGTCCCCAGCAACTCGGAACTGAGTTTGCTTCTATTTTTTCTTTTTTTTTTTATGATTTTGAAAACTAACAACTAACATTATATATGCTGGGATTCCCTAGACCACAGATGATTTGTCATTTGTTAAAATCTAAACTGGAAACGTGAAGGCTTTTCCTCCTGAGATGAAGAGACCTCATGTTCTTTGTTCCTCAACAAAGACACTTATCTAGCACCCATCTCAGCAGGATGCCCAACTCACACCTCTTTGAGAGACAAGTCTCAAAACGTGATTGGTCAGTACTTTTACAGTGTCATGTGACTCTGTGATGTCATCAGACACACTGTAAAAGTTCTTCTCCATTCACTACAGTCTCTCTCTTGCGCTTGGGCGGGCAAGCCACTCATACCTCTTCCCTTCTGGGCCCTGGACAAGCCCGGATGTGCTCTTCGCCCAAAACCATCAAAGGGGGGAACAATTGCTCTACATACTGTTGTTCCTTTTCTCCTAAGACTCTCATGCCCTCGCTCAAGGCAGGAGCATAACTGAAACCAGAGACGTTAGAAGGGCAAACACAAGGTTTGCAACTGACCTCCCAGCAATAAGGAGAATCAAGTTGAGTTAGCACCCCAATGTCTAACTCTGCAAGGACCCCGAGTGACTGGCTTCCTCAGATCTGCACCTTTGGAGCAAGGACACAACAAAGACTGCTTCTAGAGCCACAGCTCTTTCCAGCCTTCTTCAGCTATGAAGAACAGCACGCCTCAAACCAACTCTTCCCTGCATCCATTCAGGATTTGGTAATGTAACAACTGGGCATAGCTTTATCACAGCTGTACAGGCTAAGCGAGACTGTTTAACTTGTTGTTTGTGATTTAATGCTGTTTATTGAGTTATTGTTGTGATTGTCTGCAATTAGGTTATTGATTAGTTGGTTTTACCAAAGCAAAGTCATGTTTAGTTTGCTAATGCTGCTCACAAACAACATCTTGCATGCAGCTAAACATCTTCTGCACTAATCCAGACCCTTTGCAACACAAATCGCACTCACATAGACTCACTTACAAACTGATTTCAGCAGAGCTACATCCAAACAGGCAGCTCAAAGTTCCCACTTCTTTTCCTTTGTCTTTGTCCTGACCACACGGTCAGACAAACACCTCCCCCAATCTGAAGCCAGCTTCGATTCGGCCATCTTGTAGTTTTCTGTTGTCAGCCATTTTGTTTTGTAGGCCAAACGGCCCCTTGATTACCACACCCACCTTTGTCTTTCTCTCTCTCTCACACACACACACATACACCTATACACGTATACACACACACGCACGCTTGTATATACACTGAACAAAAATATAAACGCAACACTTTTGTTTTTGCTCCCATTTTTCATGAGCTGAACACAAAGATCTCAAAGACATTATTACACAGGTGTGCCTTAGGCTGGCCACAATAAAAGGCCACTCTAAAATGTTTTATCACACAGCACAATGCCACAGATGTCGCAAGTTTTGAGGGAGCATGCAATTGGCATGCTGACTGCAGGAATGTCCACCAGAGCTGTTGCCCGTGAATTGAATGTTCATTTCTCTACCATAAGCCTTCTCCAAAGGCGTTTCAGACAATTTGGCAGTACATCCAACCGGCCTCACAACCGCAGACCACATGTAACCACACCAGCCCAGGACCTCCACATCCAGCATGTTCACCTCCAAGATCGTCTGAGACCAGCCACCCGGACAGCTGCCGCAACAATCGGTTTGCATAACCAAAGAATTTCTACACAAACTGTCAGAAACCGTCTCAGGGAAGCTCATCTGCATGCTCGTCGTCCTCATCGGGGTCTCGATCTGACTGCAGTTCGTCGTCGTAACCGACTTGAGTGGGCAAATGCTCACATTCGATGGCGTCTGGCACATTGGAGAGGTGTTCTCTTCACGGATGAATCCCGGTTTTCACTGTTCATGGCAGATGGCATACAGCGTGTGTGGCGTCGTGTGGGTGAGTGGTTTGCTGATGTCAACGTTGTGGATCAAGTGGCCCATGGTGGCGGTGGGGTTATGGTATGGGCAATCGTATGTTATGGACAATGACCACAGGTGCATTTTATTGATGGCATTTTGAATGCACAGAGATACCGTGATAAGATCCTGAGGCTCATTGTTGTGCCATTCATCCACGACCATCACCTCATGTTGCAGCATGATAATGCATGGCCCGGACATGTCATCCATTGAGCATGTTTGGGATGCTCTGGATCGGCGTATACGACAGCATGTTCCAGTTCCTGCCAATATCCGGCAACTTCGCACAGCCATTGAGGAGGAGTGGACCAACATTCCACAGGCCACAATCAACAACCTGATCAACTGTATGCGAAGGAGATGTGTTGCACTGTGTGAGGCAAATGGTGGTCACACCAGATACTGACTGGTTTTCTGACACCTGTGCAATAATCATGCTGTCTAATCAGCAACTTGATATGCTACATCTGTGAGGTGGGATGGATTATCTCGGCAAAGGAGAAGTGCTCACTAACACAGATTTAGACAGATTTGTGAACAATATTTGAGAGAAATGGTCTTTTGTGTATATTAAAAAAAATGTTTTAGATCTTTGAGTTCAGCTCATGAAAAATGGGAGCAAAAACAAAAGTGTTGCGTTTATACTTTTGTTCAGTGTAGTTAGGTAGGATTTGTGTGTTTTGGTTTTGCTTTCCTTTGCTTTAATATAATTTTGGAATCATACCTGCTGTCTGTTTAATGTTGTACAAGATTGAATGAATAGTCAACCTCTGCTATGTCAAGAAATCCTTCAGGCTGTATTATTAATTTGGTTATGGTTAATTGGTTAATAATTTAATTATTAATCCAAGTCCCAAATTAATAGTTTAGTGAACTTTATGAGACTGATATCATTAACTGGCTATCATTTTTCCCTTTTCGGTTTAGTGCCCCACAAGGTGATTTGATGTTAATTAAGTCAAGTTATTTAACATAAAAAATTATTACTAATAATTATTAATTATTTCTGATAGCCAATTTGATACCTGAGTTGGAGATCTGTTACAAGGTCAGGCCCTTGATGAAGCCTTTAAACTGTAGCTTCCCTACATTTATGGTGGCGCCATGTGAAGCCTATTAATGTAGAATGTTAATCGCATTTTCATCAAATAGCAATATTTGACACAGTAAGCACTGTTTTTCAATTCAGATGAATTCAGACAGCAAAAATGTTTATTTTTCACTTTTCATTTTTCAAGAGTTTGATAATTTGTCAGATGTAGACTGACTAATTTGGGCTCTGAACCTCGTCATCTGGTCTATTGTGGGCCAGAGTGTGAATAACAAATCAAAAATGTTGCTTGGGTTCGGCCCACTTGACATGCTACTGTGTTGTGCTATGGCCTGTTCAAGTGCTGGAATTTGTTATTTACGTGATAATGCCTGAACACAACACAGGCTCTGCTCCAACTGAGTGTGTGTGCGGTGCGTGTGACTGTGAGTAACAGCAGCCTTTTGATGGTCATTTACACAATGTCCATGTGTGATCACGGTAAACAGGCAAGCTGTAACCATGGTAACAATAACTATGACAGGTAACAAACTGCGTCAGGCTCGGGTCGGGTTCGCACTTAAAAATCAGAAAGGCTGTGGGGTTCGGGCCGGGCTCGGTTATAACTGTCTTGGACTTCAGTTGGGTTCGGTCAGGAAAATGCGGCCCGACTGTTTGCCTGTACCAGGACTGTCGTAGCTAACGTTAGCTCTGGTGTCTGGCGTTTTGCATTGAGCTGATACCATAGGCTTGAAGTGTGTGCATCAGTATTAGCAGTGTGCCAGAAATTAGGGAACTGAGAAAGGTGCGATTAAATGCTTTATTTTTTTTTTTAACGAGTTATTTTTCCCGTAATTAATTAATCGAAATTAAGGTGTTAAAGTCCCAGCCCTAATTTCAATATTTTACTGTAGGCTACCTGTAGGCCTATGGAGTAGGCAGGAATTAAAAACACTTGAAAGTGTTTCTGCCAACCACAAGAATGTGTGGAATTTCGTTGGTGTAATTTATTGTTCGTCCTGTCCCGGCGCAAGCGGCATTTTTTGACGTCTGTGAACCAGTTGTGGAAAACGTCCCAGTGCATTAGATCAAACGCACCGATCCCCATAGCAACCGCTGTGTTTAGGAAGTAGACGCGCATGCGCACTCACGTACTGCTGAGTGAAATCTCCGGTCGTTAGCTCATGAGCAGTTTCTTTTCCGAGCTGTTCTGTATCGTTAAAATTGAACAAAATAACACGAAACACAGCTACTTACTCTTCTAACTGGGACATTTTGCAACGAACGTAAAGACATTAAACGTGTGGTACACGTTTCGAAGGCTGGGCGCAGAGGAGACCACCGGGCTCTCTCTGAGGGGAGGGGGAGAGAAGCAGGGCAAGAGCCTTGAGGAAGAGAGGGAGATGCCCGGCCAAGGCTCCGTCCAGCATGGACTAAAACACAGCATGGACAGTTCAGAAACAATTCGGAATGAGTTAAAAGAAATTTTTAAACAGACAAAGTAGTTTCCAAGACTGCATATTGCTAGCGGATCTGTTTCTGAATGAGGGCTTTATAGCAGGCAGCCGCTCTCCCATCTTCCTGGTACTGCATACCGCCACTGAATTATTTTTTCTAATTTTTAGTGGTAATTTTTAACCAAATATGTAGTTACTGCGCATTGGCTTTCTGTGGGGCACTACAGTTGCTGTTCTGAACCCTTCTACTGACCAAGTCAGACCACTGACCACCCTGTCTTACTGATACCCTCACTGCTAAACAAATGGAAGCTCTCTACATGACACACACACACACACACACACACACACACACACACACACACACACACACATAAAGCATTAGAACACACACGCTATGGCAGACATCTCTTCTTTATGATCAATTAACTGATTATTCCTTGTGTTGGCTGGTGATTGGCTAATCAGCAAGGCTATTAATCATTTTCTATCTGTGCTGATCAGGAGATGTCTATCCTGTGCTCTCAATCAGGTCCTCATACATCACATGCCCTAAAACAGGTGTGGTTAAGGAAGGATAAAAACACACGCACACACACGCATACACACTGCTCTAAGTTTTTTTCTAGACAGCTGGCATCTGGAAGTGAACCACTATTGTCTTTTTTTCAGATATTTGCATCATTTTAGTTTATTACAGTCACTGTTGTGTTCACCAGAAGTTCATCATAGCAATATATGCTCAGACATCACAAATACAGTTGGTGTATGTAACAACTTAACCCTCTGTTTGAAAAAAAACCCAGTAACTACCTTTCCTAAATGCACCTATTTGTTGTATTTAATGAATCGGCCACACTCATTTTTCTGTATAGAATTTTGTTTCATTTAATTATCTTACATTGTTTAACTGTTCTGAAATTTTAAATAACTGCAAAATGAATGACTGATATTTATTTATGTCTGATTCCCTTTCGGCGCATGCATGGCATCTGAGTGTTCCCTGTGTGTGTTCCCTGAGAGTCCCTGTTGTAAATCGAGTTTTTATCCAGTTTTTAAGCCCTTTTTAACAATACACTTTTGAGATTGTAGTTGTTTTTTATCTAGGACTTTTAAGGGATAATGGGTTTCAGTCATCACACGCTTGGATCTTAAGTTAACAGAGCCTGACCACTACCATACGCCTGTGAGAGAATCTGCACCAGCGCAACCCTGATCTTCGCAGTGGGCCCAGTTTTTGGGCCCGTATCGGTAGGTTCTGACAATGAGAAGTTGCAAGCTATGTTTGGAGTGTCTTACCCGATCATTTCACCATCAACAACACCATTTATGCCGAGTTTTGTTTCCCTTTCTTTTAAACCTCTGGTATTTCCTGATCCGAAGTGACAATCAGCTGATCAGTGACAACACAGCTTTTACATAAACTGTTTTTCCCACTTTTTATTCTTCTTTTATGATACTCTCTAAGATATTGGACTTTTTTAAACAATATCTTTTAATCTGGATAAAGACTTTATTTTCCGGATGACCAGCTTTTAAATTACTTGATAAATATACACATGAACCATGCCATCTGTGAACTCTGAGGACCACATCTTACTCAAAAAGCAAATAAAAATATAATTGACCTTAGAGAGGACATAAAGCTGCTCTCTGATGAACTTAGAAAGAAAGACTCCCTCCTGTCGAGCTTCATGGAGATAGCCGCGGGCAAACGGATTGCCTCGCTCAGTGCCACCATCCAGAACACAGTTGTGTGGGACTAAGAAATACTAAGAATCTTACTAAAGTCTGGACCCAAGAACCAGCGCCAGTTTTATCTTTTGTACCTTCTGATCATGGACTGTTGTTCAATGTTAAATCCCCGTCCAACAAAACGTTTATTTTAAATTATTTTATTTCTTCTACTGACTTGGATTTTATATTTTTAACAGAATCTTGGTTAAATGCTATGGAGAACAAAAAATGACATAAGTATAAATAAATAAATAAATAAATGTATAAATAAATAATTAAATACACGAATAAATGAAAAACCAAGGACATTTTTGGTAATAAAAAAAGGCTATTTCTGTATTTTTACATTTATTTATTTATACATATATTTATTTATTCTTTTTATTTCTACATTTATTTATTTATTTATTTATTTCCACATTTATTTATTTATTTATTTCCACATTTAGTTTTGATTTCTACATTTATTTATTTCTGTGTCAGTGTCACACAGACATGTAAATATGTAATTAGGTGGGCAGGCCTACGTCAGTCGAGTGTGATTGGATCGGATCTACTAGTGCTGCCTTGATTTGGCTGGCTCTCACGTTAGCCTTTAGCTTGCTATTAGCAATGGATAGTTTTGTGCGGGCTATTGCTGCTGATTTAAGAGCATTAGCGGACAGTTTCGATAACAGCGAACCTACCGACTATCTTCAGTTTCGTTTCGAGAGATGACTCGAAGATTTAGCTCAACTCTCAGCTGATAGGGACATAGAAATTGACGTGGTGCTAGATGGTCTCCAAGAAGCTGCCCACGAACTTCAAATCCGCTCGGTGACAGAGGAAGAGGGAGCGACGTTTGGACGTCCACAATATATTTTACCTCCTGATATAATTGAAGCTCACCTGCTTTTGGGACACACCGTTGGAGACATTGCACAGTTGTTCGCGTGTGTGAGAGAACAATTCATCGGAGGATGGCACAGTATGGGATAAGGTAATGTGTGTAACGTTATGTCAACCTGTCAACAAGTAAAAGTACTGGTGTTAGAAAAATACTCAAGTAAAAGTACAGAGTATTCGCCAAAAAAACTACTCAGAGTATTAGTTACTTTTAACCGTTGATGTCACAGTTACCTCTTCAGTTAAAATGCATTTTAACTATTGGTAAAGCAAAACACACAAAATTTAGAGCCCTAGTCTGCAAAAGACTAGTAAAGCAAAAGGTAAAATGCATTTTATATATATTTATATAAGGTTCCTGTATATATTGTAAATTATGTTGTGTGGTCTCTACATATATATTTTGTAAATTATCTTCTTATATTTCTTATATTTTGCTTCGTTTTGCACTATATCTTTTTCTACACTTGTTTGCACTATATCTTCTTCTTTTTACACTTGTAAGGAGCACCTGTAATGAAAACAATTTCCCCTGGGGATCAATAAAGTATTTCTGATTCTGATTCTGATTCTGATTTAACACCAGTACTTTTACTTGTAATTGATTAATATTTCAGCAATGTAACAGTACTTGTTGAGTACAGATTTTCAGTACTCTTTCCACCACTGGCAAAAGCACCCTGAATGTAAATAAGACAGACTAGACGGAATTTTAATAGATTGACATAACGTTACACACATTACCTTATCCCATACTGTGCCATCCTCCGATGAAATGTTCTCTCACACACGCCGAACAACTGTGCAATGTCTCCAACGGTGTGTCCCAAAAGCAGGTGAGCTTCAGTTCAGTGGCGGCTGCTGGTCTTTCAAACAGGGGAAGCGCACTTTAAATTTACATCATAAAATTTGTCATATTTTAGCGAGGCAGTAACTTATAAAAGGAACATTTAATTGAAGCCGTTTTTCAACCACACTCATGCCATAGAGCCATACCTGTCAAGTTTTGGATTTGAAAATAAGGGAAATTTTCCGGCGCTCGCTGCGAGCCGTCCCACCACCCCAACCAAGCTCCAGTATCCCTTACATTTTAAGACAGGTGTACAAGATATCTAAAAACAACTTGTCAACCGCTTACTAACTACAATTAGGTGATCAGAATCTGATAGGCCAACCTTTGTTGACATTGAAATGCTGTGAACATTCCTACGTTATAATACAGCCTAAATGAAAACACAAAGGGTATATGAAGCACATTTATTTATTGTTTATAAAACGGGTGCTTCCCATCCTTAAATGTGATTGGCTGAGCCGCGTTCCATGCCGTTGTAAAATCAGTGTAACCCACTGGTAGACCGCAGCGTCTGTGTTGCTTGGCAACCATTCTGTCCACTCGATCTTGCTTGGTGGAAGATTGAATAGTTCTCAGTTTTATTGTTGCATTATTACCAATAAATTGATTATTTTTTCTGTGTGTGTGTTTATTTTATGGGCTATATGTAGGGTAACCGTTTTATAAAAGCAATTAGCCCCGAGAAGCCGTGAGTTACAGTGATTTTACAACGGCGGAGGGGCCCTGAACGCCCCTCAGCCGTTGTAAAATCACTGTAACTCACGGCTTCAAGGGGCTTAGTGCTTAAACATATTTTCAGTTCCTAATGTGCCCCATCCTGCTCCTCTGTAGGAAAGTAAATTCACTGTCCCATTTGTCGAGATATTTACAGGACTTCTTTGTTTTTTGGCAGGAATGCCTTCTCCTTCGTCACATCCATCCATCTCTCTCTTTTGTTGTTCCGGGTTTGTTCCCGTTGTCGGCACTAACCTCGCGATAACTGCCACCCAGGCTACTGCAGGTGGCAGCTCTCGCGAGGCTAGTGACAGAGTTCAGTTTGGAGAGGCAGCGGAATGTTGTTTTTTTATAATACGGGAGATTTACGGGAGAATACTAATACGGGAGGACGGCGGGAAAGAGGGGTAAAATACGGTAGTTTCCAGGCCAAAACGGGAGACTTGACAGCTATGACTCAGAAGACTCCACTTGCAAAATCCGCAATGGGACTGAGCTGTCAAATCTCCAAATAGCTGTCAATCAAAACGGGATTCAGCCTTTAGACTGATCCTCCAATCATCATATATATATTTCCTTTATTTAACCAGGGAATTCTCATGCGGAAGCTCAGCGTCCAGCCCGGCCGAGGCCCGCCCACAGCTCCATTCACCCCCAGAGACGCTGAGCGTCCGGGGGCGGGACAAAATCGTGGCATTTATCCAATGACCGTCGAGTTTCAAGGCAATGAAAAAAACTGTTCCCTGCAGTCCCATTGAAGTGCATAGACGCTCAGCTTCTACAGGCAAATGCCATAGACCATATGAGAAAACTGCGCTACAGGAATGTATGAGAAGTTAACAACATCGATAAGTAGCTGATTCTGAACGAACTCGTCTTCGAGATGAACGTGTTTTAACGCATCAGTAGTCAATGAAATGTTAACACAACCGTACATATTTGACCATTCAATTTTTGACATTTTAGGGGAAGCTGAGCTGCCCTTGCAGTCTTAAAGAAATCGCCTCTTCTCTAGACATCTAGGCAACTGCCCAATTTGCTGTCTTTCCTCTGTGTTGTAGATGTGTTTTTAATTTCCCACAGTACGAGAAGGCAGCAATTGAGACGATCATGGGTTTTGAAATCATTTGCTTCTGTCTGGTTTGCCCAGTTGACCAATCGGGCTTTACTAACGTAGGCCTGCCTACCTTATTAGCATATTTACATTTCTGTGTGACACTGACACAGAAATAAATAAATGTATAAATAAATAAATGTGGAAATAAATAAATAAATGTGGAAATAAATAAATAAATAAATGTGGAAATAAATAAATAAATAAATGTGGAAATAAATAAATGTATAAATAAATAATTGTGGAAATAAATAAATGTATAAATAAAATAATAAATAAATATATGTATAAATAAATAAATGTAAAAATACAGAAATAGCCTTTTTTATTACCAAAATGTCCTTGGTTTTTCATTTATTCGTGTATTTAATTATTTATTTATACATTTATTTATTTATACATTTATTTATAGTTATGTCATTTTTTGTTCTCCATAAAATGCTGGGGATCTTAGTAAAATTGTTGAATTATGCCCCCCAGATTACGACCATTTTAGCCAACCTAGGGATCATGGAAGGGGTGGTGGCCTTGTTACTGTATTTAAGAATCATTTAAAATGCAATTTATTACCCTGTACTGCCTTTTCTTCCTTTGAACTTCTTTCATTTAGACTTATGGGTCCACACCCAATTATTTGTGCCATGATTTATTGTGCTCCAAAGGCAGCTGGTTCCTTCTTGAACGGGTTCTCTGAACTATTATCCCACCTGATTTTAGATTCAGATAGAATTATCGTCTGTGGTGATTTTAATATCCATGTAAATGACTCCTCTGATGCGCTAGCAAAAGATTTTTTAAATTTAACCAATTCCATTAGCCTGGTACAACATGTGTCCGGTTAAACTCACAGCCATGGCCACACTTTGGATTTGGTTTTTAGCTTGGGCCTGAGTTTATCATCAGTCAACATTATGGAGTTACTGGTCTCTGACCACAAATGTATTGTTTTTAGCTGTGCATCACAGGCTGATTGTATTACCCCACCTAACTCGAGGAGTTCTCATATTTTTAATGAGCACAGTGCCGCAAAGTTATGCACACTTTTTAATTCCGTTGGTTTTGATACACTTAACTTAACAAAAAACGATCAAATTCAAGACAGTGCAGACAGGTCGAACGAAAATGGAAAAAAATCTCACCTCTGGGTCCATTTTACAGCCATGAAAGACCTCATGTCCCTTTCCAATCAGACTGTGGGGGTTTCTAGACAACAGTATTTTACAAATCTTATTTCTGCCTCTCAACATAACCCCAGAGTTTTATTCAGAACTACTGATCATTTATTATACTCTGCACTCCCTTCTGTCCCTGCTGTCTCAGATGCTGATTGTGAAAGGTTTTTAACCCATTTCAAATCTAATCTATTCATGCTGGAATTTCAAAGTAACACATTTTTAGATGTCAATACTCCACATCTGGCCACCTTGTGTAATTTTTCACCTGTCAGTCTCCCTGAAATTAAATAAATCATGTCTCATATGAGATTATCATCCAGCCCTGTTGACATTATCCCTACAAAATTCCTAATTGAAGTACTGGATTGCGTTGGGCCCTATCTGGTTTCTATTTTTAACAGTTCTCTGTCTTCCGGTTGTGTCCCTGATTATTTTAAAACCACTTGTGTCCATCCAATTTTAAAGAAGCCAGGTCTGGATAGCAGTGTCTTAGACAATTACCGTCCAATTTTGAAACTGCCTTTCATTTCCAAATGTCTGGAAAAAGTTATTGCCAAACAACTCCTTGTCACACTGGAAAACAGTAATATATTTGAAACATTTCAGTCTGGTTTCCGGGTGCAATCATAGCACTGAGACAGCACTTTTAAAGGTGACAAATGATTTGTTAATTAATCCTGATGCTGGTTCATGTTCCATTCTTGTGTCGCTGGATTTAAGCTCTGCATTTGATACTGTTGTTCATGACATCCTCTTAAACAGACTGACAAATTGGGTGGGTATAAATGGGACAGCTTTAAGTTGGTTTTCTTCTTATCTATCAGATAGAAATTTTTTTGTCTCCAGTAATCATTTTACGTCTTCATTTTCCCATGTTAAGTATGGTGTGCCTCAAGGGTCAATTCTTGGTCCTACCCTGTTTTCTTTGTATATGCTTCCTTTGGGTGAGATCATTCATATGCATCGTGTTTCTTTCCATTGTTACGCTGATGACACTCAGTTGTACCTGCCCGCCAGGCCTGATGTAAATGAGTTCTCTACAGGCTTGTATTAAGGATTTGAGTGAATGGATGTCAAAAAACTTCCTTCAGCTCAACTCAAACAAAACAGAAATCATTGTCATCGATCCCCAACAAATGACTAATCAAATACTGCCCTCTTGTAGCTCATTTGCACAATTTATTAAGCCTGTTGCTAAAAATCTAGGGGTCATTTTTGGTAGTGAACTGAAATTTGAGCAGTATGTAACCAAAATTGGTCAGTCCTGTTTTTATCAGCTTAGAAATATTTCAAGAATAAGACCAATTTTAAGTGCGAAAGACGCAGAAACAATTATACATGCTTTTATATCCTCTCGCCTTGATTATTGCAACAGCCTTTTTAGCTCTTTAAATAAGAAAACCTTGACATGACTACAGACTGTCCAGAACTCAGCCGCCAGGCTTTTAACAGGATCAAGGAAGTACAAGCACATCACTCCCATTTTAGCATTTTTATACTGGCTTTCTATTTCCTTTAGAATTGATTTTTAAAAATTTTATTGATTACTTTTAAAGCTCTTCATGGCCTGGCTCCAGGTTACATTTTAGATCTTTTAACCCCTTATGAACCTGTGCGCACCGTAAGATCCTCTGGCAAAGGTCTTATGTCTATTCCAGAGTCTTGGCTAATAAACAAAGGGGACAAAGCCTTTGCTCTCAGGGCCCCAAGGCTCTGGAATGACCTGCCCGAGGAATTAAGACTGTCTGAGTCAGTGTCCATATTTAAGTCTTGTCTGAAGACTTATTTTTATTGTAAAGCTTATCCTGATTTTGTTTAAGACCTGTGTCTTGTTTATTTATATGTTTTATTACTCTTGTTTTTCTGCTTTGTTTTGTTTGAATTTTGACTCTGCTTTTATTGTAAAGCACTCTGTACTTTGAAAGGTGCTATATAGATAATATTTATTATTATTATTATTATTATTTATCAAGGAACCACATCACTTTACTTTGCATGGTTGGATCAACCTCAATGTATCACAGATGCAGCCATGGTCATACTTTATTTTATGATACTGTAGTAAGATGTAATGAACCGTACATAAGATATTTATTAGTATTAATTATCTTTGCCAGGTGTAAGCCTGGAGGGGATCATGTGTTTCGCCATGAGTGTGTGTGTGTGTGTGTGTGTTTGAATCTGTCTGTTTATACCTGATCTCGCAAACTACTGGGCCAATTAGCCTAATATTTGTGCGCACATTTTTTTGACTGCATGCTCAAGGATCTCTCAAAGTTATGGTAATTCACTGTTGTTGAAAACCTGCTTAATTACTAACATGTTACAAGTAAAAATTATTATTATTATTTTTTTTTTAAGGAATGAGTATTTTTTAAACTTCTACTTTTTGTGTATTTTTTTTTTAGCAAGGAATCTACTTTTTATTTACACTTGCCATTTATATCTTTGTTACAATGAGTCAATTCTAATCTAACCAGTCTTGTCCAGTAGACACACCAGCTAGCAGGGTCATTCCTGGCATTTTAGGCATCCTATACAAAATCATTTTGTACCACCACAAGAGAAACTCTGTTATCCACGGCCACATCTGGCCATGCTCTTTATACCAAAATCTAAAAAGACAGCACTTGCTTGTCATGCCTCTGCAGGCTGTGTAAGCTCTACGCAACTTTTACCGTTAGTAAAAACAAATAAACACAGGCAAGACATACTCATGTAAAGAAGACACAATAACATCTAATCTAAACTTCATACTTTTAAAGAGAGGGGGTTGAGGGGTATCCAACCCAACATCCTGCCTCTAAGGAGAGGGGCTTTGGAGGTAGAGTTCCTCAGTGATTTTTGGTGAAATTGGCGTTCAAAGCCACTAATAAACTTAAGCTGTGTTGTTTCACAGGGCACACCAGTTTGGCCCTCTTTGTGAACTGGCACCTGACTTGCTGCATGCAGCAGCACAGCAGGCTGGCAGGCAATCATCGGCTTATGACTGACAGCTTGCTTTTGTCATGCAGAAGTGGGTGTGTTTTCATGTAAAGTTGGTTGGAAAAACAACAGACGCTACCCAAACACCCTGGGAGAAGGAGAATAGCCAGGGGTAAGATTGTTCATGACAAACAGATTTCAATTTACTATCACAATTAGCTTAGCAAGAAAGTGGCAAAACTTTGGCCATTTGGCTGTGCTTGGCTGTGCTTGGTGGCCATAATGCCTTCTCTATGGGCCCACTGATGGGGACGCAGCACCGATCATTCAAGTAATTTCATACAGCGGAAATAGAGAGATTTTGGCTTCATGCACCCCTGAGCAACTTTCATAGTAATGAATGAGGCCTGCTGCTAATGCTGTATCCAGTTCTCCTCATACACAGTCAGTGCATTGGCCATATGATCACAGTCTTCCAAAATACAGGATATGGGATATGTAAAATTTGGGTGCATTACTTTTTTAAGAAAAACACAAAGTTTATGAGAACAGCCTGTTGGGTTAAATATGTGATTTCATTACTATTTTTCCAAAATTTCCTATAGGCAATTCTATCTTAAATCTCACAGAAGTTTTTCTTGTAAATGTGTGCCTTTATAAAATCAGGGAATATTCTTTTTTTGAATTTGTGAGTTTTTTTAGTACTTAATTCTCAGAGAATATAAGAGTTTTCATCTCGTAATTTATGATAAAATTTCATCTTGTAAATTTAAAAGCTTTTTATTGTATTAATTTTATTCCCCTCCCCTGGCTGTTTTTTCACTTACAATACCCCTAATATGCCTCTTAAAAAACTATTAATCCATTTAAATCACCATCACACATTACAATTCTTGTAAATTAATAGATATACGGGTATATATCAAAGCCATTTGGTTTCATAGTGAATAAAAAATAAACAGTTGAAAATGGTTCAGTGGTTAAATGAGTTCCTCACATCATCTGACTTTATTATTACACATTTTCGGTATAAGAAGTTGTTATTCACCAGATGTATTAATAAGGATGTCAATCCAAGCCCCCTACATCACACTGTCAGTGTGTTACATCATGTCAGACACAGGGGTGAGGAGCGAAGAGGCTGCATTGTGATCTCCAATCACTGCCTGTTTCCTGAATGCTCACCTCTTCAGATGCACTTCCCTCCCTCTGCCGTAATACTCTTTTTTTGTTATTCTCTCTCTTTTTTTTCAATTAGAGTCAATTGACCTGACAGAATTGCCAGCAATTAAGTGATTTTTGTAATGGTCCTGGGCTAATTTGCCTTGGCTTGTCAGCTGTATTTTATGTCGCCAACCCCCCACCTCGCTTACTCTCTCTGGCACATAATAGCTTATAATTTCAAAATCTTTACCCTCCGCTTCCTTCTCAATAAATCGCAATTACAGGAACTTGTTAGAGATGCCTAAACTCCTCACCACCATCTCCATCCCCACCGCTTTACTTTGTGCTGTCATAGATATTTTTATATTTTTATGCAATTGACAGAGCAGCAGAGAGCAGCAGAGGAAATCTATTTGTTTGCAGAGTCTTAATGTAATCGCGCTTCATGTGTGCACACTGAGTCCAATTCTCCTGGGTTCCAGCACACGGAGAAGTTTACTCTCTCTGCATTGCTCATTAAGAATGTGATTTTCTGGCAGCTGGTCTTTGGATGAAATATCTTTTATTTCTTCCTTAAGGAAGGATTTTAAAGGTGTTTTATTTACCCAAGAGCTGCATCGATGGATGGATGTATTGAAGTTTGTAGCTTGCATGAGCGCAATGTGTCCGAAATTCCTGATGAAAGGGAAAAGTCAGCTGTTGGTTCTTGTTGTTTTTTGGGCTCATGTTAGCGTTTTGGAGCCTTGGCAGCAGGGGTCGGTTAGAGAGTTCACTGCCCCCCACTCCTCTATCCCACTTGCTTCTGTTTCCTCTCATCCGTCAAAGCTCAAACCCGACCGCCACACTTCGAGTCTCCTCATAAAATATGTAAATGAACTCCAAATGAAATACCTTTTTCTTCAGTCTCTCTGGGATTAAAGGCCTTCCATCAGCCCCCCCCCACCCACCCACACACCCAACACTAATCATCTCTGTATGTAATAACTCCAGAGGCGAGCATCTGCTGCTTGCCTCCATAACACTCCACTGATCTTCCCTCCACCCATTCCACATTCCCTCCCCCTTTCCCCATCACAGTCTACATGTATTAGGTCGTAATGACTTAGCGGTTAAAAGCAAATAGTTGCCAGGGGACATTCAGACCCCCCCCCCCCCCCCATTTATTTTCTCTCTCTCTCTCACACACACACACACACACACACACACACACACACACACACACACACTCTGATGCCCAACTCTGGCTACTCAAGATAAATGGCGCAGAGTGAGAGAAGAACTGAGCCCTATCAATCACATTAAGCGCCGGGGCGTTTGTTATCAGAAAGTGTGGCTGTCACCTCCCACCCTCCTGCCCCCCTTCCATTCAAAGCCTGTGTGAGTAGAGGAGTGGCGAGACTGGGAATGGGGTAAAAGTTTGTTAACGCCTTGGCAAACACTGTTGACAGCAGTGGGGTATGTAGCAGGCAGTGAAGTAGAGGTGGGGGGTGGCTGGCTAACAAGAAAGAAGTAACAATGGGCTTCAACCAATTAGCACACTCATACACACTTGAATATTAGCTGGTAACTGTGTGTGTGTGTGTGTGCGTGTGTGTGTGTGTGTGTGTGTGTACGTCTGCAGGAAACCTCAGGTGGAATCACTGCATTGTCACACTAACATCTCACCGAACTTTCATCATCTCAAAGTTGGAGTCTTAATGATGTTATTTTAGTTTAGCGCAGTAGCAGCAGAGGCGGCTGATCTATGGATATTTTGTCGCTTGATAACTCTATTTCCTCACGCAATCTCATTTCAGTAAGCATAAGTATACCGATACTGGGCCCTAATGACTGCGCGTGCTGTGCTTAACACAGTTTGAAATGAATAACCCTGCTAACAGTCTCATAGCCATTACAAGCAGGACTTAAATGATCATTTGGGAGGATGAAACCACTGATAGCGTTTTTGAAATTATTGTAATATCATTTTCAGTTTGCCTAAATCATTCTAATGAGATGTGCCACTTAGCGTCCATGCTGGAGCTGATATAAGGCCCCGTGTTTCAGCTGTGTCAAACACCCTGGATTTAAACGGCTGCAGAAATATGGCCGCCCACTGCTAGAATAAGTGGAGTTGGCCTCAGTGTGTGTGTGTGTGTGTGTGTGTGTGTGTGTGTGTGTGTGTGTGTGTGTGTGTGTGTGTGAACAATTCCATCCAGCTCTATTTGCGTTGCTCAGCGATTCCTCAAACCAGCAGATCATTTTGTTGTTGTTGTTGTTGTTGATTGAAGCATTTTATTTTCTAAGGATACAAGTGCGCACACCCATGTACACACTTGCAAATGGGCTCAGGAGAGAAAGGGAGATGGATACATACATTCAGTTGGATCAACAAATAAATTATTCAGAGCGATATGACAGCAGATGTTTGGGAGTCCGTGATTCAGCGGTGGTCTCCATTGCAACTTTTGATCAGAAATTCAAAAACAGGCCCTGTGTGGCCAACAGACGGCTGGATGGGAGTCTGCGCTCCTCTCTCTACCGCCCCCCAAACCCACCGCCGCGCCTCCTCCATCTTCTCATCCCAGATATTTCTGAGGCCATTTGTTTAGGGGGGATGCTTTGTGGAGAGGCTGCAGACCATAGCCACATGGTGTTAACTTCTTCATCACAGCTGTGAGAAGGAACGGCTGTGGATTGTGTCGGGGAGAAAAAGAGACGAGAGCTGTTAGATTAACATTAAGTGATGGCGCAGGCTTATTCCATTCTTTCCTTTGATGAGGATGTAACAAGAAAAAAAAGATACAATATTTTGCCTGTAACAGAAAACAGGGTAGAAGCTACAAACACCTAAAATCTCATGAATATGCCCAAAGTCTCATGAATATGACTGAAGCAAAAGAGTCATATTCATCTGATTTCAGCTCTGTAACATCCAGCCCATTCTCATTCCGAAGTCGCCAAATACCACTGCTTTGTCAGTGATTTCAGCGTCAGACACCTAATGCCAAAACTAACCTTTTGCAGTGGTATAATACACTGTTAGACAGTGTCAGTTTGTAATGGGCCGGATTTTACCTTTCGCAGTGTTATGATATGCCGCTGGTCAGCAGGATGGCACCTATTGCAACAGTCTGATTTGTAGAGGGGTGGCATCATAGTTCAACACAGCTGGACAGCACCTGTCACAGCAATATGATACACTGCCAGATGACATCATTTTGAAACACTATCGGTAAAAACGTAATACAAGGAGTTGGAAAGTCCTCTAAGGTGGGTTGGAGGGATAGTGGATGGGTCCAACAAACCCCAGACTATCACCCGGGAGCCTGGTGTTCACTTCCCTGATGACCAAGATTTTTTTTTTCTAAATCTAAGTACGTAATTTCGTTGACATACTGCAGCATCCCAGAAGATCAACAGCAGATGCAGGAGGATACCTAGTATTTAATAACTATACGTGAAAGTCCACTGACAAAGCGGTGATATGTGACTGCTTGGGATAAGAACTTGTTGGAACATCATGTTTTTGGGGCTCAGAACAGCAGGCTAGAAAGTGTTCTTACCTAGAATAGAATAGAATAGAATAGAATAGAATAGAATAGAATAGAACATTATTTATCCCATAGGGAAATTCAGCTGTCTGGCAGCTCATAAAAGAGAAAAAACAAAACCTTGTCAGAAATGAAAATTATTGAAGTGATTTAACATTTTTAGGGTGTTACCTCATGTCCAAGAATATTTGTGCAGATATAGTAACCAAAAGACCAGCTGGAGCTAAACCAGAGGGATCTGTGACTTAGTTAACTGAACTGAATTGAACTCTGTGAAATTTAATGTTGCCTGGAATTAAAACAACAACAACAACAACAACAAACAAACAAACAACAACAACAACAAAAAAACTGATTTTACATGAATTGCTAATATGCAATGTCATTAATGGCAAAATTCTTTTAAAAACAACAAATACTTCATCCTCTATTTGCACACTTGTCATGATTATGCAATAAATGCATTCAAGTTTTTCATAATAGAGTAGGCAAATCCAGGACAGACTTCGCAGAGAGTCTCAGGCAATTGTTGAAACCATGATGATAATGTTCCCCTTGCCCTTATTTTCTCTGAGTTTTCTCAGCAGCATCAGTTTAACAGTTCTGTCCTTTTGTGTCAGTTGCACCAACAGGACTTACATCTTAAGCATCAGCACTAGCACCACCGTGTTTAAGGAGTTTAAGCTTCAGCACATGTTGGTTGGCGCCAGTGTGTTTTGGCCTTTAAAGTACAAATGAAACAGGAGTTACAGCATCTTTAGCTTCCGTGCTGTGACATATTTCCACGTGAAACAGAACATATTGATCAGTGTGCTGCTACAAGATGAATTTAAATCAATTCCATGAATGACTGAATTAGACTGCAGCCACATTGTTTTGGGAATGAAAACAAATGTTTATTCATTGAAAAGTGGGCATGATGTAACAGTTAGGTAGTGACGTTACGTCCTTAACATACAGTCACATAATAACTGTTGGTTAGGTTTAGGGAAATAAACATGGTGAGGACGTACCTGAAAATGACTCAAAGTTCACTCAAAATTCACAGGGCTCAGAATGCGTGATTACAGGGGAATGTCCCAGGCAAAAGTCTGTTTTTTTGTGAGCCATCCACCACCCCAACCTGCCTCCTTAAAAGCGCTTGGGACTGCTTCCTTGTTTACTGCCATCAGTGCATGGTCACGTGATCGCAGCCTCTCAAAATACATGGGATATATACAAATTTGGGTGCACTGCTTTTTGTAGCAAAACATACAAAGTATTTGTGAGAACAGCCTGCGTAAAGTCCATTCCAAAGACTGGTCTTAAAAAAGATTGACTTAGCACTTAGAACCAGGCTTAGTAAAGATCGGTTGTTGCAAGTCACTACTGGTGTACAACTGCCTTTTGGGCTGCTAGATTGGGTATCTACTTTATTCCTAAAAGCCATGATGCCAGTAGCAACAGTACCAGTAACAGTGCGCTAATGCTCTTTCCTTAAGCATTTGGAAAATCAAACATGGGGAACCCACCACCCGTTACATCCCAGACAAGGTGATCTTACCCCTGCTATCTCTGACAGATATTTCAAAGCATGGATTGTTTTCCTTTGCAACCAAACGGGGAAGTGAGTAGCCTGCCTTACTACGTTGACTAGTTTAAGGTAAACATCATCTTCTGAGAGACAACTTAAAGCCAAAACACACCAGCACATCACAAAATACGCCCCTATTATTTTCAATGTATGATCCCGCACTGGCACACACGTATAAAGTGGTAAAATAAATAACTTCAGACATTTATTTTGCATGATATTAAATGAGTATGGCAAATTAACAGCTTCTTAGCCTAGATGACTGAACAGATGATTCAAGTTATGCTGCTGACTTCACTTATTAATAGGCAATATTCTAATGTAGGTTGAGAATGCAGTCACATAGGGTCAACAAGAGATATCATGTACTAACACTAAGTGACAGACCTGTCATTTTAGGTGTCATTCTCCTCCACTTATTTTTATTAAATGCATCTCCAATCTCAAAACTCTTTTGGTTTAATTTCTTATGTCATTCCAAGCATATGAAAACACAGTGTTTGCAGTAAAGTGAGGTGTGGACAAAAACACAGGACAAATCACGTTCCATGTTGATTGAGTAAGTGACAGTGCATTTTATTTTACAATGTGGAACAGTCCTCTATATGGAGGATGGGCGGCAACCTATTCAAGTTTCTTCTTTCTCTGAAAATCAATGGAAACTGTAGACTACCTCTGGTTACAGGTACACTTCATTTTTTTATGATGTGGACAGAGCAACAGGTAGTACAGCGCTGCAAGGACATTATATAAAATGCTAACTTAATGTTACCAAAATATCTGTTAAAAACCAAGCAGTACTTGGTAAAGTCTAGGCAGTTTACTTTTGTTAGCTTTTTGCTTCCAAGATTAGCCACTGGGACTAACGATAGACATCTTATACAACTAACTAGCTTACTGTTAGTATACTGAATTGTTAGATTTTATGATCTATGGAAACATTGTTGCTTGTTTTTATTTAAATTTTTTATTTTTTTATTTATTTATTTTTTTTGGGTTTTGTTTTTTTTTTCCCAGTAATTCTATTAACCCATTATTATATATTACTGAATTGTTTGACTTTATGGTCTATGGATACACTGCTTTTTTTTTTAACTGTGTCTTGGAAGGTGTCATTAAGTGCTTTGAAAGGTGCCTTTAAATAAAATGCATTATTATTATTATTATTATTATTATTATTATTATTATTACTTCCACTATCTCACCAGGAGTTGAACCCACAATCGGTTCTACAGAAGTGCCCCTAGGAATAAGGTGGAAAGACTTTTAGAAAATACAGAGTGACCAGCTTTGTGGCTTCATTATATCCACTCCAGAAAACTAAGCCACACTACACCTCACAATCTCAAATTTTAAAGTGCATGGTTGGGCCCATACTGCACCTGCACAGATTCTGAGAGATGTGTCTTAAATTGACAAGTTATCAATATGTGACTGAGAAAGAAAGCAAAATGTATTTTTATTGATACATTTATTTTCTAATGATTCTATCTGAAAGACAATGCAAGCAAGACCATTATTTGTCACTGTCTCTTTAAAGCCTCATTTCCTTTTTGTGGGGCAGTAAAAGTGTGTGCGTGTGTTATTGGGGAGGGGGTGGTGGTTACAATGGGATTTAGTCATACTTAACTTGCAATTGAGGGTCCCCCTACACCACTTCCTTCACCCAGACACCTTTTTCATACACGAGTGAACCATTCATATTCCATCTGTTCCAGCTCTCACTCTTTGGGGAGGCTGTCAATCTCCGAGACTCATGTGATGTGAATGGAGGTGGGGGGTGAAGGGAGGGGGGTTGCTGTAGGCTGGGGGAGAGACAAAGAGAGAAAGAAAGAAAGCAAGTGAGAGAGAGAGAGGAGTTGTGGAAGTGAAAACAGAGGAGAGAGTGAGTGGAGGAAGAGAGAGGAGGCTCAACACCGGCACTGAACTCCTGGGACCTTTCAGAAAAGCTCATCGCACATCAGTGTCCTGCTGAACCGCGGCCACGGAAGAGAGGACAAGCGAGGTAGTGGAAAAAAGGATAGGGAGTGAGTGGGTGAGTCAGGGAAGAGGAAGAGAAAAAATGGAGGAAAAAGAGGAGTTAAAGACAGCTAAGATTGTGATCAATGTCAGATAAAATGTGACATTGGGGGTGTTGGAAAGAGAGGGGAGCTGAAGTCCACTTTGGCAAGGTGGTAACTTCATCTCTGCAGCCAAGGGACAAACAGTAAAACGTCTTCCTGTAAATAACACGGAGAAATCGTAATTAAAAAATTATGCTAAAATGTTTCTTTTTTTTCCACTATTTTGAATTTGGATTAAGTCATGAAAAGACCAAAACTAAATACATTAGTCTGTCTGTCAATACTTCCTGTACCATACCCTGTCCCAATCCCACTAGCTCTTACTGAAGATTTATATCTTTAAAAAAACAGTTCACAATATATAATGTCATTTTTAAAAAGGGTCAGTAATTTCCTAAAACAGCTTGACACTAGTTTTAATGAATACTACTCAAACTGAAGGAAATAGTACATTTGTAAACATCGATCTCCTGCGGCTATGAGGGGACAATACTCTGGAATCATGCGCATTTTCACCCTCTTCTGGACCACTTGTGGCATAACGGACCACTTGTGGCATAACGTAGTGGCGTCATTACATGGGACAACGTGGTAGCACAGACAACGTAAGTCTTAGCTTTCTTTTGCAAAAAGAATGAATGCTCAAGCCCTGATGGTTTTTTATTTTATATCAATTTTAAACACGTTCATGAAACAACAATTACATGATAATGGAGGTGTATAGCACAGAGGAAGAAGATATATCAGGCTATGATACACACACAATACTTTTTAGTAGATACATTGATTGTTGGTCTGGCTTTTTTAAGGGCTCTTTAAAGCATTTCATAGTCTTCATAAGAGTCGTCATTGTGAGTTGGTGAAAATCTCCAGAAAAAGAACACATTTGGTGCTCTACTGCAGTAAGACAGCCTCTATTCTTAAAAACTGACCTAATAAGGGTCTGTTAGTTATTTGAGAGGGGAGAGGGCATGGTGCAAAAATGAGGAGACACATCAAATAATTTTTTAGCACTGGAGAGGCATTTTTTTTTTATTTTTATTTTGGCTTAGAAGAGGGATAGACAACTATAAGTGGTTATAGTTTATTTTACTGCCAGTTTTTAAAGAAAACATGTCATCCAAACCTGCCCAAGTGTAAATACATCATACACAATGAATGCTTCCATTAGGGACAAAAAAAACATTACCAAAATTCTGAGCTTATCAGAATCACTTTATTCTGTGTCTCATTTGAAATTTGGCTAGAAATAAACTGTTCGCATGGACTAACCAGCAGGCACAACAAGAGTGACAAAACAAAACTTTTTTTTTTTTAACTCTAGGATTTTGTCTTTCACTTTCAACATCAAAGGGTAAGTTTTAAAAATCTAATAACTAATTTATGGTGGAGGGAGTGTCATGCATTTTCTGCCAGTCACTCAGGAAAGCTCAAGGAAAAATATTTGTAGCTTTGGGGAGGGTAAAAAAACAACAAACAAAAAAACAAAACAAACAAACAAAAAAAAACAGCCAACCCCCTCCTCTGATAAGTAAAGAACAGTCCCTTATTTCCTCTATAAATACTATTTTCAAAATGGGTTTTTAAAAAGTGATGAATTTCACATTTTCAATATGCTCAACAGCTCAAATGTATCTGCACTTTCATATTGTGGTCTTTATCAGAGGTTGTGCAGCTGTCATAGAGAATTGATATGTTGCATTTTAAAGACATTTGATTGTCACCTCTATTGGGGTTTTCTGACTGATCAGAGAGCTTCATTTTACCATTCTTTATTTTTCATTCCTAAGCTCCAACTGCTTCATCACTGGCAGAAACTCAGATCAAATATGAGGAATATGAGGGAGAATTGGGCAGGCAGGAGGAGGGTGTCAAGGACGGAGTGGGGGGCGAGGGGTTCTGCATGGCCAGGGGGGCAGCACAGAGGCGACACATCTGCCACAGTATTAACTTTCTGCTCTGTGGGGCCGGGGTGTCAGTGTTAGCTGCTGAGGCCCGACTCAAGCCATCCTGGAGCTCAGATGGAGGAATAAAGCTGTCCAGATCAGCCCCGCACAGAGCCCAACCTCTGCTCTCTACAAAAGGAGATGATGTACGAGTCCCTTCCTCGCCAAAAACATCTAGCCTCATTAACTAACTGCACCAATCATAGTATCTCATCCTTATACCGTGATCTGGAGAAATCGTTGATTCTGATTGGCTGCAGGCTGTCCATTAAAACCTGATATAGGACACCTACCAAGGAGGATGGCAACTGTGACACAAGCTGCCACCAGCACCGGCAATTACATGGGCCCTCTCACGAAGCATTTGCTATTCAACTCGTTACTTCAGGCTGTGGCCACCACTAATATTACACATGGCATATCATTTGTTCCTGAAAACTTGATATTGACTTGCAACACACTCTCACTACTACCTTGCCATATATTGATGCCGCATTTCCCCCTGATGCCCCCTGACGCCCCCAGACACCGTTAAACAGTAAAACTGACTGGCCATCATGCCAACATGAAAGGACGTCTTTCTTCATCTGTGTCACTGACTGGTAACGGTTTTTGACAACTTCAGAGCGACACCAGGTTGATTTGGTGACGATATGGCTGAATGGTTAGCTAGTCTTGTTGTTAACATAATGTCAAATTTGTTGATGACGTGTGTCATCCCTGAGCACTATTATTATTTGATTGCAGAAATTAAGTTCTGTGGCAAACAAACAGTTATGATACTTGCACATTTTGTTTAGCAAGATAATCTTCACAAGTGAACACCACTTTCATCTTTTTTGAAGCCAAAATGCAATTGCAGGAAATAAAAAGCTAATGTTAGGCTATAAACAAACTACACGACAGTAGTTGCTGTAAAGCCATGTTGAGTGTGATGGCGTTCTGTAGTCACTTCAAGCAGTCAGCAACCACCTTTTTTAACACATAAAAGCTTCAAAATTCACAAACCTGGATATTTACTGTGATATTTCATGTTGTAGAATAAAACTTGAAATTCTCTTCAGTTTGTGTTAACCACGTACATTTTAGGCATCTAACCAAAATCCCATTAACTTTGAGACGAGGGAACCGGGAGAGTAAAAAAAAAAATTTCAGGTTTTAGGGCTCATTCCTGGAGCACTCTTTGGTTGCCATTGCATTAGAAGATTATGGGATGGTAATGATTTTACTAGGTATTAAAAAACCCTCTGGTGTTACCAGGGAAACCAAGTTATGGCTTGTGAAAAGCTTCAGATTTTTACTGCAAAATGCATGAAATTATAAATTGACTAATTTTTATTATTGTTTTTTTTTTCTTAGCAAGTGACTATGCAGAGTAGTGTCCTGTTATCCCTTCATACATCATGTCTCGGGACTGTTGCATAATTTCAAAGTTAAGTTCAAAGCTTCTCTTGTTTAATAAAAGTATCTCTCAGCTAGCAAGTCCCAGGGGCTGTGATCATCTTTCTCTCAGAACTACCTGTTGGGAATATAGTGCAGTAATGTAAAAGATCAGGTCTTTAAGGGGTGTAGCAACAAATTCTGGCCCCTATGCCTATGCAAAAACAAACAAACAAAAAAAAAAAAGCTGATACTCATGTTTAACTAAAAATAGACCATGTGCTCTGAATGTTCGGATATGTGGACGGGAACGTCTTGCGCAACTTAACAACTTCTACATTAAACTAAAATAGACTTTGAAACAGTATCAAACCTGACATTAAAAAGTGAAACAAGAACAAATCTCTGATTGGCTAAGTCAAGACATTTCAATAATGTGAGACTGTAAATTCAAATATTTAACACCTTGTCAGGACTTCAGTGGAATAGATAAGGTATAAATAATTTGCAGAATATATGCTCTAAGTTATAAGTGCATTGCTTTGACAGTAGAACAGATTTGGATTGGTAACTAATCGTCTTTTCACTGGACATACTTTTTATTCAGCCTTTACTTAAACATATACAAACACTCATACACATGAAGCTGATCCCTTCGTCCACTGAATAGGAATTTATTACCCATCGCTCTGATCCCAGTCTCTTGTGAGCAACATCTGAGCATCTAATCTCTAATGTCATTATGGTCACTTTGTCCAGGGAATGGTCCTCAGAGCCTCAAATCAATAGAACCTGCTTAGTGTTCAATCTCAGAGGTGCTTTCCGGCCAGACAGTGGGGATTTGTTTTCCACTGCCTCCAGGGCTGAGAGGGTCTGTTACGGCCAAACTGACCCTGGAGCCCTGCAGCCCTCAACTGGCAAAAAGCCTCCTGCACTGGAGGTCCTAGACAAGTTCCCTGAGGGATACCGAGGTCACCAAGCTGCTGCTTCTTGCACTGAGCTCCAGCTGCCGCTGTTGTTGTTGTTGTTGTTGTTGAGTGAAGTGGCGTCTCTCTCTCTCTCACTCTCTCTCTCTCTCCACCTCTGTCTACATCCCTCCCTTTTTCCCTCTCTGTCTTCCTCCGGCCTGCAGGGCTTAAAGAAGCCCCATGAATTAATGAAGATGAGCGAGGTAATTAAACGTGGTCGTGATGGCGACACAGATCATGGGAGGGTTTCAGAGGGACAGGAGGTCCACATGGGGCCTCGGCCTGCCTGCTCCGCGATTACCCTCCTCCCTTTCTCTGTTCCCCCCTGGTTTTCCAGGTTGCATGGCACACAGATAGGGCTTGATTGGCCTGCTGGGCATGGGGAGGAGGAGTGCTGGTGAAGCTGGCACCCAGGGGAGGTGGAGGGAGAGGCAGGATGGAGGGGGGTAGATTGAGCTCAGGCCTCACCTGTGGCCCCGGAGCCCCTCCCTGGATCCCTCCCCTGGCAGCCAGGTCACGCTGCGTGGTCCAAACACCTCCTGCCTGGGGAGGAGAGGAGGAAAACAACAGCATGCAGGGAAGGGAGGTGTAGAGGGAAGGATAGAGGGTATGAGGGAGGTAGGGCAAGAACCATAGGGGCACTTCCAGGGATTATGGCCCCACGCTGGCCCACTGGGGCGCAGCCTTGATGGACGTCTGACTGGCAGGCACTTGCCCTTTTATAAGATGTGATGCTTGTCGACCATCTCGACCACAGGCAGCCCAACAGCTGGCGGAGGCCAGTAGACTGCAGCTCGCACTGGTCACTTATCAGACCTTGATTATGCGAGGGTTTTTTTAACCCTTATTATTTTTCTCTATCACCAACTCTGCACTTCTTTAGACTCGTTTAGACAGTTAAAAAGACGTTTCGAAAATATATATATTTTTTTATTTTAGAGGCCAGACACATGAGGGATAATGTTACTTAAAACAAATCCTCAGGTTAACTGAAATGTGGAAGAGGAAACAGAGGTGAACAGTAAAATGAAAGTCCTTTGTGATTATCTGTCACAGTTACAAACCAGACTTCAGATTTGACCAACAGTACTTATCACAATTGAGCTCTCAATTACAAACAAGTATCACTAAACTTGTGGGTACACTGAGGTTGGGTTTTTACCACCTAATAAAGAGTTTCAGGTAATCCTGCTTCACTTTTTTTTTTTTTTTTTATATATACAGTAGTATCTTTTAGCAGAGAAATTATTCTTTGTTTCCTGCCCAGGAACTACAGATGAAAATTATCTTATAGCTATCTCTGGTGCAACTCAGTAGCTGTGCACTGAATAAAAAAACTGTTACTTTTTTCACCTATAATTCATCAGCCACATCTCTGATTTGTTAAGTTTTTTTTTTAAATTGCTGTGATGTATTTGCTGAAACTCTAACCTCATTCTCAAAACTCTAAGTTGCAATTACATTGTCAACATACACAAATGTCTGTGGGGTGTCATTTGAAGGAACGTAGCATAAGCAGTCTCTGTGGGCCCCCACCCTTCCTCTCTTGATCCTCGTCTCTCTCACACATGGATGGATTACTGACTGGGCCTATCGGACACAGGCCCATGGGCCCAAAGTGTCATGGGGCCTCCTAGCCTTCACTAGCAAAATGTCAAATGTCAAATTAATGTGTAGCAACTGAGAAGAGAGTCAAAATGACCACGAAGACACACAAACCCATGAAAAGATGTATAACAATTACAAAGTCTGTGTATCTTGCTCCTATGCATATCTGTTCTCGTGCACCTTTTGACATTTTCTTTTACTAAGTCAGTTTGCTTCCTTTCCCTCACCTTGCCTTTCTTTCCTTGTTTGGAATCATGAGTTCCAGTTCAGAGATACAGTGCTGTAGTGTGTAGTAGTGTGCAAGTTATTTGGTGTACACTTACATTCTGGTTTATAAAGTGCTGCAGACGTGAATGTAATATGTCATACTACAAGCTGACGCTGCTGTGTTACATGTCAGGCCTCTTTTGCTTCCGCGATGCCTGCATACTGTCTGCAATCACACACTGGAGTGACATGATGCCGCTGTTGATTGCCTCTGTGGAAAAACGCAAATATGACATGAGGAAGGGATGTAGTAGTGGCTCTATAGCACCATCTCTGTGTAAAAATGGCTCCTAAAGGCCCTGCCTAAAGAGCATTTTCTGACTCTGGAAGAGTGTCTAGACTGGGAGGAAGATTTGTCCAGACACTATCCTTAAGCTTTTTCTTCTTTTCTCGCCATTTCATTCACTGTGCTCTCTTCTCTCTTTCACTGAGGTCTGACACTTTCTTTTTCTGTCCTTCTTCTGTGTCCTTTCTCCACCTATCCTCATTGTAAAAGTATTGCTGCCTTCTTTCAGGGTCTGCATCCTATCATGCGCTATAGCACTACTGCTTTTCTGCAGCAGACAAGGGCGCCATTCCCTGACAAATACAAGCACACCATTTTAACAAATCTATTAAAAGTATAGATTGATAATAGAATAATAATAAATGCCAACACATGCTGGAAACACTTATTCATCCAACCCATTGACATCCACAGTCCTTTTACTGTGTCCACCATTATTTAAATTTCCCCATCATCTCTCATGGTCACATCTTGATAGAACTACGCTACACTGCCTCCACAAACTTTGATGGTACTGTTGCATTTTGTCCATATCCATATACTCTCAGAAAAGTTGCACAAATATTCACGAAATGAACAGAGTACAGACAGATGATCCTCCCCAACCTCTCTGTCCTCCCCTACCTTCCTGCACTCTGATTGCCCCTCTTACAGCTCCTTCACATTACACATGCTTGTGAGTGTTTGATACTGCAGCAATTTGTACCTGTGGGTTAAACATCATGTGTTCTTTATCATTCATCAATTGTGGGAATTAAAGTGACACACCATGCTAGCCTTCTCTTGTAGTGTTCACTGAGTGTAGTTTTGCATGCAGTGATTTTCCCAATGTGTCAATCAGAGCTGGAAATGGACATCATCACTTGAAAAAAATACAATCCATGTTGGTTATTCAACAGCTGAATCAGAGTTGCATCTCCACAGTGGCAATTACGTTCAGTGTTTTGCAAAATGTGCTTTGCATTGACATTTTGTGTTAAAACAATGGGCTTCATGCAGCAACATTCTCTTGTAGTTCTCCTATAATTTCTCTTAATCTGCTGAGAGGTCTGGGGATCCCCCCAACTCAATTTGAAAACGCATTTTCATTTATATTATAAATATCTAAGGTAAACTATAAATGGTGCGACATGTTTTTTAATGGACTTAATGTTAAGTTACTCATCTCAAGAGAGTACAGTTTACAACACACACATTTGGATGAGTGAAGTGTTAATGTTATTTATAAAGGAAAGGAGGTGAAATGAACAGATGGATTTGATGATGAACCCCAAGGTGCAGCTTGGAGGTGCTGCTCTGGTACCTCTGTGACTCATGGCACTATTAGAGGACTCAGTGGACACCAGAAGCAGTTTACCAATAGATCTGCTCCGGCATCATCTCCCAGGAGAGCTCCCTAAACCTCCTCTATGTTTATTTGTTATCAGAGTCTTTGCTGGACTAATTAGACAGGCCTTAACTTTGGTCTTGAGCCATATTCCTGCCCCAGGGGCAGCAGGACAAGCTCCACTTACCCCCATCAGGCCTCCCCATCTCCCAGCCCACGCCAAAACACGTGTTCTCCCAATAGCTACTGGGAATTTGATGCCGTAAGGCAGCAGGTAGGATGTTTTGTTCAGCCACGAGTTACCATCACACACACACGCACGCACGCACGCACGCACACACACACACACACACACACACACACACACACACACACACACACACACACACACACACACACACAGACCCATCTGCCTGCACCTCCTCTCCCCTTGTCCCAAGATGCAGTTTGTCGTCAGAGACCCTGAAGTTTATTATGTAAACAAAAATTTGCCCTAATTAACGGGAGGGAAGTGTTGTCTTGGGAACAGGAGGGGAGGGGCAGGCTGGATCCAGGTGGCCTTTTGTCACTCCTGCAGCCTGCCAGCATTATTCCATTCAACTACATATATATATTTTTACCTGCCTATATAAATTGGTGACATACACTCAATAAAATATTAAATAGTATCAGCAGATCTCCATACACAAGAATCAGAAAAAGGCACAGTATGGCTATGGGATGGCAAGAGGGCAGTGATTATGATAAAGATAAGAAAAATAGAGAGAAGGAACAGGAGGGACAAAGAAAAACAGACAATGGCTGGGGTCCCAGCGGGGAGAGGAGGAATACCCCCTTCATCGACAAGGGAGTGCAGAAATGCAATGATTACAGAAGGGTGGGGGTGGGAGAACAGGTGTGCGGCGGACCCCCTCCCGGGACCACCCCGCCACCCCTGGGTCTTCAGAGGGAGGGAGGGATGAGGATGGGACACGGGGATGCAGGAGGGACAATAGAGAGGGGCAGAGCTTAGCTCATTAGAGAGAGTTTGCTTCTGCTAACTCATCTTCCCCTCGGGATGGGACTAATCATCGCACAGGGACCCACAGCCAGTTAGAGAAGAGGTGGAGAAAGAGAGACTTATTTAGCATCTATTCCTCCTGTCTACATCCATGAAGCCACAGTGCATGTGTGATCATCCCCAAATAAGGGACACAAGTGGCAAAACACTGTCCAATCTAAACACATTCAGCATCAATACAGAGATGATTCAACACAGCTGGTGATATGACAATGATTTGAACTTTAACCCTCATCATTCATGTGCTGTGAGGGAGGTGAGAGAGCCCTTTACATTATGTTTTAGAATGCAGAGGAATACATTATGCTACGTAATACGCTATGTAAAGCATGTAGTTAGGTTTAGAAACAATGTCATGGTTTGGCTCTACATTAATACAGGAAGCAAACAGCAAGCTCCATCCACCACCCCTCCCAGCAATGTATAGGAACACCACGAAAGGTTTGGTCTGGCCATGATACGCGACATGTTCAAAATCTATTCAGTAAAAATGACTGTTGGGCAAAGAAAAATTATAATGTTCTCATGAAGTGTTCACTGTAATCTTGTAAAATGCACCTTTTGGTGAGAAACTTGAATAAATACAGCTGTTTGAAGGAAAAAAAATGTTGATGTTTTCACAGCACTTTGAAATAGATCATAGAGAGGGAATTATAATGTATCATATATAGTAAATGATGATTTTTTTTGAAGATGTTTTTCATGTGAAAGAAGGTTATGTTAAAGGTTTTTTCATAAATGTGTATTATTGAATTTGTGCTCATTTAAAGGTAGTGTAATGAAGGACTGAATGACCTTAAAACTGTTCAGTATTTTTTATAGTGTCGATTTCTGTGTTTTCCTGGCACAAAAGAATGAATGACAACAAAAAATGAAACACCAATATAAAAACATCTGTATCAGCCATTGGCCAAAGATTCACAAAGAGACAAAACCGCTTTAAAATGATGCAGAGAAAAGTTGCAGTGGTGTGAAGTGGCCGGTCTGAGCTCAACTCAAGCTGGTCGATGGCAACTAACACAGGCTGAATAATGCTAATCATTTTAAATAAAGTGAACATGCTGTTATGCTACAAAGTAACTAGTAATTAGAACTGTCATATAAATGTAGAGGTGTAAAAATACATTATTTTTCTCTAAAAAAAGGCTAAATGTTTGAAGTATATAGTGTAAAATTTAAATATTTAATTTTAGATACATAATGACATGTACCTTAGAAATACATACGTTAGTATTACAGTTATTGAGTACATAAATACATTTCTTTCACTGTGAGGTGCCTCTCTTTGTTGTGTTCACACAGTGAGGAGCTCAGATAATGGTCTGTGGTCATGTTCTGTGTTTTGACTGATTTTCTGCAGTATGAGACACTCTTGTACAGGAGATTTTTATTCTCAGTGAGCCCTTTCCCAGTTAAATAAATGTTAATGAGAGGCTTTGATTGCAGCTATGCAGCAGTCTGCAGATACAGTGTTTGACCAAGAAAAATAAATGGTGTAATCATGGGCTTTTGGTGCTCTTCATACTATTTCATTGTTTTGACATGTTAAGATAGCTACCTCACAAGTGCTAATTAGTAAGCATTAATGAAGAGAGAGGACTTCAGAGCGTCAGATGCAACCAGTCTCCCAAGTATCCTCTTGAAGAGTTTAGCCCTGCAAGTTCAACTAAATCCAGATCATCTGCAAAGTAGTATAATCTAGGGAAGACATGGGAGAGCCAGTCTCACAACTGGAGCGATGTCAAGGATAATTTCTGTTTCCAAATAATTAATTGGAATTTGATATCTCAAGTCAAAACCTTATTAATTTTGATACAGTTTTAATGATGGCCTGCTACAAACAGACATACTGATAATTGGATGTAGGCTAATTTTCCCCCTCCTGCCTTAACTTAAAACAGAAGATCCCAACCTGCCTGAGCTAATGTTGGTACAATCCAGAACAGAGGGTGATGTGATGATTGACAGGGAAATGTGATTTGTCATTGTAGGGTGGAGAGCTGATATAGTTGTGGATGTTAAATAGATGTACCTGTACAAAGAAACCATACAATCAATATAGCAAAGTCCATCTGCTGATCAAGACCATGAGGTGCAAGCGAAAGCTCTGGACCTTGAATTACTCAACATAACTTCAGTATACCATGCAGGCTTTCTTGACCTTTGGGATACATGAAAATAATCTCAGCTTAAAGGTCCACTTATTAGTTTTTAGGGGTGTAACGATCCATCAATCTGGATCAATATATCGATTCAATAATCAACAATCCATTATCATCGATGCAAAGTGATCAATTCAATTCATAATTTTTAGAATGCACTTTTATTTTGAAATTCTGTGTCGCATCAAACAGTACCAGGCAGATGGCAAGCAGCCAAGAGAAAGACAATGAGGATAATGTTACTTACTCTGTATAAATCAGCAGTGCAGAAATACTTTTGATTATGAAGAAAATACAGGACAACAGACAAAGCACATGCCATATATAAACATTGAAGTTACAAGATAGAACATGACACATCTGCCTGGTCAGGCATCTCACTCCACAAACTTTTCACTGCAGCAACATTAGCTGCTCTGTTTCAACCATGTTTGGCTGAAATTCAGCCATGCTGTTCTGTTGGGAGACGCAGTGACTTAAACCAATGGTGAGGAAGAAAATTAAAGAGCACCTATTATGCTTTTGGGGTTTTTCCCTCTCCTTTAGTGTTGTGTACAGCATGTTTATGCATCTATAAGGTTTGAAAAGTAAAAAAAAGCCCAAAGACCAGGCTAAAGAAAGCTCTCTTTCCCCACAGACACACAGCTCCTCAGCTGCCTGAAACATCTCATTTGCATTCCTGCCTTTACTTCCATACCTTGGTTGCGTCACTATGTAACACATGCACACAGTGCCTGCCTGCAGGCCACTGAGCCACACCCCCAAACAAATCTACTAAGACGAAAGCTGCAGCAGAGGCTACAGAGAGTTTGAGCTGTTGAGGAGCTGTTGGGGAGACTTTGTTTTTTTCAGTGCAACTGCAAATTACCCTTGTGTGGACTACCAAAGGAAGAGAAGATGAAGACTAAGTGGTTGAGCTTTATTTTATTTTTTATTTTTGCTCCACAAACTAGCAACAGTTACTTCTTAAGACGGGGTAGTTCAACTTGTTGGACAAATCTGGAGATTCAGTATCACAGTCTGTGAGTATGCTTTATGAATTGTTAAGTTATCTAAAGACAAACAAGGAAGCTACTACTGAGTGTTTGAGTGTGGAGTGGATGGCTGTAGGAGCTTAAGTTAGGCTGTACACTCAGTGCTTACCTGTAGGTCTCAACTAACTGGCTAACCAGATTTACTGTTTTGAAATGCTTTTGCTTCTTGGCTTATAGTAAGTTACACTGCTAGCTAGGTGGTGTCAGTAAAATGAATTGAATGATTTAATTGTGGAGGTTCTAAAAGACCTATAGATGTGTAGCATGTCCATAGTGACAAAAGTTTCAAAGTTTATATGTGTAATGCCTGATCTCAGCAGCTAACTACCACAATCTCTAACAACAATTACTCAGGAGTCAATAATCAGACCAGGGGTTGAATTAAGACCTGCATTTATCTGTCAAAATGTGTGGCCATACTCTGGGTTTAATTGGGAGTGGGCTTTTAAAGAGGACCTTTTATGCCTTGGATTTTTCCCTTTTCTTTTGTGTTTTACATAGCGTTATAGCTGTATGCCTCAGCTAACTGGCCAACAAAAGTTATTGTTTTGAAATGCTTTTGCTACTTGGCTTACAGTAAGTTACACTGCCAGCTGAGTGGTCTCAGTAAAATGAACTGAAAGACTGATTTGTGGAGAATCTAACAGAGCTAACCATGTGCAGCATGTCCAAATTGACATAAGTTTCAACATTTATATGTGTTGTGCCTGATGTAAGCAGCTACGTGACGCTAGCACAAGCCATTATCCGATAACACAACAACAATCAGGCCAGGGGTTTAACTATAACCTTAATTTATTTGCCGAAATGTGTGGCCACACTCGGAGTTTGGCTTTTAATCTGCTTTACAACTTGATTTTCACTTTGAGCTCCGTTACATGGAGGCTGCTCACAGTATCGTTACCCAACAGTGTTGATGGTTCCGAGTTACAAAGCTGGGAAGGTATTTATGTGGATGGAAGGACATTGTGTGTATGTCTGTTTCTACGTGTTTGAATATGTATGTAGGGGCTGCTGATTTCACAGAGGACTCTGTATAGTGTTTAAATGTTAACTGTTTTCATCTGGTGCAGTATCATTTTATGTTACTTAATTTTCCTTTGTCTTTTAGAGTACATCACAGCAGGGCCCTGTTACCCAACACCTCTCTACTACAGCCAGATTCCAGGATGTAGGATGCCAAACAGGCTCTCCACAAACCGTCTCAGTGGGCACACAGTCTGTGGTATCTCAAAAGATGGTATCGATTAGCACACAGCTGTGTAGGGCTACTCTGAAGTAGCAGCCAGAGAAGCAAAGGTACATAGCACAGAAATTATATGTGTTTTTGTGTTTGAGATACAGTACCTGGAAATATTTAACAGTACTGACATGCTGTTTCCCAAAAGATTCAGAATGTATATTTCTGCCCCACATTGTCACATGCCTTTGACTTTATGATGCTAGAGCAGCAAAGACATATTTTCTTTCACTTTTAACTTTCAGCTGTCATCAACACCTATGAAGGGCATAGCCTTCAAACTAAGTACAAGACCTCATGTTGAGTTGGAAGAGGAAGAGGGAGAAACTTCTGTAGAGCTAGTGGACCTTCATCTCAACATATAATGGCAACTCTGTTATTACAGAGGAATCTGAGGTTTCACAAGTTCATATTTTGCGTATGTGTTACTGTGGAGTTTTATTTTTTAATGTTAAAAAAGTAAAGCAAAAATGTATTCTTTTAGTTTTGTTTTACCCTCATCAAAGGCAGTAGAAACAGACCCTACATACAGTAATTTGTAAATAATTGTATTTTTATTTCCAACATAATAACATCAGATAAAAAAAATGAAATAGTTATGGCTACACTATATACAAGATATATATATATACAAGAAAGGCGGCTTCACAGAAGCACTTATTTTAAAAACAGAAGGAAATCAATATTTAAATGCTATATTTACAGACTGTAGATGACCTGATGAGGCTTGTCTTTGTGGAGGTGTTTGAGAACCCAGTGTCATTTGCTGAGGATCCCCATCCCAAAAGACCTGGCATCCTAGTATGAAAGACACCTCAAAGGAGGAAGCGGTTGCCTTACACATCTCTCACTTCAGCCAAGGGGCAGCTGGAGGCCAACGCAGTGACAAGCTGGCTCAGGAAACTCCTGGCATATCCACAGTGCAACACAGGACAGGATGGATGCCTGAATGGAAAGAATTGAACACTATTAGTTTTGCAGATAAAACACTGTCGTGCATATTATCTCTATTATTATCTCTTGCATATCATTTACAGTTTTTTTTTTTTGATGTTTTCATTTTTTACATTTGCTAAAAAATAAAGTTCTTCGGGGAAAATGCTTATTTAGATTATACTTATATTTTGTGGGTGCTTTGGTATAATGAAATCTTAGTGTTCAGAATTTAGTTTACACAGTTGTATCTCATTACATGTCATAAAAACTCACTCTTCTTCAGTTCTACAGTGTAAGGGTCCATTGTCATACCTGTAAATGTTGTGGATGTTCTGCAGGGTGTTTGGATTCAAGCAGTTAGGCTCCAGGCCTGGATGGCGTATCATACATGTAGGATGAACTGGAACCTGGTTCATTACCCCAAAACCTAATGAGTGAAAAAAGGACCAGGCATACTGCTTTTATACTCATTTTCGGGCCTTTGTGTTTGATTATTGGACTCCTATAGAGCAGCTACACACGATTACCCACACCGAAAGCTTTGTAGATCTTTGGGACGCTGTGTCTCTCACTGTATCGCTTCCTTGTATTTCCCACAATCCACGAAAACGGTCTGTGTTATTTACTCCACCCCCCGGCCCCGAGCCCACTCTGCTGTGATTGGCCACACTCCCGAGGACTTCCGAAGGGCTGCTGAGCGCTGCCGAGCCCCACCTCCTTATTTTGCTGGTGCGGAAGTTGAGAGAATTTCACTTTTGAAAATGTCAACTTTTGAAATACAGCCGTATGTGTTGGATCCCGAATCCGATCCGGAGGTAGAGACTGGACAGCCTGAAGTTTCTCAAGTACAGAGGTTACTTCAAGATTTCTCTGAATGGTAAGTAACGTTAGCCGTTAGACGTAGCTTGTTGTTGTCATTACCTGCTTACCTCTGCGGCGTATTCCTGGGCATGCCCATATAAGTAAGTCTGGCATGCACTGACGTCAATGGGACTAAAGACAGTAAAACAGTGTGCAGAGCCATCCAAAACAGCTTGCAGGGCTCACGTCCAAATGCATAAACCTCATTATTTGATGCTTTGGCATCGTTTAACACAAGTATCCGACATTGTAACAACATTTATAGGTCAGAAAAGAGGAAAAGCATAATAGTTCCCCTTTAAGTAAGCACATAAAAGCTCAGGAGACAACATCACTGCATAGAACAAATATTGATCCAGAAAGCAACATGTGTTTTACTATGAAACTTTGATTTCATATAAAATTATGTTATCACAGGAGAAACTGTGATTCACTGGTACACTGTACATATTGTGGATTACAAACCTAAGGTGTCAATGATTATAAAATGCAGCTGCATTTTAGTAGAATGGTTACAGTACCTATGACAGCTAAGACATCTGAATGTACTGGTCATTTTTATGTATTTGTTTCTGTATAATACAGAAATCTGTAATCTCAATTTGATGTGGTAAAATTTCTGAATTCATGAGTTAAAATCTTTATAGTTTTAACAGGGAATGTGTTAGTAGCCGAATTTATAATAACTTTGGTATTATTACCCAACACAAGCCACATTAGTCTGATCTTAGATAAGCCTGCTTAGATGAAAAACATGAGTTATGGTTTATACCATTGCATATAACAGGTGAGTGCTACTGTTGGTGTTTCCACATGATGTAGTATTTGATTATGTTGTTAGAAAGCTTTTGTACTCTGCAGGAGACATTTACAATTTAATTCAGTCAGAGGACAGACATAGGTGTAACATTAGATATGTTACAGTTATCATGTTACAGCTGAAATATCAGATGGCCACAAAATAAAATTTCAGACAGTTTTCAGACAGAGGTGCTGCAGAAATGAGCAGTATAAGAAAAATAATGTGTTTTTTGAACATTAAAGCACCTAAATCTGTTCCACTAGACCCCAATATTATAAATATGATCCTGAAAATGAGCATAATAGGACTTCTTTAAAAATGTTACATGTAACTTGTTAAGCTATGAGTAGAAGAAAAGGGTCTGCCAGCTGCTAGGTTATTCTATGCAATGTAAGCATGCTTAAGCTAATAATGGTGAGTATCAAAAAACAATTCTTTTGTCCATGAACCTTGACAGTTATTACTGAGCTGAATTTGATACTTTTGTTAAATTATGTTGTTATTAATCCATGTTTTATGGCTGTTGGGACAAGTTTTTCTTCAGGGCTTCAGCCAGATAATCCTGAAGTTTTATGAAAAAGATGACTGTTTGGGTTAAAATAAAACAATTTCTATTAGAAAGATCTCTCTGGCAGAAAGCCCTGAGGGTGAACTTATCCCATGTGCTGTTTTATGTGTGTTTGTGGAGTCAATTTAAAGTAAACTTTACTGCACTTATCATTTGTGTGTTTTTTATGGTCAAAAGTAAAAAAATTGGCAAATCCCATATTGTTGTCCAAATAATTGGCATAATATTGCATTGTGATGAAACTGGTGATTTACACCCCTACTTGCTTTTAGTCATTTTAACCATATCTCATGATGTTTTTCAGTGCATTTAGCTGCAGTTGGATGGCATGTAGTGACCTGACTATGATAACATCCATATGGGAAGCTTGTAACCTCTGTCTCTGTGCAAAGATAGTCACATGTGAATGTCCTCCTAGATCTTTCACTGGTTGTCTCTTTGTCCATGACCATACAGCTGATGTTACTTGTTACTATGTGACCGATTCTTCATACACCTTATGATTGTATTTAAACCAGCCCCATTATCTGGGGACAACCCTAGGACATAAGATGAAAAGTGGACCTTTAAGCTTAAGTCATTTTGTACCATTTGTACCCCCCCCCCCTTCTTGAATTGTGTTAAAATCTATTGAAAGTTACTAAAGGTAATGCATTATAGAATTTCCTTGTGGTCTTTGATCTTTCTCAACCACAAAAAAGTTTGAATCTGCAAGGCATGCATTATTGTTGTGCTGCCGATCTACCAGAAATGTGTTCCAGGAAGAATGGCATATTATTTTCACAACCAATTAAAAGTTGAAGAACTCCATTATAAAAATTCTACTGTCTGTATCCAAGCAAAGCAGCTGAATATTAGTTATTAATTGATATCCATTCAGCGTTGCATTAATTTGTGTAGAAGGTAAAACAAAGCATATGGCTGTAAATGGCAGTGTATTCTGGCCCTGTTCCAAAATCATCTGCAGACGATGGCACCTCAGAGTTATAAAATAAGTCACATGCGATAGTGTTAGAATGTGCAAGTAACACACAAGGAGTGGCTGATTTTACTGACTGATTGAACTGACTATTTTTCTCTCATGGCTTTGCTCTGCAGTTAATGGAAACTTATTTCAAGCAAATTGCTACTAGATTAAAGTATTTGTGTTTAATTTTGGCTTTTACTGGAATTTCATTGAATATTCAAGCCTGTGGCTTAACTGCTTTATTGTACAGTACAGTTATCACACAGACCTGTATAGTGGTAGGTCTGTGATAACTGTACTGTATCTTCCACAATAAGTCCAAATCAACTATGATGGTTGGATGATGTAAATACTTAAATTAACAGCAGTAACAGTTCAAGAGGAGTTTGTAGAGGTGAAGACAATAGTAGGACTTCAACTTTATTAATTAAAACCTCTGATGACATCCATAACTGCTTATCCCATTTGGGGTTGCAGGGGGTGCTGAAGCCTATTCAAGCTGACATTGGCTAAGATTGTCACGAGGCTGACACGTGAAGATAGATAACCATTCACATGCAAATTCACACCAATGGCCATTTTAGAGTCACCAATTAACCTGCACGTCTGTCGACTGTGGGAGGAAGCTGGAGAACCCAGAGAGAGCCCATGGGGAGAACATGCAAACTCCATACAGTAGTGCTTCCTCACCCCAGGTTCAAACCTCCAACCGTGGGTCAGAACCAGGAACCCTCTTGCTCTGATGCTAACTGTAGTGGTCAATTTAAAACTTAACTTCAAAGCCACTCAAAGTCATTAGCAGTAGGCAGGTTTCAATGGGCTTGACTGGCATGTACCATTTCTATTTCTTACTCACACAGTCACAAGAAGAGTCAGGTTATCGTTTTATACATTTATTTTTCACGTTGCTTCTCATCCAGGTCATATTTCTATCCACATCCATCCAAGCTTCTCTCAGATCCAACACACATGAAAATATAATATAGCATAACAGTATCATAACGGTCAAAAAACCTTTTTACACCAAACCTAGCACTGCTGCTAACACCTGATCGGACCTCAACACTGTTCTCCTATGTACCATGGTGCGCGTGCACAGTGCATAGTTCAAGTACTATGAAGTAATGGGAAACTAGATGCTTAACACAAAACTAATGCCATTGAAGAGTTAATCTGAACAGAACATGTTCAAAAAGAAAACAAACAAACAAAAAACCCCACAGAATTACGCAACAACAACAAGGTTTTATTATCAGAGGGGTGTACTATGAAAGAAGCTCAACACAGCCAGGCTTTGTGTTCATGTTCTGGCTTAACAAAACCTAAAGCCCCTAAACAGAGTTAAACGGTATCACGAAGGTGGTTATCAACTTGGTTTGTCAAGTCCGGCTCTCAGCTTTGTGCTCCTGCGCGTACACATAAAAAGAGGTGTTTGGCGTCATATGATTCTACTTCCGCACATGGTCGCTGATTTCAGCCAAGAGGGGCAGGTTGTTTTAACGGAGAGAGTATGAGCGATATAAAAAAGTGTGATCACAGCCAAAAGCAACACTGTTGCTGCAAATATGATAATTAATAATAAGTAAAGAGAGGAGGCTGATTTTAATTTCTGACAGCTGAACATTGCGGTACTTTAAAATACAAAGCTTTATCCATTTAAATAAAATAAACTGGAGCAACAACTGTCATTTTTAAATTGTGTTTTATATTGTTTTCATATATTTTACTGATCGCAATTATAGAATGCGAGTGTGTTTTATTGAAAGTGAGGCTGGGTGTGCGTATGAATATACAGTGAACTTTTTAGGTGCTGTACAGTAAATCTCATAGCCTATTGTCTCTGTACAATGACGACAAAGAACTTTTTAACTGTGAAAATAGCATAGACCTATTCAAGATTTGTGTTTGGGCAACACTGCCATATAGCAGGCGAAACATTGAAATTAATTTATTCATGGCCACATCAAAGTGAAATGATTAACTTTACTGATTACCTATCTGATTATCTGTAATGCTGAATGGGTAAAGCGCACAACTTGTTTCAGTGTCCTCCTGACGCTCGGCTCAACAGTGAGTGGCGTATTCCCTCAGCTGAACATCTGTAGGCGGAGACGCTCAGAGAGAAAGTAAACACCAGCGGATCAGTGCGATCTCTCCCTCCGTACAAATGCTCGGTTCTGATCCAGCTCCACTGGACTTTCAAAGTAAAGGTTACGCCAGCTCCAAACGCGCTAAACTGTGAAACAGCGGCGCTTTTATAGCTGATTTTAAGATTAAACTCTGAACATAACCTGGTCAGGACCAGGTTATGAGCTAAGCATAAGTTACCATGGTGATCTAGCCAGGTTAAAAGAGAGCCACCTTCGTAACACTGAAAACCCTGGCTTTAGACTCAACATACCTCGCTAACCCGTTAATCTCGCTTCGTAGTACACCCCTCTGGCCTCTGAAGTGAGAACCACAAGAATATCCTAAATAACTGTCACAAGATCAGGAGGAAAACTAAATTGTCCTTCATCTTAAAATTGAAAAGCACACTAAAGAGATTCCACTACTTGCACTTAAAACAGAAAACACAATATATAAAGAACTACCCCCCACCCGAGGACCACCCCATCAAATACTGTCAATGCACAAGAAAATACACACAATTCTGCATAAGGTACATCCATGCCACAGGTACATCCAGAAATATAAAAAAAAATTAAACAAGAAAGAAAATATAATACAAATAAAATGGTGAATACACACGCTGAATATTTACACTATTTACACTTACGTGACGACCAGGGGTCAAGACTAAACCAATTTCCCTTAATGGTGCACACATTCGTGTTTAAGGTTATTTTAGCCATTTCATACTGTGACAGTTTGAGGTATAAGTTTTATTTTTATTTTATTTATGTTATTCTGTTTTTATTTTGTTCAGTTTAGGTTTGTCTTGTTTTGTTTTGTTTTTTTCTGGGATATCAGCCAGGTCTCTCTCCTGGCATGTAAGATTGTCAGTCAAGTTTTAGATAGCTGTGTTTTTTTCTGTTTGTCTTTTAGTTGTATGTTTGTTTTAATCTCAAAACCTCACAAATGATGTACCTTACTAAGATAAGATAAGATAAAATTTTATTGATCCCACACTGGGGAAATTCGCATGTCACAGCAGCCCAAAGCACTGACAGAAAGTCAAGGGTGACAAAGTATTCTAAAAATGAGTGTGTGTGTGTGTGTGTGTACATATTTTACTAGATTAAAAATATACAAAATACAAAAAAAAGTAAGGCACTTAAAAGAATGAGCTGTATACATAAGACTATTTACAATACATACACAAAATATTTATAGGTGGAAATATTGCACAGAATGTGTAAATTGCACAGAGAAATCTTAGCAGTCATGCAGCAGACATGACAATGTTACATTTTGTCAGGTGTTGCTGTTAAAGAGTCTGACAGCTGATGGGATGAATGACCTGCAGTAGCATTCCTTCTTGCACTGTGGGTGCAGCAGTCTGCTGCTGAATGAGCTGCTCAGTGCATGGAGAGTCTCATGCAGGGGGTGAGAGGTGTTGTCCATGATGGAGATTAGATTAGATGGGGAGGCAGTAGCTCAGTCCAAAGGGACTTGGCTTGGGAACTGGGTTGCTGGTTCAAGTCCCCACCTGGACCAAAATATGGAGTGTGGACTGGTAGCTGGAGAGGTGCCAGTTCGACCCCCAGCCGCTCGGGGCGCCTGTTCATGGGCAGCCCCCTCACTCTGACATCTCTCCATTTAATGCATGTATAGGTCCCGTTTGCATGTGTGTGTATTCAGACCTGTGTGTATCTGACACCAGAGTGTAAACATTGAATTTCCCCTTGCGGGATTAATAAAGTATATAAAATTTTTTTAAAAATTGCTAACATCCTCCTCTCGCCCACCTCCTCGATGGTCTCCAGGGGACCGAGCTGGCCCTCCTGACCAGCTTGTTCAGTCTTTTCCTGTCCCTCTCCGTGCTTCCACAGCTCCAGCAGACCACTGCATTGAGGATGACAGACGCTAGCACAGTGTCATAGAAAGTCCTTAGCAGTGTCCTGCACAAACTGAAGGACTTCAGTCACCTCAGCAGGTGGAGACGACTTTGGCCCTTCTTGAACAGGACGTTGATGTTAGTGGACCAGTCCAGTTTATTGTTGAGGTGAACACCCAGGTATTTGTACTCCTCCACGACCCCAATGTCCAAACCCTGGATGTTCACTGGAGTAGTCTGGGGCGCTTTCCTACGGATATCAATCACTAACTCCTTTGTCTTGCGGGCGTTGATGTGAAGGTGGTTGACCTCACACCAGTTAACAAAATCCATGGTGTGCCCCCTGTACTCCAGGTCATTCCCCTCTGACACACATCCAACAATAGCTGTATCATTAGAGAACTTCTGAAGGTGGCAGCTGTCCGTGTTGTGTCTGAAGTCCGATGTGTACAGGGTGAAGAGGAAGGGGGCCAGGACTGTCTCCTGTGGAGCCAATGTGCTGCAGACTACCACATCAGATACATAGTCACAAAGCCTCACATACTGTGGTCTGCTGGTGAGGTAGTCGATGGTCCACGCAGCCAGGTGGCGGTCGACTCCAGCTCCTTCCAGCTTCCCCCTGAGCACAGATGGCTGTATTGTATTGAAAGCGCTGGAGAAGTAAAAAAAAATCATGACTCTCACAGCACTTCCAGTGTTCTCCAGGTGAGACAGTGATCGGTGGAGCAGGTAGATGTCTGAGTCATCCACCCCAATGCCTGCCTGATATGCGAACTGCAGGGGGTCCAGTTCTGTTCTCACCAGGGGTTGGAGGTAGTTGAGTATGATTCTCTCCATGGTCTTCATCAGGTGGGAGGTCAGGGCTACAGGTCTGAAGTGGTTGGGCTCCCTGGGGTGTGCAGTCTTTGGTACAGGAACCACGCAGGAAGTCTTCCACAGGACAGGAACCTTCTCCAGACTGAGGCTGAGGTTGAAGATGTACTGTAAAAAAATACACCCTACATTGAGTGACAACACCACACAACAATTGCAGTACCAAGCAGATGTATATTCCGTGCAATGGAAAATTAAGACACACACACACAGTCCAACACAATAAGAAAAAACAAGGTGGTCCAACTCAAAATTCCACACCGGGTTTCAGTCTCTCTCTTTTCCGTTCTCAGTGTTCAAACAAAAAGTAATTCAGTTCAGTTTAGTTCAGTTTGTAGTAAAAATGTAGCTCATTTGGCCTCAAAATTCCGAAAGACAAAATAAAGACGTAAAAGAAAAAAGAGTTTACTCACAGTCTGGTAATTGTGTTAGTTTACAGTCAGTCAAAGTCAGTCGGGGAGATCCAGTCCAGGTTTTGCTGCTGCGGGCTGCTGGTGTGTGGATGGTGACTGACGTTATGACAGGCTGTGAATGGCAAGTGATTCAGAGTATGTAAACTTTATTTTGGAGTGGAGGTTAATTGGAGGATGGCTATTGCGGATGGCACATGAAAAGAGGAAGGGACTGACGGCCTAGCTTTAGTTTCACTATTGCGCTATGAGCATGCTGCTCTGACATGAACTCTCTCTCCTGCTGCTCTCTCTCTCTGTCTGCTGGGGATGAATGAGGAATATACACAGGATTTGCCAACCCCCTACACGTCGTGACAAAGTGCCGCCCTGGGAAAACACCCATTCGGCCCATATCAGGATCTGCTACTGATAATGGCATCAAACAACAGTAAGTTAAAGTATAAAAGCACACCATAAACCTACAAAGAAAAGCTTAACTATCTTAAACTCAATATTGGCTCCTACACTAACCACTACGCCACCGTGCCACCCATGTTAAAACCATCTATCTATAAGTCTATATAAATTAATGCCTTTTAAAGGTTCTTAACAAGGTGCCACTTGTGTAATCACAGTACATAGCCAAGCTGTAACCATGGTAACAATAATAGTGCGACAGGGACAAACTTTGTGCTTTAGTAACTGCGTCGGGCTCGGGTCGGGTTGGGCTCAATACAGTCTGTGGGGCAGCAGTGAGTCCAGACTGATACAGAGAGCAAAACGGAATGCTGACCTCACGTCATCAGGATGGTCTTACCAGGCTACAACTAAAGCACTTTTCTCATAGTTTCACCATCATTCCTATAGTTAGTAACATCTGTACCACATAACATAACCACATTGCTGGTCTGAACATGCTTCAGACAATCAGAAAGATTTTAAACAATCCCCTGGATTAGCCAAATTTATTTGGAAGAGACAAAAAAATGCCAACTTTAATCAGCTAAGCTGTCCATGTAAACATTCTTCACAGTTTACAGACCCACTTCCTAGTTGAACTTAAACCGATCATACTTACTGTATTTGCACCCTGTTCATTGACAGATTATTTGTTGTAGTTCTTTCATATTTTGTTTTAATGCCTTTATGTCTTATATAAAGCTCTTTGAATTCAATTGTTGTTGAGAGGAGCCATACAAATAAACTCTTATCTTCAATAAAGTGGTTTAGCTAATCTGGATAAACTGTTGGCTTGTTCAAAACTTGCCCAATTATCCTTTACTTGCTGCATAGTTAAAAAGGTGTCGCCAAGGTCCCAAATCTTAGCAAGAACTTTGGTCAGGACAGTATTATCATAATGGATAGAACAGATGACAGAGCTACAAAAGTTAAACCCAAGTTGTTATACATAGTAGTTATTTTTGTCAGGTGTTTCCTGTCAGTATATCAAGCTCCACAGAACTCCTCTTTAACACATTATGCACATGTCAGAAAGGTTCGTTTTTTTTTTTTTTTAACTAGCATGCCCTGTGTTCATTAAACATCCCCATGAAGTACATACTAATGATTACAAGATTCTGTTTGAACATGTGATTCATTGTTAGGGAAAAAATAAACCAATTTAGGGGGTATTTGTGGGACTTTTTGACCATTGTACCTGTAGAAACTTCTGATAGGCCTTCAGTGACTCTCTGAGATGCATTATAATCTACTTTGGCATACAAATCATGACATTTTCAGTATCCCTGATGCTGAGAATTATGGAAATAAGAGTACCTTACCCAGCAGCGAGGATGTGTCTATGATAGGTGCAGATACAATGTTCCAAGCTAATTCCCCCCTCTTTGACTTTATATAAAAAGCAGTCATTTTGCAGCTGATTTCAGGGCCAGTGATGGGGGCTTGGGTCAATGTGCTCCCTTGGCATCCAGGGTTAATTTCCTTTGGTAATACCGCAGTATTTTCCCGCTACTTATGGCCCCATTACCACTAAGAAGGTCCTGGAGGCTGAAATCTCTCCTCCACTCATTAGACAGCCCCCCAGCAGCTCAAGTCTAATCAAACTACCTCTCTGAGATGTTGGGTAAAAGCTTGATCACTGTTCTCTCCTGCCCTGCCATAGGATAATATGTATGGATACTTCACTTGATGTTAATATAATGTTATGTTTTGATTTAGTGGGACTTTTTATGTCTGTTAAGATACCCGCAGCTTGTGTATTTCATAGATGTAATTTAAAGGATTTCACACATAAAAACAGCCTTTCATATGTGGTAGTACAAGATGTTTAATGTTCTCTAAAATAGCTATTATGCCACTTAAAGAAATAACTGTGTAGAACAGTTTTCACACCTTCATAGACATAGGTTTAGCTGACAAAACAAACTACCTTAGTTTCCTACAGTGATAAGTATCTGCAACATCTTTTAAAAGGACTTGAATAATCTGGTGGCTGAAGTGCTATCTGAGGACTCTGAAAACACACTTTTGTGTGGGGTGGCCAACTTGAATATACCATGTGGACTCCTTCAAACTCTGCTTCACAATGTCTTCCACTTTTTCTTTTTGAATGATCATCACCTAGAGCACCAAATGTGCTAGAACCACCACTGCAGATCATCATATAGAGAAAGAGCCTTCTGGTTGGATGGCACATGGTCCAGGATTTAGCCAGGTTTTGGTGAATCAAAGGATATTACAGTTCCTGATATCCTGTTGGAAACTGAAGTGGCACAGATGTTGTGCAGTTTATTTCCAATGTCTGTACAATGGCTTGCAGGATGCTAGTTCAGCTGTGCCCACCTTTTTCATCTTTCCTTAATATTCAGTGACGTCTACATTTGAAAACCTCACCTTGCTTTACAAACTGGTCAGTTGATTCCCTCATCTCAATGAGTGCCACATGCCACCAATGTCCAACACCAACCACAAAAAGCATCACCAACACTTACAGAATAGACATAAGAGCATGAATTTAGAACAATTTAGGCAAAGCTGAAGAGATGACTGGAAATATCAGTGCCTAAGTCATATAGATGAGCTGAGATGGAGTCTCAAAGGTTCAGTCTCCCACCTAAATGAACCCATAGCTTTGCACTGAACTCAGCTATAATGTAACTTTGACTGCAACCACATCATTGTGGTTTATCATGTCAAAGGTCAACCATCAATTGTTGCTGGTTAACAGATGTCCACCAGTCCACTTTATCCACCCTTTTATCTCCTATCACTCAATCAGCCTCCCTCCCTTCCTTCTTTTTTCTCCATTTATCCCCCTCAATTTATCAACCCTTTTTTAAATCAATCTCCTTCATCCATCCATCCATCCCTAAAGCTTTCCTGCTTTCAACCCCTCCTACCTCCGTCTCTCCACCTGTCTCTCCCTCCATTCCTCCCCCCCTCTATCTCTCTCTTCCCTCCCCTCCTGTTCTCTGACTTTCAGAGAACAGAAGCCAGCTTAGAGGGGGGAGAGGCGAGAAATCAATAAGGCATGATTTATTGATCACTAAAAATGATGGCGCTCATTAGCCCCCCAAAGGGACCTCAGCATTAAGCAGATGACAAAATGTCATCTGTCCTCGCTCCACCCCACCCGGCCACACCACAAAAAAAATATATTCTTGGCCACCACCAAGCGGCCCTCTCTCCTCTCCTCTCCTCTTCTCCCCCAGCAGCTGATCAGATATCTTGGATGAAGGACAGAAAGATGCAGGCCTGACAGTTAGGTGGAGGTAAAATGAACAAATTGCAGGCATTCTCTTTTGTCAGCTGTTTGTACAATTTTCATTTTGCCTTGTTGTTTCCCTTCTGGCACGTTAGGTAACTTATCCAAGGAGTTCAAGATCTGGGTAGTGACCAACAGATGAAAAATGGGCCTCACTCTCCACAAAAGACTGAAGAGTGAGTCCTTTCAGGATAACAAGCTGCATCCCACAGACGTTTTATATATCTGTATATATATATCTATATATATATATATATATATAGATATATATATATGTATATATATATTTATTTTAATAGATTTTCTGTCAATAATGGCTTCTCTATGCAGCAATGGTTTATGGAGTTGTGAAAGGAGGCAGAGTTTGAACTTGTCTCTTGAGTTCTCTCACCTTTAGTAAACTACTTTTGACATTGTTTGTATGCTTAATGGAGTGCAACAACATAACTGCTTTTAGGAGAGACTGTACAAAAGTTTGCATCATCGTCATTATCTTTACAGTTCATCAAATCAAAACTTCAATGACAGAAAAAAGACTGCAACATTCTTGGAGAGAGATAGCAGAGGCAGTAAGATGCAGTCACAGGGATGCTATGATGACAGGCTTTTTGACTTAACTTTAAGTGTTGTCATTTAGAACAGGTATAAAAATGTTCACCTCCAGGTATCAAATCAAATCAAATTAAGTTTATTTCTAGAGCACATTTAACAACAACTGCAGTTGACCAAAGTGCTATACAGAATAAAACACACAAATATATAGCAATATAAAATGTACACAAATATAAAACAAAATTTAAAAACCGTGAAAACAATTACAACCATGAAAAAAACTAAAATATTAAAACCACTACAAACAACCAAAGGCCATTGAAAACAAGTACGTTTTAAGATTTGTCTTAAAAGTGTCAATAGTGGCGGAGCATTTGATTGTGAGTGGAAGGCTATTCCAGAGCTTTGGAGCAGCGACTGTAAAGGCACGGTCTCCCTTACCCACCAGCCTCGAACGCGGAAAGGTTAAAAGACAATGTTCAGAGGATCTGAGAGGTCGGGAGCTAGAGTAGGGGCAGAGGAGCTCAGCAATATATCGGGGTGCCAGCCCATGCATTGCTTTGAAAACAAATGAAAAAACCTTAAAATCAGTCCTGTATTTGGTGGGTAGCCAGTGCAGGGACGCTAGCACTGGTGTAATGTAATTCACTGTCATATGCAATATTACTTTTTACTTAAACTACTCATTAGACACTTATTTTTATACTTTTATACTTTTATACTTTCATGTTCTATTGTTGTTATATGTATATTGTTGCTTTAATCATGGAGCTATCTTGCACAAAAATTTCCTTTGGGATTAATAAAGTTTTATCTTATCTTATCTTATCTTATCTCATCTTATCTCATCTTATCTTATCTCTTTTTCTGTCACCAGTTAGGAGTCTCGCAGCAGCGTTCTGCACCAGCTACAAACAAGACAAAGATGACTGGCAGACACCCAGGTACATGGAGTTACAATACTCTAGCCTTGAGGAGATTAACGCAGTAATCACAGTCTTCATGTCATTGTGTGAGATGATGGACTTGAGTTTTGCAATGTTTCGTAACTGAAAATAACAGCCCTTCACTACAGTGTTGATTTGTCTGTCAAATTTTAGTGCAGAATCAAAAATGACACCGAGATTTCTGGCATGGGTACGAACGTAAGATGTGAGTGGTCCTAAATGGCTGACAATGCTGCTTGTGTTGTTGGGGGGACCAAAAACAATAACCTCTGTTTTGTTATCGTTCAACTGAAGATAGTTTGTAGCCATCCAGGATTTCTCATCCTTGAGGCAGCTCAGGAGGGATGTGATGGAGCTGGAATCCCCTGGGTTTAACAGAAGATAGATTTGTGTGTCGTTGGCATAACAGTGAAAAGAGACTTTGTGCTGGCGGAAGATGGAACCTAATGGGAGCATGTGCAGTGCAAATAAGATGGGCCCTAAGATGGAACCTTGAGGTATGATTAGATGACTTGTAGTATGCCTAGTTCATACACATTTAACACTGAGACCTTCATGTCAACATGCTGGTCAGAATGAACAGCATGCTAGAGACTGCAGGGAAGATTTACTGGTAGACATTAGAGGGTGACACTGGAGTGGATTATCACTCCTTTCACATCTTACTCCCACAAAAAGACTTCTGTCACATTCGAATCCCATGACAGAGTAAAAACAGAATTCCCACACTGTCCCAGACCCAGAAGAATGAATCCTGTACCATCCTATTCCCGTGATGTGTTTTTATGAAGAATTAAGTTTTTATTTATATCAAAACTGCATATTTATCTATGTAAATTGTGCATATTCCATCAGCTTAACAGTGTAGTACAATGCTGGAATAACTCCTGAAAACAGCCAATCACCTATGTTTTTTTTCTAATATCTTATAATTATCATTTTCATATTTTTATTATAATTTTTGTTTTCTTGTATGTATCTGTAATTTTATTAAGTTTTTCAAAATGTTTTTTTAATATATATTTATTGTAATTTTTGTATTCTAGCTTGTATTTTATTCATAATTGTTGCAGTACTTTGCCTTTACTTTTATATCATCTTAATATGTTTATTGCATGTTTATTGTATGCACCAAACCCTGAGACAAATTCCTTGTAAGTGAAAACCTATTTGGTAATAAACCTAATTCTGATTCTGGTTCTAACTGCTGTGACCATGTAACAGATCAGAAGTGTTGGCTGAATCGGTTAGCTTGATGCTAACATATAATGGGAATTCCCATTAATAAGCTAATGGAAATTACCATCGTGATCACGATAATATTATCTTAACAAACAATCCACACATACTTAATGCTTTACGTAAAACAAAATATGTGCCCATGCATATATACCAGCCTGTTCTCATTCCAAAGTCATCAAATACCACTGCTTTGTTAGTGGCGGGGTAAATTTGTAACGAGCCCGGACATAATCTTCTGCAGTGTTATGATATGCTGCCGGTCAGATGAACAGCACCTGTCATTGCATGCATGACGTGCATGGGCAGCGTAAGTTGATAACTTGACCGGATGGCACCACTTGAAGAGATATGATACACTGCTGGACAGCGTCAGTTTGAAATGCTGCCAGTAACAATGTAATATATGGAGCTGAAAAGTCTCTACATGTTGGGTCGGAGGGGTGATGGACGGGTCCAACAAACCCTGGACGTTTACCTGGGAGCCCAGTGTTTATTTTCTATTTAAATATAAAGCCAAACCACAATGTTTTTTTCTGCACCTAACCATGTGCTTTTGTGGCCTAAAACTAACCATGTGCTTGTGTTGCACAAGGAAGGTATATACATTTTATTAATGTTGTAAGTAATGTAAGTTTAATGTAAGTTTACTTTGAAAAACAGTATATGCATGCAATGAGCGGAAACTGTACATTTCCTGTGAAAATGGAAGCAGTTTGAAAAGACACAATGCATTTAACAGGCATAAGTTAACAAGTTGTTTTGTTTTGTTTTAATGTTGATTTTAATGGAAAGCACTTTGGTCACCTTGTGTGTTGTAAAGGGCTCTACAAATAAAAGTTGATTGATTGATTGATTGATGTCAGCATCAACAATAAACACAGGAGGATACCCAGCGCGTTGTAGCACGTTCGGATGTAGATATGAACAGCACTGACCAAGAAGGGATATGTGACAAATTGGGATGAGACTGGGTTATATATTTCCTGTGGTCTGTGGAAATGAACTACAAGCTGCTGACTTATGGTGCTTGCTGGTTATATGATTCCCATCCCACCCGCTCCCATCGACTTTTTTTCCTGTCCTGTTCCAATCACATAATAAATGGTGACACTGACTCCCATTCTGCGGGACTACCATGGGAATCCCGGAAAGATGTCACCCTCTAGTAGGTAGAGAACTGCAAAGTTTTTGTGGTTCTAGTGGAAACGTGATGGGTTTCAAGGGTTTATCCCTTTAAAAGCATAAATATGGACAACAAATTTCATAGCCACCTGCCCATGATATTACCTTGTGTGTAATGTTGACACTTACCTAACCTAACCTAGGGGTTAGTGCATGCAGAAAGGTCAAGGATTGTCCAAATTGGAAGGGGGCTGTCCTGTGGGGAGCATGAATGGGGTCAGTGTGGTTAATAAATAGGAAAAATGGGCCCTATATGGGATTGTCCACAGGTTCCATATCAGGCCTATGTGCATTGCCCACATGGGTGTTTTTTCCCAAGTGGTCCTCACATGGGTTATGCTCGGGCTACTTGAGTACCAAATGGGTATGCGCCCAAAATGGACATCTTATCTGGGGCCCACTTGGGTAAACCCACCCATGTGGGCAGCTGGCATAGGGCCAATATGGACCCTGTGGACAATCCCATATAGCGCCCATTTTTTTGCCTATTTACTACCTACATGGGCCCCACATACAAATGTTGGCTTGGTGTTGGCATGATGGTGGCGGTAGAGGATAAGTCAAAAGCATTAATAATTATCTTCTGAGGACCATGAATATCAACAGTAAATGTCACTGAATTGTAGCCATCAGGTTCCTAAAATCATGTCACAGCCCAGAGTTAGTCAAGTGAAAACTGGGACTCCAAAGTACAATAGGGGTTCCCAGCAGTAGAAGTGAGGGCAACACCACACTGTATGCTTTATAATTCACATGAGTGGATGAACTTATATCTTTCTCCTGTGTGTCTCACTGCTGGCCAAATCAGCCGTCTCTGGCTTTGTCCTTTTGGAGACTTTAAAGCCAAAAGCTCACTGCTGGTCAGCAGATCATTGGCAAAAAGAAGAAGAAAAAAAAAGCACAGCTCCTAAGCACCATAAAGCATCGTCCACATACACACAAACCACTGTGTGGATGTGTGTGTGTCTGTGCGTGTGCGTGTGTGTATGTGTGTGTGTGTGTGTGTGTGTGTGTGTGTGTGTGTGTGTGTGTGTACTGGTTAGTGTTTTTTGAAAGGGAAGGACAGCAGATGAGGGATCTGTGAATGGGAGCTGGTTGAGCAAGATCAGATGTGTTTTTAATTAATTCAAGACACTGCAGTGGAACTTTGCTTTAATAAACCAGGAGGTCAGCAGCATACACCTCCATACAAACAGGCCCATCTTTACACCTTATGTTACCACAAATTATTATTTAATCCCCCTTTGAATTTTTTTTCTGCTGAAGAAAAGGAAAAGGATTTGACGTCTCATCAATATTATAACTGCAAACAAACATTACAGCCAAGTCCTAAGCCCTCGTTTACTGCTTCTACATCCATTTAAGTATTTCATGCTAGGATGATTGTGGCTTCAAGGCTTACTGAAAACAAACTGCAAGTCTGTGGGATTTTTAAATCTGTTAAGGAGGGTCAACTGGTTAGGATCAAACTACAGAATATATTTGCTTTGAGATAGTCACAGTGTCGCATGTAGGTAATGTTAGAGTTGTAAATTCTTTTTGTGATTAGCTTGATGACAGACTACACATTGGACCCTAATAAATCCTATACTGCCGTTTTTCATGACTTGCATAACATACGCACGTGATCAGTAATGGGCCTTTTCTACTGTCACTTTTAAGATGAGTCAAGCCATGCTGCGATTTGTAGCTAAAGCCTAGTTCACATTACACGATTTTCACCCCGATTTTGAAGACGCAGAGGATCTTGAGAGCCATTAAGAAGTCCTGGGGTTGGAGGTGAGTCGGCAGATAGTCTGCCACAACGAGTCCTCATGTGTGCGCCTACAAGCCTACAGTACGAGCAAGTCACGCTCTCATCTGCGACTGGGACTGGATATCTGGCATGCTAGAAAACTGGAGAGGTCTGACAAAGAGCATCAGCCAATGAGAGGTGAGATACGGCGATGTGATGTACGGCTCTACCAGCCCCAGCAAGAAAGGCTGGTACATTTGAGTTTCTGTTTTTTTCCCTTAGTAAAATGCTTCTTCCTAGTCTGATATGAATGCGGAGGAAAGGAAATTGGAATCAGATCACAAAGTCTTTCGTTGAGCTTATTGACAACGCAAAACATAGTACAAGCATTATGAAAAGTATTAAGTTCAGTAATTTTCAGAAGACCATAACAACGAAAGAGCGGGTCAGAAGGAATGTCAAATTTAGCCCAAGACATAGCTCGAATAATTTGCTTCTGCAGAGTTATCAATTTCCCTAGGTAGCTGGGAAATGTATTGCTCCAAATAATAGTGCAATAATTAAGATGAGGCTCAAATAATGACTGATATAACATTACAAGTACTTCACCAGGTAAGAAATGCCTCAACTTAAAAAATAAGTTCAAGTCTTCATTTTCATAACAATTTTCAACACTTCATCTCTATCAGTTGGCCTAAGGAAAAGAGAATTCAGATAATTGCCTTTGAGGTATTGTCTAAAAGTGGCATTGTGTGGTTGATTAATCTTTTGAGAGAGGTTTTTTCCAATAGAAACAAAATGATCATTAAATTTATTGGCGAGTTCAACATTGTTGGTGGCATTTCCAGTGGTATTTTCAGCATTTTTGGAGTTTCCCTTGATTTGACTCCTCTTTTGCTTTACTATGCTTACACCTGTTGACAGAGGAGCGCTCTGTGCTATAGATCAGCATCATGGAACAAGTGATAGAGGTTGTAAAAACTGATAAGAGAAGCCAGAAAATTTTGACTCACTGGTCTTTTTGTTGAGCTGCTTTTTTCCACTATGACACACTAGACATGCTAAAATCTGCAATTTTCATTTTCTAACATTTCACTTAATTCACACAGTCACACATTCACAAACAAAGCAGCGAGCTACCATGAAAGGTGGTTGTTTGATCATCAGGAGCAATTTGGAGTTAACTTTGACATCCAATGCATGGGAGGCATAGGCAATGTGTATGCAAGATCAGGATTCTCTTTCATATTCAAATTTCACAAAAAGTGAAATGAAATGTCGAACAGGAGAGTTGAGATAGAGTGTTTTTTAAAGTCAGCCGTTTCAGTAAATGGTATTTCCCATCCACTAGTGGCTTTTGTGCTATTAGCTTACCAGAACTGTGGCTCTGAATAGCCTGTTCTTACTCACAACTCATCAGACACCAACACAGAGAGGCACCTTTTGTGGAAGTATTATATGCACTATTTGTGAAGCTGCCAGCAACAACTGAGCTTGTCAAATACCAATGCTTCGGCAGTGGATGTCGGCATCAGATACCGATGTACTGAGTTTGGGCATTGTAATGCGCACACCTTAAGCAGTAGAGTTTCTGTCCGCCACCTGATTGCTTAGACAAGCCCTTGTGTGTGTGTGTGTGTGTGTCATTGGGAGGAAGGGAGGGGCTCAGGCAGGGCCCCAGGAGGGTGGTGACTGGACGCTTCATCACCCGATGGCCAACCTCTCACAATGATGCATGAAGCCTGGCAGGATGCAGAGCATGGGCCTCTGAGGCCAAAACACGGCACAGATAAACACATGCGCGCGCAGACACACACACACACACACACACACACACACACACACACACACACACACACAAACAAACCTGAGGCATAATGGAATTTTTTAGGAATTGGACTGTGGGCAGACGCGCTTGCTTAGGTAAAAGGTAAGACACATGTTGAACACAGCAAAGAAGCTAAAAGAGGAACTCTGCATTCATTCAGATTAATATGAAATCAAACAAGATTGGGTTGAAACCTAGTATACAGCTGGATCGTGTATGGTCAGTTTGCTAAATTGTGGGCAAGTTGTCACACAGATAGTCAGTGGTGGTGTCTATAATGTGAATTCCTGGGTATTAAAAGTGAATTTACAATATTCTGTCCTAGGTATATTTGTTCTGAAAGTGTACAGAAGTAGTATATCACATGACATGGTTAAGCTACATTCGAGTGAAATAATGGAAGACTGTGTTAGATAAATGAATGTAACAATATTATCATCTTTTTTTTCCAACAATGCCAGATTACTGAACTCAGATGTTATTGTCCTATTTAAGTCACTGCAGGTAATTTTAGGTAATTATTCTTCAATATGATAGTGCTGATTTTTCAACCAGCATTTATGACATGAATGCCAGCTAAGCAAAATTATATGACATTCACAATACCGACTCCCTTTCCACTTTCAAATCCTGTCTATCTAACTATCATTATGTTGTTGTTTCTAAAGGTCTTCACTTTAGGACCCAATTTCTAATATCTCCATGAACAACCTCTTCAAATTTCACACATATTGATTCAGTCTCAAAAATATACCAATATAAATTAATTTTCAAAAATACATAAACACTCAAAAGGGCCTCAAGTACAATAAGACTCAATCTGAGTAGACCAGAAATGCAACTCAATATGTTGTTGAGCGCTAACAATTACAGTGGTGAACCACCAATAAATGAGACCCCAAAGGCAGTAGCAATACATTACTTTTTTTCTTGCACTTGACAGTGAGGGCACTCAATACACAACAATATGTGGTATGGAGTTCACTTGAATCCAAATGAGTATTAGACATAGTGCATATCAATACACAGACCCGAGACCTGCGGCATGGCCGTCCAGCTATCATGTGTAACTTGGTTTGATTTGCTTTGACTGCCAATCAAAACATTTAAATAAGTATCAGTCAATAGCAGCAAAGTACGATCAGATCCTTCAATATGAAACAATCGTGATTATCTGTTGCTGCATTGGATGAACAGTAATCCAAACAGAAGCATGGCCCAGCTGTGGTCCAATAATTACAAACATTTGTCCTGCCTGAGTGCCTTTGAGCTGAATATTGAATTCCAACAGAGGGTGCTGAAGATGAATCCTTTGAATTCCTTGAACTCCTTGAATGAAGACCACAAAGAAAGGATTCACGAAAGACATTGCTCGGTCATGTGGTAAAAATGAGTTGGATGCAGAAGTGTTAAAAAATTGGGGCACAAAGAGGCTAGTGTGTGGTTTAAAAGTGTGTTAAGGGCTTCATTCAGAGCAAAATTAATGCCTGTGTTTTGTTTTGAAGCAGTATCACAGCACTCATGCAGGTAAGTGTGACTTCCATGCATCATGGAAAAAAGTTCCAGTTACAATGGGCCATTCCTCAGTAAATATATGGCAGAGAGCACGTGGTAGCTTGGCTCGGGGGCCTCTAAATATTTTGTAATTGCATTCGTGGTGAGTGCTCCATCTGCCCACCATTCACTGTGCCTCTTCCAATAAACACTGGAAATGAGGAATTCCCATCGCTTTTGTTGATATGCCAAACTTTAAAAACAAGAAGGGAAAAACTTCACTGGCTCACATTGTCTCTTTATGTGAGCTCTGGAGATGCTTAGTCTTAATTATATCATATCTTAAGTGTGTGTGTGTGTGTGTGTGTGTGTGTGTGTGTGTGTGTGTGTGTGTGTGTGTGTGTGTGTGTGCATGCATACTGTGGTGTTCACTTGCACGTGCAGCAAGAATGTTACTAGCCAAAGGGAAGTGGTCTAATCTGCTTAAAATCCAGAGACCAGCACTGGTGAAAGTTTTATCAGTCCATTTAGGTTTATTGAAGTTTCTAACCATCATCAACATGGATTTATGTCCTCTGAAGCATGATTATGTTGTTCATAACCAACTTAATTTCAACAAAAACAATACCACTATTTATATGTGTCATACATTAAATACTTAAATAGTTTTCTTTCTGCAACAAGATTCTTGATGGAACTGAAAAAAAAAAAAAAAACTGATCTAACAAAAAGATTAATTTTCATTTACAAAAAAATAAATGATACTATCACATTGCTGGGAGGTGTGAGAGAGACAGAGTGGAAAAAGAGAAATTTATTTGGCCAAGTGATCAACAGACGGAGTGCTGAAGGCCTTGATGTTACTCTCACATGGTGTTAAACACTGCCTCTGGACTGCCAGACGCCTGGTCACTTCAACTGCCTCCAACTGAGGAAATGCACAAATTAATGATTCAGTTGGGATGACAAGCTGCCACTTTGAGAAATATGGGCTGTTGTCCTGTTTTCTTTGAGTTATTTAACTTTAAAAGGAAGAAAACCGAGTCAGGACTTTTGAGTTTGCCAGAGAGATGAGTCGGCATTGATTGATTGTCTCTGGTCCCTTACCCGTGACTAATGAAATGCACAGCAGGCTTACTTCACTGGACCGCTGGCTGGCTCATTAGTTTAGTGAACAGGGATTTGGTTTTGTTCATAACTGGCCTTCTTTCTGGGGCCGCCCCATTAGGGACTTAGTGCAAGTGATTAGTAGGGGTGTAATGATACATCGATCTGAATCGATATATGGATTCAGTGATCAATGTTTTATTAACATTGATGCAAAGAGTGAAAACATCAGCAAGCAGATGGCGAACAGCAGAGTAAAAGATGATGAGGATAACGGTATTGGAATAAATGGGAAATAAATCAGCAGTGTGGAAATATTTTTGGTTATGGAAAAAAAACAGACAAAGCACGCCGCGTATGTAAATAATGACTCTAGAGATCTGCCTGGCCGGGCATCTCACTCTGCTAACTTCTCACTGCAGCAACATTAGCTGCTCTGTTTCAAAAGTATTCGGCTGAAAAAACGTACAGTACAGGCCAAAAGTTTGGACACACCTTCTCATTCAATGCGTTTTCTTTATTTTCATGACTATTTACATTGTAGATTCTCACCGAAGGCATCAAAACTATGAATGAACACATGTGGAGTTATGTACTTAACAAAAAAAGGTGAAATAACTGAAAACATGTTTTATATTCTAGTTTCTTCAAAATAGCCACCCTTTGCTCTGATTACTGCTTTGCACACTCTTGGCATTCTCTCGATGAGCTTCAAGAGGTAGTCACCTGAAATGGTTTTCCAACAGTCTTGAAGGAGTTCCAAGAGGTGTTTAGCACTTGTTGGCCCCTTTGCCTTCACTCTGCGGTCCAGCTCACCCCAAACCATCTCAACTGGGTTCAGGTCTGGTGACTGTGTAGGCCAGGTCATCTGCCGCAGCACTCCATCACTCTCCTTCTTGGTCAAAAAGCCCTTACACAGCCTGGAGGTGTGTTTGGGGTCATTGTCCTGTTGAAAAATAAATGATCGTCCAACTAAACGCAAACCGGATGGGATGGCATGTTGCTGCAGGATGCTGTGGTAGCCATGCTGGTTCAGTGTGCCTTCAATTTTGAATAAATCCCCAACAGTGTCACCAGCAAAACACCCCCACACCATCACACCTCCTCCTCCATGCTTCACAGTGGGAACCAGGCGTTTCGTTTCGTTGTAGCGCTTGATGGTTTTTGCGACTCCACTTGGGGACACATTTAAAGTTTTTGCAATTTTCCGGACTGACTGACCTTCATTTCTTAAAGTAATGATGGCCACTCGTTTTTCTTTACTTAGCTGATTGGTTCTTGCCATAATATGAATTTTAACAGTTGTCCAATAGGGCTGTCGGCTGTGTATTAACCTGACTTCTGCACAACACAACTGATGGTCCCAACCCCATTGATAAAGCAAGAAATTCCACTAATTAACCCTGATAAGGCACACCTGTGAAGTGAAAACCATTTCAGGTGACTACCTCTTGAAGCTCATGGAGAGAATGCCAAGAGTGTGCAAAGCAGTAATCAGAGCAAAGGGTGGCTATTTTGAAGAAACTAGAATATAAAACATGTTTTCAGTTCTTTCACCTTTTTTTGTTAAGCACATAACTCCACATGTGTTCATTCATAGTTTTGATGCCTTCAGTGAGAATCTACAATGTAAATAGTCATGAAAATAAAGAAAACGCATTGAATGAGAAGGTGTGTCCAAACTTTTGGCCTGTACTGTACATGCAGGCTAGAATTCTATGGGGTGCCGTTTGTAAAGTTGGTCATGCTGAAAATAACAGCAACATTTTGTCACATTTAGCTTAAAATCATGTTTTAAAAAGTGGTGTGAATTTTTGAAAGTCACTTTTTAGCACATTTAACACAATATTTGTTAACTTTGAAAATTTATTAAATAATTAAATCTAAATCTAAATGTTTAATCTAAAAGTTAAATCTAAATCTAAATGATGAATCTAAAAGTTAAATCTAAATCTAAAAGTTAAATCTAAATCTAAATGTTAAATCTAAATGTTAAATCTAAATCTAAAGTTAAATAATGTCCTCTTCATTTACGAGGGTAAGGAGGGCGCACAATTCCTTGTCTCCCCAGTTGCTCATCTTTACAGTTTCTTTCAGGTTGGTGTTGACGTTGTTTGCGTTTCCCTCTTGCTACTAGCTTCTCATTCCTGCTATCAGCTGTTTCCTGTTTTTAAGTCCATCGCCAGTGGGTCGCACATATGGCATCATCAACAGCTCATCCCACAAGTCATCATCATCCGTGGTGGAAGGGCGCTTCGTTCTTTTTAAACCAAAAATATGTTTGTCCAGTGGAAAATTGGGCACCTTGGATCAACTCGCCAATCTGGCTCTGTGTGTCTAAATGCTCGTAGCTTGCCTGCACTGAAAATCTGGCAGTGTAAAAGGGGCTACTAAAACTTGGCAATGCTGATCAAATATAAACCAAGATTTTGTAACTGCAGTGCCTTTTTCTCACCTAAATTGTTTACAGAACAGTATTTTTGTTACTGATCGCTTGAAGTTTGTGAACAGGAAGTGGGCACCATACTATTTCCTGTACCGGGAAAACAGAGGCTGAAAAAAGAGAGATCAAAGAGTAAAACAGTAAAACTGGTCAGGATTATGTGACTGCATTGCCTATTTCTCACCTTAAATGTTTTCATGAACTTCTTATGGCTTACTGTTTAACTGTAATACGAGATTGTATGTTACCATATTGTTTTGGAAGAGCAATTTGCATTACATCACCCACCAGTGAAAGCAGTTATTGGTCTGGTGTAGCACAGTGCATTCTGGTAGTTGTAGGTTTTCTACCTCTTGTACAAAAGCAAATGCCACAGCCCTCTTTCTCTGTTTTCTGTGGTCATGTAGCACCAAAGTATTTGCATCTTTCTACTGCATAGACAGCCCTTTAAAAAAAAAAAAAAAAAACCTTGATCAAGGGTCTCTTGAATTATTATTGACAAGTCTCTAACCTTCTATTCTTTTCAAAAGCACTGGAAAGAGTTGTGTCTCAGCAACCTTTGACCCACAGATTTAAAAGTAATCTTTGTGAACCTTTTTAATCTGCTTTCAGAGCCTGCCACTCACCAAAACTGCACTTACTAAAGTGATTAAAGACCCTCTGCTTACTGTGGTTTCAGATTCCATCTCTGTGCTTCTATTACTGAATCTCAGTGTGTTGATACCATACATTACAATATACTCTGTGTCCAACTGGAAAAACAATTTGGTGTGTCTGGCCTGACACTTGGGGGATTTAAGTCTTAAAGAAACCAATTATCCTCATTTTCGGGGTCACATTTGTAATATTGGGGTCCAGTGGAATAGATTTATGTGCTTTAATGGTCAAAAAATACACTTTTTCTTTTACTGTCCATTTCTGCAGCACCTCTGTCTGTAACACTTTGTTGGTGCTTATGTCCCGCCTCCCCAGCAGCCCAGTCTGCTGTGATTGAGCCTTTTCTGTTGCTGCTCCCAAATTATGGAACGAGGCTTCTTCACTGTCCATTTTTAAAACTAATCTTAAAACCCACTTTTATCCCTTGGCTTTCGACCCAGCATGAGACTTTGCTCCTGTTTTATTATTTTTATTGTTTTTCACTGTTTTTATGGTTTATGTTATGTCTTATGATTATTTATGTACAACACTTTGTTTTCAGCTGTGGTTGTTTTTAAAGTGCTTTAAAAATAAAGTTGAGTTGAGTTGAGTTGAGAGATTGTTCAACTCGCTCAGTCTGTTGTGATTAGTAAAACGCTAAGAGGGTGTATCGGAAATGTCACGGCCCTTGCCTTGGCTGAATTTCAATCAATAATACTGTAAAACTGTGTCTCAAAGACAAAAACACATATAATTTCTGTGTACTTTTGCTTCTCAGGCTGCTCCCCAGAGTAGCCCTGTACAGCTGTGTGCATCTTCTGAAATGCCACAGACTGTGTGCCCACTGAGACGGTTTGTGGAGGGTCCGTTTGGTATCCTGGAATCTGGCTGTAGTGGAGAGATATTGGGCACCAGGGCCCTGCTGTGATGTATTTTAACAGACAAAAGAAAATTGAGTAACTTAAACTGATATTGCACCAGATAAAAACAGTCAGCATCTTAAACATTTAACAGTGTTGTCCCCTGTAAAATCAGTAGACCACACATATTTATTCAAACACATGTAGACACTGACCTACACAACGTACTTTCATCACATAAATACCTCCCAAGCTGTGTAATTCGGGACCATCTACACTGTTGGGTAACGATATTGTGAACAGCCTCCATGTAACAGAGCTCCAAGTAAAAGACATGTTGTACATCCACCATATAACGTATATTAAAAGCAGATTCACAATCAAACTCTGAGTGCAGCCACACATTTGGACAAATAAATGCAGCTCTTAATTTGACCCTTGCTCTGATTGCTGTTGTGTTGTCCGTCAATTGATTGAGCTAGCCTTTGTTAGCTGCTTAGATCGGGCATCACAAATATGAATGTTGAAACTTTTGTCAATATAGAGATGCTACAAATTGTTACCTACTGTATGTTAGAGTCTCCACAATTTAATCGTTAAATTCATCTTACTGACGCCACCCAGCTAGCACTTTAACTTACTGTACTCCCTTCATACGCTGTCCGACTGTATATAATACTGAATAGAGTGAGTCCAAATGTGGATTAATCTGCAGTTGAAAACAGTCCCCAGAAGAGGAATTTTATTCTTATTTTAGTGTCAAAAAGTTTGTCTGATCATGTTATGAAAAGAGAAAAAGGACTTTAAGACTGACTTCTTTCCTAATGGGGCCGACTGACCAACCAAAAATTGAGTCTTTTTTATTAGCTTTCCCCTAGCTCACATTTTTCTAAGGTAACAACTCGTCTTGAGCCAAGAAAGGAAACTAGAAAAGAAAAGAAGAAGCAAGAAGTGGCAGGCAGGTGGAAAGGAAAGGCTGTGATGTAGTTTGTGTATGCCGGTCGAACGCCACTACCAAAGTGTGTACACACACATTAGCATAAAACAGCTTTGCATATGATCTGAGCACTTTCCAAGACACTCGAGACGACAAAGAAAGAGGGAGCTGAGAGGGAAGAAAATAAAGCTCTTGCTATTTTGTAAGCCAGAGACGATCACATGCTGTCAACAGCACCTCACATAACATCCACCACCACCACCCACTACCTCCCTTCACCCACCCTGCCCTGCATCATCTTATAATCCTTGTCAACAGACACTTATAACATGCACAGCAGATACTTCAGGTCTCATCTCTCTGGACTCACAGTCTGTGTCTGAAATTGCACACTACCCACTACATAACCAGTATGTATACTGTTCTTCAACATAACTGTGTTAATAAATAGTAGTATGTATCATTTTGGACATACTGAGCTATAATTACCACGTCACTTCCTGAGAGACTCCTCCCCGGTTGAAGACATGCAACCATGGTAACCGATGCCAACCTCAGCTCTCTCGTTGTGTCATTTCCATGGCAAAATAACGCTTAAATTAGTGGAAAGGTAAGCTACTAGCCCAACAGTCACAGGGGACAGAATGGCTGAATTTTAATGTAGCATCTAGCTTATGTGACATTATTGATGTCATAGAGCATTGTCACTACCACATCGCATTCTGGGTTATTTATTCTGGTGTAGTGTCCAGAGTTTGCATACTGTAACATTTCACAGGAGACAGTATGCAAATTAACAAACTGTCAGTTTCAAACTAAGGTTTCAGACATACTAAAAAATCTCATGAACTGCTTTAAAGTAACAGGCCAGGTTCAGACAAATTTGCAAATTATGTACTGGTTCGGGTAAGATTCAACATTCTTGACATGGTGCTTCAAGTTCTTTTAAGTGAAAATATATTGTAGAAATAAAAAATAATGGCACTGCTGTCTGTGTTGAGCTACTTCTTACTCAGTGCTGGGGTTTGTTATTTACTTGACAATGCATGAACACAACACAGGCTATTTCAAACTCTGCGCTGCATCGGGTTTGGGTCAGTTCAGACATAAATAACAGAATGCCTGTTGGGTTCGAGTTGGGCTCAGTTACCACACTTTTGGACTCAAGGCAGGTTCAGACAGAAGTACGCAGCCCGAGCTACACCTTTTTACACCTGTAGGGAATAATGGTGACTCCACTGTTACATTCTGATGTCAACTTTCTGATCTCTGAGTCAGGAAACAGCCTTAAAAAGGCTCAAAGAGGACAGAACAGTGAAAAGTGCCCAATTCGCAACACGATGGGCCTCAACTTGGCCGCCCCCCAAACACACACACACACACACACACACACACACACACACACATTCCTTGGGGCCATGTGGCCTTTATTGCTCTTGGCTGGGAATACATATCACTACCCAAAGCTTGACACCCAGAAACGTCCTGAACAAGCCGAACCAAAAAGAAAGAGGTCATTTTTACCTTGGATTATCTCCATGGCACTCTCTGTACCCTTTGGGTATCGGTCTAATGACAATAAGCCTCAGGGGGCAACAGCCAATATTTAAGGCTGATCAGGTGTAGCCAGCCGATATCCAAACCAAGACTTCTTCTTTCACCCTGCACTCATGTTCACTAATCTCTGTAAACAGATATTTGCATATGAACGCTGATAATTTTTTAAAGAACTCCAATATAAAGGTAAATCATCGTCAGACAATAGCCAGTGGGTTTCAAGGTTGCATTTCAGCCAATGAATTTAACCTCTGTGGCTGGTGCTTCATAATTGTCCATTTTTCTGGATTGTTCTGGTAATCCATCGTTTCTGGTTGTGAAATGATCCAACTGTCCACACATTCCGTCCCCAACAAGATAGCGGTGTAGTTGCTTTCCCCGATCACAGACAGCAGTGAGCCACTGATCAGTTCCTGACATCCTGTTGAAAACTGATGTGGTCATAGGGCATCCAGTTTATGTCCAATTTCTGTACAATGGCTAGCAGGAAGCTAGTCCTCTGGTGCCCATATTCTCCATCTTTCCTTGATGTTTACTGATAACATTTGAAAACCCTGACCTGGCTAGCTAGCAGCTCGCTAGCAAGAGGCAGCAGAAGGAGAGTTTATAGACTGGTGACTTGATATCCTCATCCTTCCCAGTGACTCTCAGCCACATGCCTCCACAGACCAAAGACAACCACAAAAAGCATCACCAACACTTGCAAAATAGACATAGGAGCCTAAATCTAGCACAAATTTAGTAGAGCTAAAAGTCTGTCTTGAAGAAAAACAGGTTCTGTGTACATACACAGTTTACATATGCAGTTTACAGAGATTATTTCCAAGGTTAAAGGCAAGTTTTAGAAGAAAAAAATAAATAAAATTTACCAAATAGCATGAAACCTTAATTGAAAAGACCCTTTAATTTTATGTGTTTATGTCCTTCAAAGGACTGTCATTTTTCATTTTAGGTACAACAGAGATTTTCTTCCCTTGTTTAATGACCTACAATATATCAAGTTGTCATTTTTTGTCATATCCTGTCATAATTTCTTTTTTTTTTTTTTTTTTTTAATCATGGATTACCTTGACAATATAAGTAGTATTAGCAGAATGTCACAAGGGCCCACTTAAAAAGTGTAAATTAAAGAAAGGATTTTATGTTATTTTGTTAATTTTAAAGGCCTTTTACCCCTTAAAACCTGCAGATAATCCATTAAAAGCACCCCATGTGAAAATGAATGGATTTAGTTTCAGAGTGAGAGGAGTGGAGTCTGTTATAACAAGTACGTTAATGCCAAGGCTTTGACATAAAAGTTGTGTGTATGTGTGAATGGCACTGTTCTTTTTATGTGTTTTCTGTCTTTGATAAGTGGATCAGTGTGGAATTTTCTCCTGATATTAGTGGTGACATGATTGTGTCACTTGTGTGCTGACAGTCACTCTGAACAGACACATGCACTAACACAAACACCTGCCTTGCTGTGTGTCTTATTTGTGTTTGTTTGTGTGTGTGTGTGTGTGTGTGTGTGTGTGTGTGTGTGTGTGTGTGTGTGTGTGTGTGTGTGTGTGCGTGTGTGTGTTCAGAGACTCGGAGCAGCTCTCAGCTCATTAATGTAAACACGCTACTAAGCACAGAGCTGCACCACTGACTCCCACAATCCACTGGGAGACAGACCAAAATGTCTGCCTGTTTCATAGCTCTTTATCTTCCACTGTTTCCTTTTCTCTTTGTCTGTCTCCTGCCCATGTTTTCCCCCTTAAGTTTCACCCTCCCTCACGCTTTACCTCTGCCATCGTCACATTTGCCCTTTTCACTTTCATCCCCACTTATATTCTTGCCCTCTTTGTGTGCTTTCCTCCCTTTCTCCATCTTCTTTTTTCATGCTCCAACATCTTTCGACACTTTTTGAACTCCAGCGGTCCCTCGGACGTTTACGCTGCAAAACTAAATAATAGCTGCCACATGCCATTTACTCTTTACAACCATATAACTTTCATCTAGAGTGATTTAAAGGTAACAGGCCTGTAGCTGAGAGGATTTAATTGTGAGCTATATAGCACACAAGTATAATGTGCTGTATTGATAATCTGTCATGTCTTGTCACAGAGAACACTGGAAAGATTGAATGCAGGCATTGCAAATGTTACTCCCAGTGCACTTGAAAAAATGATTCATGGGGCTAGTGGATAACACTTAAAGAAGCTTTTCAGCATAAACATTATGTATGTTTCTTAAATGTGTTTTAGTCAGTTGACAGCTGACCAAACTAACATAACCGAACAAGTTTATGGATACCTGAGCGCTAAAGTTCATTCTTGACCTTTGAAACAGTAGGTTGTGAAAAGTTCTGATACCTGCCCACTGCTAGAAAGCAGACACAGTTAGTGACTAGCTGGTGGAGCATTTAGCAGCTAAGGAGCTGAGTAAATGTTGGACTTACATTTATTGATTGATCGGTGGCTGGGGTATGACTTCCTTTTTTTATCCATTAATTTTTTAAACTTACCCTGATATTTGAAAGTTAAAAGTTAAAGAGGAAATCTAGGAGCTGAAAAAAAAGCCTTGGGTTTTCACTCTTGTCATGCATGTTGGTTAGGTTGTGCAAATGGTGTATTTTTGGACAAATTTTAAATGAGACATAGAGTAAAGTGATATAATATCACTGTTTTAAGCTCAGATTTAGTTTTTTTTATTTTTTCTGATGGAAGCATTTGTCACACATGATGTGCCCAAGGACTGTTGGAAATTTGAAAATCCAATTTTCTGTTTTTACAGTTTTTGGCTATGATAAATGGTGTCATTTTGGCAATTTCTAAAGAAATCATGCCCTAAGATGCCTTAAAAATCAGTGGGAAGATAAACATAAAATATGTGAAATAAGTCCCTCCGCAGTGTTTAATTCATTGTTTGACATACCTGCCCCTTTTTGTACCAACCCTCCCCATCTGATAAATAACAGTCCCTTATGTATACAGACAGTCGTTTGTTAACATGTTAGTCATGTCAAACTTTATATCAATTTTCAATTTATAAAGCCCAATGTCACAAATCACAATTTGCCTCACAGGGCTTTACAGCATACGACATCTCTCTGTCCTTTGGACCCTCACAGCAGATAAGGAAAAACTCCCCAAAAAAACCCTTTAATGGGGGGAAAAAAAGGTACAAACCTCAGGAAGAGCAACTGAGGAGGGATCCCTCTTCCAGGACGGACAGGCATGCAATAGATGATGTACAGAACAGATCAACATAATAAATTAACAGTAATCCGTATGACACAATGAGACATAAAGAGAGACAGAGACAGAGAGAGAAGTTTGAGACAGAGCCAGAGAGAGGTGCAGGTCAGACAGCAATGCTAATAGCTTTGTCATGAACTCCCCAGAACACAGAACAGGTGGACACAAATGCACAACACAGATTAGGTTCGGGCCAAAAAGACAGCTTTAATACCAGGCAGGATTCAGTATACAGGTGATCAGTCAAACAAGCAGAGGTATCCAGAGACGAGAGGCAAAAAGGCAAGGTTGAAGGCAAAAACGAGGTCATACACAAAACAGACTATGATGTGACTATGAGAATGCTGGAACAAGGACTGTGAAGTACAACGAACTGGCAACAAGACTGTGAGACACTCAGGGTAAAGTACAAGAGGTAATTAGGGAAGATGGGAAACAGGTGAGGAGGACAATCAGGGAGCAGGTATGACGAGATGGGGGAAGGACGTGCAGGAAGTGGACCTAAAACAGAGACAACAGGTTAGTGATTTCAAAATAAAACAGGAAAGACAAGACATGAAATGTGCAAAATAAAACGGAAACTTGACGGACATGACAAGCTTACAACAACATTAATTTAGGTAACAATATTCTAGTAATAATTATGGTAATTGTGGTACAATATCTTGTAGGTATATATTAATATATGATAGTATATGTATGTGACAATAATCATATGTGTATAATAACAGTACAAGTATGACTAACAGTAACAGCAGCAGTGGGAGGCATCAGGCAGGACCACGGCAGCAGCACAACCACGACACATCATCCAGGCACAGCTGCGATACGAGTTAACCTGCGAGACAGTGGAGCACAAAGGCTCCGGAGAACAAGCTGAGTTAGTGACATGCAGTAGAGCTGAGTTAGTGACATGGAGTACAGCAGAGTTAGGGAGATGCAGTAACAGGACATGAATGTTAGCAAAGGAGGGAGCAAGAGAAGGAGAGAAGGGGCTTGGTGTATTATAGGAGGTCCCCCGGCAGACTAGGCCTATGTCAGCCTAACTAGGGGCTGGTCTAAGACGAGCCTGAGCCAGCCCTAACTATAAGCTTTATCACAGAGGAAAGTCTTAAGTCTAGTCTTAAAAGTGGAGGCGGTGTCTGCCTCCTGGACCGAAACAGGAAGGTGATTCCACAAAAGAGGAGCCTGATAGCTGAAGGCTCTGGCTCCTGTCCTGCTTTTGGAGACTTTAGGGACCACGAATAACCCTGCATTCTCAGAGCACAGTGTTCTGGTGGGATAATAGGGCACTATGAGCTCTCCAAGATATGATGGAGCCTGATCATTTAGAGCTTTGTAAGTGAATTCAGTTCAATTCAAGTGATATTCAATTCTGGATTTTACAGGGAGCCAGTGCAGAGAGGCTAAAACAGGAGAAATGTGATCTCGTTTCTTAGTCCCTGTCAGTGCCGCCGCGTTCTGGATTAGCTGTAGAGTTTTTAGGCACTTATTAGAGCTACCTGAAATTGGGAATTACAGTTATCCAGCCTAGAGATAACAAAAACGTGGACCAATTTTTCTGCATCTTTTTGTGACAGGATAGGCCTAATTTTTGCAATATTACGCAGATGAAAAAACGCAGTCCGTGAGGTTTGTTTTAAATGGGAATTAAAAGACAAATCTTGATCAAATATTACTCAGAGATTTCTTACGGTAGTGCTAGAGGCCAGAGCAATGCCATCCAGAGAAACTATATCATCAGATAAAGAGTTTCTAAGGTGTTTGGGGCCACGAACAATAACTTCAGTTTTGTCTGAATTTAACATCAGGAAATTGGAGCTCATCCAGGTTTTTATATCTTTAAGGCATTTTTGAAGTTTAGTTAATTGATCTGTTTCTTCTGGCTTTATCGATAAATACAACTGTGTATCATCCACATAACAATGGAAATTTACTTAGTGATTTCTAATGATGTTACCTAAGGGAATCATATATAATATATATGGTGTTAATATGTCAGTGTTACGTTTACAGCTTGTTCCAATGCCCTAAGGTTTAGTCACTGTTGGATTAGCGCTGTCTGTCATGGTCTTAAAGAGATACCTGCTGTTTTTCAACCAGCTTTGTAACAATGTGGGTAGTGTGAGTAAATAAATTGTGGTAAACTTCCCTTCATCTTACCAGTGCCTAGATCTCAGACCCATTGGAAGACAACTTTTGTGTCATTCAGCAGATTTTCGCTGGCTCTAGGGCTGTTACTCAAACTACAGGTTGTGCCTCTGCATTTTTGTATGCCTGACACCACAGATGCAAAGAGTGTAAAAGCAAATTGATCTGAGGAAAGGGGAGAGAGACTCTGTCAAACTGTAAAACTAGGCAGTGCTGATTAAATATAAACCAATATTCTGTTACTGCATTACCGATTTTTGGCCTGAATTTTTTTAAGAAACATATTTAAGCTTTGTTCAACTGTGATTGGAGATTGTCTGACCATAGATGTATAATAATTACTAGGGACTGGTTGCCAAGATAGCACCTACTCATTCCAATGGAGTTACTTACCTGGCGCAAATGTCAAAAAAAGTTTCTAGCTTCTGGGTTTACTTCCACAGTATGTGTCCCATTGAATATGCTCAGTAATGTGTCTCCCGCCCAACTCATGGACTTTACATTGTGATGATGTCACAGATTTTTAAATCACTTTTCTCAGCTTTAGGAAAGTTTTACAAATACAAAACCTCCATTGATCAAAAGTTAATAAAAAGAGTCATAATTGCCCAGCCAACATTTGTATGTTAGGCCCACTTAGATAGTGGATGGATGAAAAATGGGCCCTATATGGGATTATAAATGAGTTCGATATTGGCCCCATGCCAATTGCCCACATGGGTGGGTTTACACAAGTGGGGCCCATATGCTAGGGCTACCTGAGTACCAAGTGGGCATGGGCCCAAAATGTGCATCTTATCTGCGGCCCACTCAAGTAAACCCACCCATGTGGGCAATTGACATGGAGATAATATGGAACCTGTGGACACTCCCATATAGGGCCCATTTTTCAACCCATTCATTATCCACATGTGCCCCACATACAAATTTGTTTGAGGGTCAAGAAGTCCTGTCAACAGTTTTACAGACGTCTCTTTTATAATGGTGGTCTATGGGGAAAAAGCTTTTTGGGCTGCAGGGGATTATTTTGCTGCAATACCACAAGTGGCCACTGAGAAAAATTGAAAGCATGGCTGAGCAGCATTTCTGGGGGCCTCATCAAAGTGGCCAAGCTTGCATTATGTCACCTACCAGCAGAAGCATTTATTGGTCTGGTGCGGCACACTGCACTCTGGTAGTTGTAGTTTTTTGTTTGTTTGTTTCTACCTCTGGAGCAAAAGCGACTGTTATAGCCACGTCCCTCTGTTTTCTGTGGTCATGTAGCACCAATTTCAAGTATTTCCATCTTTCTACTGCATAGACAGCCCAGTATTGGGACAAAACCATCAATTTATCAGCTAAATACTCCTTTAAACAGGTCTAGTTGTTCCTCCTGGCCCTGAGCGCCCCTAGAACTGATGCATTTTCCTCAGACTGTTCTCCTCTTCACTGACAGCTGTTAGGCTCTGTACATTAGGTTCCTTACCACTGATCTGTTATGTTGTAACAGGTGGTTAGAGTTAAAATCAAGATACTGGTCTGTGTAATTGGGTTTCCTGTACACTGCGGTCAGCCCTCTCATGAACGCAGGTGTCTAGAAACAGAGGCTTACCATCCTCTTCCTGTTCACTAGTGCACATGATATGTAGGTTAACATTATAAATGTGCCAGGGAAGAACAAACAAGGAGATATACATGCATATAACTTATTCATTATTACGTTTTCCAGTGTATGTTGTACTTTTCACTGTCCAGTGGCAGCAGTTTCAGGGACACAATCTCACGTTTCTGACTAATGTTTACTGAGAAGTTATGTCAACACACCCACAGTATCATACACTGAACAGCAAACTGTCTTGAGGTTGTCTTGGTGTTGTCCTTAGAGTTCACAGGATAGACTTTTATGCCTTTGCTTCACCTTTTCTACAGAAAATGAGTAAATGGCTTGGTTATAGCATCCAGCTTTCTGCACTCACTGACATTGTCCATAAATTCTAATTTTACATGATTTGGACAATCAATTACTTTACAATTTGGACGAAGAAACATAAAGTACAGTGTAGGTTTCATCATGCTGTAGCCTATAGTTATGCAGGGTACTAAAACTGACCCATATCCAGCCCACATCCAGCCTTTACACCAGACTTAGTTGAACCTGACTGGTGCTGCCACATTCGTGACCTGAGCATTCTGATCTGTTGAGTATCAGCTGATATCCAGTGGATGCTGCAGTGTTTAGAGTGGAAATTCAACATGGCAGATGCTGCAGAAAATGTGGTGCAATTCTGTTAATGAAAATATAATGCAACATTGTACATTCTACCATCATGTTAAAGTGTATTTGCAATTTAGCGAAGTGGCTTAGAAGGGATGATGAAACTATAGAATAGAATTGGTTCAACTAATCTGGTGAACATTTACTGATTTCATGTGTTTGTTTCTTTGACATTTTCCCTCCCTTCTTCCCTCTCCTCCTGAGCTTGTTCAGTGATTGTTTGAGTGGCCCCTCCCAGCCATCATCCTCTTATTCCCCATTGCATGCTTATCAGGTATTTTTGTCACAAAGTACAACAAATGTGTGTGCGTTTATTTGTGTGTGTGTGTTGGGCCAGGTTGACTGACAGACGGCCACTGTAATAGCAGGTGTTGCCACGGCAATGTGGAACAGCTTGTCTTCTCTTACCCAACTTTAGCTTCAGTCTCTGGAGGCCAGCATTAAGACTGCAGCCACACACACACACACACACACACACACACACACACACACACACACACACACACACACACTCCTTAACCCATTGTCATCATTTCACTCAGTTAGGCCTGGCTTGGTCTGTCACAGAAATATTGAATCGTGGCCTCTCTTATTTTCTCTTTCTGTTTTCTTTTCATTCCCTGTTTGATCTCTTTACTGTTGCTTATCTACTCCTGTCATTAATTCCCTTTAAACATTTTTATTTTCTTTTTTTCACTTGTCTTTCTTGATTTCTTTTTGGTCATTGGTGCAATTTATAATCGTGTCACATCATTAGGCATCTAGGTATTACAATAAAAACAAACAAACAAACAAACAAAAAGTCAGTTAAATTCAATTTAACTGACTTCGATTTCTTTTAAGGCTTTTAACAAATGCAGAGGGAGCACCTTGCTCTACACTGGTGACCTATTCAGCGGTTTGCATCGGTTACAGTTTCTATTTAGCCACCATTCTGTCAGGTGTCCTCTGGTTTCTTTTCTGCAACTAGCAAACTTTGACCTTCTCTGTATGACTGGACACCCTGACCTGCACCTGTCATAGCCTCCCCTCCTCTCAGACTCGTCCTGGCCTGACTGTAGCAGGTGGTGCCATCATAGCCATACTAACACGTTTAGTTACTATGTGGTCGTGGAGCAATTTGGCAGTACTTCCCATTGCTGGTATGTGGCAGGACCCACTTGGCTGTGTTTCACTGCAATGGTAAATGCCCTGTTTCTCTTCTTGAATACTACTAATGCCCTCTAAATGCTGCAGACTTATTACAACATAGTTTTTGTTATCTTATTTAACAGGGATTAAACATTTTGAGATAAGTTAGTTTTATAGTACTATTACTATGACAAATACTAAAGAATTAGTCTGGTTTTTAAGACCCCCAAAAATATTTTTTTAGATTTTTAGGGCTCCAGATAATGGACAACATCCCCTAAGACTCAGCAGGGTTAATACTTCAGAAAAATGTAATCTTCCTCTTCCTCTCAAAGGCACCCTCTATGTATATTCCTCCTTCTTCCCTTTCACTCTGAATCATTTCCATCCGTTCTTTTTATCCTCTCCTCTCTCTGCTTTCTCCCCTCTGTCCCTCTCCTCTTACCCTGAGTTGTATGGTGAGCTTCATATTTGCTTTACAGGGAGTTAGCAGACAACAGAGAGCAGCTCAGAGAATGAGTGACTCCTCTGTGTTTAATAAAAAGCAAGGAGCCTCCTCCCTCACCTCCTGATTCCTTGTATGCAAATATTTGTTGTTCATTTTCCACACAGGGACACTTTCTTTCTTTCTTCATCTCTTCATTCCCCTCTTCTCTCTTCTCTCTCATATTAAGATGCTGCCATATTTCTTCCAAAATTAACTAAAAAAAACTGTGAGGAAAGCCAGCAGATTCGCAGTCAGCTGCTGCAAAAGCATGAAATCTTCAGGATTATCAAACCTGTTAGTTACGCAATTTTTTTAAGGTTGTACTCAACATTTCTTATCCCTTTTTCCTGCAAACACATACACACACACACACACACACACACACACACACACACACACACACACACACACACACACACAGAGCATTCCCAATGTGTTACACACATCAATTAAAAATTCTTGACAAAAGCTCTAAATTGACTCTCTCTCTCTCTCTCCTTTTTCTCCAGCAAAGTCGAATTTCCTCCACAGAGATAAAGCTGTGTCCATTCTAAGAATCAATAATCCGTTTATAAATATGTTATTAATAAAGGAGTTAAGCCGCATATATATTTCATGGCAGAGGAAGGGAGCGTCTCCCTGAGGCCACAGGGCTTTACTCCATATCATTCATTTATAATTAATCTGCACCACTTGGGACTTGGTGAATTAGGAATCCCGCAACAGACTAGAGCTCTGTTTTGTTTCTATCTGTTGCAGCTCGCGAACATGGGAGGTCCTCCTCTCACTGCTGCTGTAAAAAGAAAAGGAGGGAGAGATTTCATGTTGAAAAAGAGCTGCGAATGTAGCTAGTGTTTATGTGACCCATTAAAAAGAAAGTAACTGGACCAGGAGGCAAAATATGTTCTTAATTTATTTTGTAGATATTTAATTTTTGAATAAAATGCATTGAATGAAAAATCCAATTAAATATAAATAAATAGAGAATAATAATCTAAACACAAACAATGACTGGATTATAAATCAATCATGATATTCAGCTGTATAGCTGTCTTTGCACTAAGAGACTTTAAATTTCTTAAATGCAATTTTGTACTTCTTTATTGCGACTTGATGACTCTGCCCATTCATATACAATTATTTATGTTTCAGCAATACTCTTTGCTATTATTTACTTATTCTGTATGCAGTATGGTGCTGCTATTTTATCAACCATGCCTCCTCATATACCACACGTAGTACAGGCCCAAAGTGTTTATAGTATTTTTGAGTGTGACAGTTTTCTCTTGACCGTAGATGTAGTAGTTTGAGAATAATAAATAAATAAGTAATTAAATACAGACTAAAGACTGCTAGCCTTCTTTAAAAATTTCAGCCACATCTCACAGTTGTCTTCATCACAGTTTGACTGCAGGAATAAAATAAAAGTGACTTGCAGTAAACCCTGCTGTTGTGAAAAGAAACAGGGTGAAATACAATTTCATAAATAATTATAAATGTTTTTATTATCTTTTTCTTATCTACACTATACATCTGTTGTTTGATTTAGTTTTACTTGTGAGGAATCAGTAAAGTGTATCTCATTTGAATTTAATGGTCTAAATATAAAAAAACAAATCACCTGGTTTACATTGATTTTCACAGAATACTGCATCATTTTCAGTTTAATAGCATTATTAATATTGTTGTTGTTATCAATGTAATCATTATCTCTATCAATTGTAGTAGTAGTTGTTTCTATTATGTGTTGTTGTGGTAGATGTAGTGGTAATATATTTGTCAATTTCATTCTTTTTTTATAATGTACAACTTTTATTTTGAAATATATCAAAGCTGTCTGAATCAGAAAAAAAAGGAAATGATGGAAAAAAGGAGAAATCTAAATCTCACATTAAAATAATTCACGTGTATCTACTTCATATTTTTGTTACACTCGAAGAAGTGGTTTTTTTTTTTTTTGTTTTTTTTGTTTTTTCTGCCTCGTTAAATATCCAATACAACATTCTTTTATATAACTCTGTGTAGCAGACCTGTTGAGATGGCACTAGAGGCAGCTTCCAGGTCCTGATAAGAATTTGCCCTCCAGTCATTCTGGCTGTTTCATTCAGCCCCTCAGTGGTTGGGGAAACACAGACAGCACCTTACCGTCTCCTGATATATAAAGCTAGTGGGGTACACCATACAACAGCAAATCTCCAGTTTTTTGGATTCATTCACAGCAGCCCATCCTTTAAGCCAAGTCTATACAGTATATCCCACTGGTGCTCAGGTGCAAGCAATGTAAAATTTTGACCTAAAGCAGCGTTACCTTAAACTCTTCTGACATTGCATTTGGATGGTCATGGATCTGCCAGCCAAAAAGTACACGCAGACGCACACACAGACACACAGAATGAGTCCAGCCTTCTATTGTCCCTGGTTAATCAGGGGTGGACTGACATTGCCGTCACTTTCCCCCAAAAACAAAAGACTTGCTAGGGATGTGAGGAAGCTGTATCAGTGCAGCATCTCCCTGGCAGCACCAGGGCAGCCAGGCAGGCGAGAAGAAAGGCCCGATTGCTGCAGGATGGCTGCAGGCGAGGAGAAAGACACTGCTGACAAACGCATTAATTACTTTATCAACTCCATTTCCCAATTAACCTTACATGCCACCTTCCAGGTAAGCCAGCCGGGGAAGCATGAGTGGTGCAGGGCTCTGGCGCTGGTGACTTCTCATCAACTGGAGAAAAACTCAGAGCCAGAGAAAAGATGAGGTGAGGGAAGATGAAGAATCCTGGATACAATAGTTTCCCCTGCTCTTTAAAAAAGCAAAGGAAAGACAAAAATGACCAGATAACATTGTCATTAGCATGCATTTAGAGGTTTCCACCAATCCCAGTTGTGATTACCAAACATAATGTCCAGTTTAATTAATGCACTGTATGATACATATTTTCCTTTACCCCTTCATTTGCATTTTCAATTATTTCTCAATTTGGGTGTGTCAGCTGTTTGAAGATGTTCTCTTTTTGTTCTTTGTCTCTCCCTCTGTTAGCTTGACCAGCACCTCACTGTTTCATCCCAGGCTGGCTCGGCCACTTCTTTCATTGCCGCTGAGACAGAGAGGAAGGGAAGCTAACTCAGAAAAGGGAGAGACAAACACAATTAAGGGAAGTGTGACTGTGGTATCAGTGGCTGACACAGAAGAAGTATTAGGGCCACTGGTTCAAGATTAAAGTAAAAATATTTACTCATAATAGGATGAGGAAGTTATTAGGTGTGTTTACATAAAGGCAAGCATTTACTAGATACATTTCTAATATGTTTAAATAAAGTTTGAGAATAAACTTTTTACATTTTGAGAAAAATACGAGTAATAAGGTTACCATAAAAACTTTCAACGAAAAGTAAAATAATTCCGAGAATAAAGTTCATATTTGCAGAATAAAATTGTAGTAATTTAAATTTAAGTTGTACTATTAAAATATATATATATATATATGATTAGAATATGTTAATCATAAAGTAAAAATAAAAAGTAACAAAAAAATAAAGTTGCTATTTTTCAAGAGCTACATCAAAAAAGTCAATTTATAAAGAGGAAAAAGGTATAATAATTTTAAAATAATTTCAGAAAAATGAGAATAAAGACAGTTGCATGCTGAGGATAAAGTCAATATTACTTTGTTAATATATGGTTGAAAAATGAAAAAAAAAAACAATCGGTAATATTTAGTTTTAATTTCAATTCATTATTTCAAGAGAAAAGTTATCATACTTTGAGGAAAAAAGTCAATAAAAGTCAAATAAAATAGTAAAAAAAATATTATATATATATATATATATATATATATATATATATATATATATATAAATATTAGTGCTGGGCATAGATTAATTTTTTTTAATCTAGATTAATCTCACTGCAATCCTGTAGTTAATCTAGATTAATCTAGATTAAAATGCTAGATTTGAATTTTGCCGAAGACATACAAAAAATGCGTGTGCTATCTAAATAATGAAAATGCATCACAAACTGCTTGAGAAAGCTGTTCTACTATAATATTTGGTAATGAAAAATAATGTTCAATAAGATTTACTTTGGTAAATCCGCTTTGCACAAGGTGCAAACAACTTTAGTTTTGTCGAGATTTCCATCGGGAAGCTTCTTGAAAACAAATTTGCCCTGAAGCAAACCCTGGCCTTACGGCATCTGTCATGTTCAGCTTCGATGCGGTCTAACGTTACACACACTTTTTCCAACTTGTTCTCACCCCCACCGCGTAATTAGGCCAGGTATACATCAGCGCTAAAACAACAAAGTGAAATTCGTGGCTTGCTAACCGTGTAGACCCAACTTCTAGACCCAACTTAGTGAATAGTTTAACGCACGGTAATTTCCTTGTCGCGCGATAAGAATCTCGCGTTAACGCAGCACGTTAACGCCATCAACGGCCCAGCAAAAAAAATATATATATATATTATATTTTGAAAACAAATATTGTATTTTTTTCCCCTTACAGTGGGCAAATACATCTTTTCACTGACAGCAATCAACAATGTAGTTATACATATCAGTTTTCTCAAGTCATCCAAGTAATGCTTGTCTCTTCATTAACAAAATCACATCTTTCTAACCACCACAACACACATTATGGAAGCTTAAAAAAAAAAAAAAGATCAGTATCAGATAATAACATGAAAGCAAGAACATCTTTATGTTTTTACAAGACTTTTTTTCTCGCATTTTTACAAGATATTTTCATGTTATAACAAGAAACTTTTCTTGTAAAGAAAAAAAATGTTATCATGCAATAACAATATAGGAACATGTGACTACGTGAAACATTTCATGTTATAAAAAGATCAATAAGTATATTGTTATAACAAGAAAAAAAAATTACAAGAAAAATTCTTGCTATAACCTGAAAACATATTGTAATAACATGAAAATATCTTGTTATAACATGAAAAACATCTTGTTATTAAAAAAAAATCTTGCTATAACAAGAAACATTTCATGTTAGTATCTGATACTAATCTATTTATTTGTCTTTTTTTTCTGGCATGGCATCAATACGTTCCCATACATGACAGCAACACGGTAAGAAGTTGCACAATTCTTTCCTTTTACAGCTGACACAGCAGACAGCTCAGACTTGGAATTTCTGGTTCACCACCATCCATGAGCACTGTCAAAATATAATATCCCCAATTGCCAATTAGAGTGAAGACAAACTCACTGTTTATGGCACATGCATCTCTGTCAGTAATATGAGACTGAAATATGTTGTGAGAGCACAACGCTGCTCTGGATTCATTTAGAACTTTATATAGTGTAGCCCTGTTTGTAGCTTTAGTCCACTGCATTGTTTTACATCACATTAGAATCTGTTTTTCTTGTACATTAGAGTGTCTGCCAGAATGGCTATGGAAGTAGAAGATGAAAGGTGAACACAAGCATATAGATCTACCATGAAAGCCCTCCAAACACACACGCATCTGCACGTGCACATGCATCCCCTCATTAAAACTTTGAATGGAAAATCTGGGAGGGAAAGTGTTAATCAGATGTTTAATTACCATCCCCCACCTCCTGAATTCATTGAAGTAGTTGAGTGTTAGTGTTTTTCATTCTGCAAGAGGGGAGCAGTGGGTGCAGGCCTTTTTCACCACTAGTTGAAATGTTAATTATGACCCTGGCAGGAGAGCTGAAACATTAAGGCTTAGAGTAGAATTGAAGGGCAAATACAAAGCAGCTGTGACCTGAGCTGGGGCTGTTACTGGGACTGAGGCTGAGACTGGGAATGGGGTGGAATAAGACCCAAAGGAGGAGACAACCAAATTTAAACTGTATACATGATTAGGGCTACATGTGATGATAGGGCTGTTGTTTAAACTGTGACTGAGATTACATTTGACACGAGGAAAGAGACTTGATGTGGTATTGATACTGGGGCCAGGACCAGGGCTTAGACTGGCACTGAGATTAGAGCTAAAGATAAAATGGGTACTGCAGCAGCTGAAGCTTGGATCATAGACTAGAACTCAAGGATTGGGACTAAGGGCCCATCCACATGAAGCCGTGTCAGGGTGAATTTTCCAAATTTTTTAACCAGTTCGGCCTCTCATCCACACGAAACCGGCATTTTCGGAGGTCAAAAGTGCATCTTTTTGAAGCTGGGTTCCAGAGTGCATAAATCTGAAGATGCCGGCTTTGCGTCTTCGTGTGTACGGCCAATACGCAGCTTTTAGCTGGCAATGATGTTATAGTCCCACCTCTCTAACCTCTGACTTTACCCCGGCAGGAAGCCGTCCCATCACAACAACTATGGCAGATTACAGACAGCAATAGACAACTATTTACACTACAGTTTGTTTACAGTACTCTATTCTTCTTTCCAAACTGGGAAATAAAAGGTGGAACACACCACCTGTTATAGTGCAAACAGGATCATGTGATCATACCTCTGCCATCTCTGACAGCCATCTCAATGCATCCGAGCACACTAGCAATTAGCTCGCCTTCCTCCGTTAAAATATAGTTAACTTTAACATGTCCTGAGCTAGCTTAAGGTAAACATCTGCTCCTTCTAAAGATAATTTATGATTTATGATGACTTATTAAGAGATACTAACACATAATTCAGTATTAACTGTAGCTCCATGTAAAGTGAATAAATGTGATGTTTCCCAGCTAATCCTCCACTCGTCTGCATTAACCATGCAGTTTAACACGTTTTTTTATGGCTTGTGATTTATTAAAAACTGTTTTGAGTGAAAAATGAAGCTGAATTTAGCAGCAGACTTCAGTAATAGTAATATAAAGTAGGAGGAAAAGACATTCATTTTTTATGATATAAAGGAAGTAGGGTAAATGAGTAACACATTCTCAGCCCTAATGACTAAATACATATTTCACTGTGTGTTGCTGAGTTTATTTTCTAATGCAGCGAGTGAGGAGAGTGCTTACAAAGTATCTTAACCCTTAACTAAAGACTGACCAACATGACTGACCAAAACGCCAGCTGGTCTTAAAAACTCTGTGCATTCTCCAAATGTGACCTGTACAGTATAATGCTAGTTTGAAAGTGTGTGAATTGTGTGTCTAGTGAAAATAAACATGACATCAACAACTTCTCAAACAGTATTTTGGTATTTTGTTTTTTTATTATAATTACTGGAAATGTGCAAACAAATCACAATGACTGTCCGTAGAACAGATAAATGACCACTCGTCCCTGGCCACACACTGACGTCAGGTGTCCACTGCTTATCTGTACTTCGTGCAGATATTTTTCAGTTTGGCAGTGATCTGAGATTTTGATATGCCGTCAACGTTGTGAGGGAAATCTTTCTCCGTCGGTTGTTTTGGTTGCTGTGCCTGAAACAAGTCCATTATATCGGCGCAGTTCAACTGACACGACTCCCAATCAATGTTTTGTTGAAGTTTACTGCCTTTGTAATCCAGCGTGACTCGAAGCAGCAGCTTGACTTCGTCGTCAGTCCAAACCAAAGTCTCTGTTTTTCCTCGTGTGTTGGAATTCATTTTCACCATCTTCTTGTTGTGCTCCGGATTTTAATGGCGCGCCATCTCCTGGCTGGCATATATACTGCAGCCTTTTTATGCGGTTTCAATGGCTTGAACCGGCTTCATTTTGACGCCTGCATTCTTGAAGTCGGCTCCGTGTTTACAGAGCACTATTGCAATCCGATCATTTATTTATTTGGCGGTTTCAAAAAGACACATCCTCATGTGGATATAGCCTAAACCTGAATCTAAAACCAGTACTGAGACTAAAGCTTGAACCACAAATTGTCTTAAAGCTGGATTTATTTTACAGGTAGGACTGGGATTGGGAGGTTTGGATTTTAACTAAGAATGTGTTAAGATCTGAAACTGACTAGAACAATGACTGGGACCCTTGATGGAGCTACAGGTGGAACTAGGCTGGCACTGGTATTGGGACTTTGGCGCCATGTCCATCAAAGCATTTTTTTCCCAGTTGAATAGGCCAGGTGCCTTCAGGATACGCACAACTGGGAGTGTTTAATGGGGCTTTAGAGGCGGCGCATATTTTCAGCTGAGACATTTGGGCTGTGTCTGGTTGGTATGATATGGAATATCATATGGAATTAAAAATGTTGGTGCAAGGTAACATACTTGTTTTGGATGAAGGGAAGGCTGAGACACAAAGAGAGAAAGTACAGATCTGCCAGTCTATGTGGGTTCATTAGAGGAAACGTATATTCTTGTATATACAGAATATTAATATATTTCTTCCCCATTGTTGTTGTTCAGCATTTGTACGTGTGATTGAATGACAGGGTAGAACACTATGCTTGTCACTGTCACTTTTTACCCAAAATTCATGCTCAGCACCTCATCACACTGCTGGTGTTTGTAAGGTAGCATAAATACACGGTGCTCCCATTGCAAAGAATAAAAAAGAAAACTGGCCTGAAGAAAAACGCATTGGTGGACACAGACCCGAATTGTGGCTAAAGGTGACACTTGCTAAAGTTGGTGCTGGGAGATGGTAAAATAGAATTGGGAATGAAATATTAGGATTAGAAATTCAAGCAAATTTAATTGAAGGTAATAGGGCCTGGGTTAGGGTCAGAGATAGGGTTATAGGGATAATAACTACCTAGTTACCTTGTAACTTGTAGGTTTTTTTTGGGATGGATACGTTTTGATAGGAAAGTCGAAGTGAGCTGGAAGGAGTCGCTGTCTGGGTATTTCCAGGTGTACTGCATTGTTTGGTGCCATCTGCAATTGTCTACAACGTTGGAAATGGAGAAAAATGCTATTGGTCAAGGTGTTTTTAATGTGTAACTCCTGGTAGGAATGCCATAGGGACTTAACATTTAACATTTGGTGTGCTTCCGTGTCTGAAGAATTGTCACAAGTGCTGAAATTTTGAAGCGCCTAGGTGCTTCCATTCCCAAGTTATGGCCCAAAGTTACCTCCTGGGGTAACCTTTAGTTTTTTGGGAATAACTTTTGAATAGGTTAGGTGTTATGGTTAGGGTCAGGTTGTCCCAGCTTAGGGAAAGATTGCATATAAAGCTGGGATTTAAAATGGGACTGGGAATTTGCAGCTGGAATTGGATTTGATGCTAAAACTGTGATTGACGGTGAGACTGGGGACACAGGGGCTGGGAGTTACACACTGAAGCTGGACAGACTGCTGGATGTCCCTGTAAGTGCTCTCTATGATGTACTGTAAATGTCCACACTGTGACTGGATTAGATAAAGAGTTAAAGAAGGGAGGAGGTGAGAGAGGAAAAAACTAAAGAGAGAGAGAACATCGATTTAGCCTCTCATAAACACACAAAAATAAAAGATTCACTTGAACAGATGCATATGCTCATGCATAATACATCAAGTCGCACAATGCAAATACACATCACAGCTCTGTGTCATTTAATTTAGGCAGATGATGTAACAAGTAAAAAAAAAGTACCCAGTTTGTGTCACACCCTTTTCTACTATGGCACAAAACAGTTCAAACTATAATAATATCACGCTGTAAATTAACATCAGGGCGTACTGTATAGTGTGTGCTGGTGAAAATGCCTCATAGATTCCTAATAAGCTCTTTTCTCTATATAAAGGATAACTGAAGCCATTTGTTGGGTCAAGGAAACTTGTGTGTGTAATTCATCACAGATTTGAATCAAGTAAATATTCTTATCAAATTTAGGAGTAGTTTAATCAAACCGTGTATTAATTTAAAATGCATTGCCTGTACAGGACACTAAGTCCATGCATGTTTGTTTATGTAGTATTTTACTAAATAACATACTTTTAAACATTCAAAAGTAAGTGTTTTTTTTTTTGTTTGTTTGTTTGTTTTTTTTAAACCAAAAAGAAGCATCACATAATTCTTTAATTGCATCACTGCAGCCCAATAGACCTACAGTAATATTGCCTGTAACAGATGAATTTCAAACCTGGGATATCTCCTTAACCACCACAAGAGGGTTCTTGGTCTCAGAAAAATTACAAGTGCTTTTCATCTGTAAAACACATTTGTATTTAATCAGTCCTTCACACAATCAAACGGGACACTGAATTGATTCTAAATAAGATGTTGTGTAATTTACTGTGTACAGTTTGTATGACTGTGTGTGTAATCTGGATGACCTGCATTTGCTTCAAACATGAAATGTTTTTATTGAAATGTGTGCTACAGATTTACTGAGAACAGAGGACAGAATTAGATGTTTTGTTCCTAGTTTCTCCATTATTGGGACTTGGGCGTATTCCTTGGGCTCATTGATTCACCAAACAATGCATAGTCTAATTACCACAGTGTTATTAGACATGGATGTCAAACTCAATAGAGGAGGGAGGGAAGTTGGTCCCTGGCTGAGAGAATATTGAGCACCTTATTTGTTACAGACAATAACGACCCCCCAAAATGAGGTGACATATGAGCTATAAGTTTAGGCAAGGTGTAGGTGTTTTTTATTTATTTATTTTTATGTACATTAAACAAAACAAAACAAAAACACATGTAATAGGTAGCAAATAACACCTTTTTAATCAAAGCATTAAAAATGTGAAGTTCTAAAAACATGAGTGCCTCAGTGTTGCACTTAAATTTTTCCCAGTGGCTTTCTTGACCCACCTTGTCCCGAAATATCCCAAAAGAAGACGTTTCTACACAGCCAAAAGATGCAAAGCAAGAAAATGGATGTTAGAGTCGATTTTCAGAGAACAATATATATTCAGATGTAACCCCTTTCTAATCACCAACATTTTGATTAGTGCCTGTAATTTATTTACATATTTTATCATTGACTGTAATTGATTAGTTTCATTGTTGTTGTTGTTGTTGTTATAATAATAGTAATAATAATAATAATAATAATAATAATAATAATAATTATTATTATTATTATTATTATTATTATGTTTGTTTCAGCTACCAGAACACTTTCCTTTTGTTTGTGCCCTTCTAATTTTTTATTTTTTTTTGCCCCCCCGCCTCCTGCTTTCTCTTTTTTGATGTGTTTGCCTTCACGGCTTCTGAGCACTCTCTAATTCCATCTGGCCACAACGGAGAAGGCGGCGCGGAGAGAAAAAGCATTTCCATATGTGCAAATTAGGGACCACCCCCCAAACCCCAACCCCACACACAAGCTGTACCTACCCCCTACATACTGACTGCCAAGGCTGCTAATGGTGATCAAGGGGAGGGTTTTTGTTGGCCCTCGGTCTGAGTCTGTAAGTTGTCATCACTGTTATGTCTACATCAACAACTATGACCTGGGGAAAATGATGAGAATTAATAATATTATAATAAGCAGACAACAAATTATTATTATTATTATTATTATTATTATTATTGTTGATGTCTTCAAAATTGCTTGTGCTGATTAGGACAGTTATTTTAGATTGAAAGAACTCCACCTGCAGCTTTATTACCTGTACTCCGGTTCCATCTGTAATTCCTCTGGTGAATTACAACTTCCCCACTCACAGCATGCCTCCCAAAAACAAATGTTAGCAGTTCATTTGGTTTGAAGGAAAAGGAGAAATGAGCAGAGAGATGCACCGTGACAATTAATGCCATCCATCCTCTGCTGAGACCTCCTCCCCCACCCCACCCCACTCTGTGGTGCTTTGATTTGAAGCATCGACATTCAGCACTTTTAGATTTTTGATTCATGTATTTGTTTGTTTACTTGTTTTTTGCACACAGAGAGCATGCCTGTCCATTGAACCCCAACCCCACACCCCACACAAAGAACACAGAGAGCTTAATAAAGATGCATGTACACTACTGCTGTGACTTTCCTTCTGCCTGTACCTCGGTGTCATTCATGCCACAAACAGCTCCTGCTGTGTTGGTAAGCTGGGATCATTCAATCAATGCCTGTTTGTAAGCAGGTCTAAGACAGCTAACTAGATTGTGACATATTGAGAGATTCCACCTCGTGTGCAAGCGGTCAATACAGCAATTCCTGAGCCGCCGTACCATTAAAGCGGGGCCTAATAGTTGGAGGTGACATTGGAGTGTCATATTTGTGTGCATGCCTGTGTAGGTGCCTGTGCTGTTTTTGCCTGCATAAGTTCTGTGAACAAAGTCAAATGTATGTCAATTTGTCCGTCTCTACTTGTATACACATGCACCACCTTGGCTGATGAAGCCAGTGGAGACAGAAGTATGGCACCCATGACTCCATTTCTGACATATTAACACTTATTTTTCAGTATCCATATATCTTGTTTACAAGTAGAGGTTTCCCAAAACACTGAAACTAACAGTGCAGTAGTAATGAAAAAAGGCAAACTACTAATAATTAGAATAATATCAATATCTTGCATTTTTATAGCACCTTTGGGGATCCAAGGCCTCTTTATACATATGGCGGCTGACAAAAAAAACAAATAACACGTCAACAGAAAATAATAGTTGCAATGTTTGATGACAGAAATAACAAAGTCCACAGGCCTTGGAGAAAAGGTAGGTGTTCAGGAGTTTCAAAATACTTTCCTCAAGGCTGAGGAAGAATGCAAGCTGACCACAGCTGCTGTTTTTTGTGATGGAGCAAGCTGCACACTTTTTGACAGCCATCATTTAAGGGTGTGGTTGTTTGATCATTTAAAGCTGTATTTTGGACCACTCTAACTTCCCCAGGGAGTGTAAAGAAATCACATTACTTCTTATTGTGGTGTGCTTAAAAATGTAAAGTACCTTTTCCAATTGGGGTCACCTGATATGCAAACAGAGGTGCAAGAAAAGTTGTTAAATCACCAAATTTTAAGTTAGAAAACACCCAAATCATACTTAAATAATTTGGTTGATGTTGCAGAACATTTTTCTGGCAATAGTGTAGTTCCTGGTACTAGCTATTGTTACACAGAGATGGTGCTATAGGGCCACTATGAGTCCCTTCTCTATGACTCCTTTTCATTTTTATACAAAAATCCCAACCATTCACCTGGGAGGCCAATGTTTGCTTCTCGTAAGATTGTAAAGCCAAACCCTGTTCTTTTTCCTAAACCCAACCACGGGCATGCGTTGGCTAAATGTAACCATGTGCATTTGTTATTGAAGGAAAAAAACACCAACTTGCAGTGCTGTACCAATGTAGTGCATTTATTTTGAAAGAGACTGTATGTAAACTGGTCATTTCCTGTAAAAAAAGGGAAGTGTATTTTGAAAACAGACAATGCATGTAATGCATGCTGAAGTTGACACAGCGTCCCAGAACGCCAACAACAAACACACCCAGGGTACCTTACATCTCTATGTGGAAAGTCCATGACCAAACGTCGATATGCGACAAGATCGGAGTGAGAATGTGTTGATCATTGTGCACCAGTGTGTGATTACAGACAGCATGCTAGCATCATGGCAGCAAAAGAGGCATGACATGTAACACAAAAGTGTGTGCCTCCAGTGTGACATATTATATAAGCGCTGGCAGCTCTTTATAAACAACAACAATGGCATTAACACTGCAATGGCAATCATTTACTGTACCTGTTATATGGCAGCTGATCTCATCCTCAATGCTCTAGAGTTCACTGTTTTCACTATTTGCAAATGTTTTCAGCCATGTTTCTTCTTCAAGGTAGCTGCTAACTGTTATCAGCTCTCGCGATGGATGGCACGCATAAAGGCCCTGTCATATGAAGCTGACAGTTGGCCATCGGTCACAGTTGGGCCACTGGTAAGCATCTGCCATCCTCGTCGGTGGGGTGTGTCCCACACCGTTGACCCTCATTGCCACTAGTTGGCTTTTTTTCCGCTGATTCAGCATGTGGAATCAGCGTCGGTGTCAACAAGTACTTAAAGCATTTTAACCCACCCTCTTCAGACAGCCACTTCCAAAGGGGAAGTCATTAACGTTTTCAGTTCCCCATCTATGCTCTCGTCAAAGCCACCAGTGGAGCACATTGATAATTTAAAGCACTCTGATTGGTAGTTTAGTTCAGTGCAAGAGAAGAGAGACAAAAGTAAGTAATTTAAACAAAGCGCTAAAGAGGGGAGGGTGTGAGGTCGAAACAAACTTGTTATATGAGGTCAGACTATTCATCTTTATCCATTTAGGTCTTTAGCAGAAATATACAGTATTCTGACGGTTTGTCTTATTGTTCACTGGCGCGCGGTAAATATGCTGTGTTCTTTCAACATTGGATTGTGTTGTTAATTTGCTAACTGGCTAACTAGCGTTGAGATGGTCTTCTTCTTTTTGAATGACAGTTACAGACGACTGCCAACTGGTGGTATGAAGGGGTATGTCCTCTCATGCAGGCCCAGGATATATGCACTTGTTGGCCATTGGTTAAGTATGTTCATTTGCAACTATTTGGCCAGACATGGTGGTGTGAGGTGCCACAGCAGGGGGCTCTTCTCGTCGCTAGTTCTTCGATGTCGGTTTGGTGTATCTAGGCTTGAACACTGTTATGTTACTTTCTCCGATGTCGGCTTAAAGGCAAGACAACTCCGTCCCCCATTCCGCATTTGTACCTTTTACACAGCATGGCAAGGCAGAATAATGGCGTGAAGTCCCTTGAAGAAGAAAGGGGGGCATTGAGTGGGTGGTGGTCAGTTCCATCAGGCCAGGTAGAACCAACTCCCCACCTCTCTTCTTTGCCAAAGCGGAGCAGCCTGGCTGTGCCAGCACTGGGCTTGGTGAGCAGAGTTCAAACAGCTGGCAGAGATGTTTGGCTATCAGTGGCAACTATCCACTTGACCTCTGCATGTTCAAGCCGAGAAGATCAAAAGATGCTGGCAATCATCAATTATAAGGCAGTGAGGCAGCCATCATGGTGTAGGAGCAGGAGACAGAGACACAGGCATCAGTTCCAAACACTGTACGAGAGCTGGCCTTTGCTTTGTCTGAGCAAAATTTTTGTGTTTATCAATACGTGTGTGTGTGTGTGTGTGTGTGTGTGTGTGTGTGTGTGTGTGTGTGTTTATGAATGCCTGTGTGTGTTACAAGCAGCACTGCTCAAAGCGAGGACTAAAAAAAGCCTTGAGGGGCCAAGGGGAAATCTTGGGCCCCCATGACCCCTCCTGTGGCTGGGGCCCAGCTGTGCAGTACTGGGCATCTGCCAGCTAGAGGACAGATATGTCCCCAGCCACACACACACACACACACACACACACACACACACACACACACACAATGTTAAAAAGACACTCACATACAGACTAACATGCACCCATGTGTCTCTCTCTCCCCCTCTCTCTCTCTCTATCTCTCTCTCTTACACACAAACACAAACACACACACCCACACACACACACACACACACACACACACACACACACACACACACAGATCATTTGCAGTGATCTATCTGTTTGTTTATTTCATGGGGGCATATCCTCTTTGAGCGTGATAGAGGGCAGTTGTGGTCTGAGGAAAATCCTCTCAGTGCATATCTCTGAAGGAGAAAAATCAAATCAAATCAAATCCTTTGTTTTCCCCAACAACAAACTCAGGAGCCATACTCAACAATCACTCACTCCAATGGCTCACACAATTGCCAAAGCGATAACATCCTAGGAAAAAAAAACAAACAAAAAAAACATAACATATTTCCCTATAATGTGAGACAACAGCACAGGAGCATTTCAGATGAGAAAGGCTTTGCAAATTTTCACCCTGGTAAAATATGACCCTTTCTTTTGTGCACAGTGACATTTATCCACGTTCTGCCGTGTCCGAGTTCTCCCATAATGACTTCACTGATCGTGGCCAAAAGTATGTGGACACCTGAACTTTCCATCCATATGCTGTTGAAAATGTCATTCCACAGCAGACATTAATGTGGGGGTGTTTTTTGCTCCAGCCTCCACTCTTGTGATTCAGACTTTCCTGTAGATGTTGAGCCTGGCTGCAGGGATTTGCTCCCACTGAGACACAAGAGTATTACTGAGGTCCTACACTAGTGCTGGATGATAAGGTCTGGCTCACAGTCCAGTTTGTCCCAGAGGCATCAGATGGGGCATAATATGTGCTTAGGTGCTTTTGCAAATTCTGTATGACTATCTGTATTTCACATGTAGTTTTACTAGTAGATGTTATTTTTTCATTTTCTAAAACAAAACAAAACAAAAAAGCCCTGAATAATGTCCAACTGAAGGGACAAGGACATCGAAGCCCTATTTCCTTCAACAACAAACACATGGTTATGTTCACCAAACACATGCATTTGGTTGGGTGTAGGAAAAACGAACAGGGTTTGGCTTTACAATCACACAGGAAGTGAACACTGGCCTCCCAGGTGAAAGTTGGTGGTTGTTGGACTCATCCACCATCTGTTCCGCCCACCCTACACTGATGTTACTTTAACTTACGTTGTTGTCCTACCCAGTTTCCCCCTAAGGCTGCAGGGCGCTGTAAAACAATAACGGCGATCAGACATGTATCATGCCAACATGAAAGGACAGCTTTTTTTGTCGGTGTCTGACACCAAAGTCACTGACCAAGCACCGGTTCTCAACGACTTTGGATTGACCATCCAGATCTATCTATCTATCTATCTATCTATCTATCTATCTATCTATCTATCTATCTATCTATCCATCCATCCATCCATCCATCCACCAACCTACCTACCTTGTAGCATAGGTAATGCCTCCTTAACACTATATATGGGCAGGTGTTGTGTTGTGTGCAAAGACTCTGACACATGCTCAGGAACTCGAGAGATGCCACCAACAAAAGTAGTAAAAGTAGTAATAAAAGCTATGCATTAAAAATGGTAATTATGTAAAAGTATCTATGTACAATCAGGGCAATGTATTAAAGTATTAAGAGTGAAAGTTCTCATGCAGAAAATTTTAAATAAATTGAATAGATCAAAATAACATAACTAATTAAAAGGAAAAACAGCAAGTCTGCATAGCTGAAAAGCTGGAACCATGACATATTTTTTGCATGAAAAATGCCTAAAACGATTATTTTAAAAAAAATTGACTAATCATTTTAGCGGCACTTAGACATTTTTACATGGACTGTGTGCAAAAATCTTAATTTGTAAAGTAACTAAACTTATCAGATCACTATAGCAGAGTAAAATGTACAATACTTCCTTCTGAAGTGTAGTGGAGTAGAGCTACAAAGTGGCATGAGATTAAAAAGTACCTCAAATTTGTACTTTAGTGCAGTACTTGAGTGAATGTACTTAGTTGCATTCCAGCACAAAGTACAAAGTACAGCAGTATTTCTTTTGCCTTGAAGTTTAATAATCCAATCATAATTACTCTAAAACATAATCTAAATTTGATTCCAAGAAAATCATGCTTTTTTTTTTTTTAAATGTTCTTCAAATGTAAAACTTGATTTTTCCTTGCATTGGGCAACAATTTGAAAATTCTGTAAACAGTTCTTGATCACTTGTAAAATGTTCTCTTACCTAAGAGCAAAGATAAGAAAACACTGGTGAATCCCAGAAATCAGTGGGTACAAACAACAGAAGTCATGGGGAAAAAAAGAGAGAAAATCTGTCAACATATTGTTTCTTGCATGAGGCCCATTCTTTCATCTTCAACAGCTTTATCCGCTGGGTGGAACATTGCCTCTCTGCGTCATGTCTGGAGATGGTTGTCTCCTATTGTTCTGTTCTTTATAGAAACTGAACTTTCACATACACACAGTTACACACGGATGTGTGCTTGCACGTGCAAAATCTTATCTTACCACTGGCAGTGTGATTTAAATAGGTGGATAAAGACTGATGATGGAAATAATAAAAAAAAGAGTGTGAGAGAGAAGGGGATGGTGAGAGAGGTTCACACCAATACATCTGCCTCTCTCTCTCTCCCACTCTGTGTCTTTCACTTTCTCTCCCATACACACAGACTTACTCATGTGTTGTCATTCATGTCTACCCCAGCCTCAACAATCTAAAAGGAAAACACAGGCTACTATTTCCTGTTTAGCTAAGATAGGAGAACCTTCTTTTATATGGGATGGTGGAGTGTGCTATAATTTCACTGACACAGGTACGACTGGATCATTTATCCACTTTTTCAAACAGAAATGTAACGTAGCGCGTTAATCAGTTAATGTAGGTCGGCATTGTAAAAAGTCAAAGCTACAAGCCCTGAGCTAGTGTGAATTTCCATGAGAACCATCCAATCAGTGAGCAGGAAATTTTGTTTTGTGTGTCACTAACAGCAAGTGTGAACTTCAGCAGTAATCAGAAATTTAGTCAGCTGTTAAAATGAATTAACTTAAAGATTTTAGGTCAGTTTTGGATAAATTCAGCAGCTATGGTGCAGGGTTTTGCAGTGGCAGTTCAAGCACCTTTGGTGCCCTAGGCAAGCCTCACCACCCAGAAATCTACACTATAAAAAAACAATTTTAAAGTCATTCACTCCTTTATTACACCACCTTTGAATGAACACAAATTCAATAATACATATTTATGTAACAACCTTGAACATATCCTTCTTTCACAAGAAAAACATCTTTAAAAACAGTTAGCAAAAAAACTTTTTGTTGAATGCCATTGTTTAAGCATCTTTGAGGATCCTGAAAAGTGCTATATAAATCCAATGTATTATTTTTTTTATTATATATGATAATTCCCTCACTAATATTTATTTTATGGTGCTGTGTCTTCAAACAGCTGTATTTATTCAAGTTTTTCACCAATAGCTACATTTTTCTAATCTTCAACATAGATTACGTTGAACACATCATGAGAACATTATCATTTACCTTCACCAATATTAATAATTTTTACCGAATAGTGCTTGAAAGCTTCACAATGTGAATCATTGCATGTTTTTTTTCTTCACATCCACTCCTCTCAGTAGTGTAGTGGTAGTTGAGTGGGCACCAGAGAGCTTTTGTTGTTTTGACATGATAACAATACAGTGTGTTTCAGGGTTCACGTGATGTTGGATAACTCGTCCACATCCCGCAGAGAGCAGGTAAAGTGTAATGAGCTGGGGAGGGGGGCCTGGGGGATGGCAGGGACCCAGAAAAAAAGGCCTCGCTATTATTTAGTAGGATTTGCTTTGTAGTTATGTTGTTGTGGCCTTGTGTAATATTTCAAAATAATAGTAGTGATAGTAACAGTAAATACTAGTACAAGATTAACATTTTGATTTATGTTTTCCCCCATTTGTGGTGCCGTCTATGGATGATGGTGCCCTTAGCATTCACAAGTCAGGATGGCCGAGCGGTCTAAGGCGCTGTGTTCAGGTCGCAGTCTCCCGCCCCCTCACTCTGACATCTCTCCATTTAATGCATGTATAGGTCGTGTGTGTATTTCGGACCTGTGTATATGTAAAACAACAACAGTGAAAACATTGAATTTCCCCTCGCAGGATTAATAAAGTATATAAAATTACGAATATATATATATATATATATATATATATATATATTGCCTATGCCACAGACCAGTGCTGGGGTTTTGTTTCAAGAGGAAGTGTTCTGATTTGCCACAACTGGTTTTAGACAATGACAATGGCAGCTGAGGCTTATGGGTATCACAGTATACAGGCCCATTGCCATACCAAAATAGTAAAAAATTGTTTCTCAGAAATTAAATTAAAATAGTTACAAATTATAGTGGTAACATTAAGCTATAATGGTGTTGATAGACCCAGAAGAAAGCTGTGTTTCTGTGTTGGAGACTTCTGAGCATATTTGGAAAAGAAAACATGGAAATGTTAAATTTACAGAGGAAAAGCAGGGCCTCCTCCAACTTTGCAACTCTATTTGCCTTATTTATATTCAAGGGTTTCATAGTGGGGGAGACATTGGGCTGATTGCCCAGGGTCCCGATGGGATGGGAGGCCTAAAAAAGCCTGAAATGAAAAGTTTGGTTTTGTTTGCTCTTTTTTAAGCAGTTAGTGCAATTATTAAATAAAACTGGCTGGAAAAAACCCAGAAAGACTGAACTTTGTATACAAAAAAAAAAAACAACTAAACAAAAAAAATACAATAGTGTAAGCTCTCTTAGGCCCCTCTCATGCCTTGAAGGTGCAAAATGGTTTAGTCCGCCCCTGTAGAGCCAGAGCTGAGTGACTGTTGATGTTGTTGAAGCAAAAAAGGGAAATCAGGTTCCAAAAGAGAAAAAAAAAAGAAGATGCAAAGAAAGTAACAGACTTTGTAAAAAAAAAAAAAGAGAAGAAAAAAAATGATGCATGAGAGAGACATGGATCAAGATTGGAGGGGCGGGGGGCACAGAGCCTTCTTATGCATAGGGCCCAGAATTTTTAATTTTTTGCTTCCAGTCTTCAGTCGGTGACTCATCATGCAGTCACATCACCTCTCTTGTTTTCTCAATGTACGTTAACATTTTGCAGTTTTTGTGTGTGATTGCTTCCAATCAACTGCCAAGTCAGCACAAACAAATACAAATACACTCAGATACATACACAGTTTACACACTCATATGCCACAATATGCAACTTTCAATCAGGAAGTGACCTTGCTCCAGTAGTTTACCACCCTTTCATCTCGAGCTGGTAACAGGGAGCCAGGGGAGGTCTGGGACTTTTGGAAAAATAAAAAGAATCTGCACAATCCTGAAGTACTAAGTGATTCTGTCGATATTTGTTGCTGTGGGCCTTATAATCATTGACTGAGGGGTAACAGTTTAGCCTCAATTTTATTTACAACAAGATCACTGACAGGGCTCAACACACCAACAGTGGACACCGTCCAAATGTGATACTGATGTTGTGCCAAGAGGGAGAGAGAATTAGCATCATCCCTCCTTCCTGCTCTCTTTGTAAAGTGCCAAGTCTGTTTGTGGGGAAAATAGATGTCGCCATGTGTGTGTGTGTGTGTGTGTGTGTGCGTGTGCGTGTGAATGGAGCCATGAATTAGCGCTCAGGTGCTTTTAGCCTCTGGCAACAGTGCTGATTAGAGAAAAGAGGAATAGCGAAGTGGCCTTCACTGCCTTTCAGGGTGGGTGGCTTGACCACCCCCCCCAACCACTATACGTATATACATGTGTGTGTGTAAGTCTCTGTGTCACACACACACCCTGCGCTTCTCTTTTAGAACATATCTCCCAGTTGTCGCACGAGACGAGCGTTCCCTGTCACCGAGGCTGAAATATTTATAATGAGAGTGATGAGGGGAGGCCCTGAATTATTTAAGATGAAGGGAGGGGGGGCAGCATGGCACTAAATAATCTTCACAGTGTAGCACAAACACACACACACACACACACACACACACACTTTTTCTCATGTCCCTACTGTGGTGATTGGACAGCGCTGCAGTCCCCTCACTGCTGCACCTCTTCAGGCATCAGCAACAAATCCATATGTTTTAGCATGTGCATGTGTATGTGTGTGTGTGTGTGTGTGTGTGTGTGTGTGTGTGTGTGTGTGTGTGTGTGTGTGTGTGTGTGTGTGTCGGACGGCCCTTTCGCCAGGCTGCATATCCAATGAGACAGCGACACTCACCAGTATATTTTACATATTCATACACCCCCCTTAGGTATTCAGCTGTCATCAATCCAAATGCACAATAGGAGCCGGATCAAGCAAACACACTCAGGTCACACACTTCTAACACAAGCTACTGCTATTATGATGGCCGAGTTCACCACAGTTCATTCTGGCGTGCTTAATGTCGGCCCACTGTCTGATTTCCCCCGAGGGTCTCCACACAACTACACTCTCTCTCTCTCTCTCAATTCAATTTCAATTCAATTCAGTTTCAATTTAATAAGCTTTATTGGCATGATTGTAGATTAACAATATTGCCAAAGCCATTACAAATTTACAAATAATGTACAATAATAAATGTAAGTATGAAAAGAAAAAAAAATCTATATACAGTATATATAACAGATAATTTAAACATATAATATACATCAATAAAACTGAAAAGAGCAATATTGCCAAAGCCATTACAACAATTAATGATCAACATTTCACATGGGTGGAGTCACAGTTTGATGCAGTGGAGACATATATTGTTGGATGCTGGAGGAGGTTGAGGACATGAAGTTGCAGAGGGTCATGTTTACTTTCTCAGGGATTTGGCCAACAAGGGGCTTTAACTCTGTCAGCTTGGGCACATACACCAGTGTAGGTCAGTTATTTTAAGTGTTATCATATAAATATTTTGAGACTGAAATGTAGGTTGTTGTTGACCAGATTGTGAAAATTTTGAGAGAGAGCAGTGAGTATGATAATTAAACATTCCCCATATAAATGACCTCTTGTGATGAGGTATTAGCGACCACCTAATGATGCCCTGGCAACCACCCGAAGCACCCTAAAAACTTAAAAGGCAGCATATTGGCTCAGTGTGGTTAAAGCAGACTCGAGTGCTTGTGCTGGTCATTTTTGACTACCATTAGTCAGTGTTGATTTCTTTTTTTTTTTTTTTTCAAGTCATCTGTTCTTGTGTAAGAACATGAGACACAGTGTTGCATACTGTCCTGCACACAGTGGCAACAAGGCCAAGTACTCGTGGCTGTGCCTGCCTTAGGTTGTCCCGAGTTCTGCAGGGGGATCTTACCCGTCATAGGCGAACCAGTCTTCCATACTTGCCTGTTTTGAATTTATTTCCTAATATACTTCTTTAGGTGGTGTTAGGTTAGGACACTGCACAATGCCATTTCACCACTTAACTGAATTAAAGCCAACATGCAGGGTGCTATCAAGTGGTTACAGACCATCCTCAGGTGGTCGCCAGTGTTTTTCCCTTTTTTTTTGTAGATATGTAAATTTTAATTAGTTCTGTCAAATTTAAAATGTTTCATCGCCCTCAATTACTTTCCTCTATTTGGTCTCATTTTTTAGACTGCTCTCCTTTTTGTTTGTAGGGTGTGTGCACGTCTGTGTGACCTGTACGTTTGCATTGGGCTGTAGCATACGAAGTAACTCCAGGGATTTGTGGAGCAGCCTTCTTTAGCACAGTCATGATCTCTTTCTCCTCCTTCTTCTGTCTTTCTTTCTCCTTCTTTACTGCCTTTTGTCTCTCAATTCAATTCAGTTTCAATTTAATAAGCTTAATTGGCATGACTGTAGATTAACAATGTTGCCAAAGCCAATACAAATTTACAAATAAGGTATAATAATAAAGGTATGGAAAGAAAAGAAAAAAAAGTATATATATAATAGATAATTTAAACATATGATATACATCAACAACAACAACATCAATTAAATTGAAAAATAAATATCTAGTATATTTTATATTCATGTGTCGCAGTATTTTTTTGTGCGGCACATGAATTTAGGAAAATAACAAAATAAAAAGAATAAAGAAAAAAGCAGATATTGAGTTACAGGGACTGTAACTGTATCTCTCTCTCTCTCTCTCTCTCTCAATCTCTCTCTCTCTCTCTCTCAGGTGTTTATTTTGTGTCTTTAAAGCAGCGCTGTGCCAGATGTGTTTGTAAAAATTCAGACGTGTTATCAGTCTGAATCACAAAGTGGAGCCACAACAGAGAGGAGATTCCCGTCCTTGCTAACTGAGATGCCTATAGGCTCAAATTCAATTCTGCTATTCTGAAAGTGTGATGAATGAGAAGTCAGCATATACAAGTGAAATGGAACATGGCTTGCTACCAAGTGAGCTTGTTGTACATATTCAACCACACACTACAGGAACCATGACCCCCTAAATAAAGTCATGCTTGCTTATCCCTCGTCATACACTAAGTCCTTATTAGTGAGTGTCAGCAGGTGAACCAAAGAGATAATTTTTATTGTGTTTTTTTTATTTGGAGAATTTTTACAGGCCTATAAAGGTACTGGTGTTTAATATTCATATTTATTTGAGAAAATTGAAAAAAGAAAACAAGTTGTGCAAAAAAGTGAGTGTGTGTCTTTAATATCCTTTTACATCTCTTGACCCCTTCAATTTAATCTGGGGCACTTTGGATAGTCTCAACCCTCAGGCTGGGAACCTTTGCTCTAAGAACTGCCAAAACAAAGAAAGAGACATAAAAAAAAAAAAAAAAATGGTGGGCTGAGTGTGTGCTTGCTTTGCAGGAAATTTAAAACAGCTTCAGGTGATCATGTTTTAATTTTTTTTTCAAATACCTATCAATAGAGGTATTTGAAAAAAAAATATAATTTTTTTTAAAATGTATATAGTGCAACTGCTTTTTGATAACCAATACAGTCAATTGGGAAAAAATGGGAATGGTGGGTTGTGCAATTTATAGGTAGCCTATGCATTTAGTGTATGCTACATAATTCATGTTTTCTTTCAAACATATTTGAATCATGTAGAATTTATTGAATCTTGAGGGATGTAAAGTATACATGTCTCAATCATGTTGAAATGAATGAAAGAAATCATGCATTGTTAACACAGAGCACTGGCACACACTGCACCATTTTCAAGATCTGTGATGGACCTCGGAGCTCTCTGCACCACGAAGATAATTAAAACTTATCAATCAGTCAAAGTTAGAGATGGTCCGTTAAGATGCAATATTTTTAATGAGCTTTTATCCAGTTTATCTGCTGGTAAGCAACTTGAGTTAGTTAATGTTAATGCAAATGTTAGCTACTACTTGCTAGCCAAGCTAACATTAGCCCTCAAATATATTTCAAAAATGTATGTGTTAACAATAATATTACTGAAATGTGTGCAAACCATCTGCTTTTGTAGTTTATAGAATAGTTTTGTTTTATCTCAGGTGACAGCAGAGGAAAGCAGCAGTATAAACTATGCAACTTTTTCCGATCTCTCTCTCTCTCTCTCTCTCTCTCTATATATATATATATATATATATATATATAAACCCAATATCACAAATCACAATCTGCCTCAGAGGGCTTTACAGCATACGACATCCCTCTGTCCTTTGGACCCTCACAGCGGATAAGGAAAAACTCCCCCAAAAGAACCTTTAACAGGGGAAAAAAAATGGTAAAAACCTCAGGAAGAGCAACTGAGGAGGGATCCCTCTTCCAGGACAGACAAAACGTGCAATAGATGTTGTACAGAACAGATCAACATAATACATTTCCAGTAATCCATATGACAAAATAATACACAAAGAGAGACAGAGACAGACAGAGAAATTGAGACAAAGCCAGAGAGAGATGCAAGGCAGACAGCAATTATAATAGCTTACAACAACATTAATTTACATAACAATTTCATAGTAATAATTACAGTAATTGTGGCACAATATGTTGTAGGTATGTATTAATATATGATAGTATATGTATGTGACAATAATCATATGTGTATAATAACAGTACAAGTATGACTAATAATAACGGCAGTAGGAGGCATCAGGCAGGACCACAGCAGCAGAGCCAGGCACAGCTGCGATACGAGTTAACCTGCGAGACAGTAGAGTGCAAAGGCTCCGGAGAAGAAGCCGAGTTAGTGATATGCAGTAGAGCAGAGTTAGCGAGATGCAGTAACAGGACATGAATGTAAGCAAAGGAGAGAGAGAGAAGGAGAGAAGGTGCTCAGTGTATTATAGGAGGTCCCCCTGCAGACTAGGCTTATGTCAGCCTAACTAGGGGCTGGTCCAAGACGAGCCTGAGCCAGCCCTAACTATAGGCTTTATCAAAAAAGAAAGACTTAAGTCTAGTCTTAAATGTGGAGATGATGTCTGCCCCCCTGACCAAAACAGGAAGATGATTCCACAGAAGAGGAGCCTGATAGCTGAGGGCTCTGGCTCCTGTTCTACTTTTGGAGACTTTAGGGACAATGAGTAACCCTGCATTCACAGAGTGCAGTGTTCTGGTGGAATAATATGGCACTATGAGCTCTTTAAGATATGATGGAGCCTGACCATTTAGAGCACTGTAAGTTAGGGGAAGGATTTTAAATTAAATTCTGGATTTTACAGGGAGTCAGTGCAGAGAAGCTAAAACAGAAGAAATGTGATCTCATTTCTTTGTTCCTGTCAGTACATGTGTTGCCGCATTCTGGATTAGCTGGAGAATTTTTTGAGATTTTTTTAGAGCTACCTGATGATAGGGAATTACAATAATCCAGCCTAGAGGTCACAAAAGTGTGGACCAATTTTTCTGCATCTGGGACAGAATAGGCCTAGTTTTTGCAGTACTACGCAGATGAAAGAATGCAGTCCATGAGGTTTGTTTTAAATGGGAGTTAAAAGACTCGATCAAATATTACTCTTTATTATTTTCTTACGGTAGTGCTAGAGGCCAGAGCAATGCCATCCAGACAAAATATATCATCAGATAAAGAACAGTAACTTCAGTTTTGTCTGAATTTAACATCAGAAAGTTGGAGCTCATCCAGGTTTTTATATCTTTAAGAAATGTTTGAAGTGTAGTTAATTGATCTGTTTCTTCTGGCTTTATCGATATATATAATTGTGTATCATCCACATAACAATGGAAATTGATTTCTAATTGTGTTACCTAAGGGAACCATATATAGAGAGTGAACAGAATTGGTCTGAGCATAGAACCTTGTGGAACTCCAAAACACACTTTAGTTCGTAAAGATGATTGATCTTGAACGTGAACGAACTGAAAACGACTGGATAAAAAGGATTTAAACCAGCTTAGTGCAGAACCTTCAAGGCCAATTGAATGTTCCAGTCTCTGCTTCAGACAAAGGACTCGTCTCTGTACTTATTTTACTAGATCTTAGTGCCACATTTGACACAATCGACCATCAAATTCTGCTACAATCAGAAGATCATTTGTAATTTTAACTAGTGCTGTCTCAGTGCTATGATGCACTCTAAATCCTGACTGAAATTCCTCAAATAAATCATTATCGTGGAGAAAGTCACACAGCTGGTCTGTGACTACTTTCTCAGGGATCTTGGAAAGAAAGGGAAGATTAGATATTGGTCTGTAGTTGGGTAACACCTTTGGATCCAGGGTGGACTTTTTTAGAAGAGACCTTAAGACCTTAACAGACTGTGGTACATAGCCTCTTAATAAAGATATACTGATAATGTCTAATATGTAAGTGTTAACTAAAGGTAAGACTTCCTTAAGTAGCCTAGTTGGGATGGGGTCTAAGAGACACAGTGATGACTTGGATGAAGAAATCATTGAGGTCAATTGTTGAAGAGAAATCGGGGAGAAGCAATCTAAATATGTATCAGCACTTATAGCTGTGTTTGAAGTCAGATTGGTACTGTTTGAGGGCAGGAAGTCATCAATTTTGCCTCTAATAGTTTGAGTTTTGTCATTAAAAAAGCTCATAAAATCATTATTGCTAAGGGCTAAAGAAATACAAGGCTTAATAGAGCTGTGACTCTCTGTCAGCCTGGCTAAAGTATAAAGTATGTATATATAAAAATATATATATATATTTTTAAATAGATATGTGGTGTTCCTCCAGCCAAGGGAATTGATTGACTTTTGCTTTAAGTGATGCTCCAACTCTTCATAGCAGTGGTGAGTGTTAGTCATGTTAAATCAATTTGTTTTATTTTAAACTGCATTTTAAGGTGATACATTATACACTTGGATGGGTTATCCTAGATTTACATAAGTGAAAAATATTCTGATTTCTCTAGTGCTTCATCAAATGCTTCAAAGTGTGGGAAAAATACAACTATTTTTATCATCATTTTTGTATTGTATAGATAATTAAAATTGGATAGAGTTAAATAGATAGTACTTAAAATAGGATGTTGCAGCCACAAAACAAACAATTCAAAAAGTAAATGATATTTAAAACAAGCACAATCATATTAAAATTAAAAGTAATCAAAAAATTAGGACAAGACACACTAAGGTGTAAAATTATTTGGCAATTTACCTGTCAATACACATCAATTTGATCTTAGTTCACAACTTTGATGACAGCTTAACTGGTGTTTCATACTTTGCCTGCCTTACTGACTTGCTGCTGTACTGTATTTGCATGTCTGTTAATATTCTTGTTTTCAGATAAATGCTGAATTTGTGTATTACTAGTGCAGTACAGCTGTGCATTCTGACAAGCTCCTCTGAAGATAATGGTAACGAGAGGACAGATAGGTAAAACACTAGAGAGCATTACAGCACCCATGGCTCAGGTAAGAATGCATTCTGAAATCATATTATTGTTGTGTTGTTGTCCACATTGCTTACACATTAGTATGAAATAAGGATTCTAACAAAATAAACTTTTATGCTTCTCTGTCTCAGGATGATGATGTTGATTTAGGATGAGAAGCACATGACTTACATATATGGCATGCGTCTAATTTATAAAGGGTCATGATTTTAAGGTTTTTATGTTTCTTTTTTGCAGTTATGGAAACCAAATAGAACAAATCAAACCACCATTCAAAGGCAATATGGTAGGCTAATGATCTTGGGTTTTCAAAAATGGGTCAGCCATTTACTCAAGAGAAATATATTTAGAATATTTCATCTTTTATATGACTTGATATTCAAATGTGAATGGCCAAATCTTTATTTACAAGGCAAATAGGTAAATATATCTTGAATGTGAAACATCAGGGATCAAATGCCTTAAAATATAGTTGTTTTTTTGTTGTTGTTGTTTTTTAGTCTGTCAATATAACACTCAAACACCATTCCTCATGTCCATACTGGCTTGTTTTGGTTTTTCTACAATCTAATGAAAAATGTCTGATTTTTGTATTATTTTTTTAAATGACACAATGTCAACACTTAAATCAGTTGTTATGGTTTATTGACTAATTTAACCTATTACTTAGGTTGTACAGCTTTTTGAGATATGAAGCATTTGAAGCTAGATACAAAAAATACGATCACAATAAGCAAAAATACTGATGTTGGCTCTATTAGACCATTTCTATTACAGATTAATTTATTAAAGAATTTAAAGAAAAATCATTAAAGGTAAAAAATTATAAGCAAAGCATTTCTCCACTTTTGGATGCTTGAAACAATTAGCCCTGACATTATGCTTCATAATGCTGACCACCACTGGAATGCCTTTTTATTGTAAATTTATAGCTGTTGAAATTATTGCATAGAAACTGTGAAATGGTAATCTAAATGTGAGGACATTACTATGAGAGGAGATCAGTAAATTTAATCAGCAAGACAGGAAACATTTTGTCATTTAGTCTTAAAAGACAACTGTGGTTTTATTTAAACTTCTTTCTAAAGAATACTCCGTGAGTAGAATGAATGAGGGGATTTTCTCTTATGTGCTCCCTTTATGGTCGCCCCCACACGACAACCAGCCACAGATGGACATCGCGGCTCGCCCTCCTCACGTTTTCTCACGTTAAATTGGTCTAGCTGAAGTGTACGCTTGGAGACGATGAGCGAGAGCTCTTTGGGGGATCCTGGACCAGGCGATGAGGCCACCCGGGACTGGTCAGACCGAGCGGGGAGAGTGAGACAGAGAGAGAAGGAGACAGAGAGAGAGTGTGTGTATAAGTGTGTGTGTACATCCTATTATCTGCGTCTCCTCAGCATTTTGTGAAGGAACCAGATGGGGTCCATTCACACCACTCTGAGTTCTGGAGGCTCCCTGCAGCCACTTCTTGTTATCTTTTGTCACCAATCAAGTGCCATTTTCTCCCTCCTCCCTCCTTTTTCCTTCTTCTTTTCCTCCCTTCTCTCTGCCTCCATTTGGGGCCGCCAGTGTGCACAGTTGACTTTTGTCATTTTACCTCAATAGAAACCTTTGTAGAATGTCTAACTTATATGGAAGACCTTTAGGCTGCTAAAGATACACACTGTGGTGGATTAGATTTGGAGTGCTTTTTATATTATGTAAGGTCCTATTTTTTTTGGGACTGTCATTTCCTGGGTGTAAATATTGCCTTTTTTTTTTTTTTAATTTCACATGGATGTTGCCTGACAAAGACCTAGATGGATGTTTCATTACCACATTAAAGTGTTGAGAGTTTGCCCTTTTCAGTGTGTGGACTACCTCTGCCTTTTCTAGTTATACCATGTTTACAAAGTCCTTAAGGGTAAAATGAGTAATACCTGAAGAAGAAGCAGGAACTAGCATGTCAGCTGTCTACTACTGGGACCACAGAAATACAAATATAAAAATAAAATGATAGTTTTCAGTTACTATTCTGCAATAGAAATGGTAAGTCAGGGCTACATTAGCCATATTTGCTTGTTGTGATGTAATTTCTGGGAGCGTCTTCAAATGTTTCATATCCTTAAAATCTGTACAACATAAGCTAAAAGGTTATATTTAAATTGTATGATTAAAAAAATGAAAATCAGACATGATTTTTCATCAGATTTTGAAAATTTATAACACAAAACATATTTATCCAAAAGACATTTAAATTTAGAAACAAACAAAATATTCCCTAGCACCCCATTAGTTATTTGAACTATGTACACTATTTAATATTTGAGATTTCTATGGGCAGAATAATACTGTGATAAATTCATAAAACAGTTTTTTAAACCACATGTAATGTAGCGCAATGATGTTGTTAGGAGTATACAACGTAATGACACTGAAAACAGAAACCTTTGCTTTCTGCTGCAAAAAAGAATAAATGATCTTGCTATTATGTTTTTTATTTTACATCAGTATATGCTGGATTACACAAATAATGATCTCCCATTACAAGGAAATTCCAGCATAATTCCAGCAAAATGCTATGTTTGCATGGCATGTAAGATAAGGTAAGATGATGTAATGATGACATGGAAGACAGAAGCCTGCGTTTCCTGCTGCGAAAAGACTAAATGCTCTAACTATTGTGGTTTCTATTTTACATCTATAAATACTGGATTATGGAAATGGCGATCTTTTGCGACCATTATGGAGAAATACTGGCGTAATTATGGCAAAATACCACGTTGCTTGGCACATAAGGCAAGGTAAGTCATGTCATGACATGATGAGGGAGAAGATAAAAGGCTGCTGCAAAAATAATTAATGTTCTAGCTATTGTGGTTTTTATTTTAGATCTGTTTAAACAGAATCATGCAAACAACAATCTCCTGCAGCCATCCATGGGTTAATAAATAAAAACATATAAATATATAGAAACGAAAGAAAAACTAGTGAACAGTAAAATCGACCAAGAACAGGAAAAAAACATTGCACCATGTTATCTTTGATAAAAGGGTTCAAGATTTCCTTGGAATCTTTGTTCTCTCTCCATGAGAGAGAGTATTTCAGTTTCTCGGCTTTTATATTATATGGAACTTCCTAAATCCAAAGATCACATGTGGAGACATATACTTGCAGTTCAGTAGAATTAAATATCTGGCCAGTGAAACTGTGAAGGCCAGGACTCGCTGTATCATGACAGAGAGTTATGGAGTAATGGCCTAATTATAAGCCTGGCCTATAGTTTCAGATATGTTCCACCAAAACGTTATTAACTTGGCACAAGACCAGATCATGTGGATGAGATTCACAGGGGGTAGCAGAGTCCTGCACTGGGTCGGGTATCCGACGGGTACATAATGTATATATACATTTGTGCAGCCGGTAAAAACAAAATTATAGTTTTTTATTTTTCAGAATAAAACAAATGAAAAAGATGTGCAGTATATGTGTAATATTTTGACATTTAGATCACTATTATCAAGCTGCAATTCCTTTTATTTTGAAAGTCAGAGACACAAGTTGAATCTTTGACCCCCTCGTCACATTCATCACCGACGCGTAGGAGTAGGAGTTATTGGTTATTAAAAACAAAGCCAACTGCTAACTAACAACAGGACAAAAATACACAAAACTTGACCAAACAGCTGAAACTCTATGAGCCAGTCAAAAATAATCACTGCTATGTCATAATTTTAATGAGGTGTCAGCCTCAGGGCTTGACATAAATGCTTGCCCAGGGCAGGTAAACTCTGTGTTGGGGAAAGTGGAACTTCTCATGCAGTTGTTGGTTTGGGCAAGTGAAAAATAAATGTGATCTCTAATGCCATGTTATCTTACAAATCAACTAGTTAAGCTACGTGCACAAGTCTGTCTCATTTCCAAAACACTGAAACATCTGGCATACTGGACTCTGTAGACGTTAACTCTGGGGCTGTCAATGTCATACACAACATGTTGCTATTGTTAGGTATCTCTAAAATACTGCAAAAGCCAGCTGATGTGCTACTGTCTTGTGCAATCGTATCCCTCTTAGATGGTTTATAATCCAGCCTTTAACTGTGGTATCTTTTTGAAGACCTTTTCAAATATCACAATGATGAATTCGACACTGACTGCCTTCTTTGATTATCTGTCTTTTTTTCTGTGTTGAAAACAATAGTCAGTATTAGCCATCCATCAACTAGCAGTCTAAAAGAAACATTGCAAGTTCAGTATCAAACTTTATCTCTTGACTCACCAAGAGCTGTTTTCAGCTGTAGAAAGTCATACTGACATTTAACGTTACTGTATTTGCTTCTTTGTAGCATATCTAACTTTGCCACTGAACATTGTTTTTTTGTGCCACTAACTAAGGCTGTAGCTCTACTTCTTCTCGTGTGTTGGGCTGGCAGACTGGACGCTAAAAAGACTCACTATCTCCTCACGGGGTACAAGTGGTATTACAAAACAGGACCAGCTGTATCAATTAATCAAATTTTAAAAAAAACATAAACTTAATCCTTGGAGGATGAACCAAAATGTTTATTGTGACCCAATGACCTTTCCTGTAGCATCAAGTCTAAATGTTTTACTTGTACATGAGAATTATCAAAATTTGATGTGATAATACGCAATTAAATTTCCTGACCACATAAACACAGGGTTCGTACTGGATGCAGAAGTGCCCTGATTTGTCAATTCATGCGCAGCCGCCCGTCAGCAGTCGCCTGGCTGTTCACAACAGAAGCGCATTTCTCTGTGCTAGTCAGTGAGCAATTCTGCTCTCTGCACTGTTTAAATCACATGTAGAGTTCTGTCTCTGTCTGTGTGTTTTCTTGCCAGATCTGCTCTTGGCTCATGGAAAAAAACAGACCAGACGCCAAAACTATCGCTGCAGATCGCAAGCAGACCAGGATGGTCAGCACTGCATCCAGTTTAAACAGCCCAATCAGCTAACATGGGCACGGAAAGCAGACGGGCAATGTTCCATGGAAAATCAGTGCACCTCGCGGTGCTTCTGCATTCATTGTGAACCCAATGTAAGGTTGCCCATTTGACTGTGAACTCCTTTAGGGCCACCCTCTGGCCAAAATGTTAACTTTGGGCACACAGCCCAGTATCGCTTGCTACCATGTCCAGATACTGTAAAACTAAATGATTAAAACATATTTTAGGAATTAACTGTTAAAAACCATGATTGAAGATTGCCTATAATTTTGTAGAATTGCCCAATATCAATTGTATGTCTGAAATACTTTCTACCAGATGTACTCATTGAACAGTTGATTGTCTGCTTTTATTATGCTTCTATGCTTTTCTTAATTTCGCATGTTTTTTGAGTCATACATGTGTTATGTGTTATGTATTATATATTGCGACACAGGTTGGTGAACTCTTGAAAACCCCAAATAAAACAAAACCCTGTGTTGTTTTGATGATTGTTATGAACATTATAAAGCTTTGTCTTCTTTTATGGAAGGATCAGATTCTTTCTGTTGATTCTTTTTCAAATGACTGTAAACAATGCCTCTGCCTGATGAATGGAAATCAGAACATTTTAAAGAAATACCTTGACAAAAGAGCTAAAGAAGAGAGGCATTCACATAGAAGTGTAAATACTCAGTGAGTGAATGTAAAAAGTCTGTATCACCACACTAAATGTCGATGTTGGTGTGCATGAGAGAGTGACAAAATGTGCACTGTTGGAGTATATTGTACTAAATGTGAGTGTTTTGATCGACCCTCCTGACTAATCAGAGCTCATTGTTTTACATGGCAGAGAGCGAAGGCTGTGTGATTGCTGTGATTATCCTGAAACCAGAGGAGAAACAGAACTTGACAACCCATAACGGCCTCGCCTGGAGGAAAGAGGAAGACCACCACCATTATTAAAAATGCAATCCTCATCATCACCACCATCATCATCTTTTTATTCCTCTTCATCACAGTCATCATCATCAGCTGCTCACCATTTCCATTATGATGGTCACCTTCTTTTCCATCACATTTAGCTTAGCACCAAAAGTTAAGCTAGGTTCGACTCTTGATGGATGATGCTATATTGTTTGCAGGACCTCTTTTTGGTAAGGATCCAGGCAGTTCAGTCTCAATAAAATGACTGAAGAGTTGCAGAGTTTTTTTTCACAATGCTGGCGTCACACTCAGCGTCTTTTTTCAGAATGCTCCATCTTTTTTGTGTAGCTGCTGCAAGCGCTTTAAGTTGAAAATCTCTTAACTTTTCAGGAAGGCTCCAGTGATGTCAATGCCACTTCTTTAGCTCGGCTACTGTCTACTACTTGGTTTTTTTGGGAACCAGCGGACACTGATGTTCTTGATGAGTGTTGTGCTTCTATCATTGTCAGTTTTAAAAGCTCAAAGTTAACTGTACCAGCCCTTTATTAATGTAGCAATATTTTAGCTACCTGCCTAATATTGTTGTCATAGAAACAAAACCCATGCGCAGCACGTCATTCAAAAAGCACTGCTCCCCAGCACCATGGGCGATCGCTTTTCTATCCAAAAAAAAAAAAAAAAAAACGTGAGTGGAACACAGACCCTTAAGAGATACAAAGACAATCGTGTGAGTGGTCCAGGTTACCACTTCCATTAATGGCTAAATGTTTGTGTTTGTTTCCCCTACATCAGCATATAAAAGAGGAGGGGAGGGTAACATCTGTGAGTTAGTAGATTCACAGAATCAGAATCAGCTTTATTGGCCAAGTACGTGTGTACATACAAGGAATTTGGCTCCGGTAGGCTTTGCTCTCAATGTACAAGTATTTACATAAGTACTAAAAATTAAATAACAAGTGTAAAATGCAAAATATACAAATATACAAGAAATTGTTCAAATATACATCAATATAAAATATAAAAATATGAAAAAATACACTCAGGGTGCGAGTGTTGTTTGTTCTGCCACCCTGTGACTGTTAGGAGTTCATCAGAGCGACAGCCTGGGGGAAGAAACTATCTTTGTGACGGGTAGTTTTGGCGAACAGTGCTCTGTAGCGCTGACCAGATGGGAGGAGTTTTAACAGCTTGTGTCCGGGGTGTGAGGGGTCTGCAGAGATGTTCCCTGCCTGTTTCCTGACCCTTGACCGGTACAGGTCCTGGATGGAGGGAAGATCAGTCCCAATAATCCTCTCTGCACATCTGATTGTCCGTTCCAGTCTGTTCCTGTCCAGTTTATTGGCGGAGCCAAACCAGACGGTGATCGACGTGCAGAGAACAGATAGGATTATGACAGTGTAGAACGTGATCAGCAGTTCCTGAGGCAGGTTGAGCTTCCTGAGCTGTCACAGGAAGTACAGCCTTTGCTGGGCCTTTTTCCATACAGTGTCTATGTGGGAGGTCCACTTCAGGTCCCGAGAGATTGTGGTACCCAGAAACTTGAAGGTGTTCACAGTTGACACTGTGCTGTTGAGGATGGTGAGGGGGGGCAGTGTCGGGGGGCTTCTCCTGAAGTCCACAGTCATCTCCACAGTCTTGAGCGGGTTCAGCTCCAGGTGGTTCTGACCACACCAGAGGACCAGCTGCTCCACCTCCTGTCTGTATGCAGACTCATCACAGTCCCATATTAGAGCGATGACCGTGGTGTCGTCCGCAAACTTCAGGAGTTTCACAGAAGGGTCCCCTGAGGTGCAGTTCTTGGTATACAGGGAGAAGAGCAGTGTGGAGAGGACACAACCCTGGGGGGCACCAGTGCTGATGGATGGAGCTACTGTTACAGCTTGACTAGACCATTTAATTGGATTACTGTCCTTGTCCCAGTATACAAACATGGGAGGGAAATCGATTTAATGACCAAAGTACGTCAGACTGCGCTATGATAGGTGGCGATAGTTTGTTAGATTACAGACAAGGAAGTACAGTAAAGACTAGGGCTGTCAAAAATAAAGCCAGTCATTTTGAGTTATTAATCACCAAAAAATAACATTAGAAAAATTAATGCTGATTAATTGTGTTCTGTGGTGCCCTTTAACCCAGTACATCATTAAAGGCCACAGTGGCTTTGTAACATGATAGAAGCAGATGAGACAACGCTGCTTTGCCCCGTGAATGGAACATTTACAGTTAAGAAATGCCCAGATGGAATTTTTTTTACCATTGGCGTACTTAAAGCCTGAAGCATTTAGCAGCAAATCTGGAGGTCCGAGGCTGGCACTAGCTGCCAGGACCTGTGACCGACTAACTAACTCCCTTGCAAAATGGATTGCAGTGGACTGCAGGCCAGTTTGGATGGTAGAGGACAGGGGGAAAATTGTATCCAAGATCCAGCAGCTTTACTATGACACATCTGCCAAAATTCATTTGAATTATTTTTTTTTAAACCCAACAAAAACTTGATGTATGTGATTAACTTTGATCAATTAATCACAAAACATACAATTACTTAATTATTTTTTTAATTGCTTGAAAGCGCTATCAAAAACATTACCCAGGCATGTTTCCTTTTCTCATTGTAATTCAATTCAATTCAGTTCAATGCAGTTTAACAGAACATTATTTATACTGAAGGAAATTCTTGTTTTGATTGTCTTATTTCTTATTTTGAGTGTCTCTCAACCTGTATTTGCTGTTGTAAATCAGTACTCCAATCATTCTTTCATTTTCTGTGATAGAAAGCAATGCTTGCAGTGCACACAATTTTAAAAAGGCTTTGCTAAATGTCTATTATGACTGAAAAGGAAAACCCATAAGTATGATATAGCCCAGACTGCGATTTTGGTGTCCATGTTCTCATCACTTCTAATCACTGGTACTAAATTGACCAGTTGGACAAATTGACTTATTCATTAAAGGTCCTCTTATTAGGCAGCTTTCAGCAACAAGTTAAGCAGCTGCCAAGAACAAATAGACAAAGGATCAGCATGGCACACTTACAAATGTAGAGCTGAGAAAAATCACACTGAAGACATTTAAATACATGTGAGCTGATCTGTGAAGTTTAGACAGTTTGGAGCAGCTAAGCCTTAGTCAAAACAGATTAAAGGTCAGGGAACACTTATAGAGAGGGTAAGAACATGAAAGTGTAATACTGTGTATAGTGTCACAAATACATTAAGTGTGTGTTTAGCTGTATGAAGCGAGGGGGGTGGCGGTGGTGGTGGGGTTGGTGCGTCCAAGCCTGGCATCCTGTTTCTCCAGCGAGGTGTTAACCGAGTGAGAAACGTGGCGCCCAATAGGACGACTGGCTCGCCTCCACCTCCTCCCACCAGTGCCACCCTCTTCTTCATCTGATGTGTCAAAAAAAAAAAAAAAAAAGAAGTGAGGAGCGGCTAGCGGGGTCACCAGGGAGTACAGTCAGACACTGAGGATTTACACAGCACTACTGCAGGGAACAAACACACTGTGTATTTGTATGCATGTACAGATATCCTGATTTTCTGAAAAGATACAGCACTCAATTTTCCTGGGGTTAGTGCATATGTATGTGTGTGCTCCTACTCTTGTTTAGACCATTGCACAGGATAAGCATTTAGATTTAACCTGCTGAACTATGCTTTTCCTACTTTGTTTACCATTTAGCATTGGAAATTATCTAGTTCCAGCATTTCACCTCATTGAAGCAATACAATGCTTGTACTGAGAGGAACACTGAAACCCCCAGTTACATCAAACTAAATTATTCTAGGGGTTGTATGCATATTTATAGATGCCTCTGAAATTTAACTAGATATGTTTGGTATCTTAAGTAATTTAGGAATGTATGAGAGAATACAGGCAATGTGAAAAGAAACCCTCTGCCTTAATTTTGTTTAGGTAGGACTTTGAGAATTCTGACGTCAAAGTCAAAATTTGTCATTTGAATTTAAAAATAAAAGTCAAAATTGTGATTTGTTTTTGAAAGTTAAGATTTTACCATCAATCTAAAAATTTGGATTGAAAATTCAGTTTGGCTGACATTTTGACTTAAATCACAGAATTATAATTTTAATCTCAGACCCTTTACTTTATTCTCAGGACTGTAAGAATAATGTGTTTTTTCTCAAGTCGTCACATATCTAGGTATCCTCTTACATCTGCTGTTGATGTTCTGGGATGCTGCAACCAACGCCGGATCATCAACAAAAGCACACAAATAGGTTTACAAAAAAACCTCATGGTTTGGCTCTACATTCATACAGGACGTGAACAGCAGTCCCCAAGATGAAAGTCTGGGGTTTGTAGGAACCAACCCACTGCCCCTCACGTCCACCTTACAGGGACTTTCCAGCTCCCTATATTATATCGTTAGCAGTAGTGTTTCAACCTGATGCCATCCAGTGGTGTATCATACTGCCACGACAGGTAGTGTCTGGCCACCCAGTGGTGTACCATATTACTGCGAAAGCTTCCGTTCAGCCACATTAGAAACTGTCACTGCCCGACCACGTATTATACCAGTGTGAAAGGTCTGACACAGAGGCGATTTCTCTAAGACTGCAAGGGAAGCTCAGCTTCCCCTAAAATGTCAAAAATTAAATGGTCAAATATGTATGGTTGTGTTAACATTTCATTGACTACAGATGCGTTAAAACACGTTCATCTCGAAGACGAGTTCGTTCAGAATCAGCTACTTATCGATGTTGTTGACTTCAATCAATCAATCAATCAATTTTATTTATAAAGCCCAATATCACAAATCACAATTTGCCTCAGAGGGCTTTACAGCATACAACATCCCTCTGTCCTTAGGACCCTCACAGCGGCTAAGGAAAAACTCCCCAAAAAAACCCCTTTAACGGGGAGAAAAAAATGGTAGAAACCTCAGGAAGAGCAACTGAAGGAGGGATCCCTCTTCCAGGACGGACAGACGAGCAATAGATGTTGTACAGAACAGATCAATATAATGAATTAACAGTAATCCATATGACACAATGAGACATAAGGAGAAACAGATATTATATTAATAATATGATTATATATGTATGTGACAATAATGATATGTGTATAATAGTCCAGGTATGACTAATAGTAACAGCAGCAGTGGGAGGCATCAGGCAGGACCATGGCAGCAGCACAACCACGACACATCATCCAGGCACAGCTGCAGTACGAGTTAACCTGCGAGACAGTGGAGCACAAAGGCTCCGGAGAACAAGTCGAGTTAGTGACATGCAGTAGGGCTGGGTTAGAGAGATGCATTAACAGGACATGAATACTAGCAAGGGAGAGAGAGTGAGAGAGAGTGAGAAGGAGAGAAGGGGCTCGGTGTATTATAGGTGGTCCCCCGGCAGACTAGGCCTATGTCAGCCTAACTAGGGGCTGGTCCAAGACAAGCCTGAGCCAGCCCTAACTATAAGCTTTATCAAATAGGAAAGTCTTAAGTCTAGTCTTGAAAGTGGAGATGGTGTCTGCCTCCCGGACCGAAACAGGAAGCTGATTCCACAAAAGAGGAGCCTGATAGCTGAAGGCTCTGGCTCCTGTTCTACTTTTGGAGACTTTAGGGACCACAAGTAACCCTGCATTCTCAGAGCGCAGTGTTCTGGTGGGATAATAGGGCACTATGAGCTCTCTAAGATATGATGGAGCCTGATCATTCAGAGCTTTGTAAGTTAAGAGAAGGATTTTAAATTCAATTCTGGATTTTACAGGGAGCCAGTGCAGAGAAGCTAAAACAGGAGAAATATGATCTCGTTTCTTAGTTCCTGTCAGTAGACGTGCTGCCGCGTTCTGGATTAGCTGGAGAGTTTTCAGGCACTTATTAGAGCTACCTGATAATAGAGAATTACAGTAATCCAGCCTCGAGGTAACAAACGCATGGACCAATTTTTCAGCATCTTTTAGTGACAGGATAGGCCTTCTTGTGGAACCTTCTCATACATTCCCGTAGCGCAGTTTTCTCATACGGTCTATGGCATTTGTCTGTAGAAGCTGAGCGTCCATGCACTTCAATGGGACTGCATGAAACAGTTTTTTTCATTGCCTCAAAACTCGATGGTCATTGGATAAATGCCACGATTTTGTCCCGCCCCTGGACGCTCAGCGTCTCTGGGGGTGAATGGAGCTGTGGGCGGGCCTCAGCCAGGCTGGACGCTGAGCTTCCACATGATGATTGGAGGATCAGTCGAAAGGCTGAATCCCGTTTTGATTGACAGCTATTTGGATATATACACCGTCACTTGACAGCTCAGCTCAGTCCCATCACGGATTTTGCAGGTGAAGTCGAAAGACAAACTGAAACCCATTTGTTGGTATTTGCTTGGTGAAATTACTTGTTCATTTCTTACACTCTAAATAAAACACACTCATAGTATTTCCTTGTTTCAGTTTAACATAATTTCAACATTTCCTTGTTGGAGTTTAATATCATTTTGGAGGGCAGAATTTACATATTAATAAATTGACAAATTTTATGATGTAAGCCGACAATGAGCTTCCCCTCTCTGAAAGACCAGCAGCCGCCCCTGGTCTGACACTAAAATCACTGACAACTGACAAAAACTGAGGATTTCAATTTGAGAATGGGCTGTTTTTTTCCTTATATGCTCCTGAGAATATTTAACAAATCTTGACTAGTGTTCAGAATGAAAGTGTCACACACACTGGCCATGTCTTCGCATTTGATAAGCAAAAGTTCATGTTCATAGCACACAGCTGACACGATCCAACGAAACAGCCATAAGAAGAAGTCAGGAAGTAGTACAGAGTGATAAAGTTGTTGCTTTTAAGATAGGAAAGTGGTTTGCATCGGGTGCATCCAAACCTATGATGCACTCATGACATCACCGGTGGAAGGGGTAAAATGGTAAACAAAGTCAAACAAAAGGCAGAAGGCCTGAGTGCACTGAAAGTGTCTGATGTTTCAATTTCGGAGTGTCAAATGAGGACTCAGCAACCACAGCTGTTTTTCTGCAGCTGCAGTACCTGTTTGGAGAGAGCCAAAGAGGAATAATTTTTTTTTTTTTAATTAGTTAAAAAAATAAATTATTAATTCATTATTAATATTAATAATTCATTATCAATAGTACAAACTTGTGCCTGAGAAATACTGCTGGTCCAGTGGTGTTGAAATTCCATATAATGTTACTCGAATAGAACTGTATAGAAAATGAATGGAGGTATCTATAATAAACACATTTTTGCCTGAATAGCTCTCTTCCTAAATTACTGCAGGTTCTGTGGTCTTGGCATTTCAGATTGATGCCTGCAGTGCTTCGGAGGAGCGCCAATGTTGTGCATCAACTGAGGTGCATCAGTTATCACTTTTAGTGCATTTCGGCACTGTGTTTATCAACGCACATCAGACACTGCTGGAATGTGTTTCTCTTCAGAATTTTATCAGAAGTCTCAAAAATATTGATTTTAATCTTAACAATGATCTTATTCAATTTATTGTTAAATGTCTTTATCCCCAGAATTCTGAATTCAGAGCTCTTTTCTCCAGGCTCTTAAACTGTCATAAACTTTTTGTACGTTTTCCTACAAAATGTAATGCACACAAATACGTAAATATCCCACATAATCTTGAGCCAATTATTTGTTCATAGCCCATATATTTTGGAAAGCTCATGTGCAATCATGTGACCAATGAACTGATGGGAGTAAAGAAGGAAGTGGTCCTGAGCTGTCTCATAAGAAGGCAGGTTGTGGGGGTGGATGGATCACAAAACCACAGCCTTTCCCCAGGAGATGTGTGTTCAGAACCGTGGGAACTTTAAGTGAACTTTGAGTCATTTTAAGGTATGTCCTTTCCCACACCAAATCACAGTAACTAATCTTGCCTAAACCTAACCTCCATAACTCAAAGAAGACCTATTGTGCTTATTTTCAGGGTCATATTAATATTAGTATGTAATATTGGGGTGTAGTGGAATAGATTTATGTGCTTTAATGTTCAAGAAACACATTATTTGTCTTATACTGCCCATTGCTGCAGCACCTCTGTCTGAAATGTTGTTTGGGCTTATGTCCCGCCTCCCTGGCAGCCCAGTCTGCTCTGATTGGTCAGCTCGCTCAGTCTGTTGTGATTGGAACAACACTTGGAGTGTATATTGGAAACGTCATGCTCCTTACCTTAGCTGAATTTCCCCCTCGGAGACTGCGTGAGCTGCTAAAAACACCGCTGTGGCTAAGCTAACAACAGCGGCCATTCGCACTCATCAGTTTGAGTGAAGAAAAATGAGCCGCTGGACTCTGACTCTCCTTCGCAACAAAGACTGGAGCAGGAAATTTCACAGTGGTAAGTTTTTTATTTTGTAGCAGGCTTATATTCCTGCTTTAACTGTAACTTATCTCACATTATGGTAGTAACTGTATGTCTGTCCTCTGACTTAAGTTGAAAACATCTACTGCAGAGGACAAAAGGTTTCTTTATTAATTACTAATAAAATTAACACCAACAGTAGCACTCAGCTGTTATATGCAGTGGTGTAAGGCATAACTCCTGTCAACTGATTTGGTAGATGCGAGCATGATCCCCCCGTCCTAACGGATTTTTCAGGGCACCTGCTGCAGGTGGATAGGGCCTAATACCTTACATACAAATACCATACAGAGAGAGACAGTGGTGGTATAATGGGGGTCTGGGGGTCCTCCCCCAGGAAATTTTGGATGTGGTAGATGTGATTTCCCGCATTCTGGTGGGTTTAGGGGCAGCATTCTGGAGATGGGCAATACCTACATTCATCCAAAGCCACCCTGACTTGCAGGGCCTTCACAAGTGAAACTACATTCAGCTCAGAGTGACTGAACTAGTTAAAACCAGAAACTAGGACTTGCCTATGTGGCATATAGCCTGTTACTTTATAGACACAAGATCCATTTTGGATTTAAAGAAAAATTCATGATTGAAATGGTTGAATATATTTTGATTAAAATCCAACTAAAATATTATTTTGGGAAAAATAATTGCATTTGGAGAGCTTTGTCTAACCTCTCCAAATGCCTTTACATGCTCTCACAAAACATATAAGAAACTAAAAGCAAAGTTGTTTAAGATTATTTTTTTGGGCGTTTTGCCTTTAATTTATAGGACAGCCAAGCGTGAGAGGGGGGAGTGAGAGAGGGAATAACATGCAGCAAAACATCGTGAGCTGGAGTCGAACCTGGGGAGCTGCAGCAATAGCCTTCATTCACAGGGCACCCGCTCTATCCACTACACCACTAACACCTCCAAATCAGAATCAGAATCAGAAATACTTTACTGATGTCTAAGGGGAAATTGTTGCGTTACAGGTGCTCATTACAAGTGTAGAAAGAAGTATCATATAGTGCAATTAGAAGTGAAAATATAAGAAAATATAACAATATTATTTACAAAAATATATATAGTAACCTAACAACATTATATATAGTGACCTAAGATACAGAATGGAAATAAGAAAAATTAAGCATTACGTACATTATCTTTACATAGCATTGTAAAAAGAAATGTTGTATGACGGTAGAGTTACTGCACAAGTTAAATTATTGCACAGGTAATAATACAGTTAGTTATTGCACGGGTTATTATGTTAAGAAGAACTGTGGAATAAATATGTAATAATTTACTGATTGAGTTGGTGACAGTGGGTGAAACAGTCCAAGGGCCACTCAGAGGGGGGGGTTGTACAGTTTGATGGCCACAGGCAGGAATGATTTCCTTTGGTGCACAGTGGTACATTTTGGTGGTATGAGTCTCCCACTTAAAGTACTCTTATGCCTGACCAGCACATGGTGGAGTGGGTGTGAGACATTGTCCAAGATAGTTTGCAGCTTAGACAGCATCCTCCTCTCTGACACCACCATCAGAGAGTCACACTCCATTCCCACAACGTCACTGGCCTTGCAGATCGGTTTGTTGAGTCTGTTGGCGTCCGCCACCCTCAGCCTGCTGCCCCAGCACACAACAGCATAGAGGATAGCACTAGCCACCACAGACTCATAGAAAATCCTGAGCATAGTCCGGCAGATGTTGAAGGACCTCACTCGCCTCAGTAAATAGAGACGGCTCTGGCCCTTCCTATAGACAGTGTTCTTAGCCCAGTCCAGTTTGTTGTCAATGTGTACCCCCAGGTACTTACAGTCCTCTACAATGTCCACACTGACCCCCTGGATGGAAATTGGGGTCACCAGTGTCTTGGTCCTCTTCAGATCCACAACCAGTTCCTTTGTGTTTGCCACGTTGAGCTGCAGATGGTTCTGCTCACACCATGTGACAAAGTTATCCACAGCAGCCCTGTACTCATCCTGATCACCCTTGCTGATACATCCAACTATGGCAGAGTCATCAGAAAACTTCTGAAGATGGCAGGTCTCAGTGCAATAGCTGAAGTCCGTGGTGTAGAGGGTGAAGAGGAAGGGAGAGAGGTCAGTCCCCTGCAGGGCCCCGGTATTGCTGACCACTCTGTCAGGCACATAAGCCTCTTTTACACAGGAATTGCGCAAATTTGCAGGAAAGCCCAATCTCTCTTCTTTCCGCATTGGCAGTATAAAAACAAAATCGGGGAGGGTGGCAAATTGCCGCCTGTCTTCTTGTGTTTATACAGAATGTGCCTTTTTCGAGGCAATGCGGGGCGTGAGCTAGGAAAAGAACGTGCAGCTCAGCGTGTGACGTAAACAGTGACGTACCGAGGAAAGCCGCGGCTGGTCAGTCCTTCGGCGATTCTCTTGTACATCGGCCCGTCCTTCACGTTCCTGTCATCCGATGGTTAATAGCCTCCTCATTAGCGAGGGCAAGGAGGGCGCGCAATTCTTCTCTCCCCAGTTGCTCATCTTCTGCTTTGCGTCTCCTTAGTGCTGCTAGATACTCATTCCTGCTATCAGCTGTTTCCGGGTTTGAAGTCCACGCCAGTGGGTCGAACGTGCGATGTCATCAACAGCCCCTCCCACAAGTCATCAACAGCCCCTACTGAGGCAGAAGGCCGCCTCGCTCTGTTTATACTAAAACTGTTCCGCCGATATGACTACCCTACAAGGCGGAAAATTGGGCGCCTCAGATAAACTCGCCAATCCGGCTCTGTGCGTGTAAACGCTTGCAGCTGGCCGGCAAATCGGCCGAACATTCGCGGAAAATCTGGTAGTGTAAAAGGGGCTATAGTGTTGCAAGCGCACGTACTGTGGTCTGCCTGTCAAGTAGTCTACAATCCAGGACACCAGAGGGGCATCCACTTGCATTGCTGTCTGCTTGTCACCCAGTAGAGCCGGACGGATGGTGTTGAACGCACTGGAGAAGTCAAAAAACATGACTCTCACAGTACTCGCCGGCTTGTCCAGTTGGGCGTAGATGCGTTGAGCAGGTAGATGATGGCATCCTCCACTCTAAGTCGGGGCTGGTAGTTGAACTGGAGGGGGTCCAAGAGTGGCTTGATCATGGGCTGGAGCTGCTCCAGGACAAGTCTCTCCAGAGTCTTCATGATGTGGGAGGTCAATGCCACGGGTCTGTAGTCCTTGGAGCCACTAGGACACGGCATCTTTGGCACAGGAACGAGACAGGATGTCTTCCACAGCATGGGGACCCTCTGGAGACTAGGCTCATATTGAAGACATGCTGAAGTACTCCACATAGCTGGGGGGCACAGGCTTTGAGCACCCTGGGGCTGACACCATCAGGGCCTGCAGCCTTGCTTGAGTGGAGTCTCATCAGCTGTCTTCTCACGTCTCAGTAGTGAAGCACATTGTGGAGGTGACAGGCAGAGGAGGGGTGTAGTCCTCACAATGAAGAGTATGGTCAGTCTGGCCACTGCGGGAGGAGGTGTGAGGAGGGCTCACACTGGATAGTTGGGGGGTGTAAGAAGGAGGAGTGGGGGAGGGTGGAGTGGGTGATGGTTGTCCAAGACAGACAGCAGAAGAGTGGGGGGGGGGGGGGGGGGGGCAGGGCCAGCAGTGTCAAATCTGTTAAAAAACAGATTCAGTTCATTGGCCCTGTCCACGCTGCCTTCAGCTCCTCTGTTGTTTTTGGTCCTGAAGCCAGTGATGGTCCTCATTCAACTCCAGACCTCTCTCATGTTGTTCTGCTGGAGTTTCCACTCCAGCTTCCTCCTGTACCTTTCCTTAGCTTCCTCAGCTTCCTCCTGTACCTTTCCTTAGCTTCCTTGATCTTCACCTTCATTTCACCCTGTACTGTTCTCACCTCCTCCCTGTTACCAGCTCTGAAGGCCCTCTTCTTCGTGTTAAGGATGGCTTTGGTGTCTTTTGTTACCCATGGTTTGTTATTTGGATAACAATGGACGGTCCTGGCTGGGACAGTGGAGTCCACACAGAAACTGATGTCCATGATGCACTCTGTGAGCCTATCAATGTCCTCCCCATGTGGCTCACAGAGTGCCTGCCAGTCTGTCACCTCAAAACAGCCCTGCAGTGTCTCATAAGCCTCCTCTGACCATCTCCTCACTGTCGTCATGGTCGCAGGCTGGCTCCTAACTACAGGTACATAGCAGGGGTTGTGGTCTAACCTACCCAGAGGGGGGAGGGGGCAGCAGCTGTATGCATCCTTGGCATTTGCATACAGCAAGTCCAGGGTTCTCCCTTCTCTAGTAGGACAGCTCACATACTGAGTGAAGTTGGGTAATGTTGCCATGGTGACATGGTTGAAGTCACCCGAGATAGCTATGAAAGCACTCGGGTGTTGAGTCTGCAGACGGGCTACGGCGGAGTGAATGACGTCACATGCCGACGTGGTGTTGGCAGAGGGGGGGGTGTAAACAGTCACCATAATGGCATATGAACACTCCCTGGGCAAATAATACGGCCTGAGTCCAACAGCAAACAGTTCAATATCCAGGCAACAGATTCGTTCCTTGACAGTAATGTGGGCAGGACTGCACCATCGGTTGTTGACTAGCACGGCAAGCCCCCCTCCTTTGCGCTTACCGCTCTCGGTTCAATCCTGGTTGGCCCGAACAGTCTGAAAGCCGCTGATGGAGACGTTGTCGTCGGGTATGTCCTTGTGTAGCAATGTCTCAGTAAAACACATCAGATGACACTCCCGGTACTCCCTCTGACTCCTGGCAACCGCTGTTAGCTCATCCATTTTATTTGCCAGCGACCTCACGTTGCCCATGATGAGAGAGGGGAGACCCAGCTTTTATATCCTCTTCTCCATAAGCCTCTGTTGTCTCAACCTTGCTCTTTTTCTCCACTGTTTAAATCCTCCCCTGCATCCTCTATGTGTTTTCCTCCTCAACATTTCAGTGGGGATCGCTGATGTTCTGGCTGCTAAGCCGGCCGGCCTCAGCACGATCAACTGATATCTGGTGTAAACAATGTGGCCATGAAGTTGTTGTGCAATGGTGCCGGGTCCGAATGAAAGTTATAATTTCTGAGTGAAGAGACAGACCAGGACATGTTTGGAGAGGGCGCGGCTTCAAAATATCGGTCATAAATATACAAATACAAGTAGTTATGTATAAAGCAAAAAAAGTTGGAAAACTAAGAAAACAAGCAGGAGCGACTGCAACAGGCTGCACACACGGTCGGCGCATGCGCACTCAAATATGAACTTGGAAAGCTAACGACTAACTACTTCACAACACACATGACAACATACCTGGAGGTGAGAGATGCAAGACTTGAAATATTTCTTCCTCCTCTTCTTACTAGCAGGAGGACATCATTTGTCATTGTAGGTAGCAGTAGCCTAGTTATGTAAGGAGGCGCCAACTACTGCACGGGAGTGGAACGACTACCAGCACTTTTTTTTTTCAGAGTGAGAAATTGGAGGTGTGGCGTGAGACCGTGTGAAATCAACCAATTGCGTGACTCTCACGGAGAATGCATGAGAGTTGGCAGCTATGGTTTACCTAAGATCAGACTAATGTAGCCTGTGTTGGGTAATAATACCAAACTTATTATAAAATTCTGCTACTAACACATTCCCTGTTAAAGTCACACGTTTTAACCCGTAAATTCATCAAGTTTACCACAGCAGACTGAGATGACAGATTTCTGTGTGATACAAAAACAAATAAATAGAAATTACTGGTACATTCAGATGTCTTAGCTGTCGTGTTTACTGAAACCATTCTGCTAAAATGTAGCTGCATTTTATATTCATCTTCACCTTATGTTTGTAATCTATCATATGTACGATGTACCAATGTATCACAGTTGCTCCACATCATTTATATGAAATCAAAGTTTCATACATTGGATGAAAAGTGGGATTTTCGTCCCCGTAAATGCCCGGAAATCTCACTCATTTTCGGCAGTTTCCGACAGTTTACAGGCCGCGAACGCGGCGTTTACGGGTGCCAGAAATTGTCGAATACGGACCCATGACGTATGTGGAGACCTCCCGGGAGGTGCTAATGGCTCTAATTAGCATATGAATAGCAGCGGAGCCGCGTCTGGCTTGAAATTCCTCACTCCAGGATTGGATGAAACCACTACTTTGAAACAAGAACAATCACTCGTGATTGGTCGGCAGATCTGTCGCTATTGGCCACCCTGGGTTATTATAAACGTAAACCCCTCCCCTACAATAATACAATATAAAATAATTTAAAAATTAATAACCCTTATAATATAATAATTATAATAAATGTATAATTATTATTTAACATTTAAATAAAATTATTATTATGTTGTATATTCATGTCATTGTTATCCTATGGGCTACACTATTATTACCATCAAGAACATGAATGAATTTATTGAGTAAAGGAACATTTGCGAGGAACATGTTTATTCAAAGAAAGAGCTTTATTTATAACACACAACTATGTACAAGTACAAATAGGAGATTTCAACAACAAATCAAAATCATACAGCGCCATCAACTGTCTATTATTCACCGCCTCGGAGCTGTAGGCATCTGACGGCGATCTGTCTGCATGTGCTCCATCTTGCAGACGTCTGTGGTGCTGCCCTGTAGTTCGGGGTCGCCTCCAATCTGACTGCAGCATGGCACAGAGTTCAGTCAGCTCCTGCTGCGGAACGACGGAGGTCGCACAATCCACCCAGACACCCCGTCAAGTGTGCCGTCTTCCTCATCAGACATCATGTCTATGGTGGCGCACTTCCATAGGTCCACCTCGTCATCTGCCAGGACACTCTGTCTCGCTTCCAGCAGCTGTAAAAACAATCAGGAAAAACAATAAGTAGTGCGCAATGCACTGCATATTGACACATCTATTAATGCACCTGAAAAATAGTCACACTGACCAACAAAGAGTCTGATCTAAAAGTCACAGTAAAAAGTCACTTACACACAATGGCGTCATAATTCGCATCAAGTAAATCCGGACTTGCAGACAGAGCTCTTAGTAAAAAGCAGGTCACGGCCTCGTTATGAGGAGAGGTCAGTCTGTGAAAAACAAAATGAACGGTTAAGATCGGTCAAGAACGTGTCTGAACGTTTCCTCATACAGCAGAATCAATCAATCAATCAATCAATCAATCAATCAATCAATTTTATTTATAAAGCCCAATATCACAAATCACAATTTGCCTCAGAGGGCTTTACAGCATACAACATCCCTCTGTCCTTAGGACCCTCACAGCGGCTAAGGAAAAACTCCCCAAAAAAACCCCTTTAACGGGGAGAAAAAAATGGTAGAAACCTCAGGAAGAGCGACTGAAGGAGGGATCCCTCTTCCAGGACGGACAGACGAGCAATAGATGTTGTACAGAACAGATCAATATAATGAATTAACAGTAATCCATATGACACAATGAGACATAAGGAGAAACAGATATTATATTAATAATATGATTATATATGTATGTGACAATAATGATATGTGTATAATAGTCCAGGTATGACTAATAGTAACAGCAGCAGTGGGAGGCATCAGGCAGGACCACAGCAGTAGCACAACCACGACACATCGTCCAGGCACAGCTGCGGTACGAGTTGACCTGCGAAACAGTGGAGCACAAAGGCTCCGGAGAACAAGCCGAGTTAGTAACATGCAGTAGGCCCGGGTTAGAGAGATGCATTAACAGGACATGAATACTAGCAAGGGAGAGAGAGAGAGAAGGAGAGAAGGGGCTCGGTGTATTATAGGAGGTCCCCCAGCAGACTAGGCCTATGTCAGCCTAACTAGGGGCTGGTCCAAGACAAGCCTGAGCCAGCCCTAACTATAAGCTTTATCAAAAAGGAGAGTCTTAAGTCTAGTCTTGAAAGTGGAGACGGTGTCTGCCTCCCGGACCGAAACAGGAAGCTGATTCCACAAAAGAGGAGCCTGATAGCTGAAGGCTCTGGCTCCTGTTCTACTTTTGGAGACTTTAGGGACCACAAGTAACCCTGCATTCTCAGAGCGCAGTGTTCTGGTGGGATAATAGGGCACTATGAGCTCTCTGAGATATGATGGAGCCTGATCATTTAGAGCTTTGTAAGTTAAGAGAAGGATTTTAAATTCAATTCTGGATTTTACAGGGAGCCAGTGCAGAGAAGCTAAAACAGGAGAAATATGATCTCGTTTCTTAGTTCCTGTCAGTACACATGCCGCCGCGTTCTGGATTAGCTGGAGAGTTTTCAGGCACTTATTAGAGCTACCTGATAATAGGGAATTACAGTAATCCAGCCTCGAGGTAACAAACGCATGGACCAATTTTTCAGCATCTTTTAGTGACAGGATAGGCCTAATTTTTGCAATATTACGCAGATGAAAAAATGCAGTCCGAGACGTTTGTTTCAAATGGGAGTTAAAAGACAAATCTTGATCAAATATTACGCCGAGGTTTCTTACGGTAATGCTAGAGCCCAGAGCAATGCCATCCAGAGAAACTATATCATCGGATAGCGAGTTTCTGAGGTGTTTGGGGCCAAGAACAATAACTTCAGTTTTGTCTGAATTTAACATCAGGAAATTGGTGCTCATCCAGGTTTATATATCTTTAAGGCATTTCTGAAGTTTAGTTAATTGATCCGTTTCTTCTGGTTTTATCGATAAATACAACTGTGTATCATCCGCATAACAATGGAAATTTACAGAGTGATTTCTAATGATGTTACCTAAGGGAAGCATATATAGCGTGAATAGAATTGGTCCGAGCACTGACCCTTGAGGTACTCCAAAACAAACTTTAGTACGTGAAGATGATTCATTATGAACGTGAACAAACTGAAAGCGATCGGATAAGTACGATTTAAACCAGCTTAGTGCAGAACCTTTAAGACCAATTGAATGTTCCAGTCTCTGTAGCAGAATTTGATGGTCAATTGTGTCAAATGCGGCACTAAGATCTAGTAAAACAAGTACAGAGACGAGTCCTTGGTCTGAAGTAATCAGAAGATCATTTGTAATTTTAGCTAGTGCTGTCTCGGTGCTATGATGAACCCTAAATCCTGACTGAAATTCCTCAAATAAATTATTATCATGGAGAAAGTCACACAGCTGGTCTGCGACTACTTTCTCAAGGATCTTTGAGAGAAAGGGAAGGTTGGATATAGGTCTGTAATTGGCTAACACCTCTGGATCCAATGTGGGCTTTTTTAACAGAGGTTTAATTACAGCTACCTTAAAAGACTGTGGTACATAGCCCGTTAATAAAGATATATTGATCATGTCTAGTATGTAAGTGTTAACTAAAGGTAAGACTTCCTTAAGTAGCCTAGTTAGGATGGGGTCCAAGAGACATGTTGACGATTTGGATGAAGAAATCATTGAGGTCAGTTGTTGAATAGAAATCAGGGAGAAGCAATCTAAATATGTATCAGCACTTATAGCTGTGCTTGAAGGCAGATTAGTACTGTTAGACGGCAGGAGGTCATGAATTTTGTCTCTAATAGATACAATTTTGTCATTAAAAAAGCTCATAAAATCATTACTGCTAAGGGCTAAAGGAATACAAGGCTCAATCGAGCTGTGACTCTCTGTCAGCCTGGCTACAGTGCTGAAAAGAAACCTGGGGTTGTTCTTATTTTCTTCTATCAGTGATGAGTAATAGTTTGCTCTGGCATTGCGGAGGGCTCTCCTATATATTTTTAGACTATCTAACCAGATTAAACGAGAATCTTCCAGTTTGGTTAATCGCCAATTCCTTTCAAATTTTCGCGACATTTGCTTTAATTTTCTGGTTTGGGAGTTATACCAGGGAGCAAACTTTCTTTCTTTGCGAACTTCTTTTTAAGAGGTGCTACGGAGTCAAGAATTGTTCACAGTGAGCCTGCAGCGCTATCGACGAGATGATCAATTTGGGAGACTTTAAAGTCAGTACGGGAAACCTCAGTTACAGAGGGTATTGAATTTAACGCCGATGGAATCACTTCCTTAAATTTTGCTACCGCACTATCTGATAAACACCTAGTATAGTAACTGTTACTGAGTGGCGCGTAGTCATGTAGACAGAAATCAAAAGTTATTAAGTAATGGTCTGATAGAGAGGGATTCTCTGGAAGGACCATTAAGTTATTAATCTCAATTCCATACGCCAGAACCAGATCGAGGGTGTGGTTAAAACGGTGAGTGGGCTTATGTACACTTTGAGTGAAGCCAATGGAGTCTAATAAAGTGATAAACGCAGTAGCGAGGGAGTCATTATCAACATCCACGTGAATATTGAAATCGCCTACAATAATAACTTTATCTGATTTAAGGACTAAACTGGATAAAAACTCAGAGAATTCAGATAAGAATTCTGAATACGGGCCAGGAGCACGGCACACTATAACAAATAGAAGAGGCTGCGAGGTTTTCCAGGTCGGATGTAAAAGACTAAGGACAAGGCTTTCAAAGGATTTATAATCTAGTTTAGGTTTAGCGCTGATTAATAGACTAGAGTTAAAAATGGCTGCAACTCCCCCTCCTCGGCCGCTGCCTCGAGGAACGTGGGTATTATTATGACTGGGAGGAGTGGATTCATTTAGACTAACATATTCATCATGACACAGCCAGGTTTCGGTGAGGCTGAGTAAATCAATATGATTATCAGATATTAATTTGTTTACTGACACTGCTTTGGAAGATAACGATCTGACATTTAACAGTCCACATTTAATTCTCCTGTTTTGTCTTTCTGTCACAGAAGAGGTTTTAATTTTTATCAGGTTGTTATGTACAACTCCTCTTTGTTTGACTTTATATTTTAATAATTTAGGAGGACGGGGGACAGACACCGTTGGTATAATACTATGGGTGGGTGACTGCTCTAGAAGCTCAGAGAAGTGTTTTACACTGCGACTCTGATTCCTGGTCTCAACTCTGGGTTGTCACGGTTTTAGATCACTAATAAACTTGTCCAGGTTTCTAGATATGAGAGCGGCTCCATCCAAAGTGGGATGAATGCCATCTCTCCTAATCAGACCAGGTTTTCCCCAGAAGGTTTTCCAATTATTAACGAAGCCCACATCGTTTGCTGGACACCACCTAGACAGCCAGCGATTGAATGATGACATGCGGCTAAACATATCATCAGTGGTCAGATTTGGCAGGGGTCCAGAGAAAACTATGGAGTCTGACATAGTTTTGGCATACTGACACACCGAGGCAACATTAATTTTTGTGACCTCCGATTGGCGTAACCGGGTGTCATTAACGCCGACGTGAATAACAATCTTACTGAATCTACGTTTAGCCTTAGCCAGCAGTTTCAAATTTGATTCAGTGTCGCCCGCTCTGGCCCCAGGGATACATTTGACTATGGTCGCTGGTGTCGCTAACTTCACGTTTCTCAAAATAGAGCTGCCAATTACCAGAGTTTTCTCCTCAGCGGGTGTGTCGCTAAATGGGGAAAAACGGTTAGAAACATGAACGTGGTGAGCCGTGGGCTTCGGCCTGGTACTACGCTTCCCTCGGACAGTCACCCAGCCTCCTGGCTGTACAGGAGTTACCGGAGGACCGCTAACAGAGGCTATGCTAAGTGGCTCCGTGCCGGCTACAGGGGACTGGCTAACTACCGCAGCTACAGTTTGACTCTCCATGGTGCGGAGCCGAGCTTCTAATTGACTAAGCCTCGCCTCCAACGCAGAAAATAAACTACATTTCTCACATGTACCATTATCGCTAAAGGAGGCAGAGGAGTAACTAAACATCTGGCACACCGAGCAAGAGAGTGCAGGAGAGGAAGCCATCGCTAGAAGCTAAGCTAAGGTAGCTAACAAGGCTGAGGGTGTGTGAGCAAGCAAAGATGAATAAGACAGTCGTTTAAAGAAGCATAGTGATTAACACTACAACTAGTGAGGTTTAAGAAGTGAAGTGGATGTTTAACGGCTAAAGTGAGGAGAAAAAGCAGAAAAGTAGCTGTTGAGAGATCGCTGCAGCAGCTGAGAGACACCAACACAGAAACACCGGAAATGACACAACACGCTTACCGCAGTACGTCAGGGGTCCAGCATGAAAGCATATTCTTTAAACTTACCCTCGCTCCGGTTCGTAGTGCATACAATTTGTCTCCGAGTTGTGGAGACGGCGTACTGCTTCCTGTAAATTACAAGACCAAAAAATACACTTTAATAACCAAACTTAGACTGGTTCTGCTGGTTCATTTGTTCTTTTACTTTTAGCTTAGCTAGCAGTCACCGAATATATTCTTACCGCCGTTTGGGGATTGTGCACCCGTCTTCTCTTGTTAGTTAGTCTCCTCCACACGAGTTTACTGTGGTGAACTGCTGAGTCATATCGGCAGCAAACACAGCAAGCTGGCAGACAGCCCACTGATAGCGTTCAGCTGTGTCTTCGTCCATGCTGAGGAGTTTCCGGGTGTTGAAGGAGAGACGCCGTCCAGACTTTGTAGTTCACGAAACAGCAAAGCAGCGAAAAACACGCGACATGGAAGAGACTGTCTGAATGTACAGGAGTAAAAACAGGACTGTTGATGATGTGCTCGTCTTGCGAGGTCTTCCGTTTGAATCATGCCGAGCTCGCGCGTGATTGGACGAGGGCTAGATGGCTCGTCGGGCTCCTCCAATCACATGATCATTGTTTACGGAAGAGGTCACTGCAGTCATGCCACTATGCACAGTGATGAGCTCTAGGAGACTGTGATGTTGTTTGCATGGAGTGCACATTTGACCTTTGTGGCAAAGCCTGGTTCAAACTAATTGTTGAAATAAATTGTTTTGTGTATCTTTTTTATTGAACATTGACCATTGCTAATGACCATACACAGTAATTAATCTAGCATACTTTCATGAAATAAATCAATTCAAGCTAAAATTAAGAGTCTATAATTAGGCTATACTAAGCCTCATCTATTTATACCAGAGATGAATGAAGTTAACACCTTTTAGAGAAATGTCACAGCATGTTCATTTACATGTTAAAGCCTCCCCTAGAATTAGGGGAAGGGGGGACAACTGCCAAGCAAAGCCCACGACAATTTACGACAGTTTCCGGCAGTTTTCTGTGTTGCCTGTTAATTGCCGCGCGCAGCCGTAAACCTGAAATTCCACGGCAATTTACAGTGCCGCATACTGACGGAAATCCCTCTTTTCATGCAGTGATAATAAAACACATGTTGCTTTCTGGGTCAGTATTTGTTCTATGCAGTGATGTTGTCTCCTGAGTCTTTAGTTGCTTACTTATAAAACATTGCGCCTTGTCTCTTTTTTACATATTAGGTTTTGGAGTACGTCATCCAGGCCTGGAGCCTGACTGTTTGAATCCATACAACCTGCAGAACATCCACAATATTTACAGAAATGACTATAGACCCTTATGGCAAAGGACCCACTAATAAAGAAAGCACAAATAAGCCTTTTATCAAAAGAATTGCAAATGCAAAAAATTAAAACGACACAGAACTTGCTAAATAATATACAATAGATAGATACATAAATATAAACACAGCAGTGTTTTATCTGCAACACTAATAGTGTCCAATTCTTTCCATGCAGGCGTCCATCCCGTCCTGTGTACTCCTGATACGCCAGGAGTTTCCTGATCCGGCTGGTAACTGCGCTGACCTCCAGCTGCCCCATGGTTGAAGTGAGAGATGTGTAAGGCCCCACTTCCTCCTCTGAGTGTCCCTCATACTGGGATGCCAGGTCCTTTGGGATGGTGATTTTCTGCATCTCTTCAGCAAATGGCACTGGGTTCTCAAACACCTTCACAAAGACGAGCCTCATCAGGTCATCTACAGTCTGTAAAATATTGCATTTAAATATTGATTTCCTTGTATTTTTAGATTAAGTGTTTCCCTGAATTGACCTTTCTTGCATGTATTTTAAGTGTTGCCATAACTATTTAACTTAATTTATCTGATGATATTATGTTGGTAATATAAAATTATGTACACATTATTGTATGTAGGGTCTGCTTTTACAGCCTTTGCTGAGGGTAAAACAAAACTAAAAGAGTACATTTTTGTTTTTCTTTTCCAACATTCTTTAAAAATACTGCTAATAGCTCATAGTAACATATACAAAAAATATGAATCTTATGAAATGTCAGATTCCTCTATAATAGCAGTCACAAGGGTTACATGCTGAGTCATGAGGGTCTACTCGCTCTGTTGAAGTTTCTCCCTCTTTTTTATCCAACTCAACATTCAACGTTCGGTGTTGATGACAGCTGAAAGCGCACATGAAATAAATATGAGTGTGTGTGTTGTGTGTTTGCATATATATATATATATATATATATATATATATATATATATATATATATATATACAGTACAGGCCAAAAGTTTGGACACATCTTCTCATTCAATGCGTTTTCTTTACTTTCATGACTATTTACATTGTAGATTCTCACTGAAGGCATCAAAACTATGAATGAACACATGTGGAGTTATGTGCTTGTTATGTAAAAAGGTGAAATAACTGAAAACATGTTTTATATTCTAGTTTCTTCAAAATAGCCACCCTTTGCTCTGATTACTGCTTTGCACACTCTTGGCATTCTCTCCATGAGCTTCAAGAGGTAGTCACCTGAAATGGTTTTCCAACAGTCTTGAAGGAGTTCCCAGAGGTGTTTAGCACTTGTTGGCCCCTTTGCCTTCACTCTGCGGTCCAGCTCACCCCAAACCATCTCGATTGGGTTCAGGTCCGGTGACTGTGGAGGCCAGGTCATCTGCCGCAGCACTCCATCACTCTCCCTCTTGGTCAAATAGCCCTTACACAGCCTGGAGGTGTGTTTGGGGTCATTGTCCTGTTGAAAAATAAATGATCGTCCAACTAAACGCAAACCGGATGGGATGGCATGTCGCTGCAGGATGCTGTGGTAGCCATGCTGGTTCAGTGTGCCTTCAATTTTGAATAAATCCCCAACAGTGTCACCAGCAAAACACCCCCACACCATCACACCTCCTCCTCCATGCTTCACAGTGGGAACCAGGCATGTGGAATCCATCCGTTCACCTTTTCTGCATCTCACAAAGACACGGCGGTTGGAACCAAAGATCTCAAATTTGGACTCATCAGACCAAAGCACAGATTTCCACTGGTTTAATGTCCATTCCTTGTGTTTCTTGGCCCCTTAGCAGTGGTTTCCTAGCAGCTATTTGACCATGAAGGCCTGATTCGCGCAGTCTCCTCTTAACAGTTGTTCTAGAGATGGGTCTGCTGCTAGAACTCTGTGTGGCATTCATCTGGTCTCTGATCTGAGCTGCTGTTAACTTGCGATTTCTGAGGCTGGTGACTCGGATGAACTTATCCTCAGAAGCAGAGGTGACTCTTGGTCTTCCTTTCCTGGGTCGGTCCTCATGTGTGCCAGTTTCGTTGTAGCGCTTGATGGTTTTTGCCACTCCACTTGGGGACATATTTAAAGTTTTTGCAATTTTCCGGACTGACTGACCTTCATTTCTTAAAGTAATGATGGCCACTCGTTTTTCTTTAGTTAGCTGATTGGTTCTTGCCATAATATGAATTTTAACAGTTGTCCAATAGGGCTGTCGGCTGTGTATTAACCTGACTTCTGCACAACACAACTGATGGTCCCAACCCCATTGATAAAGCAAGAAATTCCACTAATTAACCCTGATAAGGCACACCTGTGAAGTGAAAACCATTTCAGGTGACTACCTCTTGAAGCTCATCGAGAGAATGCCAAGAGTGTGCAAAGCAGTAATCAGAGGAAAGGGTGGCTATTTTGAAGAAACTAGAATATAAAACATGTTTTCAGTTATTTCACCTTTTTTGTTCAGTACATAACTCCACATGTGTTCATTCATAGTTTTGATGCCTTCAGTGAGAATCTACAATGTAAATAGTCATGAAAATAAAGAAAACGCATTGAATGAGAGGGTGTGTCCAAACTTTTGGCCTGTACTGTATATATACATATATATATATATATATATATATATGTGTGTGTGTGTGTGTGTGTGTGTGTGTGTATATACATACTGTATATGCTCCAACATCATAACAAAGTCAAAGGCATGTTATAATGTGAGGCAGAAATATTTCCTGAAGCTTTTGGTAAACAGCATTTCAATACTGTAAAATATCTCCAGGTACTGTATCTAAAACACAAAAACACATATAATTTCTGTGTTATGTACCTTTGCTTCTCAGGCTGCTCCCTCAGAGTAGCCCTGTACAGCTGTGTGCTGATCACTACCATCTTTTGAAATGCCTCAGACTGTGTGCCCACTGAGCCGGATTGTGGAGGGTCTGTTTGGCATTCTACATCCTGAAATCTGGCTGTGGTGAAGAGGTGATGGGCACCAGGGCCCTGCTGTGATGTACTCTAAAAGACAAAGAAAAATTTTGTAACTTAAACTGATATTGCATCAGAGGTGGGTAGAGTAGCCAAAAATTGTACTCAAGTAAGAGTAGTGTTCCTTCAAATAATATTACTGAAGTAAAAGTAAAAAGTAGTTCTCCAAAAAATTACTGAAGTAAGTATAAAAAAGTATTTGGTGAAAAGACTACTCAAGTACTGAGTAACTGTTTGATCATTATGTCTGATTTATTTTTTAGAAATGATCAGACAGACAAAATATAAAATAATGTGCAAATTCTGGTATTTACTGCATGGCTACATATGAATGGTGAAACGGAGTCGTGATCGTTGTTACTACATCTGATCAGTGAAATGGAGTCGTGATTATTGCTGCTACGTCTAATTGGTGAAACACAGTCATGTACGGTAGATCCACTGGCGGCATCATTCTGGCAAAAATAAAGCATATCTAATGTGTAGAATAAATGGTAAATAAATAAATAACAAATTGAGTGTTGCCCAAAGTAGCTGAGTAAGAGTAGTGTTTCTTCTTCAGAAATCAAGTAAAAGTAAAAAGTATAGTGCAGTAAAATTACTCTTAGAAGTAAATATTTTTCAAAAAGTTACTCAGTAAATGGAACTCATTACTACCCACCTCTGTATTGCACCAAATGAAAACAGTCAACATCTAAAACATCTGAACAACAAACATCAACAACATCAACAACATCTGAATAACAAAAATGCTTTCTCCCTTACACCACTTCTGTCGTGTCTTGAAGACATCAAAGCCTGGATGGCCTTGAACTTTTTAAATTTCAACGAGAAAAAAACAGAAGTGATGGTGTTTGGCCCCAGTGGCCAAGTTGACTTGGGTCCTTTGGCAAACTATGTGAAGCCAATAGTCTCAAACTTGGGTTTTAAGATGGACAGTGATTTTAAATTGGATCGGCAAATTAGTGCTGTAGTAAAGTCCAGCTTTTTCCAGATTAGGCAGCTGACAAAGGTGAAGCCTTTCCTCGCACAACAGCACTTTGAAACAGTAATCCATGCCTTTATCACATCTCGGCTGGATTACTGTAATGCACTTCATTTTGGAGTCAGCCAGTCCTCCCTCGCACATCTCCAGTTAGTGCAAAATGCAGCCGCTCGCCTCCTAACTGGAGCACGTAAGAGGGAGCACATAACTCCCATCCTGGCCTCCCTCCACTGGCTACCTGTGCACTTTAGAGTCCATTTTAAGATTCTTTTATTTGTTTTTAAATCTTTAAATGGTCTCGCCCCTCCTTACCTCTCTGAGCTCCTTCATCCCTACACTCCTGCTCGGTGCCTCAGGTCAGCTGATCTGCTGCTCCTGGAGGTACCGAGGTCCAAACGGAAGCTCAGAGGGGACAGAGCTTTCTCTGTTGCGGCTCCTAGATTATGGAATGAGCTACCATTGCACATTAGACAAGCCTCCTCACTGTCCATTTTTAAAACTCGTCTTAAAACCCATTTTTATTCCCTGGCTTTCAACCCTGCATGAGACTCTGCTCTTGTTTTAGTGTTTTATGGTTTGTTTTTATTTGTTGTTTTATTGTTTTTGATTGTTTTTAAAAACAGTAAAATGATTATTTTACTGTTTATTCCTGTTTTATCTTATTTATTTTAATGTTGTTTTAATTGTTTTATGTCTCTGTTGTTTTGCCTATTTATGTACAGCACTTTGTTTCAGCTGTGGTTGTTTTTAAAGTGCTATATAAATAAAGTTGAGTTGAGTTGAGTTGAGTTGAGTTGAGTAAAACGCTGAACAGTGTTGTCACCTGTAAAATCAGCAGACCACACATACGTATTCAAACACATGTAGAGACAGACATACACACAACTACACAAATACCTCCTCAGCTGTATAACTCAGACTAACTACAATATTTAGTAATAATTTTGTGAACAGCCTCCATGTGAGTGAAAAAAATACACTGTAAATCTTTAATAAAATGCATATTAAAAGTTGATTCACAAACAAACTCGTGCAGCCACACATTTTGACAAATAAATGCAGGTCTTAATTTGACCCCAGGTCTGACTACTGTCATTTTTTCGACTATTTGCTCGAGCCAGTGTTAGTTACCTGCTTAGATCAGGCATCACAAATAGAAATGTTTAAACTTTTGTCAATATGGACCACCCAGCTAACAGTTTAACTTACCATATGCGGATAAGCAAAAGCATTTAAAAACAATAGCTTTGGTTAGCCAGTTAGCTGAGGCTTACAGCTAAGCACTGGGTGTACAGCCTAACATTAGCTCTTACTTCCATCTACTCCACACTTAAACCCTTGGTAGCAGCTTCCTTGTTTGTTTTTATACAAGAAACTAATAACTCATAATGCATACTTACAGGTTGTGATTCAGAATCTCCAGATTTGCCCAACAAAGTGGGAACTTTCAACAGTAACCACTGTGAAAATCCAGCTGTAAACTGTTGGCAATTTCTATAGTAGTCCTCAGGAAAGTGGAAGGAACACAATAAAATGTCCAGGTTGTATTGCTGATGAATAGTATTGAAAATAAATTAGTCTTATTTATTATTATTCCACTTATTCTTCGTTTCTTCTTCTTTTGGCAGTCCAGACAAGGTTAATTTTTGGTCACACTGACAAAGGCAGGATCTCCTAGACATGGCATCTCCATAGATAATGTGTTAGATTGTGAGCCAATAGTTAAAGTCACGGAAGTAAAGGCAGGAAATTCAAATGAGCCATTTTTGGCAGCTGAGGAGCTGTGTGTCTCTGGGGAAAGAGAGCTACCTTCAGCCTGGACTTTGTTCTTTTTTTACTTAGCAGACCTTATAGATGCAAAAAAATGCTATATAACACATTAAAGGAGAGGGAAAGCTCCAAAAAGCATAATAGGTCCTCTTTAACCTTAATTAAGTAACTTAACATTATGGATGTAACATCATTCGTGGAGTGCCAATTCATAGGATATCATACGAACTGTTTGCGTTTGCATTTGCGTAGGATATCATACAAACCTTTCTATGAGGATGTTATGGGTTTTTTTCATGATTTTAGGGTTGTTGGGCAAGGATTCATTGTGTGTATAAACTGAATGCAAAGCTAATTCTAGAAACAGCAAGATTTTGCACAAAGTCAATGGAAAGACAGATAACGGCATGAAGGCCAATTTGCTCTGGCACAAATTAAGGCAGAGCCATGTCCATTGAAGTTGAAATATTTTCAACTGAAGCCAGATCTTGGGCTTACTACTGAGGCTTTATGAGCAGCTCTGTAGTAGAGCCACAGCAGCACTGCTGTCTGGGTGAACACTGCTTGGGTGCGAGCTGCAGCTGTTCAGTGAGGCAGCCATCACATGCTGCTCATGCAGGCAGTGTATTACAGGCATAACAGAGCCAAATCGATGTCTGTGTAAAAAGTGTGAGCCGGCAGGAGAGGCAAGGTGTGATGTTTTGAGGTATGTGACACACCATGGTAGCAGCACTTAGCAGCTAACTCAAAGAAAAAAAGCAGCTGCCGAAAATGTCTTACTTGGGGAGATAGTGAGGAGCTCCTTACCCTCTGAGCAGAGGACAAGGTATGCTGCCATGTAAAAGGGACGGTAAAAGACTGTTATTGCCCCTTTATGCCATTGTTATTATTGAAAAATGCTGCTTGACAAGTGTATTATATGTCACACTACACCCTGACACTGTTGTGTTACATGTCATGCATCTTTTGCTTCTGCCATTATGCTATGTAAAATCACTCACTGGGGCAGCATGATGCCGACATTGTTTGGTTCAGTATAAAGAACAAAGCATAACAAAGACAGTGTTGCGGGATCTCTGTGTAAAAAGGCTGAGACTGTACTGCAGCTGCTGAGGTTTGAATCTGGTGTGGGACCTTTGCTCTTTCTCCCACCTTTCTGGTCTCTTTCTCTCCCTGTCAGTAAAGCACAAATGCCATGAAAGGGATTATGTTTTGGGGTTAAAGGTGCACGCCATTAATTTTACACATGAAAATTTGTTTACTAGTGGCACAGCAAACACAACCAAGGGCACTTGATACTGTTACTCAGGGATAACACTCTTCTAGGGCTTCCAGGGCCTGGCCGCCTGTACATATATTACCAGAGAGTGAATGTTAGTGAGCCAGGCTTAAGGTAAGGGATGTGGACTTACCTGTTGCCCGGCTGTCCAAGCCCTGATCTAACAGCTTTCACTCAGTCAGCTTGCTCTCTGTAGTCCGACACTGCTCATAGGGATGTAATGATCCATTGACCAATGATCCAATGTCATCTATGCAAAGTTAAAACACTGATCCATATCATCAACTTTAAGATACACCTTTATTTTGTAATTCTGAGGATAAAGTAATCCATTCTTAAATAAATCACCAGTGTGGAAACATTTTCGATTATGGATAAAATGAAAGGTAGACAAACAGGAAGGTTACGAGATAAATCATGACATAGCCTTCCGGTAAGGCATCTCGCCCTGCTAACTTCTCACTACAGCAACATTAGCTGCTCTGTTTCAACAATGTTTAGCTGTAAAGACATGCATGCAGGCTAAATTTCAACCATGCTGTTCTGTCGGGAGATGCAGTAAGTAAGAAAAATGATAACATTAACATGTAATTTGTTAAGCCATGAGTAGAGGAAAAAAAAGTCTGCTAGCCGTTAAGCTAATTTATGCAATGTAAACATGCTTAAACTAATAATGGGTGACAAGCAAAAAAACATTGTTTTGTCTGTGAGCCTTGACAGTTATTACTGAGCTGCATTTGATACTTTTGTGAAATGATCTTATTGTTTTCTGGGTGTTGGGAAATGTTTGCCTTCATTGGGTTAAAAGGAAATGAAAACATGTCTTCCAGAAAGGGCTCTCTGCCAGAAATCCCTTAAGGTTATCTTATCCCATGTGCACTTATATGTGTGTTAGTGGAGTCACTTCAGTTAACTTAAGTGCACTTGTTATTTATGTGTATTATTTTATGTGATTAAACTGCCGATTTACACCCCTAACTGCTCAGTGTCGGTACTCTAGTGATAGTTCATCCGACGACATAGACGTGCTGGCAATAACTTGAAACAGAACTTCGTTTGGAAAAGGAGAAAACCTCACTGTATGTCTTCCTTGCAACACTCAGAAAACATCTCTTATCAGCTGCGCCCCACCTGGTATGAATCGCCTCTTAATTACTTCAGCACGCACCCTTTCAAACTAACACAGGCTCTACACCTCGGTAGGCCAAACCCACCTAGCCTGACAGCCATGCAGGACAGTCAACAGGGAGACCATGTGCCATACAGGACTGCCAATAGGACAATGTGCTGAGCCAAGTCTGTGAGAAAAGTTGTATAATGTCTTATGTGGCTCTGAAGCAATGTGCAAAAAATGACTTTGATGATGTCATAGTGACATCACCAGGATTATCTCAGTTTGGGCTTGGAGGATACACATTTGTAACAAAAAGTGTATGTTACTTGGACGCAGAGTTTGAAATACATGGGCTTTTACTAGACAAAGAGGGTCTAACAAAACAAACTTTGCAGTTGCATTATGGGAGGTGTAGGATCCAGTGTTTTTCAAAATCTCAGCCTCTGCTGCTTCAATTTTGCACATTCCTTTCTGAACTGGCCTCTCAGAAGAACTAAGAACATGGTGCATGCCAAGTCATGTATGTCAGAACGAAAAGATATATATATGTGTGTGTGTGTGTGTGTGTGTGTGTGTGTGTGTGTGTGTGTGTGTGTGTGTTTGCTAGTTCTCTGATGATATCCTGTGTGTACTGCCATCACAGTAGCTCCCTTCCACCCTCTCACTCACTCCACTCCTCTGCTTGTCACTGGACACCGGCCTTCACCAAGGGCACTGTGGCAACGAGATCCACGACCCCCCACCACCCTCACCCCCCCACCGGCCCATGGCCCAGAGCCCAGACGAGTTTTCAGGGGCAGAGCTGATCGATAAGCAGAGGCTGAGATATGCCATTACAGGTGAGGCCAGCCCCTGTGCCATCCTAGCTGCTCCTAACCACAGCTCCCTGCCCATTCAGCAAAATCTGCACATATTGGGGAGGCAGTAAAATGAGACGAGATTTATTTTTTCAAGTGTTTTTGAGGTCCTGGGAGGATTTAGGGATCGTTAGGGCATCTATCGTTGGTCTACCACACCCTGCCTTGACATTGTCTGTGGCTTGGTCAAATGAAATTGCATATCAAGCTCAATAATCCCAAATTTCTTGTTGCTACTTTACAGCTACGCTCCTGCTGACCCCTGTAAGAAACAATGCATCATTGTTGAGCAGTGTCAAACTGAAGTTTCCTAGTAGAAAAAGAAGGAAAAAAATCTATCATCTTCAGGTCAAGAGAGTTCTTATCACTAAGTCTGTTCTCCCAGTGTCTGTTCTGCCCACACAAACACCTTCCTTCCCTCATCATCACCATGCCAAGGCTAAACAGCGAAGCATCCCAGCCTTTTCTCTCGGCTCTCCCCGCTTTGCTTCCAGAGGAGAAGCCAAACAAACGGCTGCAGCACCTGTCAAACGTCTCCATGTCCTTTCAAGTTTGACTCAGAATAATAATGGTAATGATGGGTGATGTGGGAGTGGGTAGTTATTGCTGTTATGGCAAATAATAGCTCTTAATGCCAGCACTAATGGGCAAAAAAAGATTCCCTTTTTATCCAGAAGGAGAGCAGTTAAGAGCACTTGTGTGGAGTTCCTGTGCTGTAAAGAGCCCAGACTGGCTGCAGCCCACAGCTAATGGCTGAGGCATTGCTGTCGACTAAGTGACATCGTAGAGCTGGGTGACTGCCCGTTTTGTCCACAACTTATACCGAATTTAGGTGAACAAGGTTAATTTAAGAAGTATTCCACTGCTGGGAAGATGGTCTTCATAAAACTGAGATATCTGTGCAGTAGAAAGACACAGATACTTTTTACATTAGTGCTACAGGTCCAGAGAAAACATGGGAAACCCACTGTGGTGTTTGCTTTTGTTCAAGACATAGAAAACCTACAACCACCAGAATGCACTGCACCACACCAGACCAATAACTGCTTGCACTGGTGGGTGATGTAATGCAAGCTTGACTGTTTTGACACTGGAAACAATTTGACAGACGGCTGGTAACAAATGGTCCCATATTCAGTGGTGTAAGGTACTTACCACGGGCCCCAGTGCACGTTATTATGACGGGTCCAATAGTGTACGTTACCGTGCTCATATCGTCTGGTCACACAATCAGAGACTTGACATTCGATAACATCAACATACATATTGCATATGACATCTATTGCACGTCTGTCCATCCTAAAAGAGGGATCCCTCCTCAGTTGCTCTTCCTGAGGTTTTTACCATTTTTTTTCCTCCATTAAAGGGTTTTTTGGGGGGAGTTTTTCCTTATCCGCTGTGAGGAACCAAGGATAGAGGGATGTCATATGCTGAAAAGCCCTCTGAGGCAAATTGTGATTTGTGATATTGGGCTTTATAAATAAAATTGAATTGAATTAAATGGAATATTATCCAGCAATCATCATTGCATATCTGTATATCAGAAAAAAAACAAAGAAAATGAAAAATTATTAATTTAACAGTTTTAATAGTTTATTATACTTTATTTGGAATAAGCATATCATTTTGTTATAGTTGCTATTGACTATTTTACAAAAAAAGAAGAAAAAAAAGATGGAGATGGGTTTGCCTTTTTCAAGGGCATATATAGTGAATGGCACTGTTTTAAGGCATATTTCCAAAGTGGCAATCACTCATAAGTGCCCATTTTCCACCCAACGAATTGTTGAAGGGTTCATGCTCTGTATAGGGCCCTCCCACCTCACGGGCCCCAGTGCAACCGCACTGCCTATATTTACGCCCCTGCGCGTATTACAGTTAAAACAGTTAGTTAAAATAAGTTTCTGAAAACATTTTAAACAAGAAATAGGCATCGCAGTAACGGAATCTTGGTTTATACTTTATCGGGACTGCTTAGTTTTACCTTTTTTTTGTTTGTTTGTTTTTGTTTTGTTTGTTTATTTTTTCTTTTTTTTCTTTTTTACAGCACAGCAAACTATGGTTCGCACTTCCTGTTCACAGATTCTTGTATTACAGTCAAACAGTAGACTAAAATATGTTTTAGAGGACATTTTATGTGAGAAATAGGCAATACAGTGACAGAATCTTGGTTTATATTTGATTTGCTTAGACTTACAGTTTTGAAGAGAGTCTCGCTCTCGATTTGCTTCTACATTCTTTGTGTCTGTGGTGGTGGGTATACGAAAATGTGAAAGCACAATCTGTAGTTCAAGCAACAGCCCTAGAGCCAGTGAAAATCTACATTTGAGCTGGTGGATGAGCAGGGCTCTGGTTAGTTGGAGGGAATTTTACCACAGTTCATTTACACATACTACCCACATTGTTAAGATACAGAGCTGGTTAAAATTTGGCAAAATATCCCTTTAAGCATCTTGTTCTGATTATTTTGTTCTTGTTGTCCAAAAGGATTTATTTGTTGAAGCCACCCAAGATAAATATTATGGACACAAAGGGCTGTAAATTAACATAAATAACATAAAAATATAAACGTATGCACACATGCAGACAATATGCATTTTGCAGTTTGAAAACATGGAAGATCTTTCTAGCTTGTGTGTCACTTCCAATGTCAGCAGTTTTTTTTCTCAGATGTCCTGGTGTACTGGCTGGCTGCTCTTGCCCAGCCTGCCTCCTCTTGTCCTTGGCTGGCTGGTAACAGAGGACATGTGGCAGACCAGGTCAGCTTTCAGGGGCTAGTGGCTGGAACTTGAACTTCTAACATTCTTTAGTCGCAGGAGAGCCCCTCAGGGAGGCTCATATCTAAGGGGGGCTCCTTTTACTCTTCCTTCCCCTTTCACTAAAGGGGGGATCTCTGTACTCCTCCTGAGGAGGGGATAAAGGATGGGTCACCAAACAGCATTGAGCTGAGGTCTGGTCAATGTGATATACAGCAGTGTAAATGATGACATATTAAGTAGAGACATGCTGAGTGCAAAATGCTGCATGCCAATCAATACTGAAGAAATGGGCCAAGGTCAGAAATGCTGACATGCTACAGTATGTCTGTGCTTTTGTTGTTAACCCATCAATCACACTGCAACTGCAGCTACCAGATTCACTGTAGACAAAGCAAGGAGTTATGTTCATATGGCCTCGACCACATTCTTTGGAAATGTAAACACAATTTTTCCAGCTCATCAAAACACACACCTCTTTGTAAGATATTGCTCTGCTAGTTTCCCACAAGCTAAAGGTCAAGTGTGGTTTTATATGATGGGTGGGGTTAGCTAGTTACCCTAAATCACATTTGAATGGACAACAGTGATGGGGTAGATAGGAATAGAAATGTCATCTTGACACAAAAGTTGTCAAAACAATGTTATCCTCAATAATGTTGAAATACTTTCAAAAGAGCCAGGGTCCTATGAAAAGCAGTAGCACCATTTATATTGTAACATGACTTCCTAAAGGCCATGCTTAGGGGCCTTCCTCACATGGTTAACTCCATTATCTCTCTTCACAATGATGCTCTGAAAATGTCTTTTTCTGTCATTTTAAAATCTGGAAAAAATGTATTCACAGTAACAGATGAGTAAAATTAAACAGTTAATTGTTTATTGTATTATTGTTAATTGTTTCTGCATGGAGAACACTGTACCGACCATGAAGGTACGGTGCTTCTTCAACAACAAGCCGTGGGTGACCCCTGATCTGAAAGTGCTTCTGAATGAGAAGAAGAGGATTTTTAGATCATGGGACAAAGATGAGGAGGGTCCAGAAGGACCTTAAAAGAGAAATAAAGAGGGGCAAGGACAGCTATAGGAGGAAGTTGGAGGAGCGCCTTCAACAAAACAACATGTGGGATGTGTGAATACAATCTCTGGCCGCAACAACAACAGCGGGAAGGGCCCAGGGTCCAGAGACCGGGGGTGGACAAATGAACTGAACCTGTTCTTCAACAGGTTTGATTCTGCTCCCTCTCCCTCCCCCACCCACCAGAGCTCAGACCCAGGGCCCCAAGGAGGTGGGCAAGAGGAGGATGTTAGCAAAGCTGATATCCATCATGGACAACACCTCTCACCCCCTGCATGAGACTCTCCATGCACTGAGCAGCTCATGCAGCAGCAGACTGCTGCACCCATAGTGCAAGAAGGAGCACTACCACAGGTCATTCACCCCATCAGCTGTCAGACTCTTTAACAGCAACACCTGACAAAATGTAGCACTGTCACCTCTGCTGCATGATTGCTAAGACTCTGTGCATCTACACATTCTGTGCAATATTTCCACATATAAATATTTTTGTATATATATTGTAAATAGTCTTGTGTACATTTTTTTGTACAGCTCATTCTCTTAAGTGCCTTACTTATTTATATATATATATATATATATATTACATTTTTAATATAGTAAAAGTATTTTTAGAATACATTGTCACTCTTCATTTTCTGTCTGTGCTTTGAGCTGCTGTGACATGTGAATTTCCCCAGTGTAGGATCAATAAACTTTATCTTTTCTTATCTTATCTTATCTTAATGTACCTTATTTGATAATTAAGTGATAGATTGTTAAAATGCAAATGTTGCCATGAAAGCAACAGCATACACTTATGGAATCCCACCATGACAGCTTATGGTTTTGTGTATTTAGGTTTATAAACTGTTCAAATGCATGGCAGCCATCATCTGTACAAATGAACTTAGAAAAGTTTATTAATGTTAGTTGTAATAAAATTCCTGCTATAACACTGTATAGTTTAATACAACTGCATCTTTTCTGCAGAGCAGACTGTATGTTCGTATTTTACATACATTTTTCCTCCATTTATGAATGTAATATTATTCTATGACCCTTTAAAAAAGAAGAGGGTAAAATTAGCACTCCCAGTTAATGTTCGTGAGGATGAATAATAATTCAGAAGTTTGGAGAACACCTGCTAACAATGAGGAGCAACATAACAAATGGTGGCAACATACAGTATGTCAAGGGAGACATACACCAGGACACTGAAAACAGGTGTTAGAATCTAAAAGAAATCATCAAACATTGAAACATAACTCACTATTTTCTTGTAAAGAGGGTTATGATAATTTAGTTTGATAACCTTGCTGATGTATAGTTTGCTGAAATATGCCTACACTCTTTAACACATTCAGTCCTATGGGATATTCCCAGGCTGTTCTCATAAACTGTTGTTCCATTTTGCCAGAAAAGTAATGCATCCAAATTTGTACATATCCTACGAATTTTGAAGGGCTGCAATCATGTGACCAATGCACTGACGGGAGTAAACAAGGAAGTAGTCCCGAGCAGTCTGTAAAGAGGCAGGTTGGGGTGGTGAATGTGTTGCAAAAATGTAGATTTTGCTCCCGGACTTTCCCCAGAAGATGCATGTCCAGAACCATGTGAACTCTGAGTGGACTTTAAGGCATTTTAAGGTACAAACCTAATCACGGTAACTTCACTTGCCTAAATCTAACCTTCGTAACTTTACGTAAATTTTGCAACTTTATGTTACGGATGTAACGTCATTTGTAAGGTGTTAATTCGTGGAATATCATACGAACTGTTGTGTCACCAGTTTTGTAGGATATCACACAAACTGTTCAATGGGTATATGTTGCTGTTCCACAATGGTGCAACATTGTCTGAGGGTAATGTCAGACAAATAAACTTATGAAAGAGTTGATTTTTAATGTTTTTCAATTTCAAATGGCATGAATGTTAAAGGTTTTTGAATGTTTCCCATGAGTACTGTAGAACTTTCTTTTAAAATTATAACTAATAACCTTCTTCTTTTCATTTCTGACCATTATGGTACAGCGTTATTTCACATACTCAAAAGTGTACACCCCAAAAAATATTTTTGGAGTGTCCAAATAAATGCCATAGTCAAGCTATAACCGTAGCTCCACTTAACTGTGCATGTAAACATACTGACTGACAAAGTGGCGGTATTTGACGCTGATAAACAATAAGTGAATAGTGAGTTGAAATTACAAAATGTACATTAAATGTACAGTATTGTTATACTGTGCAATGTGTGTTTGTAAAACTCAAGAGACATATTTTCTTGAATAGCGCACGGTGTTAACACAGAATTACTTCCAAACATTATTTCTGTGTCTCGTTACCTCTCTGAACTCACAAAATGGTGTTTTGCTCTCTACATGATTTGACCCTCATCACCTCTGTTTCTTATCCATTTGTGACCATTGTTCCTTCTTGAACTCTTCCATAAAGTTGCTCCCAGACAGAGAGCACCCCTCTGAGGCCCTGAAAAGCTCTCTTTACTTCCACACTACTATCACAATTCCACATCTGTTCTCCTCTCTCTCATCATCATTTACATTTTCAAATCTGCATTTTTCATATAGATCCCACCTTACTCTAATTTTAATATCACTGTTATTTCCCATGACATCTTTTGTTTTATTATACATTATGAATTTCTCTCTCTGCCTCTCTCTCCTCTGTGTTACTTTCTCCTGCCCCCCGCCCCTTTCCTCTCCCTTTCCTCTGCTAATCCCTGTGCCCACACCACGCTTATGAGCTGAAATATTTTATCAGGAACCCTCAGTCAAACTTATCATTTTAATCTTATTTCAATAAAAAAAATAATCTCTCTTCTTGGCTGTTTGACAGCAGTTAATGGTTTTTCGTTATCGTAAAGGAAACTTTGAGGACTGAGATAGACTGCCAAAAAAAATGCAAAAAAGCCCTTGTATATTCCTCCCCACATGATTCATAAAGCATGCACTAAGAACAGGTAAAATATGAGGCAAGGGGACAAAAGCCTGCCAAGTAGATTCATGCATGTGTGCAGATTTACATATTCCTGCAGCCTTTGAAGCTCATCAGTACGACTGTTTTGGAAGCCTGGATTGTGATGCATTGTTTGTTCTTTTCATTCACACATACTCACAGCACAGCTACCACTCTCAGTGCTATTGCACAAGTCAGTTTTTGTCCTCTACCTTAATCAAAACGACATGGACTTCATTATTATTTAAGAGCCATGACAGGTACACACACCCACATGACACGTGGATTTCCTTCCATCTCAGCAGCAGTGTGGGGTGGGTTTTCTTTGAGTTGGTTTTCTGTGTTAAAGCGATACTCTCGTGTCCATATGTATATTAAAGTTTTTGTTTCCTGTAGTCATACTGGTCACAAAGAGACCATTTACCACTATGATCCTGATGTAACAAATAAAAGAAAATCCACAGTTTAAACTTTAACCAAAGCTAATGTGAAGCTTCAGTAGTCTGACCTCTTCGGATTGTTCCTGGAATACCTCTACAAGGAGGTCCTAGAAATCACACTAAGCAGATGCCAAAACCTCAACTGGCTTGTTTCAATAAGAGGCAGCACTTCCAAAGTGCACTTCCAGCAGCACTTCCAGCTTGTTCCAAATGTTTGAGCTCCTTGCCCTTCCCCTAGTTGGCAAGGACCACTGAGTGCGAGCCCAGCCACCCTGTAAGGGAAACTCATTCTGGACCCTTGGTGAGGTTCGGAATGTAGATCTACATGTAATCGCAAGCTTTGTCCCAAAGCTCAGAAACTATTCACTATGACAATCTGGTGCAATGGCTGCATTAAACTGTCTGCATGCCACCTTATTCCAAAAAATAGCAGTGATCAGATAACCTACACATTTATAAAGACCAGGAGATCAAACAGTTGTGACATACAGCCACTATAAAAGTTTGCTATCATTTTCTGAGTCCAACTTCCTGTTAGTTTTGTGTCTCTTGGATGACATACACTTTAAGTAATGAGTAGATATTCAAGAGTTTAAAATTATATATCAATTTCAACCAGATTTTTTTTTTTTTAATATCCCACCTGGAGAGACTCTCACTGCAGCCCGTTCTAGTGTTTTTCTAAAAATGTTGGTGTGCAACCCCATTCTGTGGACAATAAATGAGGTGAAGACTTCCCTCTGTGTCATAGGTGATAAGAAAATACAGCGAGTAATGTACAAAGCAGTGAGTGACCCCACCCCAGCCACATTTGTGTACCATTTGCGGTGGAAACGCTAAACAGACCTAGGGTCTAGGTACCATGTCTAAAGGGTTACTTTTGGTTCCTATAGTAATATACTGAATGTGTTTGGTGGAAACAGGGCTTTAATGTATAGACTGGAACCAACAATTTTCACCATGAGCAAGTACTTTGGCGACAGTGGCAATGAAAAACTTGATTTTAAGAGGCAAAAACCTCAAGCAGAACCAGGTTATGTGGTGGGCCACCATCTGCCTCAACCAGCTGGGTTGCGAGAGAGAGATAAACAGCAATGACAATAATAATAATAATAATAATAATGATAACAATAATAATAGAAATAAGGCCAATAAAAATAATCATGGTATATCATAGTATATAATAGTAGATGTATGTAATAATATATGTATATAATAATAAGGAAAAATGACTTTAACAAACGTAGTGGACGTCTAGCAGGACCACAACCTAGGCCACAACCACAATTCATGGGAACCTGCAAGACAAGAAAGCACAAAGCTCTGGGGAAAAAGCCAAGTTAGTAACATGCATTAATGGAATATGAATGAGTGCAGACTGAGAGGGAAGGAAGGAGAGATGAGCTCAGTGTATCAAGTCCCCTGGCAGTCTTGGTATTAATATCCATCTAACTGGAGGGTGGTCTAAAGCAAGCCTGAGCCAGTGCTAACTAGACTAGACTAGACTAGAATAGAATAAAACTTTACTTATCCCAGGGGGGAAGTTCAGCTTCTCATAAAAGACAAAAAACAAAATAAAATACATTAAAATAAGTGCACAAATAGAGAAAAAGGTTAATTGGAATAAAATTGTCCATTCCACAGTACAGGCAGTTGTGGCTAATGTGATGTGTATAAATGTGTGTGTGACTGGATTCAGGAGGTTTTAAACAGTCTTACTGCCATGGGGATGAAGGATCTCCTGAAATGCTTTGTTCTGCAACGCAGTGAGATGAGCCGACTGCTGCAGCTGCTCCTCTGTCGCTCCAGGAGGCTGTGGAGAGGGTGTCTGCTATTGTCCATTATAGCTCTAAGTTTGTTTAATGTGCCCCTCTCCACCACAGTCCTTAGTGGGTCCAGTCTCCTGCTGAACACTGAGCCAGCTTTTTTAACCAGCTTCTCCAAACTATACTATAAGCTTTATCAAAAAGGAAAGTCTTAAGCAGAACGTGTATGTCTTGTGGACCAAAATACGAAGATGGTTCAATGGAGGAGGAGCCTGATAGCTCAGGGCTCTAGCTCTCATTCTGCTTTTTTCTACAAGTAATTCTGTATTTTGGAAGCCTGGTGTTCTAGAGGGATAACATGGTGCTATGAACTTTTCATGATGATGTGTTTGTGCCTGACCATTAAGGGCTTTGTAGGTAAGGAGAATGATTTTAAATTCAACTCTTGATTTTAGAGGGAGCCAGTACAGAGAGGGTAAAATTGATAATATTATCTCTTTTCTTGGTTCCTGTCAGTACATGTGCTGTAGCATTCTGGATCAGCTTGAGAGTCTTAAGAGACTTGTTGGAATAACCTGTCAATAAGAAATGCCAGTAATCCTGCCTGGACGTAACAAATACCTGGACTCATTTTCTACACCCTTTTTGAGACAGGATGTGCCTAATTCTTGCAATGTTGCATAAATGAAAAAGACAGTTTTCCAAGTTTGTTTTATAAGGGAGTTAAAGGACATATCCTGATCAAAAATAACTCAGAGATTCCTTACGGTAGTGCTGGAGCCCAGGGCCATGCCATCCACAGTAGCTGTATCACTACATAATGTGTTTTTAAGGTATTTAGGGCCAAAGTATAATAACTTAAGTTTTGTTTGTGTTCAGTAACACAAAATTGCAGTTCATCCAGCACTTATGTCCTTAAAACATGCTTGGAGTTAAGTTAAACTGATAAGTTTTGTCTGTCATCATTGATTAATATACTATATATCTAATATATCATCTGCGTAATAGTGTAAACTGATGGAGTGTTTCCCATGATATGATATTGCCTAGAGAAAGTATTTATAAAGTGAATAAAATTGGCTTCACACAGAGTTCACTCTGTGTCTAACTTAAGTGTGCATAGAGGAGTCATCATTTACATGAACAAACTGAAATTGATCTGATTAATAGGACTGAATCAACCTTAGTTCCTTATAGGCCAATTCAATGTCCCAGTCTCTGTGATAAGATGTGATGGTCAGTGGTGTGGAATGCAGCACTAAGATCTAACAAGACTAGTACAGACACAAGACTTTTGTCTGACGAACTTAGAAGATCATTCATAATTTTTACCACTGCTGTCTCTGTGCTATGATGCACTCTAAATCCTGACTGAAAATCCTCAAATAAACTACTGTTATGTAGAATGTCATACAACTAACCGGAGACTGTTTTGTAAGGATCTTAGAGAGAAAAGGTCTGTTAGATATACAGTAGGTCTATAGTTGTCTAAAACCCCTGGGTCAAATGTAGACTTTTTGAGAAGAGGTTTAATTGCAGCCACTTTAAAGAGTTGTGGTACATAGGGGTGGCTGTGGCTAAGGAGGTAGGGTGAGTTGTTCACTAATCGGAAGATTAGTCTGCATGTTAGTAACCTTGAGCCTGATACTGAATCCTAAGTTGCTCCTGATGGCTGTGCTCTAAGTGTTTACTGTGACTGTGCAGAAGGTGGTACCTTGTAAGTGTGACAAGTAGTGTAAAAGCACTTTTGAAAGACTAGAAAGGCACTATACAAGAACAAGGCCATTTACCATAGCCTGTTAACAAAGACAAGTTGGTTATATGTAGAAAAGAAGTGCTAACAGTGTTCACTGCCTAGGGACAACCAACACAACAACACATAATAACTGGAGTTCATTTCCTCACAGGTCACACTCTGCCTTTTCATTATTTTTTCAATTTACATACATGATTTTGTATGAATAATCATTGTTGTTTCTTTATTGATCTTAAGCAAAGTTACTTATATATACAGTACACCAAAGACACATACACACACACACACACACACACACACACACACACACACACACTACAACAACAACAACAACACATAAAAGGCGGAGTTCACAGTCTGCTTTTTCATTTATTCCTCTACTCCATAATCCGTTCATTTTGATTAATTAACTACAGACAAAATAATGCGTTAAAAAAAAATAATACATTTAATCGCACCTTTCTCAATTCCCTAATTTCTGGCACACCAGTAACACTCATGCACACATGCCAGCCCGGTAGGTGATAGTAATGCACCTAAAGTTCGTTTGCCAGCCGCGAAGAAGATGCACAGGATGCAATGAGTGACATCAGTCCACAGAAAGTTTGGTGAACTGCACTGCAAGTAGAGCACAGCTCGGCCGGGCTGCAATTTCTTCACCGAACCCGACTGGAGTCCGAGATAGTTATAACCGAGCCCAGCCAAAACCCGACAGACTTTCTGATTTTTTAGTCTGAACCTGACTTGAGCCTGACGCAGATTGTTACCTGACATTTTATTGTTACCATGGTTACAGCTTGTCCGTTTACCATGATCACACATGGACAGTGTGTAAATGACAATCAAAAGGCTGCTGTTACACACAGTCAAACACGCCGCACGCACAGCAGCACAGCATACACACTCAATTGGAGCGAACTTAATAGACACACACTGTGGTCACACTTTATTAATCCCACAAGGGGAAATTATATGTTTTCTCTCTGTTGCCATGTTTAACCTGAAAGATGCACAAATAGGACCTCTACATGCATTAAATGGAGAGATGTCAGAGTAAGGGGGCTGCCCATGGACAGGCTGGGTGCCTTGCTCAAGGGCACCTCGGCAGTGCCCAGGAGGTGAACTGGCACCTCTCCAGCTACCAGTCCACGCTCCATATTTTGGTCCAGGCGGGCATTTGAACCAGCGACCCTCCCAAGCCAAGTCCCTATGGACTGAGCTACTGCTGCCCTGTACTGTGAATCAGCTTAGCGGAAAGTTATTTTTAATAAAACTTCCTGATGGCAGCTTGGATAGGAGCATGGTTGTGTGCAAATTGTGCACCAAAGAGTTTTCTTATCACCGCAGCACTTAAAGTCTATGGTATCACCTCCATGCAAAATATGTTGCTGTGAACACGGACAGAGCTAACGTTAGCTACGACAGTCCTAGTACACACAAATGGTGTAGCCAGCCCACAATAGACCAGATGATGGGTTTAGAGCCCAAATAAGTAAGTCTACATCTGACAAATTAACAAACTCTCTGGCGAAATGAAAAATAAATATTTTTGTTGTTTAAGTGTATATGTCTATTCATTGATTCAGTCGTCAACCAAAATTTATTTGAATTGAAAATCTTTTTGTGCCTATTGTGTGCCTCTAATTAATTCGATATATTTTTTAATCGCATCCCACCACTAATATATATATGTATAAAACATCATCCAGTAAGGGTAACATCATCCAGTACAGGTCCTTAGGCGAGATTCCTAATGCTATACCTGCCTACCTCAGATATGAGCGATTACAATACTGATAGAATTATAATACTGATAGTGTCATAACAGCTTGGACGTCGCCCGGGTCAAAAAGGTCCACATCAGTTGCTAGGGAATCAGGGCAATCTGATGACAAATGGGTTACTGGAACAAGACATACATGGACAAGGGCAAAGAGCACCAAACTGATGGAATGCTGCTATACCAACAATCCCAGAGAGAGGTGATATATGCAGAGAATGTGGGATCTATGGATGCTTCGAAACCCACAATCAAGTCTAACTTAGAAACATCTAATAGCACAGTGTTCCAACATCCATAACCGCCAACTACTATCAAAACTAGAGATCAATGAAAAACTTCATCAATGCTATGGCAAGGGGTGGGTGGGGGGGGCAGGATGAAAGGTCAGCAGGGGGCTGTCATCATCACCCCCACAATCTGAGATTGGGTACCAGGCCCCAGCAGATACAAACAGCCTCATTGAAAGAGCAGCTGACCTGAGAAAGTCAACTGAAAACCTGGATCCTCCAACAAATCCCAAAGCTGAGTTGCTAAGTATGCCAAGATGCTCTCCACCACACCAGCCAAGGTGTTCTCTCAGTGGCAGGGAAATAAGAGCAGGTCAGACCACCCAAGAGATGCCCAATGACTAGTGGACCTAAGAGCTGGCCACAGCAACCTCCCTGAACAAGAACCAGTAACCATCTCAATGGCAGACATCCAGGAAATAGTGTCAAAGATGAATAGCTGGACAGCACCCGACCCTGATATGATCCATACATACTGGCTGAAGAAGCTAACTGCACTCCAAGAATGCCTGGCAGCACAGATGGAATCGATCACAAATGGCCAAGCTGCTAAAGGATGGGACCCACCCAGAAAGGTTGACATGGGTCAGGACAGTCCTGGTCTTGAAAGACCCCCAGAAGGGTCCCATCCCATCCAACTGTGGACCGATAACCCATCTCTGCACTACATGGAAGCTCCTGTCAGGCATCATAGTGGCTAAGATAACTAGGCATATGGTCCAATATATGAGTGAGGCACAAAAAGTAATTGGCAGTAACATCCGAGGAGCCAAGCACCAGCTACTGGTCGACAGAGCAATCGCCCGAGATTGCAAGAGCAGGAAGACCAACCTGTGCACCACCTGGATTGACTACAAGAAAGCCTACGACTCAATGCCACACATATGGATACTGAAATGTCTGGAACTATACAAGATCAACAGGACAATAACGGCCTTCATAAAGAACTCCATAGGAATGTGGAAGATGACCCTAGAGGCCACTCCAAGTCCAGCACCCTGAGGCTATACACTAAGTGGAAAGAGGGAGGCCAAGGACTAGTAAGCATCAGAGCCACTATCCAGGATGAAACATCCAAAATCCAGGAGTACATCAAGAAGATGGCCCCAAAGGATGAGCTGCTAAGTGATTGCCTCAGACAACAGAAACCTGATGAGAGCAAAGAGGTGGAGGAGCAAACATCATGGAGGGACAAGCACCTACATGGTGCATACCACCATCAGATAGAAGAAGTGGCTGGTATCAAGAAGACCCACCAGTGGCTGGAGAATGCTGGACTGACAGACAGCACGGAGGCACTAATCACTGCAGCACAAGAACAGGCCCTAGGCACAAGGAACATAGAGGCCAGGGTCTACCACAGCAGATCAGACCCAAGGTGCAGGCTGTGCAAAGATGCCCCTGAGACGGTCCAGCACATAGTGGCAGGGTGTAAGATGCAAGCAGGATCAGCGTACACAGAGAGGCACAACCAAGGGGCTGGGATAGTGTACAGGAATTTCTGTACCCAGTATGGACTGGAAGTACCCAAATCCTGATGGGACACACCACCGAAGGTGGTTGAGGTTGGGCTAAGATCCTGAGGGAGTTCAGCTTTCAGACTGACAATCAGCTGCTGGCTAACCAACCGGACATAGTGGTGGTTGACAAACACCAGAGGAGGGCAGTGGTGGCAGATATGGCGATACCAGCTGACTGCAACATTGTAAAGAAGGAACACGAAAAGGTAGAGAAGTATCTCTGTGGTACAGTGACCCCCAAACTGGGAGAGTGGCTCTGGCAGATTCCAGGAACAACATAATGCGCAGAACCCTTAAACTCCCAGGCCTCTGTACAGATTCCATTTTAAGAGGGTGATTAATGAACATATATATATATATATATATATGTATATGTGTATGTATGTATGTATATACATATATATATATATGTATATGTAGAACAGGTAGTGGAAAAGCTCTGAATTGGCTAACAGTTGAATCTCTACTGTGCAATTCGACTCAATTACAGAGAGAATAAAAACACACGTTCATTGATATAGAAGTGTCACAGTTTATCACTATACAGCTTTGTCACTTGTCCATACACCTTAGGTAAGCTGCATCTTAGAGAGGCAGAGAGGGAAGAGGAGGAGAAAGAGGAGGACAGGGACTAGGGATGGCCTCAACCCACCCTCCTCGTGTTTCTCCTTCAGTCAGCGACCATCCCTGTCACTGCTCTCCCTGTCCACCTCCTGGCTGCCTATTAAAAGCACCGGGGGCCATTCCCTGACAGATAATTTGTTAAGTAAATGAAACAGATGTCTTGTTTTGAGTTGTTTTTCTTTTTTCTTTCTCATGCTCCCGTGGGGAAAGGTGGATGGGTATGGGTGGCAGCAGGGATGTCCAGGGGGTCACACTGAATTTGTTCCAGGGGTGGTTGGAAGGAAGAGGCATAGCAAGGCCCCAGTGGAGCACCTGGGGACCCACAAACATCATTCACATCTTCCCATAATCATCAAGGCCATGCTAGGATGCCTCCTTAATTTACATAATACCGTCCCGATGCTTTTACTCCTGCTATCCATCACGGGCGGCAAGAGGGGATGAAGCCCTCTTCTCCTCTGTTCTCCTTCTCCCTCCGTCTTTCTTTCTCCCTCTGATTGTGTCTTGTGTTTATCTGCCCAAGCAAAAAAGATTGATTCCCCACTGTTTCTCCCCCTTATGTTCAGCAGATATGAATTTTCACGGGATGATGAAGCACCGAGTCAGCTAATAATAAACAGAAAACATATTCAAAAACAGAGGGAAGAAAGGGAGAGAGGAGGGGAGGCGTCTGTCTATGTTTGGATGATGAGGAGAGATGGATGTTGCGAGGTAAGAGACTCAGGAAGGTACTCTCAAGAAAGTTAAATTAAAAATGCTGTTCTTTTTTTTTTCTTCCAGACACTCCTTTAAAATTTCATTGTTTCATGGAGAAAGGAAGGGTGGCGTAAATATGACACAGGGGAGACTGGGCAGACACACAGTGCTGATTGTTTTGTGGTTGTTATTCCTGCATAGACAGAAAAGGCTGACAAATCTGCAGAAGGTCAGTGTATATGGGTTACAAATCTGGTACTAGGATAGATCAGTTAAAGTATTCATATTAGATCGAACTAAGTGGCAGGCACCCACTTATGGTTTAAAGGTAGGATCAACTATGAGCCGTATTATGACAATTGAGCAAACTTCATGTGCTGAAGAAGAACGAGCAATGCAGTCAAAAATCTGAAATACAAGGCAGTGAGACCTTGTTAAAACTATGTTTCCCTAGTCAAGAATCAACTTTCATGCTGAGTCATGATATTGATTTTCTAACCTTGTATCCCCAGCCTCTGTAATATGTTCTAACATGTGTAACATTTTTGTGTTACATAACTCAATTTAGACACATTAAAACTTAATAACAGATTTGAAAGTAACGGATGCTTTTTGAAGCTTAGCTTTTAAGCCAACATGGACAAGAAGGCAAAGTTAGTTTATTTATGTGGCACAGGGAAAAGTCTCTGTAACTTGCTTATTTCATTCTTGCTTGAAGCTGTACTTTTTTTTTTTTTACATCATTTTTCCCAAACAATGACTATGTATTACAAAAGGGCTTATAGTAACCATAGTAACCTACATAAAAATTCCACCTGACTTTGCAGTTCGTCTCGTCTTTTTGCATCTTTAAGCCCATGCTTTTGGTTTTCTGGCACACTTATGCTCTAACCGGCCTTGTTTCCAGCACCAGCAGCGAGATGAAGCTAAGCAAGTTGGTGAACATAGTGGTGCATTTGGCAACTCAAGAGCCAAATATTTTTTCCGGTAGTTGATAGAGATTAAAACAGAACTAAAAGCGGAGTGAATATTGGACTTAACTTCATATTGGACTTAATTCCATCAGGTGAACTGAAACAGGACTTTAAATCAATGCTAATATTGCTGTGTCTGCCAGATGTGTTAACAAGCAACTGTTTGCTAACATGTTAGCCAAAAAAAAAAAAATTCACTGACAGCATGCTAATATTTTATTTACAGCATGTTCTGCTTTCCCGAAGTGGCCAAAACAATTAATCAATACTTGCCCTTTGCCAGACAGCCAACACATTCTCACTCTGACCTTGTCACATATCAACCTTTGGTCAAGATATGACTTACAAGGTACCCTGGGTGTGTTGGTTGTTGACATTCTGGGATGCTGAGTCAACTTCTGCCTGTTACATGCATTGTCTGTTTTCAAAACACTCTTTCTGTTTTCACAAGAAATGTACACTTTGCATAAATAAATGCACTACGTCGGTACAACACAGTGAACTGACGTTTCTTTTCTTTGCCATCAAACTCACATGGTTACGTTCGGCAAAAATGCACAAGTGGTTGGGTTTAGAAAAAAGAACATGGTTTGGCTTTACAATGTTACAGGAAGCCAACAGGTGAAAGTCTGCAGGTGTTGCAGGTGAAAGTCTGTGGTTGCTGGACCCATCCACCACCCCTCCTGCACAACTCCTGTAGTTAAATCCAAGTTTAAATTATCCAGTCATATGCTCAGTACTTTCCGAAAACATGCATTTTTACCTATCATTATGATTTAAAACATGTCAGTACATAAAGTCTTTAAAGCTGAGTGGCATGCTTGAGCACACATACACATTTGAACTCTGTTCAAGCAAAGGCGATTCACATGTGGATACACAAGCATGCTTTGGGCACACTACTCATAGATGGAAGCAAATTCCCTCTATGTGCACAAATACTTACTCACAATAAAGCTGATTCTTATTTTGATGATGAAGTGATGACCTTTCATATATCTAAAAGGTCAAAGGTAAACTTCACTGTGACATCATAATGTTCCGCAAATGTTCTTTTCTGGCATCATAACTCAGGAACAGAAGGGGGGATATTTGGTCAGATACTGAATTGGTGACACTAATCTTGAAACTGTAAAGATTTTATAGATCTTCTGTGCTGCTGGGTTGAATATGTGTGTTAAGTATCAACATTTAAACTTGGCAAGCAAAACTTGGCAAAAAGATGGTGGCGCACACAGACGCTGCAGCTCAGTGCTCTCCACTTTTTGGAGAGCTTTTGATTAACTTATTGTGTGCGTATATGTGGCTATGCGTGTTTTTGATTGGAAAAACACACATGTTGGGGGAAGTCTACATACAGTCGTCAGCACCTTCTGAGCCTGGGATTACGCTGTGAAAGGACTATCACATCAGATTACCACTGCTTCCACCGCTTATATCTTCCTCTTCAACGCCAGGTCCATAACAAAAAAAATCGACGAACTGAGATTACAGATTGCTGCTTCCATGACTGGTGCATCGTGTTGATCACAGAGACTTGGTTGCAGCCATCCATACTGTACTCAGCTATCGAGTTAGCAGGCCGCACGGCCCACCGCCACAACAGGAATGGCAACTCCGGTAAGAGCAGAGGAGGGGGGCTATGCATCTACATCAATGACAACTGGTGCAAGAATGCTAAGATTTTAGACAGCCATTGTTCCCAGGACCTGGAATACTTGACTGTTAAATGCAGGCCCATCTACCTACTAAGTGAGTTTACCATCGTCATGGTAACGGCCGTATACATACCACCCGATGCTAATGCTAACAGCCATGGGTGAGCTGCACAAAGCCATAAACAGCCGGCGGAACCCCTACCCTGACGCAGTGCACATCATAGCTGGGGACTTCAATCATGCTGATTTGAGAACAGTACTCCCCAGATTTGATCAGCATATTAAATGTGCAACAAGGGGTGTAAACACACTGGACAAAGCCTACAGCAACATCCAAAAAGGCTATAGAACAACCCTCTTACCACATCTGGGTCTGTCATATCACATGTCCATACTGCTTATCCCTGCATACACCCCCATCAGAAGGAGAACTCCCCCAGCCATAAAGACTATGAAAACTTGGCCAGAGGGTGCATTACATAAGCTGTAGGACTGTTTTGAGTGCACAGACTGGAGTGTGTTTGAACACCAGGACCTGGAGGAGCACACCACATCTGTGCTCTCCTACATCAACTTCCGTGTCGACAACGTCACTGTGGACAAACGTCTCCGGGTCTATGCCATCAAGAAACCCTGGATGACTTAAGAGGTCCTGCTGAGGCAATGTGATGTCGCTTTCAGATCTGGTGATGGAGAGACGTACAGCACAGCCAGAGCCGAACTGAAAAGAGGCATCAGAGAGGTCAAGGCAGCTTATAAGAGGAACACTTTGACGACAACAACACACGACAGGTGTGGCACGGAGTCCAGCACCTCACCCACTACAAGTCTGGCAACACCATGATGGCTGAGGGAGATGCTGCGCCCGCAGAGGAGCTGAACCACTTCTTTGCATGCTTCGAGGTGAAGGGGCCCAAGGCAGCCACAACTCGAACACCGGACTGCAGCAGCTCCAACCTCATGGTGCAGGAGCACCAGGTGAGGGCCACACTGAGGGCAGTGAACAACGGGAAGGCCGCCGGACCAGATGAAGTGATGGGGAAGGTCCTCAGGGAGTGTGCAGACCAGCTCACCGGGATCTTCACCAAGATCTTTAATGCATCACTGTCCCAGTCCATCATCCCATCATGCCTGAAGTCAGCCACAATCGTCCCGCTGCCCAAAAAGACCACCATCAGCAGTCTTAATGACTACCGACCAGTCGCTCTGACACCTGTTACAATGAAGTGTTTTGAGAAACTGGTCCGACGTCACATCATGTCCTACCTCCCACTTACATTTGATCCATTTCAATTTGCATACAGAGCTAACAGATTGACAGAGGACGCCATTGTCACAGGGCTTCACACCACCATCTGCCACCTGGAACAGCAGGGGCGCTATGCTAGGCTGCTCTTCGTCGACTTTAGCTCTGCCTTTAACACAATACTCCCGGACAGATTGACAGTAAAGTTACTGGACATTGGACTTCCTTTCACCACCTGCTGCTGGATCAGAAACTTTCTTTCTGACCGTGTACAGAGAGTCAGAGTGGGTCCCCATCTCTCCACAGCCCTCAGCCTCAACACCAGCTCTCCACAGGGCTGTGTGCTGAGCCCTCCTCTGTACACTCTGTACACCTATGACTGAGTCAGCACCCATCCAGACAATGCCATCATTAAATTCGCTGACAACACCACCGTGGTGGGGCTCATCTCTGGAAGTGACGAGACGACATACAGGGATGAGGTCCAAAAGCTGGTGGGGTGGTTTGCAGACAACAACTTGGTTCTCAATACCTCAAAAACCAAGGAACTAATCATTGACTTCAGGAGGAGGAAGCCTGACCTGCAGCCCATCTGCATCAATGGGGAGGGTGTGGAGAGGGTGCCCAGCTTCAAGTTCCTGGGTGTGCACATGGACGCGGACTTCCAGTGAAACACTAACACCTCAGTGGTTGTGAAGAAGGCCCAACAGCCTCTCCATTTCCTGAGGATCCTCAGGAGGATCAACCTGAGGAGGGAGCTGCTGACCATCTTCTACCGCTGCTCCACTGAGAGTGTGCTGACATACTGCATCTCTGTGTGGTTCTGCAGCTGCTCCATGGCGCAATTCCAATTTTGTTGTGCTATCGTACACAAGTATGACTGTACATTGACAATAAAGATTTATCTATCTTATCTAACATTTTACAATTGTTGCTTTTTTGCAGCAACATCTATATTTGAAGCATTGTGAACAGCAATGGCTTCAACTTTGAGTTCTCTCCTGTTCCTCTGGTAGTCCACCAACTCATTTGTTTACTGATATTGACTTTCAGGTAACTGATGTTGCACCATGTGACAAACTCTCCATCAGTCCTCTGTCTGACAGCTTGTTTCTAACTGAAAAGTATTATTTACTGGAATCATACATGTCAATATTATATTATATTGTTATAACGTCTATTTATCAAAAAATACACTTAATATGCTTTTATTAAATGCCATCAATGTCTTTACTCCAAATATTATATGAGTCTGGACAGACATGGATGTAAAAAGCAATTTGACTGCTTCGTGAAGGCATACAACCGTGAAGTGGTAAATTTAGTTTACTCTTAAAGATCTTAAAAAGCCCAAATGTTTAGTCATTGGTGGATGAGATTGTGTCATTGACAGTGCTACAGAATTTGAAATTTAATATCTCAATATCAAGCCGCACAGGCCTTTAACTTGTGTGGTGTTAAATCAGAGTGGTGTCAGGGAGCTATGTGCTGTGTCTACGAGCGCACAGGGCCATGTCTGGTTCATGGAGGACATTACCATAAGTACCATTACTGTCAGAAAGCATGAGATCAGTATCAGTGAAATTTACTACTGCTGCTACAGCATCTGCCTTGACTTACAACGCCCCTGCCCTAATACTGACATTTCTTGCACCGACACCCAAAATGCAATTTGCAACTAGAAGTAATGTGGCAATATGTTGAATACCATGGCATGCTGTCAATTTAGTCACAACCAATACGAAAGAATGAGGAGGCTCAATGCTGAGATTTTATGCCATTCCGCTTTACATGAATCGCACTTAACCATTTTTTAGTAATACACTGTCTTTAGTTCAACTGTTTTCATATTCCAGCCTTTTATCTATAATTCTGACCTCACTAATCTTCTAGCTTGTTTTTTTTTTTTTTTTTTTTTTACCATTTTATCTAAAAACAAAACACCAAAAGTTCTCATTGCTAATAGATGATAGAATTTTTATTTATTTGTGTAAATCATTTATATTGTGTTTTTGAAGATAGTACCACATAAATGCAGTACAGGCTAAATGGTACCAAATGTTACACTGCAAAAAAATAAAAGTTAAAATAAAAATATATATTTTATATATATATATTAAAATATATTTAATCACGGCAACACATGCTTGTTTTTTGTTTGACATGGGGTAATTTTTATTTTAGAGCATTCCACTTGTTTCAAGCTTTTTTGTCCTAAATTTTCTAAATAAATATAATTTTAGAAATTGCTTTGAGTAACTTAATTAGTGAAGATGCTAGAATATCAAGAATCATAAAGCCATTTCCCAGCCAACATTTGTATGAGGGCCCCATGTAGTTGTAAATGGCCTGAAAACTGGGCCCTATATGGGACTGTCTAAGGGTTCCATGTTGGCCCCATGCCAATTCCCCACATGGTGGGCCCCACATGGGTTATGCCAGGGCTTCCTAACATGTTATCTGGTTGGGCAGGCATCTACCCGGTTGTTCCTGCAAGTAGCATATGCTTATCTCACAGATGAACCGATGCAAGTGTGATGGCCCCTCCCTTTACTCTGGAGGTGTGTGGGCTTGCGGGTTGCTGGTTGGTCTGCTCTGTTTTCCAGGTTCTGCAGAGGAGGCACCGTTATCAGCTGATGCGCTGCACCTGGGCCCGGTGTAGCGTTCATGTTCCGACGTCAGCAGCCTCTCGGGCTCTCACTCCATCCACACCATCCATGAGGACACCGTGGCACGGCTGCGCCTCTTCTTTTTCTTTTTGTGTTTGCAAGCTCACACACACACACACACACACACACACACATACATCCACACACGCCTACACCACTGATCACTGACCCTGATCTTTACTTATCTGTTGATTTATGTAAATAAACATATTGGTTTCATTTGAACCTCGTCTTCCCTCCCGAGCGATCAGCTCAGCGTTCATCCACAAAAGATGTAACCAGCAACAGCTGTGTGCTGACGTTACGTTACAACCACCACGGACTTCATTCACAAAATCCCAGATAGTCCACCAACAGGCCTCACCTGCGCTCCGAAAATTAACAGAAGATCCCGGACGAGCCCCCACTTGTTACAGCCCGGCTCAAAAGGCTGCAACATAACGGGAGGGAAGATGAGGTCCAAACAAAACCAATACATTTATTTACATAAATCAACAGATACGTAAAGATTAGGGTCAGTGTAGGCGTGTGTGGATGCATGTGTGTATGTGTGTGAGCTTGCAAACACAAAAAGAAAAAGACGAGGTGCAGTAGACGAGGGTAAGTTTTGTTTTCATTTTGCGTAGCCGCTGCTTGGTGCGCCAGGTTAATTGTCAATCAATCAATCAATTTTTATTTATAAAGCCCAATATCACAAATCACAATTTGCCTCAGAGGGCTTTACAGCATACAACATCCCTCTGTCCTTTGGACCCTCACAGCGGATAAGGAAAAACTCCCCAAAAAAACCCCTTTAACAGGGAGAAAAAAATGGTAGAAACCTCAGGAAGAGCAACTGAAGGAGGGATCCCTCTTCCAGGACGGACAGACGAGCAATAGATGTTGTACAGAACAGATCAATATAATGAATTAACAGTAATCCATATGACACAATGAGACATAAGGAGAAACAGATATTATATTAATAATATGATTATATATGTATGTGACAATAATGATATGTGTATAATAGTCCAGGTATGACTAATAGTAACAGCAGCAGTGGGAGGCATCAGGCAGCACCACGGCAGCAGCACAACACCACACACCATCCAGGCACAGCTGTGACACGAGTTAACCTGAGAGACAGTGAAGCACAAAGGCTCCAGAGAACAAGCTAACAAGAACAAGTTAATATGATCTGTTAGTGACATGCAGTAGACCCAGGTTAGAGAGATGCATTAACAGGACATGAATACTAGCAAAGGAGAGAGAGAGTAAGGAGAGAAGGGGCTCTGTGTATTATAGGAGGTCCCCCGGCAGACTAGGCCTATGTCAGCCTAACTAGGGGCTGGTCCAAGACAAGCCTGAGCTAGCCCTAACTATAAGCTTTATCAAAAAGGAAAGTCTTAAGTCTAGTCTTAAAAGTGGAGACGGTGTCTGCCTCCCGGACCAAAACAGGAAGGTGATTCCACAAAAGAGGAGCCTGATAGCTGAAGGCTCTGGCTCCTGTTCTACTTTTGGAGACTTTAAGGGACCACGAGTAACCCTGCATTCTCAGAGCGCAGTGTTCTGGTGGGATAATAGGGTACTATGAGCTCTCTAAGATATGATGGAGCCTGATTATGTAGAGCTTTGTAGGTTAGGAGAAGGATTTTAAATTAAATTCTGGATTTTACAGGGAGCCAGTGCAGAGAAGCTAAAACAGGAGAAATATGATCTCGTTTCTTAGTTCCTGTCAGTACACGTGCCGCCGCGGTTTGGATTAGCTGGAGAGTTTTCAGGCACTTATTAGAGCTACCTGATAATAGAGAATTACAGTAATCCAGCCTCGAGGTAACAAACGCGTGGACCAATTTTTCAGCATCTTTTAGTGACAGGATAGGCCTAATTTTCGCAATACTACGCAGATGAAAAAATGCAGTCGGAGACATTTGTTTTAAATGGGAGTGAAAAGACAATCTTGATCAAATATTACGCCGACGTTTCTTAAGGTGGTGCTAGAGGCCAGAGCAATGCCATCCAGAGAAACTATATCATCAGATAAAGAGTTTCTGAGCTGTTTGGGGCCAAGAACAATAACTTCAGTTTTGTCTGAATTTAACATCAGGAAATTGGTGCTCATCCAGGTTTTTATATCTTCAAGGCATTTCTGAAGTTTAGTTAATTGATCCGATTCTTCTGGTTTTATCGATAAATACAACTGTGTATCATCCGCATAGCAATGGAAATTTCTAGGGTGATTTCTGATGATCTTACCTAAGGGAAGCATATATAGAATGAATAGAATTGGTCTGAGCACTGAACCTTGAGGTACTCCAAAACAAACTTTAGTACGTGAAGATGATTCATTATGAACTATACAACTATATAACTGAACTATAAAACTGAAAACGATCGGATAAGTACGATTTAAACCAGCTTAGTGCAGAACCTTTAAGGCCAATTGAATGTTCCAGTCTCTGTAGCAGAATTTAATGGTCAATTGTGTCAAATGTGGCACTAAGATCTAGTAAAACAAGTACAGAGACGAGTCCTTGGTCTGAAGCAATCAGGCGATCATTTGTAATTTTAACTAGTGCTGTCTCGGTACTATGATGGGCCCTAAATCCTGACTGAAATTCCTCAAATAAATTATTATCATGGAGAAAGTCACACAGCTGGTCTGTGACTACTTTCTCAAGGATCTTTGAGAGAAAGGGAAGGTTGGGTATAGGTCTGTAATTGGCTAACACCTCTGGATCCAATGTGGGCTTTTTTAACAGAGGTTTAATTACAGCTACCTTAAAAGACTGTGGTACATAGCCTGTTAATAAAGATATATTGATCATGTCTAGTATGCAAGGGCTAACTAAAGGTAAGACTTCCTTAAGTAGCCTAGTTGGGATGGGGTCCAAGAGACACGTTGATGACTTGGATGAAGAAATCATTGAGGTCAATTGTTGAATAGAAATCAGGGAGAAGCAATCTAGATATGTGTCAGCACTTATAGCTGTGTTTGAAGGCAGATTAGTACTGTTAGAGGGCAGGAGGTCATGAATTTTGTCTCTAATAGTTACGATTTTGTCATTAAAAAAGCTCATAAAATCATTACTGCTAAGGGCTAAAGGAATACAAGGCTCAACAGAGCTGTGACTCTCTGTCAGCCTGGCTACAGTGCTGAAAAGAAACCTGGGGTTGTTCTTATTTTCTTCTATTAATGATGAGTAATAGTTTGCTCTGGCATTGCGGAGGGCTCTCCTATATGTTTTTAGACTATCTAACCAGATTAAACGAGAATCTTCCAGTTTGGTTAATCGCCAATTCCTGTCAAATTTGCGTGACATTTCCTTTAATTTTCTGGTTTGGGAGTTATACCAGGGAGCAAACTTTCTTTGCTTTGCGAACTTCTTTTTAAGAGGTGCTACAGAGTTGAGAGTTGTTCGCAGGACAGGAGGCTGGGTGACTGTCCGAGGGAAGCGTAGTACCAGGCCGAAGCCCACGGCTCACCACCAGTCCGTTCACGTTTCTAACCGTTTTTCCCCACTCAGCGACACACCCGCTGAGGAGAAAACTCTGGTAATTGGCAGCTCTATTTTGAGAAACGTGAAGTTAGCGACACCAGCGACCATAGTCAAATGTATCCCTGGGGCCAGAGCGGGCGACATTGAATCAAATTTGAAACTGCTGGCTAAAGCTAAACGTAGATTCAGTAAGATTGTTATTCACGTCGGCGTTAATGACACCCGGTTACGCCAATCGGAGGTCACTAAAATTAATGTTGCCTCGGTGTGTCAGTATGCCAAAACTATGTCGGACTCCGTAGTTTTCTCTGGACCCCTGCCAAATCTGACCACTGATGATATGTTTAGCCGCATGTCATCATTTAATCGCTGGCTGTCGAGGTGGTGTCCAGCAAACGATGTGGGCTTCGTTAATAATTGGAAAACCTTTTGGGGAAAACCTGGTCTTATTAGGAGAGATGGCATTCATCCCACTTTGGATGGAGCCGCTCTCATATCTAGAAACCTGGACAAGATTATTAGTGATCTAAAACTGTGACAACACAGAGTTGAGACCAGGAATCAGAGTCGCAGTGTAAAACGCTTCTCTGAGCTTCTAGAGCAGTCACCCACCCATAGTATTATACAAACGGTGTCTGTCCCCCGACCTCCCAAATTATTTAAATATAAAGTCAAACAAAGAGGAGTTGTACATAATAACTTGATAAAAATTAAAACCTCTCCTGTGACAGAAAGACAAAACAGGAGAATTAAATGCGTACTGTTAAATGTCAGATCGTTATCCTCCAAAGCAGTGTTAGTAAACGAATTAATATCAGATAATCATATTGATTTACTCAGCCTCACCGAAACCTGGCTGTGTCATGATGAATATGTTAGTCTAAATGAATCCACTCCCCCCAGTCATAATAATACCCACGTTCCTCGAGGCAGCGGCCGAGGAGGGGGAGTTGCAGCCATTTTTAACTCTAGTCTATTAATCAGCGCTAAACCTAAACTAGATTATAAATCCTTCGAAAGCCTTGTCCTTAGTCTTTTACATCCGACCTGGAAAACCTCGCAGCCTCTTCTATTTGTTATTGTGTACCGTGCTCCTGGCCCGTATTCAGAATTCTTATCTGAATTCTCAGAGTTTTTATCCAGTTTAGTCCTTAAATCAGATAAAGTTATTATTGTAGGCGATTTCAATATTCACGTGGACGTTGATAATGACTCCCTCGCTACTGCGTTTATCACTTTACTAGACTCCATTGGCTTCACTCAAAGTGTACATAAGCCCACTCACCGTTTTAACCACACCCTCGATCTAGTTCTGGCGTATGGAATTGAGATTAATAACTTAATGGTCGTTCCAGAGAATCCCTCTCTATCAGACCATTATTTAATAACTTTTGATTTCTGTCTACTTGACTACGCGCCACTCAGTAACAGTTACTATACTAGGTGTTTATCAGATAGTGCGGTAGCAAAATTTAAGGAAGTGATTCCATCGGCGTTAAATTTAATACCCTCTGTAAGTGAGGTTTCCCGTACTGACTTTAAAGTCTCCCAAATTGATCATCTCGTCGACAGCGCTGCAGGCTCACTGCGAACAATTCTTGACTCCGTAGCACCTCTTAAAAAGAAGTTCGCAAAGCAAAGAAAGTTTGCTCCCTGGTATAACTCCCAAACTAGAAAATTAAAGCAAATGTCGCGAAAATTTGAAAGGAATTGGTGATTAACCAAACTGGAAGATTCTCGTTTAATCTGGTTAGACAGTCTAAAAACATATAGGAGAGCCCTCCGCAATGCCAGAGCAAACTATTACTCGTCATTAATAGAGGAAAATAAGAACAACCCCAGGTTTCTTTTCAGCACTGTAGCCAGGCTGACTGAGAGTCACAGCTCTATTGAGCCTTGTATTCCTTTAGCCCTTAGCAGTAATGATTTTATGAGCTTTTTTAATGACAAAATTGTAACTATTAGAGACAAAATTCATGACCTCCTGCCCTCTAACAGTACTAATCTGCCTTCAAACACAGCTATAAGTGCTGATACATATCTAGATTGCTTCTCCCTGATTTCTATTCAACAATTGACCTCGATCATTTCTTCATCCAAGTCATCAACGTGTCTATTGGACCCCATCCCAACTAGGCTACTTAAGGAAGTCTTACCTTTAGTTAACACTTGCATACTAGACATGATCAATATATCTTTATTAACGGGCTATGTACCACAGTCTTTTAAGGTAGCTGTAATTAAACCTCTGTTAAAAAAGCCCACATTGGATCCAGAGGTGTTAGCCAACTATAGACCAATATCCAACCTTCCCTTTCTCTCAAAGATCCTTGAGAAAGTAGTCGCAGACCAGCTGTGTGACTTTCTCCATGATAATAATTTATTTGAGGAATTTCAGTCAGGATTTAGAGTGCATCATAGCACCGAGACAGCACTAGTTAAAATTACAAATGATCTTCTGATTGCTTCAGACCAAGGACTCGTCTCTGTACTTGTTTTACTAGATCTTAGTGCCGCATTTGACACAATTGACCATCAAATTCTGCTACAGAGACTGGAACATTCAATTGGCCTTAAAGGTTCTGCACTAAGCTGGTTTAAATCTTATTTATCCGATCGCTTTCAGTTTGTTCACGTTCATAATGAATCATCTTCACGTACTAAAGTTTGTTTTGGAGTACCTCAAGGTTCAGTGCTCGGACCAATTCTATTCACGCTATATATGCTTCCCTTAGGTAACATCATTAGAAATCACTCTGTAAATTTCCATTGTTATGCGGATGATACACAGTTGTATTTATCGATAAAGCCAGAAGAAACGGATCAATTAACTAAACTTCAGAAATGCCTTAAAGATATAAAAACCTGGATGAGCACCAATTTCCTGATGTTAAATTCAGACAAAACTGAAGTTATTGTTCTTGGCCCCAAACAGCTCAGAAACTCTTTATCTGATGATATAGTTTCTCTGGATGGCATTGCTCTGGGCTCTAGCACTACCGTAAGAAACCTCGGCGTAATATTTGATCAAGATTTGTCTTTTAACTCCCATTTAAAACAAACGTCTCGGACTGCATTTTTTCATCTGCGTAATATTGCGAAAATTAGGCCTATCCTGTCACTAAAAGATGCTGAAAAATTGGTCCATGCGTTTGTTACCTCGAGGCTGGATTACTGTAATTCCCTACTATCAGGTAGCTCTAATAAGTGCCTGAAAACTCTCCAGCTAATCCAGAACGCGGCGGCATGTGTACTGACAGGAACTAAGAAACGAGATCATATTTCTCCTGTTTTAGCTTCTCTGCACTGGCTCCCTATAAAATCCAGAATTGAATTTAAAATCCTTCTCTTAACTTACAAAGCTCTAAATGATCAGGCTCCATCATATCTCAGAGAGCTCATAGTGCCCTATTATCCCACCAGAACACTGCGCTCTGAGAATGCAGGGTTACTCGTGGTCCCTAAAGTCTCCAAAAGTAGAACAGGAGCCAGAGCCTTCAGCTATCAGGCTCCTCTTTTGTGGAATCAGCTTCCTGTTTCGGTCCGGGAGGCAGACACCATCTCCACTTTTAAGACTAGACTTAAGACTTTCCTTTTTGATATAGCTTATAGTTAGGGCTGGCTCAGGCTTGTCTTGGACCAGCCCCTAGTTAGGCTGACATAGGCCTAGTCTGCCGGGGGACCTTCTATAATACACCGAGCCCCTTCTCTCCTTTCTCTCTCTCTCTCTCCCTTGCTAGTATTCATGTCCTGTTAATGCATCTCTCTAACCCAGGCCTACTGCATGTCACTAACTCGGCTTGTTCTCCGGAGCCTTTGTGCTCCACTGTCTCTCAGGTTAACTTGTGTCGCAGCTGTGCCTGGATGATGTGTCGTGGTTGTGCTGCTGCCGTGGTCCTGCCTGATGCCTCCCACTGCTGCTGTTACTATTAGTCATACCTGGACTATTATACACATATCATTATTGTCACATACATATATAATCATATTATTAATATAATATCTGTCTCTCTTTATGTCTCATTGTGTCATATGGATTACTGTTAATTCATTATATTGATCTGTTCTGTACAACATCTATTGCTCGTCTGTCCGTCCTGGAAGAGGGATCCCTCCTTCAGTCGCTCTTCCTGAGGTTTCTACCATTTTTTTCTCCCCGTTAAAGGGGTTTTTTTGGGGAGTTTTTCCTTAGCCGCTGTGAGGGTCCAAAGGACAGAGGGATGTTGTATGCTGTAAAGCCCTCTGAGGCAAATTGTGATTTGTGATATTGGGCTTTATAAATAAAATTGATTGATTGATTGATTGATTCGTAGTGGGGGGTTTTAGTGTGGTGTGAATGTGGTTGGAGCTGTTTGCTCGGGAGCACGGCTGAGGCTGCAGGTGGGGTCGCCAATTGCTGGTAGCCTCACTGAGCTTGCGGTAGATGGTTCATAAATACCCACCGCAACTAGCGCCTGAGGACTAGGGGGTAGCTTAGCTAGTCTGGTTAGGCAGTTAGAGGGACGGTGCTGCGGTGACGCCGTGTGGCTGTGTCGACTTGCATGCCTTGTGTTTTTTTCTTGCGACCAGGTAAGCAGCGGATTGCGTGAAGGTGAGTGGTGGTGAGCAATGGCAAGTGTGGAAGAGTTTTTGACCGTGCCATCAGAGCAGGTGCTGGATCTTTTTTCACGTGAGCAATTGGTTCGTGTTGCAGAGCATTTTGACCTGGATGTGGGTGAAAGAAAACATGAAAAATATCATCAGAGCTAATCTGTCTGACAGAGGTGTTTTCGGACCTAAAGCACAGGCTGATGGTCCTGTGGTGAATAGTGTGGATGCGTCTGACTGTGTTGATACTGCCTTGCCCTTTGAGCAGAAGAGAGAATTGTTGCAGATGCAGCTGGAGCTAAAGAGGCTGGAGTTGGAGGAATGCAGGTTGAATTTGCAGGCTGGAGGTGCCGCTAGTGCCTCTAATGGCACTGTTGGTTCCGGTTTGTCATTTGATGTTGCCGCTAATCTGCGATTAGTTCCTCAGTTTAGTGAGCGGGACCCCGATGCATTTTTCTCTCTGTTCGAGCATGTAGCTGAGAGCAGGGGTTGGGCTGACTCTGATCGTACTCTGTTGTTACAATGTTGGTTAACAGGTAAGGCTTAAGAAGCATATCCAGCTCTGTCAGTGGCAGAAAGCAGGGTTTATGCGTCTGTTAAAGTGGCTGTATTAAAAATCTATGAATTACTTCCTATCTTAGAGTTGCTGCAGTCACAACTTATTATCCGAAAAGCATCAATAAGATCCATACCAAAAAAAGGGATCTGTTTCTCTCTTCTGCATTATAACCATTTGTATTTCAAAAGTAAAATTGTCTGTGTTCCATTGTAGTAAACACATCTATTGTATGTCATCTGATTCAAATCAATCTTCATTTCATTGAATGACCTGATATCAATTCATAAAATCCCAGATCAATCTTTTAATATACCTTTTTTCTCATGGATGTGTGAAGCTTTAACCCTGTTAATCTCATCGGCAGTAAATGGGCCCAAGCGTAGTCTTGAGAAGCTCCAACATTACTGGTTACTGGTTCTTTTATCTGTAACTGTTAGCTTACTGTTGTTATGTTTTGGTGTAATGTATTATTTTATAAATAAAATAAATAAATGAAAATCATGCTGCAGCAGCCTCTCCTCCTGCTGTCTGTGCATCAGGGCTGCTGTGCCACTTTTATGCACTCACACCAACACACTAGCATGGAGTAAAGATTCAGCGGAGGCGACAGAGAAGTGATGATAACTTGAGTTGATGACAGCTATGCTTGTTACTGTAAGTGCAATAAAATCTCCACCAGGAAAAAGTCAATACTTTATCAATACACCTGTTCAGCAACATGTAAACATGAAGAAAAGCAATATTTCAGTCTGCTCTGTCCACAGTCTCTCATCCACCACTACTATTTGTAACGGGTATTGTTTTGAACCCAATAGCAGCACACAGGAAATCGGGAACAGTGAGAATGTCCCTTTAATTGTTCAACCGCCAACAGGAAACCAGACAGATGAATAACATGAAACACAGTTCTTATCTTCAGGCTTGGAGCCCACAGGCAGTCTCTGGGCTTCCGGATAGAACGCCGGAAAAAGCCGAACCCGGCCACGTGACCGGAGCGGGGGATGGGAATCCTCCGACCCGAATTACACAGCTACAAGCAGTGGGAGATCCGAAGCCAGGCAGAGGAGTCGAAGCCGGAAGAGCAGACAGAAGCCAGGAACGCCGAGACTGAACATGTGGTCGGGGACGGAAGGCTGGTGTGTTCATGGGGAATCAGACGAGGAGAGCAGGTCGGGGACAGGCAGGGTTGGCAACGGGAGATCAGGCAGGAAATGAATGCTGGATAGTCTCACATGAATGCAGAAGAACAATCTGGCACCGAGGAGAAGGCAGCGGCAGCTTAAGTATTGCCTGGAACTGATTAGGAGCAGCTGCTGCCACAGGTGAGGAGAGTTAGCCTGATGAGGGGGTGTGGCTGACAAGTAGAGTGGAAAAGTACTGACAGGCAGGTGAAGAAAGTGCAGGCTGTGACAGAACCCCCCCTCAAGGGACGGCTCCTGACGTCCCAAAATCTTTCAACAACAGGTCGGGGGGGTGGAGGGGGCCTGGAGGAGGGCTAGTACTCATCCGAGAGCTCCATGTCGCCATCTTCTTCTGCAACGATAGCAGTTTCCTCCTCGTCCATGGGAGTTTTGGTGTCTACCTCGTCAGAGAGGGAGCTGACATCATCCTCGTTGACAGTGGTTCTAGATGACTGGGGTGAAGTCCTCCGGCTGGTACCCATGGTTGCGGGGGCAGGCCTGGATGGTTGGTCGGGATGGCGGCGATGGAAGTCCCTGATGAGGTCAGGGTCCAGGATGTGCCGAGATGGGACCCAAGACCTCTCCTCCAGGCCATAACCTTCCCAGTTGACCAGGTACTGGAGGCCCCTGCCCCGATGACGAGACCGTATCAGGCGGCGAACAGAGTGGGTGGGACCCCTGTCAATGAAGCGTGGCGGAGGAGGAGGCGGAGCTGCAGGGACCAGAGGGCTCTCGCGGACCGGTTTGACCTTGGATGACGTGGAAGGTCGGATGAACTCGCATGGATCAGGGCAGCTTCAACATTACTGCCGCTGGGTTGACCACTCTCCCAATCTCGAAGGGTCCAATGAACCTGGGTGCCAACTTTTTGGACTCTATCTTTACGGGGAGGTCCCGCGTGGATAGCCACACCCTTTGGCCAGTCTGGTAGTGGGGGCCCTGGAGCGGCGGCGGTTGGCTGAGGCAGAGTATCTTTCAGCCGAGCGAAGGAGGGAGGCCCTGGCCTGTGTCCAGGTCCTGCGACAGCGGTGGATGAAGGCCTGGACCGAAGGGCAGGAAGCCTCCTTCTCCAGGGCAGGAAACAGAGGAGGCTGGAACCCGTAAGCGCACTGGAAGGGCAAGAGTCCCGTAGCAGATGTGGGCAGGGTGTTGTATTCCACCCACAAGAGTTGTTGAGACCAAGACGAAGGGTGTTTGGAGACCATGCAGTATAGGGCCACCTCCATCTCTTGGTTCTTTCTTTCAGTCAGTCTGACCATTGGACTGGGGGTGGAAACCAGAGGACAGACTGATGGTGGCACCAATTAGCATACAGAACTCCTTCCAGAATGTAGAGGTGAACTGAGGACCCCGATCCGAGACCACGTCAACAGGAAAGCCATGAAGCCGGAAGATGTGGAGCAACACCAGTTCAGCTGTCTCCTTGGCCGAGGGAAGCTTGGTCAGGGGGATGAAGTGGGCCATCTTACTGAACCGGTCCACCACAGTCAGGATGGTAGTGTGGCCGCGAGATGGTGGCAGACCACTGACGAAGTCCAGGGAGATGTGGGACCAGGGGCGATGAGGAACCGGAAGAGGCTGCAGGAGGCCGGCAGGCGCCTAATGAGAGGGCTTGTGCTGACTGCATATCGCACAGGCTCCCAAAAACTCCCGTGTGTCTTCATCCAAGGTTGCCCACCAGAACCTCCGCTGGACCACTTCCTTGGTGCGCTGGATTCCAGGGTGACAGGTGAGTCGAGAGTTGTGGGCCCACTGGAGGACGTCAGAGCAAAGGTTGGCAGGGACGAACAGGCGATCAGGAGGGCAAGCACTGGGTCTGGCCTGGTTCCCCAATGCCGCTTGGACCCTCTCTTTGATGTCCCAGGCTGAGAGGGGCGACCAAACAGGAGGGTGGCAGGATGGTCTCGGGTCTGGCTTCAGTTTCCTCATCTTCTTGAAACTGATGAGACAGGGCATCAGGTTTGATGTTGCGGGAACCAGGTCGATAGGACAGAGAAAAGTTGAACCGGGTGAGGAGCAGGGACCACCGGGCCTGACGGGAGTTCAACCTCTTGGCAGACTGGATGTATTCGGTTCCGGTGGTCAGTCCATACCAAAAATGGCTGTTTGGTCCCCTCCAACCAGTGGCGCCATTCCTCCAGAGCCAGCTTGACGGCCAAAAGCTCCCGGTTACCAATGTCATAGTTTCTCTCGGCGGGGGTAAGACGCCGGGAGAAGAAGGCGCAGGGATGGAGCTTCTGGTCTCTGGCTGATCGTTGGAAGAGGACTGCCCCCAGTCCTATGTCGGAGGCGTCCACCTCCACCACGAATTGTCTTTCTGGGTCAGGCATATGGAGAATGGGGGGCGATGTAAACCGGGTCTTGAGCGACTGGAAGGCTGAGTCTGCAGAGGGAGACCATTGAAAGGGGACCTTGGAGGAGGTTAAGGCCGTGAGAGGGGCGGCCACCGTGCTGTAGCCCCTAATGAATCTCCGGTAAAAATTGGCGAACCCCAGGAAACGTTGGAGCTGCTTGCGAGAGTTGAGTACTGGCCAGGCGGTGACAGCCGACACCTTGGCGGGGTCCATCTGGATGCTCTCCCTCCCTACGATGTACCCCAGGAAGGAGACGGATGAGGAGTGGAACTCGCACTTCTCGGCCTTTACGAAGAGCGGGTTCTCCAGAAGCCACCGGAGGACCACCTGGACGTGGTGAACATGTTCCTCCTTGGTTCTGGAGAAGATCAGGATGTCGTAGAGGTAGACGACGACGTACTTGTTCAACATGTCTCTGAGTACGTCGTTCACCAGGGCTTGGAAGACGACTGGGGCATTGGTGAGGCTGAAGGGCATTACGAGGTATTCGTAATGCCCCGTGGGGGTGTTGAAAGCCGTCTTCCACTCGTCTCCCTCCCGGATGCGGACCAAGTGGTAGGCGTTGCGAAGGTCCAACTTGGTAAAAATGGTGGCTCCTTCCAGTAGTTCAAAAGCAGAAGCAATGAGTGGCAGAGGGTAGCGGTTCTTAATTGTGATTTCGTTCAGGCCTCGGTAATCAATACATGGCCGCAGAGTCTTGTCTTTCTTGTCCACAAAGAAAAAACCTGCTCCGGCGGGAGAAGAGGATGGACGAATGATGCCAGCCACCAGGGAGTAGTTAATATAAGCCTCCATGGCCTCTCACTCGGGGGCGGACAGGGAGTACAGGCGACCCTTGGAAGGTGTAGTTCCAGGCTGCAGGTCAATGGCGCAGTCGTAGGGACGATGAGGAGGTAGTGAGGTGGCTCTAGCCTTGCTGAAGACCTCCCGGAAATCATGATAGTCAGTGGGTACCCCCGACAGGTCAGGTGTGGCATTGGACCGAGAGGATGGCTGGGGCCCAGCGGCTTGCTTCAGGCATACCAGGTGGCAGGTGGGACTCCAACCCAAGATGGACCCCGTCGTCCAGTCGATGTTGGGGTTATGACGGCAGAGCCAAGGGGAACCCAGGATGAGAGGGAGCTGGGGAGACCGCAGGATGTGGAGTTGGATGGTCTCGTGGTGGTTGCCGGACAGGAGCATGCTTATAGGAGCCATCTGGTGAGTGACCATCCCCAGAAGGTGACCATCAAGGGCGCTGGCAGGAACAGGAACAGGAAGCGGGACATGCTTGATGCCAAGCTGCTTAGCGAGCTCCTCGTCAATGATACTGACGTCGGAGCCAGAGTCTATGAAGGTGGCGAGGGTGTGGGAGCCCCCGGGCAGAAGCAGCCTGATATGGCACAATGGGCGTGGTTTGAGGGAAGGGTTGGAGGCACGACTCACCAGTACTTCCCTCCCTACTGGTGAGTCCGACCTTTTGCCGGGCATAGGGAGATGAAGTGGCCAGCCTGACCACAGTAGAGGCAGAGGTTTCCCCGGTGGCGGCGCTCTCGTTCCTCTGGTGTGAGACTGGTACGGCCCACCTGCATGGGCTCGGAGTACCTCCACTGCTGATTGGCTGTGGGTCCAGTGACCTCTGGAAGTGGGCGTGGATGGTTCACTGGACGTCGTTCAGCCTGCCCCTGTCGCCTCTCGAGACGTCTTGCCTGGATGCGCCGGTCCACTCGGGAGGTCAACTCGATGAGGCCGTCCAGAGATGCAGGGAGGTCGTAGGAGACTAGTTCGTCCTTAATGTAGTCCCCAAGACCCCGCAGGTAAGCGTCGCATTGCGCTGCAGCGTTCCAGTCACTCTGCAGGGCGCGGGTGCGGAAGTCGATTGGCGTAGTCAGTGACGGTTCGTCCCCCTTGGTTCAATCCCAGCAGACCACCAACAGCGTCGGGACCTCTGGAGACCTCCCCAAACACCTTGCGGAGCTCGGCGGAGAAGGCTTGGAAGGTGGCGCAGGCAGGAGTGTGGCGTCCCCACTCGGCCGTTCCCCAGAGACGTGCCCTGCCCATCAGGTGATTGATGGTAAACGCCACCTTGGCGTCTTCTGAAGCAAAGGTGTGGGGTTGAAGAGCGAAGAGGATGGAGCAGCTGGTGATGAACGGGTTGCAGCCCTCAGGATCTCCAGCATAGCGCTCCGGGGTTCCCACTCGGGGCTCAGGCGACGGCCAGGGCTGAGTAGCGGCAGGAGCTGGAGGTGCCGAGGCTGGCGGGGCAGCGATGAGCGAGGATGGTGGTGAGGTGTTGGACCTGGGTGGCTAGCGCGGCCAACGCCTGTGCCTGGCTAGCCATTGCTTGGCGGACCTCTGAGTCTGAAGCGGCGAGTCTTGCTTCGTGTTGCTGGAGGGAAAGCTCAGTCCTCTCGAATCGGCGGTGACGGCAGTGTTGTAGTGTGCGCTGGGTCCATAGTTGGCCAGATTGTACTGTAACGGGTATTGTTTTGAACCCAAAAGCAGCACAAGGAAATCGGGAACAGTGAGAATGTCCCTTTAATTGTTCAACCGCCAACAGGAAACCAGACAGATGAATAACATGAAACACAGTTCTTATCTTCAGGCTTGGAGCCCACAGGCAGTCTCTGGGCTTCCAGATAGAAAGCTGGAAAAATCCAAACCCGGCCACGTGACCGGAGCAGGGGATGGGAATCCTCTGACCCGAATTACACAGCTCGTAAACAGTCTGGAGAAAAGCGAATGAGCTTACGGCGTGTGAGAAGCCAGGAGCGTCGTGTCCAAAACCAGGAAATCCAGCCGAGGGAGCTGAGGTGCCGACGGGGAGCAAGCAGTGGGAGATCCAAAGCCAGGCGGAGGAGTCGAAGCCGGAAGAGCAGACAGAAGCCAGGAACGCCGAGACTGAACATGTGGTCGGGGATGGAAGGCTGGTGTGTTCATGGGGAATCAGACGAGGAGAGCAGGTCGGGGACAGGCAGGGTCGGCAACGGGAGATCAGGCAGGAAATGAATGCTGGATAGTCTCGCATGAATGTAGAAGAACAATCTGGCACCGAGGAGAAGGCAGCGGCAGCTTAAGTATTGCCTGGAACTGATTAGGAGCAGCTGCTGCCACAGGTGAGGAGAGTTAGCCTGATGAGGGGGTGTGGCTGACAGGTAGATTGGAAAAGTACTGACAGGCAGGTGAAGAAAGTGCAGGCTGTGACACTATTATTATGTTTTAAATTAGCATAGAGCATTTTCCAGCTAAAAGCAAGTTGTTACTAACAAATGTCTGACAGTTTAGCTTAATTTGCCTCATATCTTAGCACTTACTTGTAGTAATGGGACCTGCAGGCAATGATTCTCCCCAGCAGCAGAGGGAGGAACAGAGAGGACAGGAGGACTGATACTGACTGATGTCTGTGTTCTTCAGTCTTTCTAAACTTCACTCAGTATTGTAATTTCAGGAATATGCTTTATGCTATTGACATTTTAGATTTGTTTCCTGTGAGATTTCGAGTTTATATTGTGACTTTTCTGTTATATTATATATATATAATATTACTGTTGCTGCTCTAGAAACAACATTTCACTCTGAATTTATTCATTTTTTTAAATTAATTCCTTGTAAAATTTAAAGTATTAGTTCTCTGAGAATCTCTTTCACATTCTGACAAAAAATAGTATCATAACTGAAATATCCCCAATTGAATCGAATTGAACAAAATCAGAAATCGAATCGAATCCGGACCTTGTGAGTAGAAATTAAATAAATTCCAGAAATCAGTGGTGATACCCAACCCTTGCTTCTCCACTGTTAAATACACCCAAACAATATACTGCGCTCTTACAACGGTGCACACTCTGACTAGTTAAATACAACATATAATAGCAACAATAGCTGGATGAAAGAGGAACACTACAAAAGTGAACTTGGAACTACAACAGAAAAGAGGGTAGGAGGGAAATGCCTCAGCATCCAGACCTTAAACCATTCAGTCAAACAGGATCTTCAGCATTGGTTAATGTTGCATTTTCTAACTGTAATTGGTCAACATTAGTTGTTACTTCAGCAGACTTATTATTCACCTCATTAATCATGACACAGTGCTCTACCCTTTACGACGTACATAAGTTACTTTATATAATAAAAAGTATTGTACCGGCTGTATTCCTTGGTATCAGATAGAAACCACACTTTGCGTTATCATCTGCATGTTTGTTTTTGATGACACATTAAAGTGAAATGAATTAAGTAAGCACAATATTGTATGAAGGACAGCCATAGAGACTAACGATGAGTGATTAAATCAGAGCGAGGGAAAAGTGTATGTGTACATGTGAGAAAAATAAATGCAGAAAGAGAGATAGAGGACCAACAAAGTATAAAGACAGAGTGAGGAATGAGACTCAGCAGTGTGTGCCTGAGAGTATGTGTGTGTGTGGAGGAGAATAAGGAAGCCAAACAGGATTAGTAGGATAACAAAAGGTGATGGGCACACACTGCAACTAGCAGCCTAATAATAAAATGCCCACACAAACATACATCACACACACACACACACACGCACACGCACACACACACACACACACTTAAGCCATGTGTTTGGCAGACCCTGTTTCTCTGGATCTACTCTTTGTAAACTTTCAGAGTTTTCAACAGTACAATTTGGTTCAGACACACTGCTTTTTAGTGGTAAACTGTGTGTTTGATCGTTTGTGTGTGTGTGTGTGTGTGTGTGGGGGGGGGGGGGGGGGGGCGGGGGTGCGTGTGTGCGTGTGTGTGTGCGCGCATGTGTGTGAGTTGTATTGTATTGTTGTCTGGCTAGACTGTCAAAGTCATTACTGGCAACATTCTCATTGAAGTAGGGGTGTGTTTGGCAACACATTATTTGGTAAGTCGTTTCTACCTTAGATACAAATACTGAACCTGAATGTCCAGTTTGACATCATGTACATTAGCCAGTTTGTAATTGGGATGGCAGCTTATTTCATTTTGCTATGCTCCAAACAAACAGTGGCAAGTACTGTATTCCAGCCTCATTGTAATTGTCAGTTGAACAGAAACTATGGTTCATGACAATCAAAGAGATTGCATTGAACCGACTGTACAGCTGTTTTGGAGATGTTTGTGGCCAATGTTCAGTTATTTATACTTGTAGTTAGGTAGCTAGTTCGCTACGTAGGAAAATGACACCCCAGTCTTGATTTAGCCTCATAACTGTACTAAAATCTAGTTTCATTTGCACAAGTCATTTAAACATAATGTGTGTTTTCAACTTGATGTATGGGTATTTACAATGAGAGTCGATAAGTAGTATCTTCCCTTGTGTTTAAAAAGAAAAAAAACTGCTTGTATGCACTGCTCAGTTAAATGTGGGTTACAAAAAAGTGCTATGTAGTTCATGATGTTCATTTGAAAACAACATGGAGAGACACAGTGGCCAGTAAGGATGTGGATGTAGTTGGATGTCCAGGAATTGTCCAGGGTTTGGCCTGTTATCAGGCTTGTACCATTATTTTTGATCCAATTAGATAGGGGTGGGAGCTAGAAAGAAGAGTTCAAGGATGTGGAGAGTTCACACAAAAAAAGAGAGACTGAGGTGAAGAGAAAAAAAGGTTGAAGAGAGAAAGTAAAGGAGAGACGCCTGACTGTTGGTTTTTTAGTTGTTGTAGTTGTTGGGAATACACACTAATAGGCCTTGTACCACGGCACCAAAAATGTAGGGAATCTGCAGTTTAAGTATCAAATTGGCTATCAGAAATCATTAATAATTATTAGCAATAATGATTAAGATCGGGGGAGGTGTTTATCAGACCTTGTGGTCAGGACAAAGACAAAGGAAAAGAAGCCAGAACTATGAGCTGCCTGTTTGGGTGTAACTCTGTTGAAAGCCAATTTGCAACACAAATCGCATTTACATATATTCACTTACAAAGGGTCTGGATTAGTGCAGAAGATGTTTAGTTGCATGTAAGATGTTGTCTGTGAACAGCATTAGCAAACTAAACATAACTTTGCTTTGGTAAAACCAACTAATCAATAACCTGATTGCAGACAATCACAACAATAACTCAATAAACAGCATTAAATCACAAACAACAAGTTAAACAGTCTTGCTTAGCCTGTACAGCTGTGATAAAGCTATGCCCAGTTGTTACATTACCAAATCCTGACTGGATGGAGGGGAGAGTTGGTTTGAGGCATGCTGTTCTTGTTAGCCGGTGAAGAAGGCTGGAAAGAGCTGTGGCTCTAGAAGCAGTCTTTGTTGTGTCCTTGTTCCAAAGGTGCAGATCCGAGGAAGCCAGTCGCTCGGGGTCCTTGCAGAGTTAGATGTTGGGGTGCTAACTCAACTTGATTCTCCTTATTGCTGGGAGGTTAATTGCAAACCTTGTGTTTGCCCTTCTAACCTATCTGGTTTCAGTTATGTACCTGCCTTGAGTGAGGGCATGAGAGTCTTGGGAGAAAAGGAACAAAAGTCTGTAGAGCAATTGTTCCCCCCTTCGATGGTTCGGGACGAAGAGCACATCCGGGCTGGTCCAGCGGTACAGTGTGTCTGATGACATCACAGAGTCACATGACACTGTAAAAGTACTGACCAATCATGTTTTGAGATTTGTCTCTCAAAGAGGTGTGAGGTGGGCATCCTGCTGAGATGGGTGTCAGGTAACTGTCTTTGTTGAAGAACAGAGAACATGAGGTCTCTCCATCTCAGGGGGAAAAGCCCACATATCCAGTTTAGATTTTAACAAATGACAAATCATCTGTGGTCCTGTGAATCCCAACATAGTTGTCATCTAGTCCCAGGGAATGAACATGGGCATTATTTGGACATACACGGAGTGGATTAACAACTAGCTTGGCTAATGTGCATCACTACCTGGACACTTGGAGGAAACTGGTTTAGTGCCCTGTGACTCACAAGCGAGTCAGAGAAAAGTTCTAGCAGTGTGAATTGGCTGGTCTGAGCTTGACTAAAGCCAGTTAAAGTTGTCACCTGCAACTCAGCTGGCCAAATGGCCGATGGCTGGTTTTAAGACGTAAAGCTTGTTAACTGTTTCTACAGCCAATTGGCTTGTAGTGAAGTCTGCTGGTCAAGTCAAACTGACTGCAGACGGCCTGTTTGCTTGCTGCAGTAGGTGCTCCATCCCCGTCAAGCCCTCTGTTTGCGTCCTCGCGGTGTGCTGATATTATTGTGGTATATTGATTAAAATTGCAGTCCATCTGATGTTCATTTTGTTTCTGTTTTTAATTGTTTCATCACTACTACAAATACAACAACAGCCAGTATCCCACTATCACTATCCTCATTCATATTTCAGGGAGATATAAATTTATATTCAGCCACAAAATAAGCCTGAAAAGCTGGAAATCAGAATGGCAGTGCAGAGAGTTGTTGCATAGAGATAATACAACATCTCATCTAGTTGCATGGCAAGTAGTTGCCTGTTTCACCTCGTCCTGTCATGAATCTTTGGTCTGAACTGGGTATTAGTCTCAAAGTATAGTGCATAGAAATGACTTAATGTAGCATTGGCATTTAGATCACCATCTGTGAGTGAGACTGGATTTCTTCTTCTTGCATTCTGGAGAAGTTGAATCAGTTTGGCATATCTGTGGCCCCCTGATGCTTCCTAGTGACCCTAGTGAAAACCTATATAATGGGTAATTTATAAGTACATCCCACCATAGCTCCTCCCATGCTTGTCATGTAAAATTTAATTTGATGTAACTGACTAAGCTTGCACTGATAGAGCAATCCATGACAATCGAGCTGATTCAAGTGGCTGTCCATGAGCAGAAAACCCAACCTATGTAAATCACTGAACACACAAGGATATGGCCTGTGTTTCAAGGCTTTTGAACCAGGCCAAAGGGTAATCATAATTATTTAAAAAACAACAAACAATAAAACAAACAAACATCTATCTCAGTGACACACGAGTGATAGATTTTCAGTTTGCCTGGAATATTGAATATTTCAGATTGCTTGTCAGTTTGTTTAACAGTTTCTGAAACCCCTTTTTTGACAGCATCTGCGGACACACACTCCCACACACTGTGTGACCAACTAGTGAACCCTAAGAAGTGCAATAGAGCAACACTGTCATACACTTGAGATCTATGCCATCTAGCTCTTTGGTGTGTATCAACTGAATCTGTAATAAATAGCACCTTGCATTGGGCAACTGCCCTTTACAACCATCATCAAAACACCAAATTACGCAATATCAATTGGAAGCACATAGTTCATCCCTCCAATAGAGTTCCACACATTTTTAGAATCCCTGAGTACTAAAGCTGTTCTGAAGGCTTACTGAGAAAGTTTATGTTGGTGGTTCCTTTATTTGTGACCCATCTCACATTGTACAAACAGGAAACACAACCGATAAAACCCAATTAAGACTATGGATATTAGTGCCTGATGGAGAGGGAGATTTTGGTCTATCATACATAAAAATTTGTGGCCATATACAAATTTGATATGGCCACTGAGCTGCACAAAGGCCGTAGATGTAAAAAACAACCAGGCTGTATTTTTATGTGCACATTTTCTCCCAGTTAGTCTTAATTAGTGGGTAACACTTTTGCCATATGTAAATTAAGTTGTAGTTGATGGACCTCTAAAGTATACTGCCTCAGTACACTTCAATAGCTTTCACGACCACTCTTTAAAAAACAAATTTGAGGGATCCAGGCCCAAAGTTTGTTTACATCATACAATCAAAAATGCACATGTGGCAAATCAATACCTGCTAACCTTGAGACCTTGAACTTAAGAGTTTCAGAGACTTCCTCCATTCAGGTGATTTTTCAACCCGTTCTCCCTCAGAACTCATCAAAAACTGCCTCTTGGTCAGTGGCTTCTGGCATTAGACACTGACAAAAAAAAAAGCTGTCCTTTGATGTCAGCGTGATATGCAGCCGGTTGCCATTATTGTTTAACAGCACCCACCGGTGTTAGGGGGAAACGTAATGGGACAACAACAAAAATTAAGGCGGCAGAAGTCCAAGTAGGGCGGACTGGAGGGGTGGTGGAAGGGTCCACCAATGACCAACTTTCACTCTTTTACCCAGGAAGCCGGTGGTGGATTCCAATAAGATTGTAAAGCCAAATCCTGTTTATTTATTTTTTCCTAAACCCAGCCACGTGCTTTTGTTGCCTATGCATTGCCTGTACACCATGTACATTTGTTGTTGAAAGAAAAAAATGCCAATTCACTGTGTGCGTTATATACATAGTGCATTACTTTCAAAGAGACTGTATGCAAACTGTACATGTCCTGTGAAAACTGAAGTGTACCTTAAAAACAGACAATGCATGTAACAGACTGAAGTTGGCATGGCGTTCCAGAAAATAAACACCCAACACTCCCAGGGTACCTTATACTTCATATCTTAACGTGGAAAGTCCATGACCAAACGTCGACATGTGATGTCAGAGTGAGAATGTGTTGGATTTTCAAAGAAAGAAATGAATGGACCTGCATTTATGGACCTGCATTTATATAGCGCCTTTCTAGTCATCCGACCACTCAACGCGCTTTTTACACTATGAGTCACCTTCACCCATTTACACACAATCACACACTGGTGGCCGAGGCTACCATACAAGGTGCCACCTGCTACTCAGTTTTAAACACATTCACACACCGATGGAAGCATCATCGGGAGCAATTTGGGGTTCAGTATCTTGCTCAAGCATACTTTGACATGCAGCAGCATTTTTATGTTAAATACTTTTGATTTTACTTTAAATTCTAGGGGAAGAATATGGAATAGCTCACCCGTTTGGCATGAACTTGTATGAATTTCTGGCAATAGGTAATAGTCATCAGTTCTTATTCATTTCAGTGCATTGTTGGACCCCATTGCTCACCAGACATCAAAGCAGCAGTTTTCACAAAAAGCATGCCCATTCTTTTTAAACTTTTTGTAGGAAATAAGACTACTTCTTTCCAGGATGTCTGAAATTTGCTTGAGTATTTCTTTCTCTAAGTACTCTCAATTTCTCTCTCTGTCTCTCACTCACTGAGGAGGACAAGGCGTGAGCAGCTCTCTTTCATGTCACACGTATGCTAGGAAACTACATTTGCTGTGGCTGTGTTGTTGTTCGGGTGGAGACAGTAGACTATAGAGTCATAAGGATTGGCTTACACACACTTTACGGTACCAGAAACAGATTGACATAAGGAAAAGGAAAAATAAGGTGTGAAAATCTGTCATAAATCAAAATATTCCAGAGAATTGTGAGCCCAGGGGAACACATGAGAGGGCAATGAAAAACAGGAGACTGGAGTTATCATTTTTACAACCATAGCTAAGATCTTTCCTTAAACTTAGTTGTAACTTAGTATTTCACTGATTCTAAAACACCACATTTGGTAACCACAGCCGTGCTGCAGTTGCTATATGGAGATATTGTAGAAAGACTTTTTTTAAAGGTTAGCAGTAGAAATGATTTTGCAGTCATCCAATATCAACCATCTGTCAGGTGATAGGGTTTTACTTCAGCAACACACAGACTTTATATTTTGTGATCTTGAAAATTCCTACTGTTAGCCTACTATAAACCTTGTTTAAAGCTTTGGTCTCAGCAATAACTCCAAATAGAAGCTTTTCTCCCCAGCGCTGTGGTAAGGAGACTGGTTTTCATCCAGTATTTCTGCTCTGATGGACTTACCCATGAGCCACTATTAAAGGTCAGCCTATGACATTATAAAATTTAATTGTGTCCTTGAGCGTCCGAGTAATTATGGCACTTGAGTGAAAATGATCCAGGGGTGCATGAGTCAAGAAGGTGCAGCATTATTTCAATTGTGTTGACCAATCCCTGATAAAGATGTAATGGCACTGAATAATGATCCTCTCCAGTTCAGTCTTCAGCTTTGTTCATCAAGAACGCTCTTTGTTCTGTTGTCCCTTCTGAATAATACAATGCTGGGTTTCCACCTAGCAGCTCCCATAGGATTAGCTCCTGCTTCATGAGCATTCTAGTTTTCCTTGTGGCTTCTGTCTGATGCAGGCATTGCTCTCACAGAGGGCTGGAACACCAGAGGGATGGAGCTGGTAAAGAGAGGGGCAGACGTTGGCAGATTTTACTGTATGTGGTAAGACTTTTGGAAATGAGATAGATATGAGAATAAGGTGGGGTAGATGACTATTAGAGGACATGGATGATTTTGTTGTAGGAAGATAGATGATGGTAGAGGCAGAAATACAGTAGATGGAGGTAGGTGAGCCAAAATTTTGGTTTAGTACAATACTGTAACATAAACGTTTTGAGTACAGCAGACACGAAATAAATGAGTCACATGACCCTTGTCTGGCAGGAATTTTATGTCAGATTAACATAACGTTTTTGTTGTTGTTAGAGCATTTAATTCTATGAATTTCACTGAACTCATTGAACACTGAACTGAAAATATTTTGTGGGGAGCTTGGGTTTACTAGAATTTTTATTTTTAATTTTTTTTAATTTAACCCTTATTTAGCCAGGGAAACCCATTTAAACCGAGGTGTCATTTTCAATGGTGCCCTGGTTACATACAATACACTCTACAATCATGGAATAACACAAACAACAAAGCAACAAAAAGAATTTGAAGAAAAACAAAAAATCAGAAAAAAGAAGACAGTAAAACATCAGTACTTAAAGGACCAATCCGGGGTAAAATTGATCTGGGGTGTATTCCTGGATGATCCCAAGTTAAAACATGCCTTGGGAAGCAAAATCATCCGAATCAGATATAGCACTAGGTAAATAGCTTCAGCGCATACCAGCCAAATGGCTCAAACAGCTAACTCTAAGGGCATAGTGCGGAACCCCACTAAAAATCTATCGTTTAACCACTTCCAGTGCACAGAATTGCACCACACTTCGGTGGTCGACTGCGACAGGTCCTAACATCAAACCAAAAGCATCGAGAACTTCTGAGGTTATCAGAAAGTTATTTAAAAAGATTGTTTACAACTGTGTTACCGACCTAGACCAAAGTGTCTGCTGCCACCATCTTGGAAAGTCAATACAAGTCAAATGACGAGCGTGATGTAACATGATCTGAAGACGAGACGTGGTATAGACTGTAGTGAAGGGAAAAGAACTTCCACAGTGTGCCTGGTGACATCACAGAGTCACATGACACTGTAAAAGTACTGACCAATCACGTTTTGAGATTTGTCTCTCAAAGAGGTGTAAGGTGGACATCCTGCTGAGAAACAAAGAACATGAGGTCTCTCCATCTCAGGAGGAAAAGCTTTCACATGTCCAGTTTAGATTTTAACAAATGACAAATCATCTGTGGTCCAGTGAATCCCAACACCAGTGTAGATAGAAGGGGAGCGGTGACTTCACCAGTGATGACGAAGATGATGGAGACAGACAGACGCTGTGGTGCAGACGTAAAGTGCGTCAAGCTGTAGATGGAGACAATCACTGACAGGGAGGTGACAACACTTATACGCAGGGACTCCCTCTTGGATCCTACAGCGTTTTTCTGGATTAAGTGGCAATGAATTGGGGAGGTTCACAAAAAGGCAGCAAGCAGCAGAGACTTAGCCACATGGGTCCAACAAGTGGACCTGCTGCAGATATCAGGCTTCAGACTGCAGGATGTGACTTCTCTTGTTTCAATATCTGTAGTCTCTGTCGTGTTAAGTTAGCTTCCAAGGCTAAAAACAAGCCGGCTATGCTAGCCTTGGCAGGTAGCTGAAAATGGTGTCTCAGACAGCCGATCTCAGCTGTCCTCGTAGGCTAAAACTCCACGTCTGATGATCGGAATACTTCACCTGATTAAAAGATACTCTTAAAAACGACCAATATCCAAAAGATTTGTTAAAACATATGGCATAAAACTGTATAAAAAGATGAATTTGTGATAGAGCATCTGACAGGTAGACACAGATGCTTGCGCATGCGCAGTGCACTGCAAGGAGGAATAGTGCAAGGAGACTAATACTGAACCAGGAATTGCTCTTTATGTCACCTCAACACAACTTTATGTTAGACACTCTAATTTCCACACAGGTGGGAGGTCACTGAATGTGTATTTGACTTAACACATGGTGCAAAATATCTTTTACCACAACATTAAGTGTAACCCATTGGAGCAATTGTGAAATACATAAACATAAATCACTGTGTATATGGTAACGTGAGTGATTTACCACACTCAAAAATTGTTGACTTAACATTAAAAAAAGTATTTGAAGCTCACAGGGGATGAGTTTTTGTGTCAAGTGAACAAAATGTTTCTATGTCATTATGACAACCTGAGACATTTGTGTAGACTAAACATTAAAATTTTGTGTCATGGATGGATTGGGGTTTACAGTGTAGGTGACTGGGTGAGAGTGGTGGGCTTGCAGGTTGAAGACAGAGTTGTAGGCTTAAGACTTGTACTTGAGTCCGTGTTGAGTTGCAAAAATAAGAATGTCAGCTCAACCTGAACTTGCCTGCTTAGAGACTTGCCTTTAGTGACATTTAAATGCCCAAGGTCTCAGTTGATTTATCATTTTGACATTTATACTATTATGTTTGGTTCTTAGTTGGTAGACCTGAGAGACTTTAAGGAACGGTATAACACTGGAAGATTTTCTGTTCCTATGCTTACATTCTGGGGGTAAGAGGAGAAGGTCAGTGTCAATTGCATGTCTGTAACAGAGCTGGAATCATTAAGTAGTTACCCTAGCTTAATCAAAAGACTGGAAGCAAGGGGAACAGCTAGCTACAAATTTACATTGAAAAGACTTGTGCAGCTAGTTCTTTGAGTGTCTTGTAGCACAGCATAGTTAACTTAATCAAATAAAAATCAAAAAAATAAAACACAAATAAACTATAGCGACTGGTGAGCAAAAATGTTAATGACAAGTCCTGGTTAGGACTTGGGGGGATGGTCAAAGTAGATCGAATCAGAGGAAAGGAGATGCAGTAAGACATGAGGATGGTGGAGGCAGGCTGGAGGGTGGGTGCAGAAGAAAAAGATAAATAAATATATGAATGGATTGATACATGTAGGTGAAGAGAAAGAAAGAGGTTGACAGGTCTTAGTTGGAGACAGTTGGTTGAGATAGGCAGAGTTATGCAGAGATGAGAGCAAAAGGTGGAGGTATGCAGGAATAAAATGGATGCAGATGTGGAAGGGAATGAGGTGTGATAAATGGGAGAGCAAGTATATTGAGTGTAAGGCAGAGTGACAGGGATGGGAGACAGAGTGAGAGACCTTCACAGAAAGAGAGAGGAGAGAAAAGAGAGAGAGAGAAAAGTCCAGTCACAGCCGAGCCACTAATAACCCTCTCTCCATAACCCAACTCTGCCCTTCCATGTTAACATACTGTGAACTGAGCACAAGTGACAAAATCAATCCATCACGGCTGCCCGCCGACCGGCACAGAAAGGGACAGAGAAGCTAACAGAAATTGATGACATCCCCGCTCGAATTTTACACCGTTTCGGCCACAGCGGCGATTGAAACAGACAGAGATTTATAGTCCAGCCGGGGACCGTGGCTATCCTTGATTGCCTCTTTTTTTCTCTCTCTCTTCTTTCTCAACCACGAAGCCCCCTTTTTTGCATATTTATTCCCAAGCTCATCAAGAGTGAGCGAATGCATCAGAGTGACAATCTTATTTCACCTTTGAGGGAGGAGGGTGGGAAGTTACATCCTACACTTTAGATAAAAGCAGAGCTGCCCGTCCTGCTGTTTGTTCTTTTTGACTAGAATTATACTTCGCATTTTGATGGGACTTTTGAAATATGACTCTAGAGATGAGATTAAGTAAGTATGATTTAATGAGACTGAGGTGCTTTTAAGTCCAAACTGGGCCTAAACAGGGCTATCCCGCCTACCCTGAGGCTGAACCATTAAAATAGGAGTCACTCTCCTTTCTTTATGTGACAGGACTGGAGCTAGACTGTGTCTGGACCATGTCTAATTTAGATCACGGTATGAGCCTGACTACTTCCACATCAGGTTTTAAAGGAGTGATTAAAATATGAGAAGCTCTTTTCCTTTTCCTTTTTAAGACACAAATCTGAAGACTAGCTAAAATTTACCGCAAAGACTGGTCCAGTGGCATAAGGTAGTTATGATGAGCCCCAGTGCACGCTATTATGACAGGCCCTAGTGCATGCTATTGTACACGTCGTCTTATCACATGATCAGAGACTTGACACTAGATTACGTCAACATACATATTTCCCAGCAATCATCATTTCATATCTGTATATAACAAAAATACCAAATAAAATAATTATTAATTTAATTTAACAATTTTAATTGTTGATTTACAATTATAGGATAGTTGATTAATAGTTATAGAATATGCATATAATTTTGTTGTAGATGCTACTGACTATTTTACAAAAAAAAAAAAAAGGAAAAATCAAACATGACAGATGTGGGTTTGCCTTTTTAAGGGCATATATAGCAAATGGCACTGTTTTTAACCTGATGAGAGTTCTTTGAAAATTGAAATATTTTAAAGGTGGCAATGACTCTTAAGGGACTATTCTCCCTCCAACACATTGTTGGAGAGCCCACTCTCTCTATGGGCCCCCCACTTATGGGCCCCAGTGCAACTGTACTACCTGCCCTGTCTATATTGAAGTCTCCCTTAACAATGAGACTACAGAGGCATTAACTCTGGCTGGCTTTGTATTCCTTAACTTTAACACAGGCTATTGTGGGCCATAGCCAATTCCAAAACAACAAACCTGTCTGATTTACAGGGTGTTCTCCACATTAGCGGCTACTTCAACAACTCTCGCTTCACAGCATCTAAAAACACACAACTTCGCTGGGAGTAACACATTTACTGACATTACAGAAACTCAGTACCTGCCATAACAGACCTTTTTACTGTAGGTGAGCATAACACATTCTTAACAGTGACAGAATCCATACAGTTAACATCACATCACTCAGTCCGTTACAATATTTACACCCCTGGAGTGGACATCCCGCATATGAAGATTATTTCCACCAACTTTGAGCTTATTTATTCCATATCTTATTCTGTATATTATCCAGTACATTAATCTGCACTACTGCTTTTTGCAGTTTGGTTGGGATACAAAACCTGGACTTTGTGCAGTGACAATAATGTTGAATCTAAGCTAATACAAACAACCAGTATTTGTGGCAGCCATTTTGACTCCCTGAGACTTTTTCAAATTGTTTTACTGTGTTAATTTGTGGAAAAGGGAATACAATATTGAGAAATAAATATTTTTTAAAAATTCTATTTTGGATAGTTTGAAAACAACGAAAAGCACTCCTGCACAACGTCTCACCTACTGTTAAAACTTTTATTTCAACAGTAAGTTGATAGTTACCAGGAGTCCTTATCATTGTTTTAAAGATTGCACCTTCCTCCAACACACCTGTCACACATTAAAGGAGAAGTCCAGTATTTTGCACTTTGAGCCCCATTCCTGGGTTGTTTATCATGAAATAGGGTGGTTAAGACCAAAATCTTGATGACTGCTCCTTCTCTGAGAATTTGAGAGAATTGGGCTTTCCCCTGCCTGGCTTAACAATGCTGTCTATGGCCATGTGTAAATCTGTCCTAAAACCACTTTAAACGTTCGTATTCAAAGCCATGAAACTCACCGAGTGGTCAGTGGTGTTCGTTGATGTTCCGACATAAAAATCGTAGCAAACTGTGGTTTCCATCCGTGTTTTCGCTATTCATCTCGATTGTGGAACTATTTTTTCAGCTGCCTCACACCCGTGTGTAAACTTCCACCTGATCATTTGTTTGACCCTGAAGTGTTATACACTTCAGCCCACTTGATGGCCCTGACCCTGAAGATAACTTTTACATGTGAAGAAGAGGTCCACCATGTCCCCACTGTACTGATACCTTATGAGTTCGCTCGCGAGTGGTGTGCTTAGAAGGCTGCACTGCAACAGTTAGTGGACATCAGTGTCCCAAGGTTTTTCAAGCCTGCAAGGCTTGAAACGCCAGTTGCTCAGTTTTATTTACAGACACTCTGCTGAGCCTGTGTTGAAAAAAGAAAGATTTGAGTGCTACTCTTGCTTCACCAGAGTGTGATAAGGAGATGAGGAACTTCAAAACAGGTCTTTTGAGAGCAAACTCTCATCACCTCACTGTGGAGAACCTAATGGAGATCCTTCACTATTGTCAAGGGAAGATGTTCTCCAAAGAAATCACTGCACTTCAAAGGGATGAAAATGTGAAAAAAAAAAGAAGTAGTGTTTTCAAGCTCAATCCAGTCCTCCAAGAAGGCATCCTCAGAGTTGGAGGAAGACTTAGCAAAGCGGCTCTACCTGAGGAGTCAAAGCAGCCGCAATCCTGGACAGGGACCTTTACATCTCAAAACTGATCCTCAGAGAAATCCACGAGAACTTGGGTCACAACAGTTACAGTCATGGACTCTCCAAGTTGCGATCACAGTATTGGATTCCTGGCACAAATTCAGCTGTAAGGAGTATCCTATCTAAGTGCCAGGTCCATCGACGTCCACACAGAGCTTCAGGCCAACAACAGATGGCCAACCTACCTTGAGACAGAGTCCTGCCAGATGGCCCCCGGTACACCTACACTGGAGTGTAGTGAAATAGCTCCAAGATAAAGAACACTCTGCTTCAGAGTGGCATTCAGTGGATATTTAGTCCTCCCATTGGGTCTCATCATGGAGGAGTCTGGGAGAGAATGATCAGCTCTGTAAGGAGGATCCTGAGCATCACCCTGAAACAACAGGCACTTGATGAGAAGGGGCCTACATGGCCTGCTATGTGAGGCAGAGGCCATCATTAACAATCAGCCTATAACCAAGGTGCCCAGCGATCTAAATGATCTAGAGGTACTTACACCGAACCACCTCTTGCTCCTCAAGACCAAGCCGTCCCTGCCCTCAGGCCTGTTTAACAAGCAGAATCTTTACCCACACAGGAGATGGAAACAGATCCAGTATATAGCAGACGTATTTTAGAAGTGATGGACAAAAGAGTACCTATCACAGCTGCAAGACTGCCACAGGTGGTACCGTCCATCTCCCAATTTTGCTATCAGACACATTGTGTTGGTTGTGGATGACTCAGCACCATGGGTAATGAAGAAAGTTATCCAGACATTCACAGACAAGTTTGGAATGGTATGTCAGGTCCAGATGAAGACCAAGATCAGCACACTGGATAGGCCCATTACAAAGATCTGCCTCCTCCAGGAAGTTGAATGAGACAGTGCCTATACTGAATTATGTGCTGGTAACCGTGGGTTATGGATGAGCTAAACGGTAATCAAACAACAAATTATAAGACTGCTTACTCAGACGGACTTTAATTTCTTTGGCTTCACATGTTGTATAATTTAGTAATTGTATTTAATCAAGAGTACAATTTGGGGCCCATATGTGGGAACCAAATTATGTTTTATGTGTTTTAGTTTGGTAGATAAATGCAGTCTGTATTTTGTTGAATATTTAATGTGAATGGAGATAAATAATTGATTTCATTGAATACGTTAATAATTAGTTGAAAGTCAACTAAAACATTTGATTTAATTCATGTTCATGTAACCATGAAAGTTTGTAAAAGGCAACAATATTTAAGCTTTCTGTTAGGACAGTGATGTATGTTACTGTCGCCTTAAGAGAAGAGGTCTCAAGCACATGGAGGTGCCTTTGTTCAGTTGAGGCTCAATTAAGGACCGAGCCACATGGTTTTCTCATCGTAATACTTTTGCTGTATAGGAGAGCTTAACTTTGAATACTCCTGTAAGAAGATATGGCAGAACTGTGGAATAAAAATACTTTGTTTTATCTTTTTTACGTCGGAGCCCTTTGGAAGTTTTTTCCTGCTCAGGTGATTGTACGCAAGTCAAGTCAAAGCGGTTTAACTCCCCACAACCACTGTTAGTAGTGTCAGCACAGCTAGTGGTGCTAACACAGTAAATACTGTAGTCTAGCAGGACCCATAGGTTCCCATGCACCCGTGTGGCATTCTTTTGTAACCTTGTTTTTTAATGGTGTGTAGTTTAGAATTTTTCTTGTTGCCAAGGTCAACTCATGGCCCATGGGATTTGTTTGACGACCATCTTGAATAGATGTCCACACAAATGGCGAAAAACGCAGTTTCATAACTCTTGAATCAGACAACATACAAAGACAAATGAAGCCCCTTTTTCATAGAATTTGAACACCAGGACTCAAATGGAAAGGCCAGTCACATGATACAACCACTCCTTATGGGTATAAAAAACAGTACCCGATGGAGTGTGAATAATGCTGTTGAGTGTTAATGGTAAATGGTCCTGCATTTATATAGCTCCGTTCGAGTCATCTGACCACTCAAAGCACTTTTTACAATACGAGTCACATACACCCAGACACACACACATTCATACACTGGTGGCCGAGGCTACCATACCAGGTGCCACCTGCTACTCAGTTTTAAACACACTCACACACCGATGGAAGCATCATTGGGAGCAATTTCGGGTTCAGTATCTTGCTAAGTGTGGCCTATATTATGTAAGCATTAAGGTTTCACAATATTACTTATATATATTGTCACAACTTTGTTCAATACAGTCACCTGGTGTAGTTCTGATTATCAAATGTGAAGAACAAGTCCACCATGTCCCCATTGTCCTTAAGGGAGAGTACTAGGTCACTGGTCTTCACAGAGAAGAGGAGCATGAAAACAAACTGCTGTTTGTTTGTTTTGTGCCTGCTGTCCACAACAACAAGAATACTGCTTTCTTGCTGAGATGACCCTTGCGGACCTTGTCTGGTACTCCAGATGATGCCTGCTGCAGATTAACTCAACAGATGAGCCAATAAACCATCACCTGAGGATCTCAACAGGTTCCTCACCCTGTTCGTAAGCCAACAGAAACTACGATAAAAAGGCAAGACATCTACGACACAAAACATTAATATTTAGTGGTTAGGGCTATGAAAAGCAGCGCTACAGCTCACTGAGTCGAAGGAGCACTGGACTAAAAGGAAAGGCCTGTTGTATTTCACGTCTTTTTTTTTCTTAAAACTTAACTGGTTAATTAGCGGTTAATGAGTGTTGGCATTTCACAAATAAAATTAACCATTGTTATGGTGGTTACTTCTTTTTTATACCTCTTATGGTCTCTTTTTCAAACTCGGTGCAGACTAAATTTAGAATGATGGTGAACACTGCCTGGACAAAGACTGTAGGTGTCTTGTGGCAGCCTTTCATTGCATTTCACCATCAAAGGGACCAAAATTAGGGCGTCTACCCAAGCGTTGTATTTCTATCACTGCCGATCGGAGCCGATTGGAGCTGGAGCCTATACATATCTGTGACTACTGCAGAGTCAATTGGCCAGGGAGTGACTGCTGATTGTAGCCTTTCCTATTAAATGAAAAAGCCAGATGCTAGTGGGTGTTTGAGGGTATTTTGTATGGTGGGAAAGGGGCTATAATGACTTGATTTGGAAAAGTCATTGGTATATGTTTAAACATGAGACCATGAAATATGCAATTTTTTTTCCCCACATTTAAGAATGATGCATGTCCGAAAGGTTCTCTGTTCAAGTAAACCTGGACCTCTCAGTTAATGCATGATCAGATGATAAAAGCCACACTAAGCTGACAAAAGAAAGCATGTATTTATCTGTCTGCCTCTGGCCTGCAGAAAGCTTTGGTTTTCCATATTCTCACTGGGTGATTACAGTGTTCATGGTAGCTTTGACTGGCTTGTTGTTTTGGGTTAAGCAGCTTTTATGCTCACTGTTAAATGTAGGAAGTAACTCGTGGTAGCGGATGCTTTCAGCTGTTATGAGCGAGGCGTGTGTGAGGAACAACCTAGTGTCACATTGTAATCGCCGATTGAGATCTCGTTCTTAAGTGTCTTTATTTGTGCGCTGGAAAAGGAAAAATGATGCCTCCTGCTCTTTATTGTGTTTGCAAGCTGTTTGTCTACTATCGCAGAGCTCTGTACATAATTTTGTCTATTTGTCTGTGAATGACTTTGTTGTTTGCAGCTGTCGTCTTGACTGGGATGTCTGGGTGGGGGTGATGCTTGGGTGGGGGTGATTCAGTCATGCTTTGAAGGTTTTACGAGTACTTATGGAAAGTATAAATTTCACGGGCAGCGCCGAGCTGCAACCAAACAGTGCTTGACGGCGGCGTCACTGTGACGGCCACAGCAGTTAGCCTGACAGCAAATTGATTAGAATAATTCAAATGTGATGAATAACTTTCATCATGTAACCACATAGTCCAGTGAGTGTGCCATTCGTTAGGGCCGCTGGGGTTTATGATGGGACTGTGCACTGGAGAGAGACAACATATCAACGATATGCATTACACCAAACATCTTTGTTGCAAATGGAAATGGCCCCACACACTTTGTGTGACAATTGTCATAAAAAACTGGAGCTGTTGGGAATTAGAGTCCTGTCAGAGCTGTACTTTCCTCTTTTGAATTTGTGTCTTGACACTACCGTAAATGGCACAGATGTGCAGGCTCTTTAGCTGTGGTGTGTGGATGATTATGATAGATAGTGATTGCAGTAAAGTACAGTTTGGTATATAGTCAAACCATCATGACATAAGACATGAAGGTCGAAGGTCAAAGGTCAAATATATAGAAATATATTCTTTAAAAAAAAGACAGAGAGCTTTAATTTTTCTATCATCAAAAAAAGTAAATCTAGTAATAATAATGATTAGGGATAAGATAGTACAACATTATCTGTCTCTGTCTCCATTTCTGTATCTGTGTCCGTATCTGTTCAGCCAGCTACATTATCTGTCTCCTTCTCTGTATCAGGCCCCCAGGAAGTGTGCTGGGCTTTGAAGTCAATTTTTGAAAGTAGCCAAGCAGTAGAATTACTTCCGAGCCCACCATGTAGTGCCTTTGGCAGTTGGGGCAAGCCCAAATAGTGGCAGTAGCAGCTGGTAGCAGCACTTCCTGAAGCAGGCTCAGCTGCCACTGATATATATTTGTCATATTTATCATAACCAGATAATTTATATCATATCTAACATAGCCTTTATATCATGCATTATAGAATCCGACTGATAAACAGTGGAGGCTGGGCTGGATAGCAGTGGCAGCTGAGCCTGCCTCAGGAATTGCCATGCTAGCTGCCACTGCCACTATTTGGGCTTGTTGTCTCTCACAATTGGTGCCTTTTTCCCATACACTTCCACTGTGAAAGAGAAGTTGGTAAATCAGTGGATACATTTGTTAAGTGTCACAACCCTTGGGAAATGTTTTGATTAACTTTCAGGATTTGATTCATTCAGTCTGTTACCATCTGGAAAGTCTAGAGGTGCTTCACGATTAAATGATTTTATCCCCGTCAAGTCAGCAGAATGCTAAACCAGAGGTGGCCGGCAGAAGTTTGTAGTGCTCTAGCTCTTAGTGACCTGGCCAGTCCACAAATCTGAAATGGGCTTTACACATCCATGATCTGTAAACCCACTAAAGTGGGTGGGACTTAAACACAGAAATTGTTATTTTATGTCGGAAATTGCCAGAAGTTGATCAAAAGTTGCTACATTTATTACTTACTAGAAAAGAAAATATTTACAGAATAATCTCAGGCTTGAGTTATGGATTATTTTGGATCACAAGAGCAAGAGATTGAACAGCTACCCAGATCAAGATTGTCACAAGAAGTGACAATATTCATATTAGTTTAATATCTGACTAATTTCACCATAACATCAATGATAAAAATTAATGGATGAATGATGAAAAGTTTAAAACGTTTAGGGAAAAAAACAAACAAAAAAAAAACCTTAGCGTTCTTAATTAAGAATGTAACAGTCAAAAACTCTCACTCACTGTGAGAGCATGGTTTGATAAACTCATTGGTGCATAAATGGTATGTGACATCACCTCTATCGAACCCACAGAAATCTGACATGCCTCAGTAATCAAAACTCTGACTTTAAATATATTGGAAGCTGATAATATAACCTTTACTTGTGTTTATCCTGCAGTAAAATGATTGCATTTTTTTTTTTTTTTCTTTCTGACAGGAAACTTTATGCAGTAAGGAGCTGACTAGTGTGATTGAGTTGCATCCATGCTTCTATGGTGCTGATGGCCCAAGGTTTTTTCCAGGTCCCAGATTTCACTTCTGGATTACTGAGCATCAAACATTTGGCATCCCAGCAGCCCAGATGGTTGCATGTGTAAGTCTTTTCCCTTAAATGGATAACAGTCATTACATTACAGAGGCACTTAAGACATGCCGACTTAACGAAATATATCAATGGGATGTAGAATATTTGCACATAAAAAAAAAAATGTTCAAATCAAAACTCCTGAAAAATGCTTTTGACTTCTGAGAGCTCGCAGTTCATCCATTACTGTATATTGTACATTTTATGAGGACTGCTGAACTTATTTCATGTGTTCTGCCTCAGTTGTTACAACAGTTTTTAAGTAAAGTAAAAAACTTGCAAAATTCTTAAAGGAGAACTCAATTGATTTTACACCTCAGCGTGTGTTTCCAGATGTTGGGAAGTATACTGTGTGAAAAACAAAATATAAAGCCTTTCATCTCTTCAATGGAGGCTGATAAAGGTCTTCAAGTGATGTCACTTGAGTCAGCATTGGTTGGAGCTGAATAGAACAAGTTTGTAGCCCACTGCTCATCGCTGCTCCAGGCTCCAGGATACATTTGCTGCTACTAGCATAACACACTGAATCTCTGATGCAACTGTCAGTGGTCCAATTACATTGCAGGGGACATTGGCACAAGATTTGGACAAATTTGAATGATGTGTTGAATTAAAAAAAAAAAACAACAATTTAACACGATTCATCAATCGATTACCCTTTAAACACTTAATGCTATACTTAAACTGCAAATCACTGCGTATTAAGCACCAAGATCATTGAATAAATGCACATACTATATGTGCGTTGTACCTAATTTGATGCATTCTGCTTGCTGTGTGAGACATTGAGCAAAAAACTGTAGGTTTAAAGCACTGTGTTAAGAATTTTTGCTAATAAAAACTCTGTTATAAATCTAAGCCAAAGCCATCATAAAATTCTTTACAACCCATGGGCAAACATACTTTGTGATGGTTTTGCTTCTCTTTTTAGTCGTCATGCATATCTTTGTGGTACTGTGTCACTTTGTGGTCATTTTGTGTTTCTTTGAGGTTGTTTTTGCTGTCTTTGTGGTAATTTCGTGTCCTTTTTAGCTGTTTTGTGTTTCTTGTGTTTTTGTAGATGTTTGGGTCTCTTTGATGTAATTTTGTGTCTTTTTTAGCAGTTTTGTGTTTCCTGAAGTTGTTTTGTCTCTCTTTGTAGTTGTGCTGCGTATCTTTGTGGTTGTTTTCTCTCTTTTTGTAGTCATTGTTTGTGTATTTGTGGTTGTTTTGTCTCTCTTTGTAGTTGTTCTGTGTCTCTTTGTGGTTGTTTTGTCTCTTTTTGTAGTTATGTCTCTCTGTGTTTCTTTGTACTTGTTTTGTCTCTTTTTGTGGTTGTTTTGGATCTCTTTGTGGATGTTTTTCATCTCTTTTTAGTTGTGCTGTGTGTATTTGTGGTTGTTTTGTCTCTTTTTGTAGTAATTCTGTGAGTCTTTGTAGTCATTTTTTCTCTGTTAGTGTTTTTGTAGCTATTTAGTGTCTCTTTGCAGTCCCTTTTCATCTTTTTGTGGCCACTTTGAGTCACTTCTTGGTAAGTATGTGTTCATTTGAGTGACATTTTGCAGGTAAAGGCCAGGTGGCCCTCTGATACTTTGGGCCCCTGGGCCTGTGCCCAGTAGGCTCGTTCAGTAATCCACCCATGTTGATAGTAGTAGCAATTGATTTGCACAAATTAGAAACACATTTGCCCTAGATACCTGCCAAACTATGTATAGATATGGACAGGACCAGAGGAGTAAGCAGAAAAATAAGCTCGAAGTCAACATTTTCTGACTCAACTAGAACACACAACTGCAGATTTTCCTGTTCTTAAAACTTGTTTGAGTGGGAAACTTTTTTTGTTTTTTGCCCTAAGTGTACAATGACTACACTTTAAGCCCCTACATACATTAGTAAGGAACAGAACAGAATAATAAGTACATGGTTGGACAGAAATCCAACATACTGGTGAACAGTGGCCCAATTCAGGTACTGGTTATTAACATTTAACAGATATTTTGTAGTGGCAGTAGGAAAAGTAAATCTCCTGTGAGTTGGACCACTCTAAATCACATCTAACAGTGGCAGGTGTTGCCTTGAGTTTGTCTAATAAATTGTTGAACATTGTTCCACAAGAACACCAGAACAGAGCAACCAAAGTGCATAATAAAATGAATAATTCCACTGTCTCTGCACTAGCTGAAGCCTCCAAGAAATGTGCTCTATACAAATCCTTTAGTGATGTTACTGAAGGTTACTTTTGCTTCACTTCTACATGTACACGTGTTTGGTCTTGAGTTGTTATCACTGTGGCCGCATTTCCAGTAACTTTAAAAGTAATAATCAGTGACATTTTCATATGAATAAATGTCAGTGTTGCTGCTTTTCTGTCACTGATTGCTATAACACAGCAGGGAGTCAACCTATAGCCAGTTCATGAAAGCTTTTACATCTGCTGCTGTAAACAGCCGGTGTCGTCAAGGTCCTGGAAAAAAAAAAAATTAAATTAAAGAAAAAAAAAAAAGAAATTCTAGAGTGCAAAGGAAGCAGTGATGTGTTTAATGTTTATTGTTTGTTTGAAATGAAAAGAGGAAGATAATTTTGTTAGTTAGCAGATATAGACATTTAAATAATTGTTAGAGGTAAAACTATCCAATAATGTACAACAAAGAAAAGATTAATGTGAGTTCAGATTTGTGTGGCATAACATTTTCTTTCTAAACAACTGGGTTAGGACCAGGGTTCAGGAGTAAAAGAAAACAAGTTACAGCATATTTAAAAAACAAAACATGAGTATTCTGAATACAGTTACTGTATAAGTAAATATATTACTTGCAGGGATTACTTTATGTGTTTTATTTGTTCTAACACTGTGTCCTAACTGAACGTGGCACCAGTGAGCATCAGTCTGATTGCATTGCTTTCTATTGGAAAGTTTTAAATTGCTGCATAGCAGGGTACAGTGCTGCCGTTGTTTCTATTTATTCTCATCACCTTCTTTGAAAGCTCCACAATAGACAAAGAATGGCTGATTCATGAAGTTGAAATGAGGAGTTATCTACACAACACATCCTAATTTAACAAAAAAAAAACCTAAATAAGTTGGCAGCTGGCTGGTTGGAGATCACCAGGGAGCTTAATGTTTCTGGTTAATGGCCATCACTAATAACAGCCATCATGCTTTTGGCTATATTGTATGTCATTACCAGTAAATATCACAATATAAAAATTGTGTTTTCTGTTTAACCTTATGAACTCTGCCTTTGAAAAGGTCAGCCAATGCATTTGTTGGTATTTTTGCTTATTGTGATTATCATTGTCATTTCTTGTATTTTCAGATGCTTCATATCCTTAAAATCTGCACAACCTAAAAGCTAAAAGCTTATGTGAGTCAGTAAATCATAATGGTTGATAAAAGTATTGAAATTATGCCATAAATATAAAAAATTACAACAGACATTCCTTTCAATCTGCTTCTCTGCTCCTCTGGCACCACCGCACTTTTTCATTGTCTTTTAGACAGCTTGTAGCATAACATAATGACATCATCACAAGCGAACATGATGGCGCAAAAGACAGAAGTGTCACGGGGTGACAGGTGTGTGTGTGTGTGTGTGTGTGTGTGTGTGTGTGTGTGTGTGTGTGTGAGCGAGCGAGAGAGAGTGTGCCTGCCTGCCTGCCCTCCTACCTGATGAGCTGATCAATTACAGGTGTGTGATTAGGCAGCGCTGGCGGAGGGTTGCGGGTGTCCCGCTCTTTTTCATTCAGCAGCGGCAGCCGAGGAGGGAGCAGCTGAGCTGACTGGTGGCACGGACGGGAACGCGTGGCGAGGGAGACTGAAGCACAACCTGACGGTCGTTACGACAAGAATCGCCGCCGCATAAGGGAAGAGGGGACCCGCCGCTGAGGGCAGAACACGACCAGGGAGCCGCGAGGATAACCACCACAGAGGGAGAGAGGACACCGCCAGCACGCCAGGCCGGTCAAGCAGACGCACGGTGTGAGAGGGGAAGCAGCGGAAGAAAGTGGAGGGGTGGGGACGCGTTCCACCCTTCCTCCAGCTAAGTACCCCTCTATTACATTGCTCAGCTTAGAGAAGACACTTCAGTATTTTATTATCAGAAGGGCTACAGACTCAGACTCAGAGACTTGGACGGGGCACCTTTCAAGTGCAGTGAAAACATTTGTTGATTGTTGGGTTATTTAATTATTAATTTATTTACTTTGAACCGCCCTGTGTTGGCTTTTGTTTTCAGTTTATTTCTGATAAATTTACCATGCCCCGCCAAGACTGACGCTCTGTAGCCATAAACCCCTATACAGCTATACTTCACAAACATGCCAGGGGAGGGACAACCAGCCACAGGGCAGGCTGCTGAGCAGCATGGTACAATGATGCCCTTTATGATGGGGATGCCATGGGTACAGAGGTTTGGTGGGTCGGGTTCAGAGGCCAATTGGGAGAATGGCAGGCACAAATGGAGACAATGTTAAGCTTCCAGCCAATCAGTGATGCTCAAAAAGCTGACTTGATCATGGGGTTCTTGGATGGGGAGGCAAAAAGAGAAGTTTTGACATTAGAGAAAACATGTAGAGATACTCCACGAAAAATCTTTGCTGTACTGTCTGCATTGTATGGGGACTCAACTCATGTATTTGTTTTAAGAGCCCAATTCTTTAATTGCAGACAGGAACCTAACCAGTTCCTTCGATCCTTTTCTCTTCACCTCAGGGAATTGTTTCTTAGGTTGAAACGCACAGATGAGACAGGCCTGGAACGCGGTGACGTACTTTTGCGCGACCAGTTCATTATGGGACTACGGGAGGGGCCAGTAAAACAAGAGCTGAGGCGTCAAGTAAGGAAACAACAAGCCCTGTCATTTGACAAGGTAAAATTTGAAGCTCTTGCTTTAGAAGGAGAGCAGGACGACAACTGGTCAGCAGGGCATTCGTGCTTAGCCGTGAGTAGGCCAAATTCCTCTCCACAAAATAGTGCAGCTGACTGGAAACAAGAATTCCGCAGGGAAATACTTGTAAATGAGCTGCGGGCAGAGATTAATGGCCCCTCATATCCTTCTGTACCCACAGCTCGGCCCAGGGCCTACTCAGATGACTCGGGTAGAGTAAGACAGAGGTTTAGAACCTTATCAAATAACCAGGATTTTAAGTGGGACCCCCGTGGCCGCCCAATTTGTAACCAATGTGGAGAACCAGGCCATATTAGGCGCCACTGCCCCCATAGAGAGGCCCAACAGGGTTTTTAGTTGCACCGGCCACTGTGGGTCAAGTGACCGGACCTCCCAAATGCGACCCCATCCACAAGCTTACAGAAGCCACCATTGCGTTAGCAATGGTGGCAGGTAGCAGAGGTTAAAGTAGATGACATAGATGTTAAATGTTTAGTGGACACTGGTTCCCAGGTTACATTATTCAGCGAGAGTCTATGTAAAGAACTCTTCAAGAGTAAACAAACAAATAATGGAGACCTCCTATGGTTAACCCATGACTGTTTGAGGGGACACAAAGCCTTTATGGGGATGAATGTGATTTGGAACTGTTGGGAACAACTATTTAAAGACCCAGACAGACTTTGCCCTAACCCCCAGGTACAAAACTTTGGGAAAGAGTGGGACAATGTGTTCACAGATTGTAGGAGGATCCAAGCCACTGCGACGAGTGAGCAGTGGGAGGGCACAGCTCGTGTGGCCTGCCGCTATGCAGTGACTTTTCCAGCCCAGAGTGAGGCCCATCATACCTCGAGAACCCCTGTGCCCTGGTGGAGCCTTTCGGAGGGGACGTTGGACTCGAGGTATCCAGGGCCTTAGTAACTTTGAAAGGGGGAAGGGTCCCAGTGAGGGTGCGTAATGTTAACCCTTATCCAGTCTCTCTGTAGTACAGAATGCAAAAACTGGCAACAGTCTCTGTTGTTGACGCACTAAGTGTGAGGGAAGGCACTGATGTCTCCCTCAGGGAAGTGACTCCTGGGGTGGTCGAGGTAGGGGCTGTTCAGGTTGGTCAGGAGGCAGATCAGCTGACCACCTCTCTACCGAAAAGTCACCACTTGAGTGAAGAAGAACAACATCAGTTCCAGCAGCTCTTGGCTAAGTGGCAACACGTGTTTTCTGCTCATGAGGAGGACTATGGACGAACTGACATTGCTAAACATCATATCCCTACAGGTGATGCTGCCCCTATCCGAGAGAGGTTTAGACCCCTGCCCCCTACCCTCTACAAGGAGATGCACAGCCTGTTACAAGGTATGCTGGATAAAGGTGTGATCAATGAGAGCTGTAGCCCCTGGGCTGCACCAATTGTCCTAGTGCAAAAGAAGTGTGGTGCTTGGCGATTCTGCGTAGATTACCGCAAGCTTAATAGTGTGACACACAAGGATGCATTCCCCCTCCCACGCATTGAGGACTCCCTCACCAGCCTGACCAGAGCCGAATGGTACACTACATTAGATCTTGCCAGCGGCTACTGGCAGGTGGAACTGGAGGAAGGAGACAAAGAGAAGACGGCCTTCACCACCCCACTTGGTCTTTTCCAGTTTGAGCGGATGCCATTTGGGCTATGTAATGCGCCAGCAACGTTCCAGAGACTGATGCAGAGGTGTTTGGGTAATCAATTAACTGAATCTGCCTTGGTTTATCTTGATGATGTAGTGATCTTCTCCCCAGATTTTGCAACACACCTGCACCACTTGGAGACAGTTTTCCAGTCCCTGGCGCGTTATGGCCTCAAGCTGAGACCAGAAAAGTGCCAATTTCTCCAGAGGGAAGTGAAGTTCCTGGGACACGTGGTGAGTGGTCACAGTGTTTCACCAGACCCTGAGAAGGTGGCCGCCTTCCAAGAATAGAACACACCGACAACAGCAAAACAGGTACACTCCTTCCTGGGGTTCGTAGGCTATTACCAGCGTTTTATTAAAGACTTTTCTAAAATCGCTAAGCCCCTGCATGAACTTTTGGTGGGTAGAGGGCGTAAACAAAGGGGTGGGTCCTTGCCCATTAGTTGGACTAATGAATGTGAGACAGCTTTCCAGTTGAAACGAGAACTGCTTAAAGCCCCAATACTGGCATACGCTGATTTTACACGCCCTTTCACCCTTTATACTGATGCCAGCAACCAAGGTTTGGGGGCAGTCTTGGCACAGGAACAGAATGGGCAAGAAAAAGTCATAGCCTATGTGAGCCATAGCCTACGCTCCGCAGAACGTAATGACTCTAACTACAGTTCATTTAAGCTTGAGCTTCTTGCGATGAAATGGGCTGTTATGGAAAAGTTCAAAGACTACCTGTGGGGATCTAAAGTGACTGTTATAACTGACAACAATCCCCTAGTACACTTACAGACGGCAAAACTGGGAGCTGTTGAACAGAGTTGGGCTGCCCAGTTAGCAAACTTTGATTACACCTTGAAGTATAGACCAGGGAGGGACCATACTAATGCAGATGTGCTGTCCAGGCTGCCTATCCCAAACCCAGAACAGGATCCAGCAGAACCAGCACCTGAGGAAGATTTGCTGGTTGGCGCAGTGACCGCTCCAGGGACCCCAACAGAGGCTGTACCATCAGGCTGGGGGTGGGATCCGAGTCGCTGGAAAGAACTACAAGGAGGAGACGTCACACTCCGAACAGTGAGAGAATATCTGCACAGAGGTTGGTTACCTAAAGGCCCTGAACGTGCCAAACTCCCCGACACGGTAAAGAGACTCTTGAACCACTGGAGGCGGCTGAGCCTGAGTGATGGTGTGGTATGTCGTAATATCAAAGACTCTTTAACTCATGACATTCTCCAACAGGTGGTTGTGCCTCTGGACCAGACAAAGGCCCTGTAGGAGGCCTACCACTCAGAAATGGGCCACCAAGGTGTGGAGAGGACAATGTCACTACTTCGGAGAAAATTCTACTGGTCAGGTATGGAAGAGACTGTAACTTCTTGGACTCAAACCTGCCCCCGCTGTGTACTGCGAAAGGCTAAACCAGAGAGTAGGGCCCCATTAGTACCCATTGTGCCTAAAGCACCAATGAACATTGTGTCCATGGATTTTATAACTCTGAGCCGCCCCACTGATCGTTATCAAAACATTTTGGTTATAACAGATCTTTTCACTAAATATGCCTGGGCCATCTCAGACAAACAGTTCCTCACACTTTTCGCTTGGTTATCCATGTTGTCCTTTAAACAAAGTTAACAACTTCAGCAAAAATGAATTCACAGCACATTTTTGGTTAGTTTCGTCGAATTCCCAAGGATTGAAAAAAAAGTGTCGTTATCGTGATGATATCAAATATTAAAATGATGATGATATTAAAATTCTTCTCCTCTGTGAGCAAAACCAACAGCCTATAGCTGACATTTGTCACACATTACACGTATGTGAAATGTAATGCCATTTAGCCGACAATTATTCATCATAACTTTGTAGCCTACAGAACTTTTAACATCAGCTAGGCCTAACATTAACGCTTGTCCATATGATTGGAGTAACACCTGCACAGCCGTGTGTTTAACATTGTTGACACCACTCCTGTGCAGAGATAACACAATTTGGCATATTAGTTGGTGCAAAGTACATTACACATTTAAAAAAAAAAAAGTAAACCAAATAACATTTCCTTGCAAAATTTAATTTCCATTAAGTAATACTGTGCAGGTATTGAACCTCAAACCCGGGTCTCCCACGTTAATGACGGTGACAATCCCTCTCCGCTACTGACAAGACATACTGTTTATGATCAACACAGTCTAAACATAAGACATTAAACATTGATGTAAAAGTTAACTTATGCATTTAAGCAGTTGGCAATCTTCTGCCACCCCACATCTCTTGCCTTGACAATAACAACAGTATTTCCTTTTCTGGTAATTGCGTTACTATACTCTTAGTAAAGCTCCACAAGGAGCTTTTGCTCCGCGCTGTTGAAGAAATCAGCCCTAGTTTTCTTGTCTTTTTTCGACATGATCGCGTTTTCGACAATCACATATTCTGGGCTTCTCATGCACCCCGTGCGCGCGCCTAATGAAAGATTTGATAAGCCTGGCTGAAGTTAGTGCTGATGAGGCACGGCTGAAATGTGTTAGTGGAACGGCTTCAGCCTGAGGTGGAAGCTGACGCTAATTCAAACGAGGCTTAATCACTTAAGCGCCGCTATCATTAGCGACTTTGATGGAATACCCCCCTGGTTTGGTCCATGCCTACAATAACAGCGTTCATAGCTCCACAGGGTATGCACCAACATACCTGATGTTTGGCCGTCATACTTGGCTACCAGTTGAGATGGTAACCAGTACAATGGGGGCGCAAGCAACGATGACTACTACTGAGTGGGTGGTAAGACATGCAGAACAGCTATCGTATGCTTATAACAAAACATCTGACAACCTCAAACAGACAGCAGAAAAAAATAAGAGATTGTATGTTAAGACGAGTCGTGACGCCCCACTACTGCCGGGCGAACGGGTCCTGGTGGTGGATCACAGAAGACAAAACAAAGGGAAGCTGAGCGACCGGTGGGAAAACCAAGCTTACGTGGTGGTTGGACGTCACCATGCAAGCCTCCCTGTCTACAAGGTCAGACCAGAGGGGAAAAATGGGCCTCAGCGCATCCTTCATCGTAACCACCTCCGCCCATGCCTGCTGTACCCCACGCCAGAGCCGCATCAACCTGCCAACCAAGGGGCCCTTTAGCCCTTCTTCCCAGGTTGGGGGCTGATGTTCCAGACAGGCCAAGGTGGAGCAGCCGAGGGGGCCGAGCCTGGGCCAATACCAAGACGTTCACAGCGGTCCAACGTGGGCAATCCCCCTCTTAGGTATAGATGATGTATGTATGGACAAATGGTTCTCGGGACTAGAACCTTTTGGTTTGGGGGAGTGTCACGGGGTGACAGGTGTGTGTGTGTGTGTGTGTGTGAGCGAGAGAGAGAGAGTGTGCCTGCCTGCCTGCCTGCCCTCCTACCTGATGAGCTGATCAATTACAGGTGTGATTAGGCAACGCTGGGGGAGGGTTGCGGGTGTCCCGCTCTTTTTCATTCAGCAGCGGCAGCTGAGGAGGGAGCAGCAGGGAGCAGCTGAGCTGACTGGTGGCACGGAACGCGTGGCGATGGAGACTGAAGCACAACCTGACGGTCGTTACGATGAGAATCACTGCCGCATAAGGGAAGAGGGGACCCGCCGCTGAGGGCAGAACATGACCAGGGAGCCGCGAGGATAGCCACCACAGAGGGAGAGAGGACACCGCCATCACGCCAGGCCGGTCAAGCAGACGCATGGTGCGAGAGCGAGGATAGCCGCCACAAAGGGAGAGAGGACACCGCCAGCATGCCAGGCCGGTCAAGCAGACGCACGGTGTGAGAGGGGAAGCAGCGGAAGAAAGTGGAGGGGTGGGGACGCGTTCCACCCTTCCTCCAGCTAAGTACCCCTCTATTACATTGCTCAGCTTAGAGAAGACACTTCAGTATTTTATTATCAGAAGGGCTACAGACTCAGACTCAGACTCAGACTCAGAGACTTGGACGGGGCACCTTTCGAGTGCAGTGAAAACATTTGTTGATTGTTGTTGATTATTTAATTATTAATTTATTTACTTTGAACCGCCCTGTGTTGGCTTTTGTTTTCTGTTTATTTCTGATAAATTTACCATGCCCCGCCAAGACTGACGCTCTGTAGCCATAAGCCCAGTTGAGGATTACCAGGTTGAATATCCCGATGGTCACCTTGTCGCTTGTTCTTCTTTAGAGCAACCTGCAAGACGTGGAGTTGAGGCCGATTACCCCCCCGGAGCGTGCTGTGCTCCCCCCTCTCCCTCTGGGGTCAAATGGACTGTGGACTCTTTTAACAGACTCTAAACAGTAACATTTTAATTTTTATTGTGTTGTAATAAAATTTCTATTTTTTATAGGAAAAATCCATCTCTGGCTTGCGTTGTGAAGTCTTGGTTTCTCCCCCAACAGAATATCAGTGATCTTGCACCCTGTCGTGGTCACTCCACTCGGTGACAGAAGTCTCAGCTTTCTGCTCCAAAAAAAAAGGAATGCTCTAGCTATTATAGTTTTTTATGTTAGATCAATTTTAAACAGGGTCATGTAAACAATGATCTCCCACGGCCACAACCAAACAAAATACTGTGGTGTCAATGCACGTTTTCACTGTAATTTGGACTGCTTGTAGCCTAACGTATGTCAACGCATGTAGACATTGTGATGGTGCAAAAGACATAAATCTTAGGTTTTAATTGCAAAAAGAATAAATGCTCTAGCTCTGTTTTTTTTTTTTTTTAATTTTAGATCAGTTTTAAACACGCTCATGTAAACAACAACCCCCCACTCCTTTTTCGCAGGTTGAAAATGTAGAAACAGGATGATAGAAAGTACCCGCCCATCTTTTAAGTGGTTACATTTCCATTGCCATTGCGTATAGCTGACAGTTAGCCTGCCTGTTTTGTTCCCGTGACATAATAGAAGTACATAGTTAACACATTCAGTGTGGATAGAGCGCAAAGTCCACTTGCTGTTAAGACACAATCTAAAATTTCTATGAGGTCCTTTCCTTAAACAAACGCATACAAAAAGCGTCTTTGTAGTGTACCTGCCACATGACAATGGCAGAGGATAGACACAGGCAGGACACTGTGGTGGTTTTTAAAGACTCTGAAAAATAAGCTCAGCAAGGTGATTCTGATGTACTCTAAAAGTAATCCAAAGTATTTGGAGTATGTTACTTTTATTAATCTAATTGAAAATGCTGCATGTGAGGGCATGTGTTTATTAATTGTAGAGCAGGAATACTCAATTTGCTTGGCCAGGGGCCACTTTTGCAATATGACATTTCTAGTAATTAAGGACATTTGAGGTATATACTGGATATCTGCTGGGTGGTCTGGGGGATCCTCTACTGGCACTTTTTGTGATGAACAAGCTCTATTTTTATGATTTTTTTTTTATGCACTCAGGCACTGTATTCATACTAACAGTGCAAAAAAAGAAACCCCAGTGTGAATCAAATCATTTTCATTGTGAAACTGAAAATGGTTGGGGGCGAGGTTTGGCCCATGGGTCATATGTTGACTAGTACTTGCTGTAGAGGAATACATTTTAGAATTAACCCTTCCAACACTGGTTAGGCCAAATGTTGAAAGTAGAATGTTTCTTATGAACACTGATAAAAAGTAAAGGGTCTTGTGTGCTCATCTCAGCATCTCATCACAGCAACATTCAGTTACCCCTTTTTTTCCTGACGCCACTCAAACACAGCAGCCTGCCGTCACACGCATCTGCATCTCATACAATTTGTCACCACCACATCTCACACTACCATTGGCTGTTGCCAAGCAACCTGTGTGTCTAACAGACTATTTCCCATGATAAATTAGCTGGGCTGTTACTATGCCAACAGAATTTGTTACTTAATTAAACTGATTCGGATCGCAGTTGGCTGGGGGTGGGGGGTGGGATGCTCTTACAGAGAGAGAGAGTGAAGAAGAGAGAGTGAGGCCATGACACACACACGCACACACACACAAACACACACAAACACACACACACAGGGGCCAAGGAAGTGAGATGAGACAGAGAATCCACAGAGGAATGACCGTTATTAGACAGGCTGAGATATTGAAATGGTCAGGCATGGCAGACGAGGGCAACAAAAGAGAGGTGAAAAAAGAACCCCCCCCCCCCCCCCCCAGAAAAAAAAAAAAAAACAGGACCCATCTGGAATTAACGGCTTGATGCCTTCGAAGGTGATTCATTTTTTTCTTTCTGCTCTTAAGAGAGATGCATTTTCCCTGACAACAAATGTGCTTTTTTTTTCTTCTATTCAAATGAGCTGCTGGCAGGTCAGGCTGCTCAGGTGGTGTGGCACTCTCACTGCCGTGATTCAACATTAGAAATCTGCTCCCGGAGACAAACACAAGGCCTTTTGCTTATGTGGCTGAACAAAAAAGGTCAAACGTGACTCATAATTCCACTATTTGTTAAAGAATAACTGTTGATCGCCTAATTCCAGAGATAGACCCATGTAATGTCTGAAAGCAGCGGAACAGGTTTTATTTTTTAACTATCCCCCCCTTTCTCACCGTACTGATGCTGCAGCTGAAGTGGTCTGGGCAATTGCATTGTGTAGTGTAGCGTACGCTGCCACCGGGCTTTGATCGCTAAGCAAAGAAAGAATGGCAGAACAATTTGGGCGTCAGAGCAGGACCAAACGGCGGGGAGCAGTGAGCATGTAATCTCCTAATTTGGAGCATCACGGCATCAGATCCCTACTTGCTCGCTGCATTCTCTCGGCCTTACCTATAGTTATTTCCATAACTTCCTGACAAAACCATTTTGTCCTGCCTGATTGGGCCCATTTGCATTGGACACCTCTTCTGCATACAGATTGATGGGTTTAATCAGCGAATCAGGGAGAACGCTCAGACATCAATCAATGTCACACCACTCAGTCTTGCTTTCAGTAGTAGTAGCCTTGTTTTTTGTTATCCTTTTGGTCACTCTGTAGTTCTTTCTCTCTTCCAGCCCACCTGATGTTCTGCTCACATTCATCAGGGAATGCTGGAGAACAACAGAGAGTGGCTGGGAGGGAACAGGGGAGCCTTCTCCATCTCTTTTCTGCCTCCATTTATTATAGTCACTAATGTGAGCTCTGCTGCTGCTGCTCCAGTCTTTGTAAAAAAAAATAAATAATTTCTGAACATGGTCTTGGATCATCCCTGGCCTCCACATTGTCAGCTTTGCCACCACTACCTAAAGCCTGGAACTTATTTGCATGCTCATCATTCATTCATTCATCCATATTTTCCAAATCTCTCATCATCCCCCAATATTTTTGACAGCTGATCTTTTCTATCTCAAAGACATTTACACTGCTTATCTTACCTTTATCGAGATTCCAACAAGGAAATGTTATATAAATGTTATATTTGGGAGAATTTTTTTTACTGTGTCTTAATTCTGAATGTGTTTTTTTTCCCTTTTTTAGCTAAGTGACTTGTATAAGTGTAGTCAAGACTAGCGGAGAAATAAAGGTTTGTTGGCATTAACGAGACAGGAGAGCGAAGAACAAGCCTGCATGACATTGCTACAGCTTCCAAACAGCAATGTTATGTCATTTAATCTAGGTTCAAAAGGATTTAACAAAATATGACTATAATCACGGGTGTAGCACCATATACTGGGCCCTATGCATAAGCAGCCCACCCTTCTTCTTTTGATCCATGTCTCTCTCACATTATTTTTTATTCATTCATTTTTTAAGTCAGTTTGCTTTCTTTCCCTTTCCTTTTTTGTGTCTTTAATTTTTTGGAACCCTGATTTCTCTGACATGACAGTGAACGTTGGTGCTCCAGCAGCATGAGCAGACACTCACTGGGCTCCAGCTGTATTTAGAGATGAATGCTAGCAGAGGGGTAGACTAAACCATTTTGTAATTTGTGTTAAAGTAAGAGGAGCTTCAGAGAGCGTCTCTTGTTCTTTCATAAAAAGATCAGTATTGTATCAGATTTATTTGGCCAATTTTAATACACACACGCACACACACAACCCTCCCTCACCCCCACCTACAACCCTCCTCACTACAATACCACAATTTCATAAATAAATTGAGATATTTAAATTGAGGCTAATAATACATCATAGTAATGAGGTTAATAACAATAGATTGTGACTGTTTGCCATTTTTAATTTCTTAATGTGCAGTGTTAAGCTACCGCCAATGAAACTCAACACTACAATAAAACTACAATAAAAACCTACGAACAGAACATTTCAAGGCTTTTTTATTCAAAGTTGTTGAGTTTTATTGATGGAAAACAAACATAAACAACTGTGAAATAGAGAGAATGCAGCTAATTAGTGAGCAAGAAGAATTGTGTTAAAAAAGCACCTCAGAGCAGCAGAGTAGTTTGACATGACTCTGTTGTTGACTGAAATTATACAGCATTTGTGCTCTGAAATTTCATGGCAATGACAGACAAACTAAACACTGACTCTAGATAGGGCCTTTTGTGATTCCACGCTTTTGTGTCTTTGAATCAGCCACTGTAGTTGGCAGCCCCTCGTAATGAAAGCATTCTAATCTTGACACTTCTTTTTTCAGTGTTTTTACCAGTTTAATCACCTGCGGAGGAGACCTCTGCTGATAAAAACATGCTAAATGTCTGGATCTTAAGTTATCAGAGGAAAAAATAGGTGAGCACATAGAAGGAGGTGATGGGCCGGCAGAAACAATAATTGCCAGTATTGGAACTCCTTTATACAGTGTTTTTACCTGTTCAAATCACCTGGTCTGTTTGTTTTAGAGAGGAAGAGACCTCTAAAAAAATTCAACTGGTAAAAACTTCCTGAGTAATAAACAGTCCCTCCAGGATCTCACGGCAAAAAAAACTTGAATTTGTGGCCCAAAAGCCTTGAATTTGCAGCCAATTTTGTCAAAACTTGCAGCATTTTTATGTGATTTTTTTTTTGTAATGATAAATATTGTGGCCAATGCAAGTCAGAAGAAAAAAAAAATAGATTTTTTTTAAACTACTGCCTCCAAAAAATAAGGCATGTAATCACTTGCTATAATAATCATACTGAAATGTACAAAAACAGCTGATGTTTCAGTTCTCTTCTTTAGTTTTATTTTATTAGTTTCAAAACATGGACTCCAATAATGTTGCAAAAATATCCTGAGGGAACATTGTAGCTTGCAAACCAGACAATGTGACCGTAAAACAACATGTAAGCTACATCTTCTGTAAACATAACATTTTGATAAATTCAACACATATTGTATGCATTTAAACAAAGTGCAAATTCTTATGTTAACACAGAGCATTTCTCCATACTGCAATGCCATTAGCGCGGTTTGATGACGCGTCTGATGATGTTTCAAATGACTTCGCATGGGCAACAACTTCCGGTCAGCCGGAAAATGCTGAAAAATCGCGGGACTTTTGAAAAATGGCGAGTCCCTGCAAATATTGCAGACTTTCCCTGAATTTGTGTCAATTATTGCAATTTTATGGAGGGACTAAATAAACACTAAACTGGTTGCAATTTGCATCCTCACAGCTAGATTTCACTGAAGCCCTGTCTATACATGTTCAGATATGTTTGTAAACGGATTCTTTTCTCTCTTGATGAGGAGTGGATAGAAAACATCAACATATTCAGAACAGCACTAGTATGTTTAAGTGAGCTTCTTCATCCTTAAATTGAACGGGAATCAGCGGTGATAAGATCTCCAGTACATGTTCTGAAAAAGGTCAGGTTACCCTGTACAATACACAGACAGACAGCGCCTGCACCACAGGCAGACTCAGCTGCTGCTCAGCTGCGGAACATCTGGAGAAAAGGAATCTCGCGGCTTGCCTGTTGTTTACGTGTGATGCACATTTTCATGTGCACATGAAAATCTGTAAGTATTTTACTTTGACTCAACATGTCCTGTTTCAAAACAAATGTCCCCTAGCAACATTTCTGTTTACACAATCCCTTCATTTGTTAACACAAGGCTTTTTATTGTGAAATATTTGCAGGACCATATTGCTGATAATGCAGTTGTGGAAATACAGTACTTACTGCAGTAGGCAGCTCTGTAGCAGCGCCGCCGTCTGTGTGAACACTACACACGTGAGCTTGTAAAACTGTGATTGTGGACAAAAATTTCTCTTTAAAGTGAGGGGACAATTATCCGTTTACAAAAATATCTGGATACATATAGACCGGGCCTGGGGACAGATCAGTAAAAGAGAAAGCGATCCTACTAAAATGTAAATCTGGTCCAGCTTCCAGATCGAATCAATGTGTGGAGGAGAGGGGGAAGTTAGGTTATCATACATCTATGTACATGCTTTCAGGCACTTGCTAGCATCAGGCACCCCCCCCCCCCCAATTTCTGTTTTCTATAACCCAAGTATTTGTCACACCTAGGCTGTATAAGCTATGGGGATACATGCCTTGTCTGTGGAGGTGTGTGTGTGTGTGTGTGTGTGTGTGTGTGTGTGTGTGTGTGTGTGTGTGTGTGTGTGTGTGTGTGTGTGTATAGATGGATGCAGGAATATAAAACCTAACTATGAGCTGGCTGGATGACCAGGCCCTAGGGACAGCAGGCTGGCCTGGATGAGTGGCCTGCACCACAACCATCTACATCAATAGGATAAGGCAGCTCATTAAAAATCCCTCTGATATAGATTGATGTGTCTGAGCTGTCTGGGTGCTGCAGCCAGCTAAGATGCATGCTGAGTAATGTTGGGGTCAAATCTGGCCTGGAACCCAAGTTACATGTGATCTCACAATCTCTGTAGCACCTTTATGTTTTTGCCCACTGTCCAATGACAGTTGTCTTTCATAAACGTTGTGACAGTGTGGCACTGTACTGTGACCGTACAGTGTGTAATGTCAGTGCAGTCTGTGGTGTTATAATTTATAGTCTCTAGTACAGTGGTTGATCGCAGGGCAGGCTGATGCTGTATGGTATAGTCTGCCACATGATACTCTATAATTTAGAGGTACAAATCAAACCTGTGTAGTTCAGTTCTTGATAACATATTTTCTATTTTGCATAATTGTAATTGTACTGATACATGCCTTCTGCCAGTAATTATCATCTGTCACTCTGCACCAGAACAAGAGACCAGCCAGAAAACCATTAACCAAAATATATGTGTAAATTTACAATGGAAGTTATTTCCAATATTTCCAATATGTAACCGTACTATTTCACAGTAAATTACATTATTATCACCTTACAGGCTTTTATTGTGATATTTAACCAAATTCAGTATTTTATTGTGAAATTCCTGCACATAATTATAGTTATTTTACAGATGCATATTGCGTATACTGCATATATACGTACATACATACAATCTCCAGCTGAACACAACCAAAACCAAGGAGATGGTGGCAGATTTCAGAAGGAAGAGGTCATCCCATCAACCAGTCACCATACAGGGGGGTGGAAATTGAGGTGTTGCACACCTACAAATATCTGGGGGTCCTCTTGGATGATAAGCTGGACTCGTCCTCTAATACTGACACCCTCTACAGGAAGGGGGCAGAGCCACCTATTCTTCCTGCGTTGTTGTTCTTTGTGACAGGGTTGTGTGGTACACCAGGGCTAGACCCAAATGCACAACAAAAACAGCAGTTCAAGAAAAAACAAAGTCCTTTAATAGTCAGTTCGGTACACGGGCAGGCAGTCAAAGAAGGCAACAGGACCAAAAGGGCTAGGCAGAGGCAGAGTCAAAAAGGCAGATCCGGGGTCAAAAAACACGAGACAAAAACTAGAGAGATAATGCTGGAACGCTTGCAACAAAGGGCTAAGACGAACTGGCACAGGGAACAGGGAACACACAAACTAAGTACACACGGGGAGTGAGGGTAATGAGACACAGGTGGAGGAAATTAGGGAATGACGAGGATGGAGCGGGAAACACACAGTAAGTGCAGATTCTTACTCCAGGAGGAGAGGCAGCTGGAGACGAGACAGCGAAGGCCCTTCTCCAGCTCCTGGTTCAGCCTCTCTGTCTGCCCGTTGGACTGGGGGTGATAGCCGGATGTGAGGCTGACTGTGGCTCCAATGAGTGTGCAGAAAGCCTTCCAGAACTTGGAGATAAACTGTGGCCCCCGGTCAGACACCACATCCCTGGGGAAACCATGCAAGGGGAACACATGCTGCAGAACCACTTCAGCTGTCTCCTTGGCCGAGGGTAACTTGGGCAACGGTATAAAATGAGCCATCTTGGAGAATCTGTCTACCACTGTGAGCACAACTGTGTTACCTTCAGAGAGTGGCAAACCTGTGATGAAGTCCAGTGAGATGTCCGACCAGGGGGGCTGTGGGATGGGCAGAGGATGGAGGAGCAAACAGAGAAAAAAAGAGAGGCGTCTCCGCACACTGAATTAAGGCTCCCAAAATCTTTAATAAGTTAACTTATTAAAGAGACGCCTCTCTTTTTTTCAGAGGATGGAGGAGACCAGCAGGGGGGAGTGAGGAGGTCTTATTCCGCGAACATGTGGGGCAGGCGGCTACATACTCTCCCACCTCCTTCTCCATGGCCGGCCACCAGAAGCGCTGCCTGATGAGGAACAGGGTCCTTTAAACCCCCGGATGACAGGCAAAGAGGGAGGCATGAGCCCAGTGGATCACCTGTGAGTGAACAGCAAGAGGAACAAACAGCCTGTTCGGGGGACAACCCATAGGGACCGGGACACCAAGTCCAGCTAGCCTGACCTGTTCCTCTATTCCCCATGTGACTGCCCCAACAACACAAGAGGAAGGCAAGATATTAGAGGGGTTTTGACAGGAAGGTGCAGGGTCAAATTGGCAGGACAGTGCATCCGGTTTAGTATTCCTGGATCCAGGACGATAGGACAGAATGAAATTGAATCTATTAAAAAAAGAGCCCACCTTGCCTGCCGGGGATTGAGCCTCTTAGCAGAGCGGATGTATTGCGGGTTCTTATGGTCTGTCCAAATGAGAAACTGCTGCTCAGCGCCTTCCAGCCAGTGCCGCCACTCCTCCAGGGCCACCTTAATAGCCAACATCATAGTTCCTCTCTGAGGGAGACAATTTCCGGGAGAGGAAGGCATATGGGTGGAGCTTGTTATCCACTGGGGACCGCTGGGACAAGACCCCCCCTATTCCCACATCAGAGGCGTCCACCTCCACCACAAACTGAAGTTGCGGGTCTGGAAGGATGAGGATGGGAGCCGTGGTGAAGCTGGTCTTAAGTCTCTGAAACGAGAGTTCAGCCTGGGGGGTCCACTGAAACAGGACATTAGGAGAGGTTAGTGCATGTAAGGGGGCTGCAAAGGAACTAAAGTCCCTGATGAAACGTCTATAGAAATTGGCAAACCCCAGGAAACGTTGCAAGTGTTTCCTGGAGGTGGGAGTGGGCCAAACAGTCACTGCACTAACCTTGGAAGGATCCATTTGGAGGTGGTCCTTTGTGATGATGAATCCCAGGAAGGAAACGGAGGTGACGTGGAACTCACTCTTTTCTGCCTTGACGAACAGCTGGTTATCCAGGAGCCTCTGCAGGACTTGACGAACATGCTGTATGTGAGTCTCAGGATCAGGGGAAAAAAATCAAGATATCATCCAAATACACAAAAACAAAGTCATTTAACATATCTCTCAGGACATTGTTCACCAGGCTCTGGAAGACAGCAGGAGCATTAGTCAGTCCAAATAGCATCACTAAGTACTCATAGTGCCCACTAGGAGTATTGAAAGCAGTTTTCCACTCGTCCCCCTCCCTAATTCTCACCAGATGATAGGCATTTCTAAGATCGAGTTTGGTAAAGATCTTGGCTCCTTGCAAGAGTTCAAATGCCGACGAGATGAGAGGGAGGGGGTACCTGTTCTTGATGGTGACTTCATTCAAACCACCATAGTCGATGCACGGCCGGAGGGACTTATCTTTCTTGTCGACAAAGAAGAATCCCGCCCCCGCTGGAGAGGAAGAGGGCCGAATAATCCCAGCCGCCAGGGAGGCTGAGATATATTTGTCCATGGCCTCCTGTTCCGGGGCTGACAGGGAGTATAAGCAACCCTTAGGGAGAGAAGCCCCTGGGAGCAGGTCAATAGCACGGTCATATTCTCTGTGAGGAGGAAGGGAGGTGGCCCGGGCCCTGTTGAACACTTCCCTGAGGTCATGATAGCACTGGGGAACCTTAGCTATATCTGGATCATCAGAATGTATGTGGTCTAACAGGGGCTCAGGGGTGACTGGTGCGAGTTGAACAGAGGGAGGTTGAGACTCTTGAGGACCATGAGAGGGAAAACCGTTTTTTAGGCACCCCTCCCCCAAACCCATAATCTCCCCGGTGGCCCAGTTAATTTGTGGGCAGTGCTGGGATAACCAAGGGAGCCCCAAAATGAGTGGGTGTAACAGGGAGCTATAGAGGTGGAAACTTAGCCGTTCAGTGTGTCCCTTGGCTGTGAGGACTTGAAGGGGCTCAGTGCGGTGAGTGACTCTATATAATAACCTCCCATCCAAAGCGCTGGCCTCTAAGGGTTGAAGAAGAGGAAACACAGTTAAGTCTTTTAGCTGGTTTCCAGTCCATAAAACTCTCATCAGCACCAGAGTCTATCAACACCTTGAGTCTTTCAGAGAGAATAGGGGAAATTATCTCTACATCAGTCAAAGATCGTGCCTTATAGTTAGGAGAGATTGTTTGGCTCACCAGCGCCCTCCTCTTCACCGGCGAGCCCGGTCTTTTAACGGACAGGAACTCAGGAAGTGGCCAACCTGACCACAGTAGATACACCTCCCCTCCTGTAGGCGTCGCTGCCGTTCCTCCAGGGACAGTTTGGTGCGTCCCAACTGCATGGGCTCCTCCTGCCCTCCAGAGGGCACTGTTGCCACTGGAGAAGGTGATCGACGTGGACGAGAGCGTTGGACAGGGGGCCTCCTCCAGGGGGGAGAGGAAAAAGACCAACAGGCCCTCTCCCTCTCTTATTCTCTCAGGCGATTGTCAATCTTAATAGCCAAAGCAATAAAGGAATCCAGGTCAGAAGGGCGCTCCAGGGAAACCAGTTGGTCCTTAATAGCATTGGCTAGCCCATGGTGGAAGGCATCGAGCAGGGAGGGGACATTCCACCCACAGTCAGCTGACAGGGTGCGAAACTGGATGGCGTAGTCCGCTACCTGGCGTTTTCCTTGGCGTAAGTCCATGAGAGTCTGGGCAGCATCCAGACCTGGGGTTGAATGGTCAAAAACCTTGGACAGGGTGGACTTGAAGAGGTCCAGGGAATGACATATGACGGAGAGATGCGAGATAATGTAGCTGACTCTGGAGCGGTCAGAGGGGAAAGCCGCTGGCTGTAGCTCAAAGTGGAGTCCACACTGTACCAGAAAGGCCTGGCAATTGCTCTCGTTCCCCGAAAAATGCTCTGGTCTGGACAGAGGAAGAGCCACAGAAGAGGACACAGTCACAGGAGCGAGAGGAGGAGAAGCATCAGCCGGCGGAGAAACAGCTGGCGAGACAGGGGCCGGCGGACCGAGTCTCCCCAGGAGCTGCTGAATCTGATTAGTACGCGCACTCACTTGGTTAGCCAGCGAGGTTTGCAGCCCCTCGTGACGGGCGTTGAGTTCCTGGAGGCCATGGCAGACAGAGCTCAGCTGCTCTTCATGCTGAGTGAGAAGTACGCTCTGAGAGCACAGAGCGGCTTCTAGGGTGGTTGAGTCGGCTGGGTCCATAGTGTGGCCAGTTCGTACTGACAGGGTTGTGTGGTACACCAGGGCTAGACCCAAACGCACGACTCAAACAGCAGTTCAAGAAAAAACAAAGTCCTTTAATAGTCAGTTCGGTACACAGTCAAAGAAGGCAACAGAACCAAAAGGGCTAGGCAGAGGCAAAGTCAAAAAGGCCCATCTGGGGTCAAAAAACACTAGAGACAAAAACTAGAGAGATAATGCTGGAACACTTGCAACAAAGGGCTAAGACGAACTGGCACAGGGAACAGGGAACACACAAACTAAGTACACTCGGGGAGTGAGGGTAATGAGACACAGGTGGAGGAAATTAGGGAATGATGAGGACGGGGCGGGAAACACACAAGGGCAGGAAGTGGATCTGAAATGAGAGGAGAGTGAGAAACCAAAATAAAACAGGAAATGCAGAACTAAATGGGAAAGAACAAACAAGACATAACCTAAGGACAGGAGGCTTCATGACACTGTCTTTTATGAGCTGCTGGACAGCTGAGTTTTCCTTCGGGGATGAATAAAGTTCTATTCTATTCTATTCTATTTTATTCTATGCTACTGTAACATCACAGTATACAGCTGTCATTTCACAATTTACTGTAAAAATGAACGGCAGTTTCCTGTGAAAGTAATGCCACCTGTATCCAGTAATTTACTGCAAATGTACAGTCAAATATTTTACACTGTACATACATACAGTACAAAATCATAGTTCCCAGAGGCTAATTTCTAAGTTTGTTGGTGGCTCCCTGATCTTGTGTCCAGTACCACCATCTGACCAAAGTTTACTCCTGTACAAAATAAATTTCAAAGTATGTTATGGTCCACACATCACTCTGATCTTAAAGGATCTTAAAGGTAACAAGGCGGTACGACTTGGTTAGACATCATGATTAAAGCACGCTACTTGTTCTGTTGTTGGCTGTAAAAACCAACAGAAAAATCCTCATTAGGGATGCACCGATCCGATATCTGGATCGAATATCGGCCCGATATGATCAAAGTCAAGTCAAGTCAAGAGATAGATCATCTGGGCTGTTTTTTAGCATTTTTCTTCGTTTTAACCATCGGTTTTAATTCAGATCTTAATAGAATTTTATTGTCTTACGTTTGCTTAATCAAACCTGCCGAGATCACACTGGTTAGTGACCCACAGGAGGAAGATATACTGCTACACACTACTACACGGATCCTGGGTGTCTACAGAAGCTGGAAACGGCATACAGAAGTTGAATCACCGCAGCGGGCCCACTAGCTGGGCCCGTCCCGGTAAGTCCCGCTTCTTGTCACCCCAACACTGTGTTTCCGTGGACCACAGCGGCTATACACCACCTCAATGCTGCAGGCTCCTATCGGAGCCCCCGCGTGTAAGTGCCCGTTCCCCCTTGTTGCCTGCGGCTGCTACGCTAACCTGCTGTTAAAAACTCTGCACCTTTAGCCCGTGTACTGGCCTCCTGTCTATTTTCACCCCCAGGTATCACCCACACAATGGCTCCTCTTACCTCCTCATCCGGTTGTGACAGCTGCACCCGCTTCGCCAAAAAGATTGCTGAACTGGAAGAACGTATATCCACACTGTACCAGATCCGTGAAGCCGAAATGCTAATGGATACTATCACCTTCGGCCCTGCTCACACCGGCTCCCTCTGCACCTCGGTCCCCGATGCCTCTGCCTCCGGTCCTGCTACTACTCCCATGGCTGCGGAAGCAACCTCTCCTCCGGGGCCGGTGGCCGCCGCCACTGCCCCTCCTCCGGACACCATCTCCAACGACTCCTGGACGCGGCAGGGAGCCAAGCCCAAAGCCCTGATCAGCTCCACTCCAGCGGATCCTCGGCTCTGGTCCCGGGTTGCTGGTGGCAGGAGAGGGCAGCGCTCTTCCTGCTCTCCCCCTCACCACAGCATCCAGCTGGGGAATGGATATGCACCCCTCGCTGCCCCTCCTGTGGATGAGGAGCCCTTGGCCTCTCATCTGCCAGCCGTGCCTGCCCGGGGGTCCCACGGCCCACTTTCACCTCCATTTTCCCCTGCTCCCGTACCTGAGCGCTGCTCACGCTCAGCGGCGCGGACCCGCCGCTCCATACCGCTGTTTACACCGGCTCTGTCCGGCGCTGCTGCCCGCCGCTCTGTCCATCCCTCTCCAGCCACTCTGTCTCTGGAGAAGTCTCCCCTTCCGTCCCGTCCCAGTCCCGACACTCTTCCACGTGAGCGGAAACAGCAGCCATCTAATAGTTGGAGACTCAATAATCCGTAAGGTCCGCTTCTTTAATGCGGCCACACACTGTTTCCCTGGGTCCACTGGCCGTGTCCTACTGGGAAAACTCCCGGCGCTACTTCATTCGCTTCCGCCCTCCGTAAAGCGAATTGTAGTCCATGTGGGAACATGCGACACTTCTCATAGACAGTCTGAACTTACGAAAAATGATTTCAAGGACCTTTTTAATTTTTTAGCCAGCTGTGGAAAGTCAGTCTTTATCTCTGGGCCGATTCCTACCATGGCCTGCGGGGTTGAAGGTTTCAGTAGAATCCTCAGTCTCAATACGTGGCTACGATCCACCTGCTCCACTCTCAAGATGCAATTCATTGACAACTTTAATCTGTTGTGGAACCGCTCCCCCCTCGACAGACCTGACGGCGTCCATCCTAACCGGCATGGTAGCCGTATACTAGCGGCTAACCTTCAACACGCTGTCCAGACTGCTACACGTGCGTGACTGTTGACATGCCACACCCCCGCCAGTGCCACTGACTCATTTCACTCTTCTTCTCTTCCTGCAGCCCCACTATCACCTCACAGCCCATCCCGGCCCTCCAGCTCCCCCCCTCGGCCCCACCAGTCACTACAGCCTTCTGTGAATCACTCCCCCTATAGACCCCTTCTGTCATTACACCGTCCTCTACAAATTGAGACCATTGTGACTGTTAGACCTCTCCAGCCTCATGCCACTTTGAAAGCAGCAAATAAAAATAACCCTGTCAATCACTATGTACTGTCCCCCCTGCTTAAAGCAGCTGCATATACACCACTCACCTGCCTCAAACTCTGCCTGCTCAACATCAGATCTCTCACTAATAAGGCCCTACTCATCTATGACCTAACCACTGACAAACACCTGGACATTTTATGCCTTACTGAGACATGGCAACAGCCGATTGACTACTCCCAACTGAATGCAGCTACTTCACCTGGTTTTTCGTTCTTTAGTAAACCCCGTGCTACTGGGGGGGGGGGGTCTGGCCATCTTTTACCGTAACAACATCAAAGTCACTGCTGTCACTGTCCCCCATCACTCCTCTTTTGAATGCCTAGCTGTCAGACTCTCAGGACCCAAACCCACTATCATTGTTACCATCTACAGACCACCTAAACCCTCTGCTGTTTTCCTCACTGAATTTTCCTCAGTATTAACATCTGTATGTGCAATGTCCCCTACTGTTATCCTCCTCGGCGACTTCAACATCCACATTGGCGACCCATCCTGTACATTTGCAAATGACTTCACATCACTCCTGGACTGTCTTGGTATCACACAACACGTCAACCTCCCCACACATAACAAAGGTCACATACTGGACTTAATCTGCTGCACTGACATCACTCCCGCTAACCTTGCTGTCATCGACTTCCCCATCTCAGACCACAAAGCTGTATTCTTTGTCATTCACACTCAACTACACAAAATCAAGGAACAACGGACCATCTCCTTTAGAAACATCAAACATATCAACCCCACAGATCTCTCCACCCTGATCAGCTCATACCCCAGCCCCCCCCCCATCCACCTCCCCTGCTGACCTGGTGAACCACTACAACAATTGTCTCTCCTCTTCTCTCACTGCCCTGGCCCCCCTGAAAACCCGATCCGTCTCATTTACACACACTGCTCCCTGGTTCACCCCTAACCTCCGCCAGCTCAAAGCCACAGGCCGTCGACTCGAGCGACTTTACAAAAAGGCCGGACTCAATGTACACAGCCAAATGTACTTAGATCACCTTCTCTGCTATAAGAACGCCATTAATTCTGCCAAATCCTCCTATTATTCCAACCTCATCAATTCTTGCACAGATAACAACAGAGTCCTCTTCTCTACAATCAACCACCTACTTCAGCCTCCTAAAACCCTCCCTCCAGACATCTCCACTGATCAGTGCACCGCCTTCCTGGATTTCTTCACCTCCAAAATCAATACCATTCACCAACAACTGGCCTCATCATGCACTCCCACAAATGACCCTCCCTGGATACTCATCACTGACCAACCTCTCATCAGCTCTCTCACCAACTTCACCCCGGTATCCGAACACACTGTCTCAGATCTCATCCGTAAAGCAAAAACCTCCACCTGTCAGCTTGATCCCCTCCCCACCACCCTCGTCGAAGCCTGCTTGCCATCCATTGCCCCCATGATCACAGAGATAATCAACTCCTCCCTCACCACTGGAACTGTTCCCTCCGCTCTCAAACTAGCTGCCATCACACCCATCCTGAAGAAACCCGGTGCTGACCCATCTGATCTGTCTCTCTACAGGCCCATCTCCAACCTTCCCTTCACTGCCAAAATACTTGAAAAGGTGGTTGCCACACAACTGCAGTACCACCTCGATTTTAAATGAACTCCACGAACCCTTCCAATCCGGTTTCCGCCCCAATCACAGCACTGAAACAGCCACAGATGATCTCCTCCGTGCAGCCGACTCTGGACTACTCATCATCCTCATCCTCCTGGACCTCAGCGCAGCATTTGATACTATTTCTCACCCACTACTCCTTGACCGCTTGGCTAGCATAGGGATCACTGGTGTTGCACTCTCCTGGTTTTCATCATACCTCACTGACCGTCAAGAGTTTGTCCAACTAAGGAACCACAAGTCTGGGTGCACGGGTGTCACACTGGGTGTCCCCCAGGGGTCAGTCTTGGGTCCGCTTCTTTTCACAATCTACCTCCTCCCCCTGGGCTCAATCCTCCGTCACCATGGGATCCACTTCCACTGCTACGCTGATGACACACAGGTCTACATCTCCTCCAAACCCTCCACTGCCATTCCTTCCACTTCCCTCACCACCTGCCTGGAAGACATCAGGACCTGGATGAGCAAGAACTTCCTAAAGCTAAACGGCAACAAAACCGAGGCTCTTCTCATCGGCTCCAAATCCACCCTCACCAAGTCACAACTCACTCCTGCTCCTCCCATTATCATCGACGGTTTCCCGGTACCCTTCTCCTCCCATGTTAATAGCCTCAGCGTAATCCTGGACAGCACCCTCTCATTTGCACCTCACATTCACAACATCACCAGGACTGCTTTCTTCCACCTCCGCAATATCTCCAGACTCCGCCCATCACTATCCCAATCCACCACTGAAATCCTGGTCCACTCATTTGTCACATCTCGCATTGACTACTGCAACGCCCTCCTTTCTGGTCTTCCCTCCAAACTCATCAACAAATTGCAGATCATTCATAACTCGGCCGCCCGGATCATCACCCGCACCAGATCATCTGACCACATCACCCCTGTTCTCATCCAACTTCACTGGCTCGCTGTACCATATTGCATCCAGTACAAAAACCTCCTCCTCACCTACAAAGCTCTCCACAACCTAGCCCCCACCTACCTCTGCGAACTCCTTCAGGAACACACTCCCTCCCGCACCCTCCGCTCATCCAATGCTGGACTTCTCACTATCCCTAACTCATGCCTCAGCACCATAGGTGCCCGAGCCTTCAGCTGCTTGGCACCCAGACTCTGGAACTCCCTCCCCCCATACATAAGACAGGCAGAATCCATCACAGCATTCAAAACCCTACATAAAACCCATCTGTTCAAACTTGCTTACTCACTCTGACTGGACTCCCTGCACCTCACATTGTTTATTTGGTTTTGTTCTATTGTTGTTTTATTGATGTCTTAACTGTATTTTAATGCTTTTTATGTAAGGTGACCTTGGGTGACCTAAAAGGCGCCTCCAAATAAAATGAATTATTATTATTATTATTATTAAAAATAGATGGATCAGGTATCGGAAAATGCAATGCCGATCCTTTCCCTTTAAATCTATTGCGACGCGAGCTATGGTCATATGCAGAGGAGATGGGAATCCAGCACCGTGCTGGATTTCTTGTGTGCGGCGATTGGTAAGGAAAGAAAGAAAAAGTCGATGCGGTATACATGCGTGCTTAGCAGACAGTAGACGGGCTGCATAGACCCTATGCACATCGCTCATGCCATTGTGACCATTTATACTTGTGCGGTGGTGTGTCTGTGTCACTCTGCAGTTACACCTCCAAAACACTAGTCAGCAGCAGCAGAGGTTTCTGTAAAGCGTTGTGAAGTTTGGTTGATTCAAAACACACATTAAACACACATTAAACATGGCTTAATAGAGATGATTTCAAACACAAGTACACAAACCAGCTTCACTATAACTCGCAGCATTCACAGACAAACACTTGTCTTTATCTGGACACATTTTCCCCACAAATACAACATGCTAACGTTATTAGCACAAGCCTATGGCATTTTACGTTGAATAAATTAGCCTAGCAACTACCAATCTTGTCCTCTTCTCATATAAAACCAGGGACAACAGCAACATTAAACAAAGGTAACGGCACACAGTTTTGCTCCATTACAACTCAGTGTTCAGTGACAAAACAACTGTCTTATACTAAACACTGTTTCCAAACAAATACAACATGCTAACGTTATTACTTTATTAAGTGATATCAAACATAGACAAAGATAGGGATTACAGAGAATTTAAGAGAAGTATGAAATCAACAATAATCCGTATAGCACATGTAAACAGGAAATAAATAAAGGAGCCCGGGGTACATTACATTATACAAAAACATAAATAAAAACTTAAAGACATTATTTGTTCTCACAGCCTTTTTGTTCATCAAGCTAGAGAGCACTCACACATACCGTTCAACCTCCTTCAGGAAAACAACAAAACAGGGTTTACTACAACTGAATTTACATTTATGGATAAAAAACTTGGCTAGAATCAATATTAAATTTATTACAAAAAAAAGACGTTGTTTTCCTTTTAGGATTCTTGAGAAAACCACCGAACCACCAAACACCACATTTTCCCAATATAATGTGAAATCTTCAAAGATATTGTCAATAATGAATCTAGATAGGTCTTGCCAAAAGTTCTTGGTGTAAGGACAATGCCAAAATAAATGTAAAACTGTTTCTGGATCTTTTTCACAGAAAGAACAGTTTGTGTTTGTATCTCTTTTGAACTTCTTTAAGTATTTACAGGGTAGTATTTTTGAATGGGTGGGTGATGACCCATTCCTAATGCCTCAACCTGAAAAAAAAATTCAGGCTTAGGTTTTGCTGCATGCAGCCTACCTAGGCAAGGGCAAACAACATGGAGCGAGGGAGAGAATCTGCTGTGTGGAGGTATTTCACACTGAACACTCCAAGGTATATAGCTTTTTAGGTCAACCATGGTATCGAATCGGTATCGGGTATCGGCCGATACTCAAAGCCACAGCATCGGGATCAGTATCGAAACTCAAAAAGCTGGATCGGTGCATCCCTAATCCTCACGTGAGGTGCCAAGTAGCTCACCTGGTCAACTCGGTTTCACTTCGAAGTCGTCAAAAACTGGTGCTTGGTCAGTACCCTCCAGCGTCAGACACCGACGAAAAAGCCGTCCTTTCACGTCAGCATGTTACAGTTTAAGGGCGCCCAGTGTTGTCATTGAGCGGCAGCACAACAACAACAGTTAAGGCAACGGAAGTCTGAGTAGTTGTTGGTGTCTGACACCACAAGTCACAACGAAGTGCCACTTTTCAACAACATCAGAATGAGCGCAGGTTGGAAAAACTCCATGGACCATTATTTATTTGCAAAAGAGACTTAAGTTCTGAGATCTGCAGTGGTTCACAACTGGTTGGTCACGGTCTGAAACTGGGCCGTAGGTCCATTCTGAATGGACTCTAAAGTGACTCGTAAACGTGTCAAGTTTTAAAAAACACACTTTACTTTTAAGTACTGTGAATTGCTGGCACAGACCTTTTATTTTGCAGTGCTGTTCCCTGCTGTAGAGTGAGTGACAGCTACAGACAGCTTCTTAACAGAGACAGCAAACTAGCTCAATTGCATGGCCAAACCCAGGTATGACACTGAATGATGTTTGGACCTTGAACCAATGAGTAGGGAGAAATCTGGACCCCATGGCTGGACCAGATGGGAACTACTGGTCCAGTGAGTAAACATAACAGTCACAAATGTGGCATTTAAATATTTCAGGTTAACTGTTTTTTTTTGTTTGTTTGTTTTTGGAAATCTGAGGCTTTTTTGTAGTACTAGCAGGTTATGATCTTAGATCCAGATAATGCAGAGCCAAATGCACGTTTACATCTTTTAAATTGTCTGATTTAAACTTAGCAGGGGTAAGCTTACTTTAATAGACACTTGTCCCCCTAAAAACATCATGTCTGTGGTTCTCTCCCTGAAATAATAATGAGCCTTTAAATGGTCTGCTCTTAACACAGTGCCAGGCCAGGCAGTGAAAAGCAATGTCCGTGTTCTCAGAGGCGCAGCTCACAAGATATCAGCTTAGCACAAGCATCAGAAAGAGATTTAACAATAGTTGCTGTGTGCCAGCTTTTTACAGTCCACACATTCAGCTAGCATCATGTCATGTGGAGACTATCGAGCTGAAATACTTGCCACACACACTCACAAATACACACATGGAGCGTTTTGAGAAACAAAACCTGGCATTTGAGTACAAAGGTCCATAAATGATAGAGATTTGCAAATGGATGCTGTTCTCTCCTCCCGGTCACCCCTCCTCACATCCTCAGGCCTGCTGCTAAATTATGGAGGGAAACACTTTTCCTTTGAAAATATATATCAATCAAACATTCATGGCTGAGGAAGTCTCCAGACAATGGCACTGTGAAACCAACCCCACAATACACTCAGTGTGTGTGTATACAGGAAAGACACTGGTTTGCCAATTAGAGCAGAAGCTGACCATCCTGTAAATATTTAAATGAGCATCACATACCATATACATGAAGCAGCAAAGCAGCCGCGCGTGCTGCTGAATTCAGAGGTCATGGACTTCATCCTTATAAGCTGAACATGTCTACTTGGGAGACGTGCAGCTTACGGAGGATCACCGGACACACTGGATTGAAGGTACAGTATGCCCAGCAGCCAGCAGAAAGATTACAATAGGAAGAATTTGTAAGAAGTCAACAACCTCTTGATCATATCTTACAAGGAACTTGAGGAGAGCTTTTGAAGAAGGTAGCCAGGGCATGAAGGTGAAGAATGACAGTCCCTGTGGTCACAGGGGCCACCTGTCCCCTCCAGCTGTACCCACAATGCCTTTAATCCAGGGGTCTTCCTGCAGGCTGCAGCCCTCACATCGTCCCACAGAAACTATCCCCGTGGTGTCACTTAAGAGCAGGCTCTGGCACATGTGTCCTCAATCTACGAGTGCATTTTTAAGACACTGCACTTTAAACCAGGGCTCACTATAGCACCAGCCTTTTTGGGTTTCTGTCTCTATTTGACTCCCTTTGACTCTGGCTTCTTCTTCTCTACATGTGAACCTGGAATACAAATAAATCCACACTTCCCTTTTGATCACATTATGTGGTTTTTCATTCATAATGTTTTTGATCCAAAATGTTGTCACTTCCAGTGCCCTGGTTGAATCATACACGTGTGGGGAGATGTAGCTGATGTATGTTATGTGGGGAAAGCAACTTAAATGTGTATGCATCTAAGTTTGTTTGCTTGTGTGTGTGTGTGTGTGTGTGTGTGTGTGTGTGTGTGTGGTTAGTGAGGCTGCAGGCTTGATGACTATCAGTGCTGCTGTTGGCTAACATCCTCTTTGTGGTATTAGCAGGTGAAAAAATAGTTATGACTTGGTGTGTGTCTGTGTGAGTGCACTGGAAGGGGTTAGGTGCAGATTAGAGTTAACCTTGCTAAGTGGGTGCTTACTAAGTGGGCCCCAAGGTGCAAAAGCAAATCTGATGATTGCGGCGAAAGTAAGCCAGTGACAATGTTTCCGAAACGTCAGTTAAGATAAAAAGCATGGTGAAAATGAGGAGTCAGTTAAAGAAGAGCAGCAAAGACAGAAAAAAGGTGTCAATGTCTGAAGTGGCTGACACCACAGATGTTACTGTGGAAGAGTATGTAGAGCATGATTAGTCTGTGACCTGTTTAAGGTCATGGACTGGTAACACAGGATGTGTGCAGTAAAATGTGTTTAGATTCATTTTGAGAGGTCTTGGGGCCATGTGTTTGGATACTGAACATGGGAAGAAGTTGTGTTGCTAAGCTTCAAACTGTGTGCCATACAGGACCTGTTTACTTTAACCAGGCATTTTTGAATAGGATCACATTGTGACACACTCTGCTACAGGTAAATAAAATCACATGGTGCACACACTTGACTTGTTTGATTGTATTAATACCAAATTTGCCTAAAATATATCTTTAACTCCCACCACCAAATAAGCATCACACAATCATTGAATTTTTAGAAATATATTCATTTTATTTCATTCATTGATTAGTTATTTTCTATAGTTCACCACACTGGCTTTGTTTTGGACAAATTAAGAGTTATGTTTAGATGTCTATGGTGTAGCAACCAAATCTAATTTCCATGTTAAAGGGACAGTACACACCAAAATCAAATCCATTTTTTCCCCTCATACCTGTCCCTGTCCAAGGTCTTTCGTATCTGCGTATTGCATCGAGTTGGGTACCTGTGTACCTGGGTACTGGATCGTCTATCCTGTATATATTGATCTAAAATCAACGCTGTGCACTTGTACACAGGGTCAATATGAACATCCATCATTGTAAAATTATGTTAAAGTCCGCAACATCCCGTTTTAACAGGAAATACCTCACATTAAGAAAGTAATGATACCATTTCGCTGGACCTTTCATTTGCTAGATACTGTAACACACTTTTCTTGAGGGAGTCAGATGTGTGGATGTCTGTATCTGGAGTTGTTTAACATTGACATCATGTAGTTTGGTACTAGATTTTTAGGCATGCAGCAATGCAGCATGTGTCCTAAAGTTTAGCCAAAAGGATTATGTAAACAACTGAATGGAAGCCATTTCTGTCCAGAGTGGTACTTACTACTTTTCACATGAGCCACTCTCAAAACCCATTCACACCTGCCGTGTGCGAGATGCTTTTCTGTACACTGCTTTTATTCCCTGTTCAAAGTGTCAGTGTCGTGATTGCATGGCCTTGCCCTTGAGCGTGAAGAGCTGTTTACTTGATTATTCCAGAAGTCATCCATTCAATGGCCTTAGCTTTTGTTTTTACTCAAAACTTTGCAGCGTGCCAGCATCCAGGCTCATGGTCATGTTTGCTGTAGTTCATTACCACCATGAGATGCGAGAGAAAAGAGGAACTCTTCAAAGAGCATTCTTTCCTCAATTCTTTTCAGCCTCAGATGAGTGAGTGGTGAGGGAGAAAGGCAGGAAGAAAGGAAAAGAAGCAATTACACCTTCTGGATGATTTGAAGGGGGAGTATTGTTTCACAAGGAGAGGGCAGCACGCAGGTCTCATTAGCAGGTACAACAGGTGAGGTGTGAGTATGTCGGGCAATGCTTAATCAGGAAAGTGGTCCAGGCTACATGGAGTCCACCCTCCAGAGTGTTTGTAAAGAAGCTGCAAATAAGAGCTGGCAGTCATGTTAGCACATACCTGCAGTCATCTCACATAAATTCTCTCATTTGATTAAAAGAGAACAAACAAGCTCTATGATAATTAAATTAGATTTGATTCTTGTGCAGAATACAGGTTCTTATACAGACAATGAGATGCAGTTTAGCATCTAACCAGAAGTGCATGAGCCAGTAAAGTTCAGACTAATGTACAGAATACTATACAGAATAAAAAAATGAAATAAATATATTGTGGAATAAACAGTAAAATGGTATGAAAACACTACATATAGGCAGTTTGAATATAGTAGGAAGTGGGCAGCTGTGGCCCAGGAGGTAAAGGGGGTCATCCACAAACCAGAGGATCCAGCAGCTTGATCCCCGGCTCCTCCAGACTACTCTAGATGAGATTGCCATTGGTGTGCGTGAATGTGTACACATATGAATGTTTAACTGAGACGCAGGTGACACCTTGTATGGTAACCTCTGCCACCAGTGTATGAATATGTGTGTATGAATAGGTGAATGGTACATGTAGTGTAAAAGTGCATCAAGTAGTTGAAAGACTAGAGAGGGACTAAACAAGTGCAAGTTCATTTACCATTTACCAAGTTCTGGTTTAAATAACTCTTTTTACACAGAGGTCGCACCATAGGGCCACTGCACAGTCCCTTCTTTGTGCCACCTTTGCATTTTTACACAGAACCAAACAATGGCAGCATCATGCCACTCCAGTGTGTTATTTTAGACAATATAATGACATTGTGGAATCAAAAGAGGCGTGACAGGCATGACATGTAACACTATCGGTCACTAGTGTGACAATATAAATGAAGTGGCAGCACTTCATAAACAATAGCCCTTTTTAAATAGGAATTGTGCAAATTTGCAGGAAAGCCCAATCAGTCTTCTTTCAGCATTGGCACTATAAAAACAAAATTGGGGAGTGCCGCAAAATGCCACCTGCTTACTTTTGTTCATACAGAATGTGCCTTTTTTGGGGCAATTGGGGGTGTGAGCTAGTAAAAAAACGTGTAGCTCAGTGTAACCCAGGTGACAAATCCTGGATATGCCAGCCTTTCTCTCCATGCACTTCTATGTATCAGTCCCGTCTCTAAATCTCACGAGATCTCGGTGTCAGTCGGGCCAATCACTGACCTTCTTTAAGTGATGTCACATGCGGTCATGTGACTCGGCACAGCCAGTGACATTCGGTTGTCTTGCCGCGGTGTTTCAGTCTGAAGTGTGCAGTGGGGTGAAGCTGGTTGAGAGTCGGGCTGCAGGTTGGTAGAGAATTAATCTCGCTGTTCTACATCAAAATTCGGCTTGACACTCAATGTGCTTTATATTATGTTGTAGGAGCTTTCTGCGTGTTCCAAATTCAGTTGGAAGAGTTTGTGTGTCAGCCATATTCTTTGGAACTGGTGAGTAAGGAAATGTTTGTGCAAAGTGTTTAGCTTAGCTTAGCTTAGCCTCGCCTCCATTCATTTCAATGGACAGTGTTAGCTTAGCTTAGCTTAGCCTCCATTCTTTTCAATGGACAATGTTAGCATGCTCACATGCCAAACTTTATGCCTGTTTCTTTCTAATGTCAATTCATAAATCAAATGGCATGACAATGAAATGAATGTATATGGATTGGATGGAAGACCATTGAGGTCATAATTTACTTCATGTCTTTTAAAGTACCCTTTTCTGTGAAAATGCTACTAGATCAGTGCTATAGCACATGAGCACTTTAGCTATGCACTTTTGACTTGAACTAATGAATTTATTTCTGATTGTTAAATAATATAGCAAGTATTTTAGTGTTTATATTAAATGTAAATACTATTATATATTTTTATATTTCTGAATTATTGTATGAAAATTAATTATAGTACAACTAGTGCTATTACTTTTTGTGTGCACACTGGAGCTAAAGTTATGATGTGATTGATTGATTGATTGATTGAACTTTGGCCTTGCTCTGCAGGCCAGGTATGGATCCGATGGCGAGCTAAGGAAGGAGCAGGCCTAGAGCCTGGGAAGCCCACTGGAAAACAGAATTGCAAAGCTGCACCCCTCCCCTGCTAGGCCGGTAGGGGGCTCTGTGCAGCCCACCAAACTCACCCCCACACACAGCCCGTTTTGCCCACCAAATTACACACACATACCCCCCTTCACGGACTCTTACATGCACTTAACTACCCTCTGAAATAGCAATCAAATTCGGAAGTGGGACTGAATGGACTGTGGTGGGGTGGGGTCAATGTTTTGTTTTGATTAAGACAAAACAGTGTGCTGGACTCTTGTTCTCGCAAATTATCTTGCTGATTTTGGGTATTTTGACCTGTATACCTGTATTGTCATGCTAAAAAAACCATGAACTGAGCACTTGTTTCTTTTTGAATGGCCATTCGTTTTGCAATTCTGTCTTTTGTATATATCTGTGTCTTTACTATTCTTGTTTGTGCAATAATATATGGTACCAACCAAATGCAACTTCAGTCTCTTGTCACTCCCTCCTTGAGCCGGGCTCTAGTCTTCTGACAACTAGCCTATAAGCCTATTCAGCTATCATAGCACTACACTTCATTACTCCTTGTTATTACAAATCTGTAACGTAGTTGCTACATCAGCGTGTGACGTAAACAGTGACGTCTTACGCCTTGCTCCAAGGGAAGCCACGGCTGGTCAGTCCTTCGGTGATTCGCTCATACATTGGCCCATCCTTCACCATTCCTATCATCTGACGGTTAATGGCCTCCTCGTTAGCGAGGGCAAGGAGGGCATGCAATTCTTTATCTCTCCAGTTGCTCATCTTCTGGTTTGCGTTTCCCTAGTGCTGCTAGATACTCATTCCTGCTATCAGCTGCTTCCTGTTTTGAAGTCCACGCCAGTTGGTCGACAGCCCCTCCCGTGGTGGAAGAGCGCCTTGCTCTTTTTAAACCAAAAACGTTCTGCCAGTATGACTACCCTATGAGGCGGAAAATTGGGCACCTCGGATCAACTCGCCAATCCAGCTCTGTGTGTCTAAACGCTCGCAGCTTGCTGGCAAAACGGCCCGACATTCGCTGAAAATCTGGCAGTGTAAAAGGGGCTAATAACAATAGCATTAACATGGCAATAACAATCATTTATCATCCTTGTTACAGATGCAGCCACTTCAAATTTCCCAGGCCATCTGACTGCCAGCCAGCAGCCAGCCAGTTCCCAGCCAAATACCATTCCCCCCACCTTTCTGGGGGTGTGCCTGAATTCCACTGTAACACGGCCATTTATTCAATTACAAGGTGTCACCATTAGATGGCACTTCCCTCACAGAAACACAAAAACTAAAGATTAAGAGGTGCTAGTACTTTCCCTGGCAGTATTTCCTTTCTATGCTACGTTACTAATCTACTCTACTCAACTCTCTCAGATGCAAATATTACACTTTTGTTGCACCATTAATAATATAAATTTGTTGCTAGGTTATATTATTATAGGTTACAATAAGCCACCCAGCAGTATTTAAGTTATTAAAATGACCACCTTTATTTGCTGCAGCATCGCTGTTATAAACACATTAGTTATTAAAGAGTATGGAGAACAAAAAATGACATAAGTATAAATAAATAAATAAATAAATAAATAAATGTATAAATAAATAATTAAATACACGAATAAATGAAAAACCAAGGACATTTTGGTAATAAAAAAGGCTATTTCTGTATTTTTACATTTATTTATTTATACATATATTTATTTATTCTTTTATTTCTACATTTATTTATTTATTTCTACATTTATTTATTTATTTATTTCCACATTTATTTATTTATACATTTATTTATTTCCACATTTATTTATTTATACATTTATTTATTTCCACATTTATTTATTTATTTATTTCCACATTTATTTATTTATACATTTATTTATTTCTGTGTCAGTGTCACACAGAAATGTAAATATGCTAATAAGGTAGGCAGGCCTACGTTAGTAAAGCCCGATTGGTCAACTGGGCAAACCAGACAGAAGCAAACGATTTCAAATCCCATGATCGTCTCAATTGCTGCCTTCTCGTACTGTGGGAAATTAAAAAGACATCTACAACACAGAGGAAAGACAGCAAATTGGGCAGTTGCCTAGATGTCTAGAGCAGAGGCGATTTCTTTAGGACTGCAAGGGAAGCTCAGCTTCCCCTAAAATGTCAAAAATTGAATGGTCAAATATGTACGGTTGTGTTAACATTTCATTGACTACAGATGCGTTAAAACACGTTCATCTCGAAGACGAGTTCGTTCAGAATCAGCTTCTTATCGATGTTGTTAACTTCTCATACATTCCCGTAGCGCAGTTTTCTCATATGGTCTATGGCATTTGCCTGTAGAAGCTGAGCGTCCATGCACTTCAATGGGACTGCATGGAACAGTTTTTTTCATTGCCTCGAAACTCGACGGTCATTGGATAAATGCCACGATTTTGTCCCACCCCCGGACGCTCAGCGTCTCTGGGGGTGAATGGAGCTGTGGGCGGGGCTCGGCCGGGCTGGACGCTGGGCTTCCGCATGATGATTGGAGGATCAGTCGAAAGGCTGAATCCCGTTTTGATTGACAGCTATTTGGAGATTTGACAGCTCAGCTCAGTCCCATCGCGGATTTTGCAAGCGGAGTCTTCTGAGTCATAGCTGTCAAGTCTCCCGTTTTGGCCTGGAAACTACCGTATTTTACCCCTCTTTCCCGCCGTCCTCCCGTATTAGTATTCTCCCGTAAATCTCCCGTATTATAATAAAAAAAAAACATTCCTCTGCCTCTCCAAACTGAACTCTGTCACTAGCCTCGCGAGAACTGCCACCTGCAGTAGCCTGGGTGGCAGTTATCGCGAGGTTAGTGCCGACAACGGGAACAAACCCGGAACAACAACAGAGAGAGATGGATGGATGTGACGAAGGAGAAGGCATTCCTGCCAAAAAAAACAAAGAAGTCCTGTAAATATCTCTCAAAAATGGGACAGCGACTTTACTTTCCTACAGAGGAGCAGGATGGGCACATTATGAACTGAAAATATGTTTAAGCAATAAACCCCGAGAAGCCGTGAGTTACAGTGATGTTACAATGCCTGAGGGGCGTTCAGGGCCCCTCAGCCGTTGTAAAATCACTGTAACTCACGGCTTCTCGGGGCTTATAGCTTTTATAAAACGGTTACCCTACATATAGCCCATAAAATAAACACACACACAGAAAAAAATAATCAATTTATTGGTAATAATGCAACAATAAAACTGAGAACTATTCATTCTTCCACCAAGCAAGATCAAGTGGACAGAATGGTTGCCAAGCAACACAGATGCTGCGGTCTACCAGTGGGTTACACTGAGTTTTACAACGGCCCTGAACGCGGCTCAGCCAATCACATTTAAGGATGGGAAGCACCCGTTTTATAAACAATAAATAAATGTGCTTCATACACCCTTTGTGTTTTCATTTAGGCTGTATTATAACGTAGGAATGTTCACAGCATTTCAGTGTCAACAAAGGTTGGCCTATCATATTCTGATCACCTAATTGTAGTTAGTAAGCGGTTGACAAGTTGTTTTTAGATATCTTGTACACCTGTCTTAAAATGTAAGGGATACTGGAGCTTGGTTGGGGTGGTGGGACGGCTCGCAGCGAGCGCTGGAAAATTTCCCTTATTTTCAAATCCAAAACTTGACAGGTATGGTTCTATGGCATGAGTGTGGTTGAAAAACGGCTTCAATTAAATGTTCCTTTTATAAGTTACTGCCTCGCTAAAATATGACAAATTTTATGATGTAAAGTTAAAGTGAGCTTCCCCTGTTTGAAAGACCAGCAGCCGCCACTGAACTGAAGCTCACCTGCTTTTGGGACACACCGTTGGAGACATTGCACAGTTGTTCGGCGTGTGTGAGAGAACTTTTCATCGGAGGATGGCACAGTATGGGATAAGGTAATGTGTGTAACGTTATGTCAATCTATTAAAATTCCGTCTAGTCTGTCTTATTTACATTCAGGGTGCTTTTGCCAGTGGTGGAAAGAGTACTGAAAATCTGTACTCAAGTACAAGTACTGTTACATTGCTAAAATATTAATCAATTACAAGTAAAAGTACTGGTGTTAAAATGCATTATAACTTCTGCTTTACTAGTCTTTTGCAGACTAGGGCTCTAAATTTTGTGTGTTTTGCTTTACCAATAGTTAAAATACATTTTAACTGAAGAGGTTAAAAGTAACTAATACTCTGAGTAGTTTTTTTTGGCGAATACTCTGTACTTTTACTTGAGTATTTTTCTAACACCAGTACTTTTACTTGTAATTGATTAATATTTTAGCAATGTAACAGTACTTGTACTTGAGTACAGATTTTCAGTACTCTTTCCACCACTGGCAAAAGCACCCTGAATGTAAATAAGACAGACTAGACGGAATTTTAATAGGTTGACATAACGTTACACACATTACCTTATCCCATACTGTGCCATCCTCCGATGAATTGTTCTCTCACACACGCCGAACAACTGTGCAATGTCTCCAACGGTGTGTCCCAAAAGCAGGTGAGCTTCAATTATATCAGGAGGTAAAATATATTGTGGACGTCCAAACGTCGCTCCCTCTTCCTCTGTCACCGAGCGGATTTGAAGTTCGTGGGCAGCTTCTTGGAGACCATCTAGCACCACGTCAACTTCTATGTCCCTATCAGCTGAGAGTTGAGCTAAATCTTCGAGTAATCTCTTGAAACGAAACTGAAGATAGTCGGTAGGTTTGCTGTTATCGAAACTGTCCGCTAATGCTCTTAAATCAGCAGCAATAGACCGCACAAAACTATCCATTGCTAATAGCAAGCTAAAGGCTAACGTGAGAGCCAGCCAAATCAAGGCAGCACTAGTAGATCCGATCTAGAGTGCACTCTAATCCGATCCAGTCACATCCACTGACGTAGGCCTGCCCACCTAATTAGCATATTTACATTTCTGTGTGACACTGACACAGAAATAAATAAATGTATAAATAAATAAATGTGTAAATAAATAAATAAATAAATGTGGAAATAAATAAATGTATAAATAAATAAATGTGGAAATAAATAAATGTATAAATAAATAAATAAATGTGGAAATAAATAAATAAATAAATGTATAAATAAATAAATAAATGTAGAAATAAAAGAATAAATAAATATATGTATAAATAAATAAATGTAAAAATACAGAAATAGCCTTTTTTATTACCAAAATGTCCTTGGTTTTTCATTTATTCGTGTATTTAATTATTTATTTATACATTTATTTATTTATTTATACTTATGTCATTTTTTGTTCTCCATAAAGAGAACCTAAAATTTTGTTACAATTGGCCCTGGTCTCCCCTGTCTGAAAATACTTAGGTAGTCACTTAGAATAATGAGAAATGTTCTGAAAATAACTTGGTGCCTGAAAATAATTACTTAAATCATTTTGAAAAAGTTGCTCAGGAAGAGACTCAGTCAGTGTGATGATGTGTGTGACAGTGGGGGGGTGGAAAGCTATTCAGATCACACATTCACACATTCCGTAAGAACAAAAAGCTCCATGGTAATGCTAATGATGTGTGGAGGCTACCTCCACAAGACCACTTTATTTCACGTGCGCTCCCTTTGAGTTAGTAAGTTGCAGGAAACTTAATCAACTTTTTGAAAGCTGCCTGTGACAAATTCATAATTGATATTAAGAATTTAAAAATATGGTAAACATGACGGAAGGAAATCATCCGGAAGGAAATCCCTCGGGCACACCCTTACAAGCCACGGGCTTTATATGAAGCGGAGAAATGAGAGGATGCATGTTTTTATACGTTGTATTCCAGAGGATCAAAAATAGTGATTTGAATGGGTTTCAATCTGAATATTTGTTCATAGGGTCTTTAACATGAGTATCTCCATTCACGTTGTTTACAAAAGGCTACAAATGAAAAAAAAAAAAAAAAACACAAGAAAATTACAACACTCAGAGCTGCACCACCTGTATCAACATACATATCAATATATATGAAGAACTGTAAAACGTCACTATTGTGAGGTAGTTCAGACATGGACAGTGACGATGTTTTGTTGAATGTTTGCAACAAAAGTGGGGGCTGGGAATCCTATTCATGCTAATGATGTGTTTGAGCCAAGGAGGCACTTTCACAAAACAGCTGAATGGGCGACACTCTACATGAACGCCATAGATTGTTTAGAAACGGCCATTGTTTACACAAGATATCTTGTTCAGTTTATCTTTGAGTGATATCGGTAACTTTATTGAGTATTGAGAAACACCGTAGCGCACACTGTCAGCACTCGTAGCAGCAGCCTGTGAACCGAACAGAACGAATCTGTCTCAGCTTGATATCATGACTTTGCAAGCACCAAATGACTTGCTTTAACGAATTCCGTTAGATTATAATATAAAGAATTATGAAATATCATTTCCATGAATCTGTTTAGACAGACAGCGGTAGATCGCTGAGGTGAAGCCTGCTCTGTGCGACAGGCAGAGCACCGTACAGTCAGAACGTCAAAATAATAATTAAAAAACAAAAGATCTACATCTCCTACAGGGACTGCTTTGTGCGGGGAGAGCATCGGCCCGACGTATATGCCGCCAGTCTTTTCATGGCTCTCACACCATTTGATACATATGAGAGCTGGGTGAAGAGGGCAAATTGGTCAGGCACCAACGGGAAGATGGCACTACCCGTGAGCCTAAAAGAAAAGGTTCACTCGTATGTCGCACAGAGGTTCCCGGACCAGACGGGGGTGCAGTGGCATCTGTCTCAGCTTGATATAATGACTTTGCAAGCACCAAATGACTTGCTTTAACGAATTCCGTTAGATTATAATATAAAGAATTATGAAATATAATTTTCATGAATCTGTAGACAGACAGCGGCAGATCGCTGAGGTGAAGCTGTGCTGTGCGCCGCGCATATGTAATCATTTCCAATATTCACGGGCTGTTTTTATCTAACGAAAGATTGTGCTTCAGTCCATATTTGTTGACATGTAGTCTTTGAAAAGCAACATTTTCGCTGAGGTTAAAAAAAAATCTTGTCTTTCACACATTGTGTTCAGGGAGTGGGGTGGTCTAACAGCAATCTATATATCTTTATATACAGTATATATACAGTACAGGCCAAAAGTTTGGACACATCTTCTCATTCAATGCGTTTTCTTTATTTTCATGACTATTTACATTGTAGATTCTCACTGAAGGCATCAAAACTATGAATGAACACGTGGAGTTAAGTACTTAACAAAAAAAGGTGAAATAACTGAAAACATGTTTTACATTCTAGTTTCTTCAAAATAGCCACCCTTTGCTCTGATTACTGCTTTGCACACTCTTGGCATTCTCTCGATGAGCTTCAAGAGGTAGTCACCTGAAATGGTTTTCACTTCACAAGTGTGCCTTATCAGGGTTAATTAGTGGAATTTCTTGCTTTATCAATGGGGTTGGGACCATCGGTTGTGTTGTGCAGAAGTCAGGTTAATACACAGCTGACAGCCCTATTGGACAACTGTTAAAATTCATGTTATGGCAAGAACCAATCAGCTGACTAAAGAAAAACGAGTGGCCATCATTACTTTAAGAAATTATAGCTGCTGCACAGCGATGGGTCGGGTCCAGGCATTTTTAGCCAATTCTGAGCAACAAGCAGAAGAATAGGAAGACATCAAGGAAGTTGATATTACAATCTGCTTTTAGCATCAGCTGAGTCATTTTGCAGGTTGCATCATCTGGAAATTGTATTGCAGCAATTGAAAAGTTAAAGTGGTTGAATATTGGAATAAATTTGCAAAGTACACTTTTGTATCAGTGGAACATTTGTTTCTCAAGGACTCTTTGTAGTTTTGATGTGTTATACTCATCCCCCTTGTTGGGTCTTGAACCCAGAGACCTTGGCACTGTGATCCAGCTCCTAACTCACTGAGCTAATTGCCTGGAAGTGAGACCTGGTGTGTGGCTTCTCAAATAGACTCAGGAAGTCACCGACCGGGCTGCAGTTGTTGTGGCAGATTTCAAAAATAGTCAAAATGTCACAAATTCTATTATCTAAACAAAAATCTGACAATACATAAATTGCATCTAGACAGCATGGACATGTTGGTGATTTGTTTTTAATGATAAGTGTTTTGCTTCACAAGAGAAAATGTGATGTCTAAAAATGCCACTTTTACATTGACTCCAGTTGTTCCCATAAGAGCAGAATTCAAAATGTTCTAGAAAATTCAGTTTTGGAGATAAAATTCTGATATTTGCCAAACTTCATCAACCACGACTCCAAAATATTGTCAATTTTTTCAGGAAGATTGAAAATGTATTTAGCACGAATTGGATGGTATATGTTTACAGTAGTGATTACAGTCAAACGTTTTAATGCACTGTGGGCTCAATTTTTGATAAATCAAAAATCCGAGAAACAAGTTTTGTGGAGGACAGTCTGGAGATGCTCTCTAGCAAGTTTGGTGACAATTGAGCAAAAATTTTGGGAGGAGATACGTTTCATAAGTTTTACAGTTTTTGAAAAAAACAGAGTGATGGACTTCATAATTTGTAATGTGTCTAAATGGACAAAAGTTTCTGCAGTACTGGGGCTACATTGTAGTGAAGTTTCAAAACTGTAGCATGTATCGTTGGTTTGGTAGGAATTTTTAAAGTTTTTAAATTTAAAAGTTTATTGTGCCCCCCCTGGAGGGGGGACACATGTCCTTGGAGATGAGTAAATCTGGCATGGGGTCGGACATTTCTGTAAAGCTTGGTGAGTTTTTGCCCATGGGAAGTATGATTTCCTTGGAAGAAGAAAGAAAGAAAGAAAGAATTCTTTCGATTACAATAGGGTCCTTGGCAGCCCGGACCTTAATGAAGTTCAGTCAGTCCGGAAAATTGCAAAAACTTTAAATGTGTCCCCAAGTGGAGTCGCAAAAACCATCAAGCGCTACAACGAAACTGGCACACATGAGGACCAACCCAGGAAAGGAAGACCAAGAGTCACCTCTGCTTCTGAGGATAAGTTAATCCGAGTCACCAGCCTCAGAAATCGCCAGTTAACAGCAGATCAGATCAGAGACCAGATGAATGCCACACAGAGTTCTAGCAGCAGACCCATCTCTAGAACAACTGTTAAGAGGAGACTGCGCGAATCAGGCCTTCATGGTCAAATAGCTGCTAGGAAACCACTGCTAAGGAGAGGCAACAAGCAGAAGAGATTTGTTTGGGCCAAGAAACACAAGGAATGGACATTAGACCAGTGGAAATTTGTGCTTTGGTCTGATGAGTCCAAATTTGAGATCTTTGGTTCCAACCGCTGTGTCTTTGTGAGACGCAGAAAAGGTTAACAGATGGATTCCACATGCCTGGTTCCCACTGTGAAGCATGGAGGAGGAGGTGTGATCGTGCGGGGGTGTTTTGCTGGTGACACTGTTGGGGATTTATTCAAAATTGAAGGCACACTGAACCAGCATGGCTACCACAGCATCCTGCAGCGACATGCCATCTCAACCGGTTTGCGTTTAGTTGGACGATCATTTATTTTTCAACAGGACAATGACCCCAAACACACATCCAGGCTGTGTAAGGGCTATTTGACCAAGAAGGAGAGTGATGGAGTGCTGCGGCAGATGACCTGGCGTCCACAGTCACCGGACCTGAACCCAATCGAGATGGTTTGGGGTGAGCTGGACCGCAGAGTGAAGGCAAACGGGCCAACAAGTGCTAAACACCTCTGGGAACTCCTTCAAGACTGTTGGAAAACCATTTCAGGGGACTACCTCTTGAAGCTCATGGAGAGAATGCCAAGAGTGTGCAAAGCAGTAATCAGAGCAAAGAGTGGCTATTTTGAAGAAACTAGAATATAAAACATGTTTTCAGTTATTTCACCTTTTTTTGTTAAGTACATAACTCCACATGTGTTCATTCATAGTTTTGATGCCTTCAGATTTGATGCCTGAGAATCTACAATGTAAATAGTCATGAAAATAAAGAAAACGCATTGAATGAGAAGGTGTGTCCAAACTTTTGGCCTGTACTGTATATATATATATATATATATATATATATATATGATTATAGATTACTTACTTTTATATTACTGTATATTAAGCAAGAGAAGACTAAGAGGCAGAGGACGAGGGAGAGGCCCTACCACAGCCTATCTTCAGACCAACAGATCCACCAGGACCCCAACTCATACTCACAGCGACACACACAGTCCTGCAGCTTTTTCAACTATTTTTTCCACTTACTCTGTTTTACAGACTATCATCCAGTACACAAATGACTTTGGCTCCGCTCATCACAATCCACCTTCTAACCCATGGATCAACATGACCTTGCAGGACATGTTCTCAGTGTCTTTGGTTGTGTACATGGGTATCATAAAATGATCCTCCTTTACAGATTACTGGCAAAAGAGTTAATTGTACAGCTTGCCATTTCCGAGAGGGGTAATCACCGGAAAGAAGTTCCTCAGGATCATCCGGTCTCTTCACCTTCGTAGCTTGGCAGCGAATGCTGCTAATGAGCAAAGCAGAGGCACAGCAACCTATGATCGCCTCTGCAAAATCAAGCAACTCTGAGTTGAGAAACGTCTGCAAGATACAATAATGCATTATGATGTGTTTATGCTTCTGTAATTCAGTGGTGTAATACTGATAGTGATTCTGTATACCTGAGAGGATACCTCTGAGTGTCAGCTTTCATTAGAGTCCAAAATCAAAACTGCACATTGAAGCATTAAAGCAAAGCAAAGTTTTTAGTTACCAAGGGTCCTTTTGGAGTCTCCCAGACATACCCTTGGAAAAACTTGTAAGACAGTCATTTTCTGTAGTACTGAAATTTGAGCTTGGTCAAGATAAGCTCTCATACTTTGGTTCCATAGTGTTTACCAGCTAATACCTCCGAGTTTCAGTCATCTACAACATCTTTTTTCAAGAAAAAATTCAGACGAGATATAAAACCTTTTTAAGTCAGTGTGTTGAAACTTGATTAACCTAATAACAGAAGCACTTACAGAGATTCTGACTGTTGGGGAAAAAACTTCAGAGTGTTACCTTTTAAATGAGACCATGCATATACAGGTACTAAATACAGAACAAGAAGAACTTTCAATTTACTTTGGGTATGCTTTGGATAGGCATATTTGGTAAATTATGCAGGATCCATATGAGTTTAAACCAGTTAAACCAACCAATTTCTGCCATGATCTCAATCAGCCAATCATGTTGCTACTTTCAGACATTATGTCTGACACTTTAGGTAGAATCACTGTGAATGGCAAACGTACACTTTACCTTTTTTCCAATGTCTTGTTGGTAGTGGCAAACTGATGTCCAACACCTTAGCAGGAGGGGAAACATCTCTTGTCCTTTCATTCTCCCGGTGAGGCGATCCGATCTGCTACACACTTTCTGTGTGGGTAACAACCTGATTGCCCCAAGCAGTCTCTGGCTCATTCCATCCAAGCTATCCACGCATGTGCCCTTCTCCACTCCACCTACATTCAGTCATCACATTCAGTGTCCAGGTCAAGCTCGTCAAAATTCTACTCCTCCTCACATCCAGATCCTCAGCACCTTCTTAATCCCATCACCACCACCAGTACCAGCATCTAGAACTCCATATGTAGGTTCCCCAGTCTAGTACAGCTTCATCACCCCACTTGAAATATGGCATGACCATGGGGTCTAATTGCCAAAGACTGTTTACATTTTCCGTACTTTTATGCACATTCAAATAAATATTATTTTACTCAGAATAAGTCTCTCCTGACTAAAATCATTTTAGGTAGCTAGTGGTACTAGATGGATACTTAGGGGGTCATCATAGTCATCAGGATACGTTGCGTTCGTGAGAACTACGAACGTCTGGAAAAATGTCTGTGCCAATACATCGAGTAAGTTTCAAGATTTAACTAGATAATTTTGACCTGCTCATGGCACTGGAACAAAAAAATCCATCAATCTCTGTACTGGGTGTGGTTAGAACCCAGATGCAGCACCACTGACAAAAAGGACAGTTCATAATAGCCTTTAATGCACCTCTTAGTAGAACACAGAATGAGCAGGGAAGTGAATCAGTGGGGAAGTCCAGTTCCCCAGCTTGGGTTCTCCTGCAGTACGCAGCACAGGATTGATCCGGAAGCTTTGGCAGGTCACGTCAAACAGGAAGGCAGGTGAGTTACTGGCACCTGCAGGTTGCACACACACAAGCACACACACACATATACACACACACACACACACACACACACACACACACACACACACACCAGACAGTTCAACTATGTAATGCGGTATCATGAAGGAGCACCGAGAAATGTCGTCACGCAGGCAGGGGATCCATCACCAGGTAAGCACATGGGAGAGGTGATCACCCAGGGGAGACCAGGCTGGGCTAGGCAAGGATTCAATGAATCAATGGTGACAGTGAGTAATCTCCGTGAATGCACACAAAGATGGTGTATGCCGTCACATAGCGAATCACACCACAGCACAGGTTAGCAAAGGCAGATGAACCAGCAAACTCAAGTTGGAGAGCCACTAGGGAAAAACTCCACTCAGCCAAGGCAAATGGACAAATACACACCAAGAACGCGGAAGCAGAGCTCATGGTTGGGGACAGAAGGCTAAGGAGTTTACCAGGATGCAAGTGAAGCATGTGAGTTGGAGACAGGCAGGGTCGGCAATGAGGATCCAGTCTGTGAGTGAATGCTGGTGTTGGGAACAACACTAATAGGCTTCACACGGAGGCACCATAAATGTAGGGGTTCTACACTAATAGGCCTCACCAAGGGCCTGACCTAGTAACAGATCTCCAATTTAAGTATCAAATTGGCTATCAGAAATAATTAATAATTATTAGTAATAATTTTTAATTATGTTAAATAACTTGATTTTATTAACATCAAATCACCTTGTGGGGCACCATTCCCGAAAAGGGAAAAATGATAGCCAGTTAATGATGTCAGTCTCATAAAGTTCACTAAACTATTAATTTGGGATTTTGATTAATAATTAAATGAATAACCATAACCAAAATTAATAATAAAGCCTGAAGGATTTCGGAGTTCTGGACGCAGCAGAGGTTGACTATACATTCACTCTTGTACAACATTAAACATTAAACAGACAGCAGGTGCAATTCCAAAATTATATTTATCCATAAAGGAAGGCAAAGCAAAACCAAAACACACAAATCCTAACTAACTATATACAAGCATGTGTGTGTGTGCATATGTGTGTAGGTGTGTGTCTGTGTGTGTGTGCGAGAGAGAGAGAAAGACAAAGGCGAGTGTGGTGATCGAAGGGCTGTTTGGCCTACAAAACAAAATGGCTGACAACAGAGAACTACAAGATGGCCGAATCAAAGCTGGCATAACATCGGGGGAGGTGTCTGTCTGACCGTGTGGTTAGGACAAAGACAAAGGAAAAGAAGCCAGGAACTTTGAGCTGCCTCTCTGAGTGTAGCTCTGTTGAAAGCCAATTTGTAAATGAGTCTATGTGAATGCGATTTGTGTTGCGAAGGGTCTGGATTAGTGCAGGAGATGTTTAGTTGCTTGCAAGACGTTGTCTGTGAACAGCATTAGCAAACTAAACATGACTAAGCTTTGGTAAAACCAACTAATCAATAACCTAATTGCAGACAATCACAACGTTCAACAGTCTTGCTTAACCTGTACAGCTGTGATAAAGCTATGCCCAGTTGTTACATTACCAAATCCTGAATGGATGGAGGGAAGAGTTGGTTTGAGGCGTGCTGTTCTTGTTAGCCAGCAAAGAAGGCTGGGAAGAGCTGTGGTTTTAGAAGCAGTCTTTATTGTGTCCTTGTTCCAAAGGTGCAGATCCGAGGAAGCCGGTCGCTCGGGGTCCTTGGAGAGTTAGACGTTGGGTACTAACTCAACTCAGTTCTCCTTGTTGCTGGAAGGTTAGTTGCAAACCTTGTGTTTGCACAGTAAAGTCTGTGTGCTCACAGAAAGGCTGGTGGTTCAGATTGCCCTTTACAAAATCTTGAGTATGTCATGCCATGCACCTCCTTTGTGTTTTGACATGAAGTGAACATTATAGCCATCAGCAGGATTATAGACAAAGCAGGGTTTTAGACATTTAGTTCATATATCTGTCACATACAGAATCAGACATTTCTTTTTAATCATTTCACTTGAAGTAGCCTGCAGTCTCCTCAGCACACTCTCCAGTTCTTAATTAATCTAAGCTGCCGACATCAGTCAAGTGTAACATTTTTTAGCATGAATTACACCTGAAATATCCTTTTATTCCAATACTTACTCTTGTCTTCCAACTCTCAAATCTGAACAGTCAGCAAGAGACGTCCAGCATGCTCAAATGCTTTTGATAGAGCTAGCTGTGAAGAGGAATTGCTTTAACTTGTTGTAGTTTGGGGTAGATTTACGAGGAGCAACCAGTTAACCCCAGACCACACACAAACATGCGTCACATACACAAAGAGAGACATCAAGTCAGTGACAAAACATCAGTGTCTGTTACAAACTAAAATGGTGACAAAAAGTTTCAGTTCCAGAGACAGAGCTGTCTGAAGTGTTTCCCTGGAGTGTGGCCTGCATCATTCCTTAAATATTTCAATCTCTGTGTTCATGTTGGGGAGGCAAAGTCTCACAGACTTCCCACTGTTCTCTGTTAATGAATATTAAGAGGGACATTTTCCTGAGGGTGAGGCCCCTTTTATTTATTCCCTTTATTGTTTTAAACTCTTTCCTTTCCGCTGCTCTCTGCCTCTGATTTAATAAATTGTGCGTTCATCAGCTTGCGTCGAGCTTGCATCATTACACTGTGTTGACCTGGCTAAGATAAACACAGAGGAAATGACGAATGTGCCATGCAAGACAATAACAGGAGAAGATGAAGGAGAGGATCAAACCAGCTGGTTGGGATTCAAATTAAAGCATTGTCAGTGTACAGCTGTGTGAATGTCAAGGGAGGAAAACTGACGCTTTGGGTGTGATTTAACGATGCTATTGGCGCCACTCTTGAATTGGCTGTGTTGGTTGGTGGGTCTACCATTTTGGTCCAGACTGAACTGATGACTTTGGGGATCCCGTGACTTTTGGTCTACAACCACCATGAGGTTGACCTTTTTGGTTTTTAAGTGAAATATCTTGATAACTATTGATTTGATTAACACGAAATTTCACACAGACACCCATGGTACCCAGGGCCCAGTTGTTCAGAACTAATCTGATCTGATTTTAGATATTGGATTGGATCAAATCTTGAAAATGGGTTGTTCAAAAGTGAAAAAAAAAAGATTCTTAAATCAGAGGAGATACACTGTAAAAAAAATTTCAAGGCAACTTACTGCACAGGATTCAACTCACATTTTTAAGTTTTGAAGAACTTAGATCATTAAGTTGTCAGCTAATCTTTTCAAGTTGAGCCAACTAAGTTTGTTCACTTCAAGTTACTGGATCATTTAAATCTGTAAAAACTTACTATTTTGAGTTCAACTTACTTTAACCCCACATTATCTATTAGATTGACAACAAACCTGTTAGTTCATTATGCATGTTTATTTTAACCACTTTGGTACAAACAGCTTTAGAATTCCACACTGTTAACAGTTTGCCAGCATATTCAAGTAATTTCATGCCCAAAGCCAATACATCAGGAAATTGTAAAAGTAGATTTCAGCATCAGCTAACTGAAATATGGGCAGCGTCTTTAATTTTTATTTTCTAACTCCTGTTAAGTGCTAAAATGTTCTTAAACAAATGTGTAAATCCACAGGTGACAAACCCAAACTATCTGATCCTCACATTCAACAACAACAACAGTTGGTGGACATTTCCATGAAAATGTGCCGGATGGTTTCAAAGGTGTATCTGAGTTCTTTTGGGAACTCCATGTACAGTGCATATAGCAGGCCAAAAAGATAGGCAAGCGCAGTCGGGATGTCTTGAAGATCTTGGAGGACAACGGGCTCCTCCAACACGAGGGCAATATCGATGACCGCAGGCTGTGCATTAGGTGCGTCATCATCTTCAAGCATGGTGAGGACACCCAACTGGACACCTTTAGTCTGCTTGTCTTCTAGATCAGTTGCCTGACAAAAAAAACAACAACACTGCAATTGTGCGGTGGAGCAAACTTGCCAAAATAAAGTGATACCAGTTTGTGTACGGTTTCTATTCTGCTACACAAGACACTACTGAAAGTTGAGGGGCATCCATGCTGTACTCACCAGGCATGTCAGGAAGAGCTTGTCTGTATTCTCCCGTGGAAATATAGGAAGACCTTCCACAGCTGCCTGCCTGCGATGAAGTGTGATGTTGGATGTCATTTATTTTGGAGAGAGAATGGAAAGAAAAACTAATACTTTTGTTTAGCACTGTGAAAAGATAATTTGCACATGACTTTAGTTTCCATTTGTGTTTCCATCTTAACAATTGTGCATGTTGGCAGATAAATCAATAATGCACATTCTGTAAGTTTGTGTTGTGTTTCTTTAAATATTACTTGGCAAACAGAAAAAAGGCCTTGTATTCAATACAACAACCACATTACAATTTCAGCAGATGAGGGGAGAACTTCTTGAGGGCAGCTCTTAAGGTCCCCAACAAGTCCTTGGCCGGACACATGTGAACTCTTGACAAATCTGAATAAAACAAATGCAACATCAGTACAACAACCTGAAAATGTGTACATCCTGTGCTTTCCTTCATATAGACAGTTATACTGTGAACTCTCATATATATGATACCAATAAAGAATTCATACATATCCAATTAAGTTTAACAATATCTTACATTTGCATAACTAAATGGTTGCTTTTGGATTATTCTGAAAAAGCAATTGTAGACAAATGTACTACATCCCAGAAAAAAAAAAAGAAATGCCTTGCCTGTTCTTCAAGGAATAGACATGGCCACCTCTCAAGAACTTCTGAGACCAAGGGCTCCACCTCTACGATCTCTTTTCTCCTAAGGGAGAATGTGAGGTCCATCTTCTGTCTGATGAACTCCATGTCCTTGTTTTTTCTTTTTCATAGCTTCCATTAGCATACACCTCAGGTCTTCTATGTCATTCTCAGTACAGCTTTGAGGATGATCCGGTACATGGTTGACCTCAAATCGCTTTGGTTTTTTTTCAAGGAAAAACTTCCCTCTGAATCATCCTCCTCCTCACTTCTTCTTCTCCTGTTAACACCAACCTCATTGCATCCAGCCTGGCGTAGTTTTGATCTGTGGTTTCCAATCTTGAACTTTATGCTGGTTGTCCAACCAGCATATCCAGTGCCGACACCAGGCTCTTTGAGGCACGGATGTTTTTTGACAAGTTCAGCAGCAGCAACAGATTCATACTCACGTTTTTCAGGGTAGGCTTTCACAGTTAATATTTCTTGTGTCAACTTGTCCAGAATCTCTGTGTTCACATCTCTGGTTACTTGTAAACCCACCCTTGTGTTTTTCAAACTTGTCATTCCCCTTGCAGAGTATCAGCTCAACATCGTATGAGAATGTGCGTAGCTGGAAAGGCATGGGCCACTGTGAAATGTTTCTCTTATGTGCCCGAATAACTGAAGATGAGCTGTGGCTTGAGTCTGGCGATCCAATACTGGCTGTGTCGAGGAAGGAGATGGAGGATGATCAAGATTGTGTCGGTGGCTGCAATATTAATGGTGTGTCCTCACTGCTCCAAAGAATATGCAAGAATGCCCTTTCTGAAGGTAACTTCCCTATGTCAATCAGGTTGCAAAAGGCATGGCCAAAATCTGGGTCTTCATACTGTATTCAGAATTCACCCACAAGTTCAAGTTTTTGCCGTAGTTCATTGTACAGTTCCCCCAAAGTTTCAGGAGCTTTGGTCAACCAAATCTTACGGATGAGTTTGGGGTTTATGTGGACTAGCAGCAACAAAGCCTGTGAAGACAAACAAAGAAAAGAAACTTGTATGAGCCTTTCAACTGAGGCCATAATTCCTGAAAACCAATTTACAAAGCTTTAATAGATTCACAATGAATTCTGACACAGAAAAGTGTATACCATTACATTCACTGCAGCAGCCAAGCCCTTGGGGTCACCATCAACGTTCCAGCAACCTGGTATGCAGCCAATGGGTAGTAATCATTCAAAGCCTCTGGATCCAGAATCTCTAAATCTGAGTAACAGCTGTCGATGAGCTGGTAAGACCTGTAATGTTCTTTGAACCAAGACGATAGCTTTATAGTGACAAAAGACACTTTCTCAAAGTCCATCAATATGTGCAGTATCCTAAAGAACTCTGGCAGTCCACTGCATTGACCTGCAGACACTATCATGCCCTTTACATACTGGGTCCCATAAAAATGTACATCTTTGGCAAGAGACGCACTATCTTCATTTGGGTACCTCTTTTCAAGTATTGTTCTCAGTTTCTCATCTAAAGATGAGATTTTGACGTTGTCCACAATGCCAACATGTAATTTTGGCTTAAACAGTTGTTGCTTGTCAAGGAGATATGCCATCAATTGTTGATGTTTAGAGGAGAGGGTAAGTAGCACGTTTTTGAAACAGTGAGCATCATTGATCGCTTGTTTGAAAAAACTATGCTTAGACTCAAACCTAACTGTCCACAGACCCACTAATGGTTTAAAGCAGCGTGTGAGGTGTACATAATGATCAATAAAGTGATGCTGCGGGAGCAACTTAAACTCAGGAAAGATGTAAATGAGCAACTGTCGTTGGTCAGATAATTTACTCTCCAAGTAACATAATGTTTCCTCTGACAAAGTAGTAGACACCACAATCTCACCAATCTCTTTAAGGTCCATCAAAATTTCACATGAGGGGTCTTGTTCTGGTATGTAGTTCCCAATCATGAAAGGTAGTAAACGCAAAAGTGTCCAATTTTAATGTCCTTTGCCTTTAATTTTTCCAGATGCAAGGCTTGTCTTTGTAATTGGCTGTGGCTTGTTGATGTTATCAGAGAATTTGTATGGAGACCGTATTGTACGGTTATTCAGTCCATTAAGTGTAATGAAACCTTTTCTAATCAATTCTTTCAAACAAATATAAACTCCACTTGGATAACACCCTCAAACAAATCATGTAAAATATCTGAGGGAAATCCAGTAACTGGGTGGAAGTAAGACAACCTACTCAAAGCAAAGGATGATTTTACACCCTTCACACATTGTTTAGGCCTATCACTTTTCTTTTAGATGATCCCAAATGATTGCACAGTTCCAAGTCATCTGTTAAGTCCTATAGAGATACTTGCATCTTGCACACCCAGAAAATTATTGTCTTTGTAGTACTGACCATCTCGAAAAGACCCAAATTGACCTATATTGTCCTCTTGATTAAATACCAACTTCTCAACAAAATCTCGCTGTCTTCACAAAGTTTCAAGAACCTGGATGATTGAAACATAAACAAATGATTTTTATGGGTTCTTCTATATGTATATTCAGTAGGCTCAATTACAGGAAAATTAATTAATTAATTAATTAAATTAATTAATTCCTTAAAATAAAGATTCCTCCTGTGATCAGTGGACAGTGCACCTTTTCCTTCAGCACGTACAATGGGTTTGTTCTAAACACTGCATCATTAATCTTCCGGGCAACACTATCATGTATTTCTATGGCATGTTCTGCAAGCACTTCTTTGATTCTTTGAAGAGAATGAGGTTTTGAAAAATGTAAAAGATCATTAAATCCTTCAATGATTTTCTGTACAGCTCTTTTAGTAACATGCAATTCAGTTTGCATGCATAGAAAGAGAGATGCAGTCTTGTGTTCAAGAGCCTCAGTATCTACATACTCCTCCCTTTCATGGACATCTGAATTTTGAGTAGATCCACTTAGTAATATCTCTTCCTCACAACAGGTACCTGTCGCTTGATCTACGGCATCATCCTCATTGGCTACAGGTTCATTTTCAAAGTGTGCTCTTACACAGGTCCTGATATCATTTCCATGCCTGTGTTTCCTACTTCTGTGTGAACTGAAAGTCTTTAGATTGTTAGTTTTAAAACTACATCTCATGAAGGGGCAACACACAGTCTCTTGATTTTTTAAATGATGTCCAAGATGAATTAAGAAAGCACACTGTGTACAGATTTCCTGGAATTCACACAAGTCACAAAAAAATGTCAACTTCTCCTGCCTTTGGCTGTTCTGGGGATCTAGTCAGGTGTGACTTTAAGGAGCCAGGTGTTTTGAAAGTACATACACAGTCGCTGTAGACACACGGCCAGTAAGCTCCTCTTCCGTGCCTTAGACAATGGTGCCACAGCAAACGTTCTTGACTGGCCCTGACAAAGCTACAGAAGCTGCACTTCATAAAAAAAAACTGCAATGAGAATGAGGGGAGCGAATGAACACAGTGATATGATTTGCAGCTGTTCTCGTTAACCTCACACTGTTTAACTTCAGCACTAAAGCACTCTTGAGTCGCATGCTAGATCTGCCCAGTTCACACCCATGATCGAAACATTATAATTTGCCATTTATTTCAAACACCGACGTAGTTCTATCTTTGCTCCACAGTTAACGCCATAATTTTGCTCGCTAGCTAGCTGGTTGTCTCTGTGGCTGCCAAATTACTTGTCCTCATCACTGGCAATGTAGACTAACTACTAGTGCCAGTGCTTACGATTGACTTTAATAATGACCGAAGCTTATATGCATAATACGAAATATCATTCATCGATTATTTTTCATACACACCTAACGGCCTCTCAAATCTCTCAATTATCTATTATCTTTTACCAGCTAACATATCATTGATATTTGCGGTTCAACATGAGCTAGACAGTTAGCTAGCGAGACATTCGGATTACTGCAAACGCCTGCTTACACACATTTTATCACGCAATCAAAACAAACACTTTAAAGGGGAATTCCAGTATGAAATTTGGAATATATTATACATGATCACGAGTTTGAATCTTGTGTTGGGTACAAAACTGAGTTGATGCAATGCATTCTAAACGAGGCTGTTTTCAGCCGATTCCTCCAAAAGGCTATACTGCTAGCACTCAGAGCATGTCTTCAGGTGAAACGAAATAGCTGCCATTAAACCACTTACAAGGCTCAAAGTAGCCCCACACTTTGTTGGTAGTATAACAAGGGTCCTACCATTTAAAGCAAGGCATTCACAACTTTGTAAGTGCACAGCAAAATTACTGTTTACAAAGAGAGTACCTTGAGGTAGTTTTGCGGTCCAAACAAATCAATTACCAACTCCTCGTCAGACTGCTAGTTTAGAATGCATCGCATCTGCGCGGTTTTGTACCCAACACAAGATTCGAACTCGTGATGATGTACTAGGGATGCACCGATCCGATATCTGGATCGAAGATCGGCCTGATATGATCAAAAATAGATGGATCGGGTATCGGGAAATGCAATGCCGATACTTTCCCTTTAAATCTATTGCAACGCGAGCTATGGTCATATGCAGAGGTGATGAGAATCCAGCACTGTGCTGGATTTCTGGCATGCAGTGATTGGTAAGGAAAGAAAAAAAAAGTCAATGCGGGATACATGCGTGCTTAGCAGACAGTAAACGGGCTGCGTAGACCCTACGCACTTTGCTCACGCCATTGTGAGCATTTATACTTGTGCGGTGGTGTGTCTGTGTCACTCTGCAGTTAGACCTCCAAAACACTAGTCAGCAGCAGAGGTTTCTGTAAAGCGCTGTAAAGTTTGGTTGATTCAAAACACACATTAAACACACATTAAACATGGCTTAATAGAGATGATTTCAAACACAAGTACACAAACCAGCTTCACTATAACTCACAGCATTCACAGACAAACACTTGTCTTTATCTGGACACATTTTCCCCACAAATACAACATGCTAACGTTATTAGCACAAGCCTATGGCATTTTACATTGCAAAAATTAGCCTAGCAACTAGCGATCTTGTCCTCTTCTCATATAAAACCAGGGACAACAGCGACATTAAACAAAGGTAACGGCACACAGTTTTTGCTCCATTACAACAACAGTGTTCAGTGACAAAACAACTGTCTTATACTAAACACTGTTTCCAAACAAATACAACATGCTAAGGTTATTACTTTATTAAGCGATATCAAACATAGACAAAGATAGGGATTACAGGGAATTTAAGAGAAGTATGAAATCAACAATAATCCGTATAGCGCATGTAAACAGGAAATAAATAAAGGAGCCCGGGGTACATTACATTATACAAAAACATAAAAAAAAACTTAAAGACATTATTTCTTCTCACAGCCTTTTTGTTCATCAAGCTAGAGAGCACTCACACATACCGTTCAACCTCCTTCAGGAAAACAACAAAACAGGGTTTACTACAACTGAATTTACATTTATGGATAAAATCTTGGCTAGAATCAATGTTAAATTTATTACAAAAAAAGACATTGTTTTCTTTTTAGGATTCTTGAGAAAACCACCGAACCACCAAACACCACATTTTCCCAATATAATGTGAAATCTTCAAAGATATTGTCAATAATGAATCTAGATAGGTCTTGCCAAAAGTTCTTGGTGTAAGGACAATGCCAAAATAAATGTAAAACTGTTCCTGGATCTTTTTCACAGAAAGAACAGTTTATGTTTATATCTCTTTTGAACTTCTTTAAGTAAGTATTTACAGGATAGTATTTTTGAATGGGTGGGTGATGACCAATTCCTAATGCCTCAACCTGAAAAAAAATTTCAGGCTTAGGTTTTGCTGCATGCAGCGAGAGTTGATTAGCCTACCTAGGCAAGGGCAAACAACATGGAGCGAGGGAGAGAATCTGTTGTGTGGAGGTATTTCACACTGAACACGCCAAGGTATATAGCTTTTTAGGTCAACCATGGTATCGGATCAGTATCGGCCGATACTCAAAGCAACAGCGTCGGGATCGGTATCGAAACTGAAAAAGCTGTATCAGTGCATCCCTATCATGTACAATATATTCCAAATCCATTTCACACTGGAATTCCCTTTTAAGTCCGAATACAAGCCACATATTCAAATGCATTACATTACCTGTTTGTGGCGAAGTTGTAATTGAAGACAGCTGGGCATACTCTATCGCTTGCGGGGGGAGAAAATGGTGGACGCAAACTTTCTTTCCAAAGAGAAGAAAAAAGCCCTGGGAAAATCCTCTGGAGACCCCGTTGCAGCAGGTTGCTGTGGAAGATTGCAAATGAGCATGTGCAGAGTAGTTGACCTCGCCCCAACTAGGAGTAAATTGGTAAATGTTAAATGGACCTGCATTTGTATAGCGCCTTTCGAGTCGTCTGACCACTCAAAGCGCTTTTTACACTACGAGTCACATTCACCCATTCACACACACATTCATACACTAGTGGCCGAGGCTACCGCACAAGGTGCCACCTGCTACTCAGTTTTTTAACACACTCACACACCGATGGAAGCATCAACTAGCAGTTTTATTGTCAGTGGATGCAAAAATCCTAGTTAGGTGAACAATTTAAAGTTATCATTTTTACAGTGTAATGTAATCCAATATTGGTTTTGATCCGAATCAAACATTCAATTTGTGTTGTTCAAAACCTTTTTGTAGGGTTGGGATACCTTTGGTCCAGATGTAGGATTAAAGTTAGGATTACCCTGATACCAGCAGAAGGCTGGATTCAGGCTCAAGTCAGGCTGGATTTCAGGAATAAATGCAGTAAAACTTTGAAATTGATCATATATGTATGCATTTATTTATATTTTACATATGATTTGTTTTACCATTAAGGTGATCAAGTAGATAACGATGACATTAGACTACCTATTAAGCCTTCAAATAAGGTCAATTTAAGGGAGAAAAAAAAACATTTTGTCCCCATAATTACATTTTTAAAAATCCCCCAAATGCTGTCAATATCAAACAAAAATTATTTAAAGTTACATATTGTCGATTTCTGTTTCATGCTTTTTGGTGGTACCAATAGTGATAGTGGTAACTGCAGTGTATATGTTGGCAGACGAAGTCTTGAAACCAGGCTGGTGAATTTATTTCTATCAGACATCTGGATTCTAATACTGCAAATGCAAGGGCTTTCATTGTGTTTTTCACTGTGGAAAGAGGTTTAGTTCTACTATCTGCAGTGTTCTTGTTGTATTTCCTTCTGGCAAAATCAAAGTAATGGGAATATCTTCAGCCGTTTAAGGTAAGCGTCTCAATCTTCCAAACAATGTTGCTGCTTCCGGACATGAGAGTGCACCACACCAATTATGAAAATGAATCTACTGATGTGATTACTAGGTTCAAAGTTCAAGGTTTATTTTTGTCATATGTAATAATACAAAATACAGTGTATAAATACAATGAAATTCATTGTGCTCCGAGCACTCTCCGCCTAAGACACAAGACACACTTAGGTAAACAAAAAAAAAACAAGTGACAGTGCATAGTGCAAGGTAAGTCAGCTGTTCAGCAACCTGACTGCCTGGGGGAAAAAACTGTTACAGAGACGAGTGGTATGTGATTTGATGCTCTGGTAGCATATTTTGGAAGGCAGTAGTTGGAACAGTGTATGGGCGGGATGGCTGGTGTCTTTAATGATGTTGTGGGCCTTTTTCTTACAGCGAGTGGTGTAGATGTTATTGAGGTTTGGTAGTTCTATGCTTATGATTTTAGCTGCTGTCTTTACAGTCCTCTGCAGCCTTTAACAATCCTGAGCAGTCAGGTTGCCGTACCACACTGTGATACAGCCAGTCAGAACACTTTCAATCATGCAGCGATAAAAGTTCACAAGGCCCTTGGTGCTTAGGCCAAATTTTTTGAGGTGCCTCAGAAAGTACAGTCGCTGCTGCACCTTCTTGAGGATGCAGTCGGTGTTAAAGGACCATGCGAGTGTGTCTGTGATGATTACTATATTTCAAGTCAGTAGCAATGTGATAACAAAAGTTACTTTTTCCAACAAAATGTTTGATTTTGGGGTAACTGTAATATTATTTCTGAAATTTTAACAATAGTTAGTTACACTACTTGTTACTAGAAAAAGTAATATGATAATTATAATGCATGACTAATAACACTGACTCTAACCTGTTTTTCTTGGATTTTCTGTTGATGAATTTAAGTAGTAAGAAACCATTTGTGATACAACTGGCCTCAGAGTTATTTGGAAGACAGTCTACACATGGTCACACATACCCAGCAAGGCAGCTGCTGTGAGTGCAGATTATTCTATCAATGTCAACCTTCAATGACGCTTGTCCTCTGATAAGGTTTGGTTTTAATAAATGAGGGACGAGCAGCCAAGCTAAATGCAGCAGTTTAACCACCTGTTAGCAAGTCACAGCATGACATCCGACTGACAACTCTTTTATCACTCCCACAGTGTTCATAGTCAGAAGCAGCACTGTCCTCACATTTATCATTTGTTGCAGCAGTTCAGAGCTTCATGACCAGGCTGTGGCTGCTGATGGTGGCCGAATAGTGAACAGTAGTCCTGATGCCAAAAGCTGGCATATCCACAGCTAATGTCTCTTGTTGAAGCTGTTGGGATTCACTGGACCACAGATGATTTGTCCTTTGTTAAAATCTAGACTGGACATGTGAAGGCTTCTCCTCTTGCCATCTGAAATGGTGAGAGACCTCATGTTCTTTGTTTGAAGAAGAAGAGTCATTTAGACCTCATCTTCACAGGATGCCATTTTCAGACCCCAGTGAGAGACCAGTCTCCAAACTTTATTGGACAGTACTTTTACAGTGTCATGTGACCCTGTGGTGTCACCAGGCAAACTTTAGGATATGTTCTGGTCTCTCACACAGTCTTCCTCTTCTTTCTCCTGGGCCCTTGAACAGGCCAGACATGTTCTTCCTCCTGGGCTGCTGACCAGCTCCGATGCCCTTGCCCCCAAACCACTAAAGGGAGGGGCAATTGCTCTACAGACTTTTGTTATTTTTCTCCTGCACAACTTACCCTCGCTCACAGCAGGAGCAAAATGTGGAGACCAGAGAAGTTGGTGTGCCAAACACAAGCTTTGCAACTAACTTTCCAGCAATAAGGAGAACCAAGTTAAGTTAACATCCCAATGTCTAACTCTGCAAGGACCTCAAGTGGCCGGCTTCCTCTGATCTGCACCTTTGGAACAAGAACACAACAAAGACTGCTTCTGGAGCCACAGCTCTTTCTAACAAATGGCTAAAAAAACCAGCACACCACAAAGCAACTCTTTCTTCTATCCATTCAAGGACTGGCAATGTAACAACTGGGCATTGCATTATTACAGTTGTGCAGGCTAAGCAAGACTATTTCACTTTGTCAATTGTGATTTAATGTTGTTTACTGAGTTGTTGTTGTGATTGTTTGCGTTAGGTTATTGGTTAGTTTGCTTCGCCAAAGCTAAGTGATGTTAGTTTGCAAATGCTTTTCACAGACAGTGTTTTGCATGCAACTAAACATCCTCTGCACTAATCCAGACCATTTGCAACACATATCACAGTCGCATAGACTCACTCACACATTAACTTTGAACAGAGCTATACCCCAAAGAGGCAACTCAAAGTTTCCGCTTCTTTTCCTTTGTCTTTGTCCTGACCACACCATTGGACAAAACCTCCCCCGATCTGAAGCCAGCTTTGATTCGGCCATCTTGTAGTTCTCTGTTGTCAGCCATTTTGTGTTGTAGGCCAAGTAGCCCTTTGTTTTACGCACCCGCCTTTGTCTCTTGCTCTCTCCCCCGCACACACACACCTACACACACACACACACACACATACACCCACACATTGTTGTATATAGTTAGTTATAATTTGTGTGTTTTGTTTTGCTTTGCTTTCTTTATGAATTTATATATTTGGAGTCATACCAGTTGTCTGTTTAATATTGTACAAGAGTGAATGAATAGTCAGAACTCTCTGAGACTGATATCTTTAACTGGCTATCATTTTCCCTTCTTGGGAATGGTGCCCCATGAGGTGATTTAATGTAAATTAAGTCACATTATTTAAAATAATTAATAAATATTGTTATTATTTACCATTATTGATAATTATTAATTATTTCCGATAGCCAATTTGATTCTTTAATTGAAGATTGTTGGATTATTGTAAAAAGGTTATATATTGATCATTGTATCCATTCTTTAAATGAGTGACATGCAGAGGATGTGAAGCTTAGTTGTAGTGGACAATTACTGTGTGTGTAGTAGACAGAGCTGCAGGCGCCAGCACCCAGAGATAAGAAAGAACACCAAGACAATAACAAATACCTTATAAGCACAGAATGTCCTAGGATAGTGAGCCTTCTTGTACATCACTGACAACAAGTTCTCATACACAGCTGATGCGCTGAAGCACACTTTAGCAGTGTGCATGTTTTCGTTTGACTTTGCTTTGCAGGAGCAGTTGACGTGAAAGCAGTAAGGCGTGGCGGAGTCAGAAGGAGGGAGCGGAACTGCAGTGGAAAAACAGCCAATCATCTTGCGTGCACATTTCATAACTGTAACGCCTCATTAAAGTGTCCAGGGAAAGTTAGGAGTCAGACTTCATGAACTGACGGCACTGGTTGCAGACAGGGACGTGAAGTTGGACACAGAGCTCTGTATCTCGTAATCTTTTTGATTTTTGGAATAAATAGAAGTTAACTGGGACCATCTACTCTCCTGTTATTCTTCATCAAACGAACATGCGGAGTTTGTCTTAATGCTGATTGGTTACTCTTTTAAGGAAGAAGAAAAAGAGACATCTCCAACAATTTGGTGACCCCGACGTGATGAAGAAGGAGGGTAGTGGTCAATCGTCGGACTGGACGAGACACAAGGCAACTGAAAACGCGGTGACAAACGAGGCGCCTCACTAAAAAAGGTAAAGCAGACGCCTGGTTTCATACAAAGTACTGCTATTTGGCCTATAATCCAAAACTGTTTGTCACTGAGTTGGCAAGGCGCCCTTTCTTTAGTAGATTACGAGATAATTGGGGATTGGTTAAATAAACGGGGTTTGAGTCCCCTGAAAATAAATAAACGGGGTTTGAGTCCCTTAAAGTAAATAAACGGGTTTGAGTCCCCTGAAAATAAATAAACGGGGTTTGAGTCCCCTGAAAGTAATAAACGGGTTTGAGTCCCCTGAAAATAAGTAAACGGGTTTGAGTCCCCTGAAAGTAAATAAACGGGTTTGAGTCCCCTGAAAATAAATAAACGGGGTTTGAGTCCCCTGAAAATAAATAAACGGGTTTGAGTCCCCTGAAAATAAATAAACGGGGTTTAAGTCCCCTCTGTTAGGCGGGTTAAAGTCCCGCCTAACAGAGGGTTAAAGTCCCGCCTGACAGAGGGTTAAAGTCCCGCCTGTAAAAACGTAAATATTATAGAGTTCACCACCAGAGGAGCGACGTATTGTTGTGATCCGCAACACAAGCACTATCTTTTAAGTTAAAAGATGCTTCGTGGGTCGGGGGACCACAGGTCTCGTGCCTGATGTTTTATTGTGGGTGGCTTGCCGACTGCCAGCTACGTTAACGGGGTGGGAGAGTTGTGTAGAGTCTAGTAGAGGTGACTCGAATTCCTGCTCTCTCAGCGCCCGAGCGGCAGCCGCGCTCTGTGGGGAATAAAGGGAGGAAGCTGTGTATTTTCGCCTTAAGATAAACGCCAGTTGCCACCGGGCCATAGGCACCCCGCACCACTCCAGGAAGTTGGTGTAGAAGCTTGGGTGTGCCGGCTTGCAACGGGTGAGACTTAAGAAGCGAAATCACAGCGAAACGGGAAAAATTGTAAGTCCGTGAGAATTAGTATAATACTCTCACGGCATGATTGTTGTTTGATTGTTGAAAGAGTTTGTTTTGTTGTCTTGCGTTTTTGTAATTGTTGAAAGAGTTTGTGCTTTGGTTGTATTGCGTTTTTGTAATTGTTGAAAGAGCTTGCGTTTTGATTGTATTGTGTTTTTGTTATGGTTGAAAGAGTTGGTGGTTTGTTGTATGATTGTGTATTGGGCAAGGAGGGCGTGTGGAGCCCGGTTGGATAGTGTGTGTTGAGATAAAGAGGTGTTAAAGTTACAAACATGGAAGGTGAATTTGACAGGGAATGTAGTGAGCAGGGTTATTGTCCACCAGTGACAGTAAAGGATCAGTATGGGAAGATAAGGCTCACATGGGGGAGAAGTAGGCTATATCAACCCTTCTCCCTCACTGAAATGAACTGCATCCTGGATAAAATGCCCCCTCCCACGGAGGAACATGGATGGAATGTTTTTGTAAACAAACACTGGGATTTAAATTAGCATTGGGAGACTGGAGAGCATTATTGGGAAAACAGCTCTCTAGCTGGGAGGTGATGGAAGTGGAAACGCTGGCTAAAACAAATGATGAACCAGATTCAAAACCTTTCTCGCGCCATGCCACAGATATTGGACTGCCTATGCGGCAGAAATTTCCTATTCCCACTGGTACAATGCACACGCTAACCTTCAACATTAAACCTGATGAAAACATCACCACATTTTTGAGTAGATGTGAAGACACATGGGTGGATGTGACCGGGGTACACCCGGGCTCCGGGGAATTGCAAACTACATTGTTTAGAAAGGCGGTATTGGAAGGGCTGTCAAGGGCCGTCAAGGAACACATAGAAAACAATCCAGATGTCCCAGGCTGTTCTACTGAACAATGGGAGAAACACGTTACACACCACATGAAAAAAAAAACAAAACACAGAGCTAAACAGGCAGAGGACAGGGACAGTACGGAATCAGCTCAGGTACAACTCCTAAAACTGCAATTGGATGAAGCTCGCCATAAGGGTAATGAGGCCAAAAAGACAGATAAAAAATCAGCCAATCAAAGGGTACAACAGCCCCCGCCTGGACCACCCTCAGGAACTCCGGATCTTTACCCGATCCCTGAGTGGGTAGATCCCCGCCCCCCTCATTGGACCGGTCCCATGGGCGCAGCGGGAGGCTTTAGGGGGAGAAGTAGGGGTCGTGGGAGACCCAGACGGAACCCACAGAACACTGGGTGTGTCTTGTATGGCGACCCTACTCACTGGCAGAGGGAGTGTCCTCAGCAAAGCTGTTCCTGCAATGCAGAGTTTGGACAAGGTCCACTAAGGGGAGGATACAGAGGTGCATACAGGGGAGGATGGCAAGGCCCACTCCGAGGCGGCTATCAAGGCCCGCCCAGAGGCTGAACAGACTTTCAAACATCAATATATCTCCTCACTCTCGTGCCCAGTTGATCTGATGGGACGCGATGTGTTGGTGAAATGTGGAGCTTCAGTCTGATGCAGTCCAGATGGGCTAATTGTGACTTTTCCCAATGGGTACACGGTGAACTGTTCGCTGTCCATGGTACAGTCCTCCTCTCGGATGTTGCTGTCAGCAGACACCTCCCCCACGGCTGAAGGACATTGGGCCGATATCTATTGGGGTCTCCTCGAACCAGACACCAAAGACAAACCAGGCATCAACACCCTCGATCAGTTGTGGCGTCCTTGGGTCTAAACACTTCACCCCTACACACCTCCCCCTGATCCCCTCCACGTAACGCTCTATTATGATAGGGACGGGGATGAAATTTACCAACAAGCTTTTTATGATGAACTACAAGGGAGAATGTGGGATGTTAATTCGACTTGTATCGTAGTAGGGTACGAGGGTGTGGCTGCGGCTGTTGACCTTGCACCTGATCAGATGCGGTAGTATGAGGCGGCGGAGGAAGCCTCCCCGCACATAACACTGGCTGTTCATGCTAGACATCAAGCTAAAAATTTGGGTCCCATATATAAAGAATTGGTTTCACTCACCCATTGGACTCGCACATAGATTCCAAATGTTGATTTCTCTCCCTCAGAGCACCAAGGCAGAAAACTCATTCATTACCTTTAAGCAGGCGCTATCCAGCGCCACTGAATTGGCCATCCCGGACCACAAGCTACCATTCTTCTTAGATGTTTCTGAAAAGGCACACACCGTTGCTGGCGTGCTTTTTCAGAAAAAAGGGGGAGGACGATAGGACGATAATGTATGCAAGCGTCACATTAGACCCAACAGAGGACAGACACCCACCATGCACCCGACACGCGCAAGGGATAGAAAATTTTGCAGAAAGTGACACACATAGTAATGGGACACGCACTAACGGTACTGACAACACACAACACGGTACTGACAACACACAGCATCAAAAAAAAAAAAAAAAAAGGAAATCCTAATCCACCACACATCACGTTCACACGTGAGGGAATAAACATGGCGCAAGGAAAGGGTCCTGAAAGACACCAGGATGAGAGAAGACTTGCAGGCAAAACCACTGGCTATCAAACATGAAAAAGAGATTAAAAATTGGTTGAAGCACTAATGAAACCTGCTGAAGTGGCAGTAATCAAATGTAAAGGACACGACCACACACTGCTACCAGAAGCCATACCTGCAAAATCAGAGGATGCAAAAACGGTGGTCAAATTTCTGATTAATCAGTACATTCCAATGCATGGGTTCCCTAAGAGAATTAGGTCAGATAATGGAACCCATTTCAAAAACAAAGATTTACAGGCAACCAGGGGACAGGTAACAGGAAGAAGGACTGTAAGACATTTTATCATTACTTTTAGCTCGTGGAAGTGCAGGCCTAGGATGTGGTAAGAAGGTTTAAAGCTCCTCTGAATCAACACTTTGACCAGAGTACGAAGGATAGATATTGCCTAGAACTGATTGAAGGAACTGCTTTTAGCCATGACATTGTGGAGAGAACAACATTGGTGGTATATTGGACTATTTGCAATATTTGTGTGGGAGCTGCAGCTCCCACACTATGTTATCTTCGCTCTTTATTTATTATTATTATTATTATAGATTATTATTATTATTATTTCGCCATTTTTCGTAGTCTAACCAGTCCTACATGATTTGTCGTATCATCTTCATTTCAATGTCAAATTGTACATCCCCATAAGGAGATGTGTGCTATCACTTTTCTCATCTCTAACATATTCCAAGGATTTTATATAATTTTTTAAAATTAAAATTAAAATTTATAATGGCAAGTCAATGGGAGCAATGTTTGAAATCTCATATCTCGAAAACTAAAAGTGCTAAAGTCTTCAAACTTTATTGACAGGTGAGCCATGTGGAACTGCTTCACATATTCTATAATGCGACTTATAGCGCCACCATGTGGTCAGTTATTACGCGTTTTATGTTTTGGCTTATAACTCATGAACCGTGAGGACGAGCCAAACAATTTTGGCACAGTGTATTATATAGGCCACGCCCACTTGCGTCTAAAATTTTTTCCGCCATGTTGAATTTTTTTTCAAAAATGCATTTTTTGCTACTTTTGGTACATTTTTCATCCAATCTTCACCAAACTTGATACATACCATATTTAGATGATCCCGAACACAACTTTTATCTTCGTTTTTTGGTATCACTTACCGTTTGTCGGTAATTGGTTACAAAACTTTTGAAGGCGTGGCCTGATGCATTGAATGAGCCATAACTCTTCAATGCTGAGATCAATACCAAATTTGAGAATCTTGTACATATAATGACAGTGCACCATTATGTAAAATTTGATACAATTCTACCCACAGGGGGCGCTACTGTAATGTTTTAACATGATATTTCTACAGTTCTGTTGTTTTCAGTGAAATGAAACGTGGTACACAAGTTCTCCATGTCAGTGTACACAACATGGTGAAACATGGTGCCAATAGCCCCACCTTGTGGCCATTGACGGGATGTGACAAATATGCATTTCATTATATGTGTTATAACATTCGGAAAAAAAAAAAAATAAATAAATCCTGGTGAAGCAGCAGCTTGCAGTGGCAGTAGCAGTAGCCACAGTAGCTGACAGTTTGCAGCTCCCACAAGCAATTTCTTTAGAAATTGCAAAGTTTTCTAGTAGCTTGTGTTATTGTGCTATCATTAGTATATCATGAGAGATCCCTAAGAGAGAGAGAAATGCCACGTCATAAAAGGAGCACCTCAGACAATTGCCTAATGCGGTATGGGGGTGTGGAATTGATGTATACAATGGGACAGAGCACAGGGTTTCAATTTGATCTATGTCCAATTGTGTTGCATGCTCTTCAGCTAGACCCACATTGTTTACTACACCTGCACCTCTACTTCCAGATCAAGACGCCACCGGTTTCCAGTGTATGATGAATATGACCATGAGTCCAGACCCACAGGGGTGTAAGACGCTGAGTTCAATTTTCCCTCCGACTAAGAATAACACCATACCTCCAACGTTCACTCCCAAAATAAGTAATTACACTTGTCTCCTTAGAACAGTACAGGACAAGAATTAGGCGAGAGACTATCCCCATAATTAGTGCTCTGTTCCCAATCACTCCGAAAAAAATGTCAGCCAAATTAATTATGTCCATTACAACGTTCTCAGATTGGCTAACGGGACTAGAGATGCAGTCAGGAGACTGTCAAAGGAAATGCATGAGCACTCAGGTATTAGTAACCCCCTCAGTGGAGTGGAAAATGCCGTAGTTTGATAGTATCAGTCTTTCTCTCTCTCGTGGGGATGATAGCTTGCTTAGCATTGTGTAGCTGTTGTTGTATTCCATGTATAAGGTCATTGGGTGAAAGAATCATTGTGTCTGCTATTGAAAAGAAACAGCCAGTCCCTCCACCATACCAAATGTGTCAGTATGAAACCACTGCTCTGCTTAGAGAGCAACTCCCAGGTGAGGAAGAGGAAGAAGAAGATGTGATCTCAAGTGTTTGAGATCAAAAGACGAAGTTTAAACTTACTGAAAAGTGGCCTCTTAGTAGAGGCCAAAAGAGGGACTGTTGGATTATTGTAAAAAGGTTATATATTGATCATTGTATCCATTCTTTAAATGAGTGACATGCAGAGGATGTGAAGCTTAGTTGTAGTGGACAATTACTGTGTGTGTAGTAGACAGAGCTGCAGGCGCCAGCACCCAGAGATAAGAAAGAACACCAAGACAATAGCAAATACCTTATAAGCACAGAATGTCCTAGGATAGTGAGCCTTCTTGTACATCACTGACAACAAGTTCTCATACACAGCTGATGCGCTGAAGCACACTTTAGCAGTGTGCATGTTTTCGTTTGACTTTGCTTTGCAGGAGCAGTTGACGTGAAAGCAGTAAGGCGTGGCGGAGTCAGAAGGAGGGAGCGGAACTGCAGTGGAAAAACAGCCAATCATCTTGCGTGCACATTTCATAACTGTAACGCCTTATTAAAGTGTCCAGGGAAAGTTAGGAGTCAGACTTCATGAACTGACGGCACCGGTTGCAGACAGGGACGTGAAGTTGGACACAGAGCTCTGTATCTCGTAATCTTTTTGATTTTTGGAATAAATAGAAGTTAACTGGGACCATCTACTCTCCTGTTATTCTTCATCAAACGAACATGCGGAGTTTGTCTTAATGCTGATTGGTTACTCTTTTAAGGAAGAAGAAAAAGAGACATCTCCAACAAGATCTATAATGAGGTCAACATTTTGGTGTTCCTGTGTGACGCAACATTTTGGTTTTCCTGTGTGAGACCGAGTAGTTTTCAACAAATGATCCCCCTTGGTGAGGCATAGATGGTAATATTGTCGTAGATTCACAACAAAGCAAAACACAAAACTGTCTTCCTAAACTTAAAAAGTTTGGCAGAGTTATAGAGACCTTGGAACTAATAAATATTGCAGCTGCTGGCTTATTCCTAAAAATAAGGAGTTGATTGGGCGATTGATCAGTATTAATGATTCACTGTTTACTTTCCAGCTTTCGGTTTTATGCAAGAAGCTTTAATAGATTTATAGAAACTGTCTCTCTTTAACAATGGACAATGGTCATACCACAAAGTGTCACAACAAATTAATTTTCACATTCTTAGAAAATTGGCGGAGATGCATCCTTGCAGACTGTGCAGTGGCTACAGCTGGTTATGTCTTCTTTTGTTCATGGTGTGGCAAGGCGAGCGGCTGGCTCTGTAAACTCCTAGTTAATTTATAGTTGCATTATTTAGCATTGAATATTGTCAACATCCCAGGGAAACTAACTCCCCAGAAATGATAAGAACACCTGATCACTCTAAGTCTCAAGCAAGGTCACACACATCTGAACAATCACTTGGACAGAGACTTGGTTCCCAATAATGCAGATATATATTATTTTTATTCATATTTTCTCTCCTTTTTAAATTACAATAATTCCTTTACAACAAGTCAGCTGTGAATAAAACTCACCTCAATCGCATACACACACACACACACACACACACACACACACACACACACACACACACACAGTTGACCAAGCAGCCAAGAAAACTCAAAAACTACCAATAACAGTACTAATAATGACACAATAAACAACAAAATCCAAAATGAAAAGATTCCTACAAATAAACCAAAATAAATAATGCAAACACACAAACCAACAAATAAATAAATTAGTAAATAAATGAATATTTAGATTAATAATAAATAAATAAATACATTGATTAATTTAAAGCCGCACTTCCAATTCACTAAGCCTCGCATCCAACGCAGCAAATAAACTATTTTTATTACATGTATCACCATCACTAAAGGAGGCAGGGGAATACCTACACATCTGACACACCAAGTAAGAGAGAGCAGGAGAAGTAGAAGCCAGCGCTAAGTGCAAAGCTAATGTAGCTATCAAGGTTAATAGCATGTAAACAACAGCTGGGATAAGCAAGAAAGTCTTTGAAAGAAGAAGAGAGCTATGAGTGCTTAAATGGAACTAGTGTGGGTTTAAATGTGTAGTAGATATTTAGCAGCTGAAATGAAGATTCTCAAAAAATTAGCTGGTATGAGCTCACTAGAGCAGCACAAAGACGCTATTACAGAAGCACCGGAAATGATACAACACTGACTGCAGCACGTCAGCATGTTGAGGCTTCAGCACGCCAAGGGACTTGAAGCAAAAGCAACCTCATAGAATTATAATCTAAACAAATAACACATTTTCTTGCGGTGGCTTTTGTAAAATGTGTGGTGAAAGTTGCTATATTCTGTTGTGATCAAAAGTTAATAAGCAGACAGCGTTAGCCAGCTAATGCGCTAACGAGTTAATAAGTTCTACGTCCATATCATTAATATTATATAGGGATGTTTCTGTAAGTATTTAACCTTTTCACTTTCACACTAAGAAATACAGCTGCAAAAAAATATTTATTAGTAACATTGTGTTGCTGCCTCTTCATTAAACAACATTTCAGGTTTAATTTGTCAGATTAACCAATCAGGAAGCAGATATGCAAGTCAACCAGCCGGTTGACCTGCCAGTTTTGGGCATGAATGGATTTCTTTAATTTCTGCAACAAAATTTCAATTTTCTTTCATATAAAAACATCACAGAGACTAGAATTTGTTAAAATAACCTTTCATTTATTTAAAAAATATATTTCATAACTTATATGTAAATAATCATCAGCCATCCAGATCTGCATAGGTGGCTTCAGACAGCTCTATCTCAAAAAGCATAAAAGCCACAGCTTAGATATTTACACATCAGTATTCATATGTTTAATGTGTTCAACCGAGCGGTTGACCATGTTTTCTGAGGAATCTTAGATATACATTTTATTGTCTGATTTATGCCCTTCATCTAAAATATGATTGTTAGGATGTCTAGAAATGACATCTGAAAAGATTTTTTTCTTGTCTCAACTTTCGTGCGAAATCCGTGTCGTCTCTGACGAGCTGCGCAGCACCGAGTCACTTCCGGTTTTTTCAACAGCTTTCAGACAAAAATATATCTCTACATCAGCGCCACCCACTGGATATAATAGGTGTTACATACACTACTCAATGAGGTAAATGAGGATAAACAGCCAAAGATAGGTTTTCAGAGTTTTTACTACAGCAATATGGCGGCGAAAAAAAGGTCAACCGCGCAGTTACAATGCAAGTTAAAGGGAACCACAAAAAATATGCTGAATTCATGCTTTACAAATGTGATTTTTTTCAATCCCTCTTGACAATTATTCTGGCAACAATTGAATCATAGGCAACTGGACTTAGATTTGTCTAGAAGACGTTTCGCCTCTTATCCAAGCGGCTTCATCAGTTCGTAACGCAACCGGTCTGACTAGTCCCCACTAGTCAGACTAGTGGGGACTAGTCAGACCGGTTGCGTTACGAACTGATGAAGCCGCTTGGATAAGAGGCGAAACGTCTTCTAGACAAATCTAAGTCCAGTTGCCTATGATTCAATTGTTGCCAGAATGGAATTGACCTGGATAAATGAGAATATCCACAGACCCTCTTGACAATTAGTTATTTTACACCACGTAAGCAATGCAATTCATGTAAGTTTTACACATACACACCTTTATTGAGTGTTCAGCAGTATAGCCTAAATATCCAGATTCTAAAGATAAGACTTTTTTTTTTTTCTCAGCTGCATGTAGATCATAAACCCATGTACACAAAAACAAATCATTGCAATTGGTTGAGAAAAATAAACATGATAGGGTTTTGTTTTTTTTTTTTAATCAGGAAAAAACAGTGCACACCAGTGTTAAACCCAGTCATTGCAGTTTTCACTAGTTCAGACAGATTTATACTTGTGCTCCAGCTCTATGCAGAGCCTATGCCGTTGTGAGCATTTGGGGTGGTGTGCCTGTATTGCCCTACAGTTAAATTCCAAAACACTAGTCAGCAGTGGGGTTTCTGTGAAAGTTTAGTAGATTTAAAACACACCTAAAACACACGTTAAACATGGCTTTATAGCCATTTTCAATTACAAGTACACAAATCGGCTTCATTATAACTCGCAGGATTCACAGACAAAACACTTGCCTTTTGCTGGACACGTTTTCCCCACAGTGCTAATGTTATAAGCGCAAGCATATGACATTTTACATTGTATAAATTAGCCTAGCAGCTAGCAGTGATTTCCTCTACTCATATGAATCCAGGGACATCAACATTTAACAAAGGTAACGTTACAAAATTCTGCTCCATTAGAACTCAGTTTCACTAACAAAACGACTGTCATAATTATCAACTGACAATGTGTCACAGTGTAAGTGTACCATTATTGCCATTCCCACTTCCATGATCATAATGTAGACAAAAATTGTTCAAACATACATAATTTTATTTAAAATTTTAATCAAGATAGCTAGATGTAGTACAGCAATTCTAAACCATAAAGGTGGTGAATGAGAGACTGCAGACAAAGCATATTGAAATATGGCTTTCGACATGCTGAACACGTGTATTGATAAAGTATTGGTTATTGCACTCACTTACGGTAACAAGCATAGTTGTTGTGAAGTTATATTCCCTCCATCTGCACCCTAGCCTCTCTACTGTTGTCTGATTTCACTCTGTTGTGTTTGTGTGTCTGTGTGTTTGCTGTGAGGAGGAGGTGAGCACCAACATGCAGAGAATAGGAAAGAGGCTGCAGCATGATGATACATACCACCAAAAACTTAAAAAAAGTAAAGAAAAAAGAGCCAGTAAACTCAGAGCTTATTATTACTACGGGCTTGATTATTTTGCCCTCGGTACCCATCCCTAGCTGGGCCACTCAGAGGTTGCTTCTGGGCTGGATGTAGTCCACGGGCCGCCAATTGAATAGGTGTGCTGTACAGCAATGTTTCACTTTAAAGCTACTGTACTTAAAGGGGAGACCAATTTGTTTCATTTGACAGCAGAAAGACATCATTGAGTTGGTTTCAGCGACACTCGGTCACTTTTGTTTGAGCTCATGATAGCCTTCAGCTCTTTTATGAACCAGTGTTACTCAGTGCTCTGAGACCTTTTTTTTGAACATCTGTATAATGTCTTTTGTGTTTATTAAGCCCTCAAAGATTACATTCTTTTTCCCCTGGTGCTTAACCTGCTTCTTTTATATATTGTGACCATGAAAACAGTTTCCCTTTTCTTTTCACTCTCTGCTCTGTATAATGATTATTGAGGCCTGCGAGCTGCTGGAATTTAATTTCTCCACATAAATCTCCACAATAGGAGAAGGAAATTAAAGTTGCCATTACTGTCGGCAGTATTATCGTATCCTCACTTAACCTGCCATTCAGGAGGAATGAAACATTTATACTGCGGCCCCTCCTTCCTCGTCAGCCCTCGTGTATCGTCTGTGATCTTTGTGTGTGTGCGTGTGTGTGTGTGAGACAGAGAGAGTGGAAGAAAGAGGAAGAGGATCAATTGAAGGATATTGATATTTGAGAAGTTTATTTTCAACTAAGGTGACATTTTGTCCACACCTTCAGTGATGACAGTACAAATCTGTGCTGAACACCTTTTTCCCAAGTTGTCAGTGTTTTTGGCAACCTTTGTTTTGCTTCTGTTTCTTCATCTGTCGTTCCCACCAGCTAATCTCCTAGTAATCCCTGGCCAGCTAATAATAACAATACCTTGAACAAACACACACATACACATACACACACACACACACACACACACACACACACAAAAAAAAAGAGAGAAAAAAAGAAATCAATTATGCTGGCCCTGACCAGGAGTGTCTCATTATTTCATAGGCAATAACCTGAATGATAGAGTAATAAAGAGCAATTTATTTGGAGAGGGGGAAGCGAGGGAGGAGGGATGAGCAGAAGATGGATGTGTTCAGATAGACAGATCTAATTAGCCTCATCTGAGCTGCGGCTAGCCGCTCCGCTCAGGCTAATCCTGGGCTACAGCTAATGACCTGCAACGCACACCACCTCCTCCTCCTCCTCCTCCTCCTCCTCCTCCTCCTCCTCCTCCTCCTCCTCCTCCTCCTTCTCCTCCCCCTCCATCAGCCTTTGTCCTGCTTTTGTGATGTGGAGATAGACAGACAACCAGTGTGGATGGATCAAAAAGTGACCACAGCATCACAGCACATCATGTTTCTAAATGTTTCCTGTACATGGTACTGAGTAGTAAGTTTATGGGTTCATTTATTGCAGTTTGTAGTATATTTACTGCTTTCTGAAATTTTATTATACATATGTAACACTCTTTCTTTACCTCCATTGCTTTATAATTCCTATGGTATTTTTAAAGGCACTTACTGTGTCAGTGGTTTTAAATTGTGACTTTATGGAAAACAACTAATCTATTAAGTATTTCTTACAACATCCCTGATATATTCATAAAGTAATGACTTACAGTATAAAATGCAGACTTAACTTTGCCTTCACATTCTGTCAGTAGTATAGAGAATGGTATTTATATAATATATCTGAAATGATCTGTATGACACTCACAATATAAAGTGACTATAAGACTTTTTGATGGTACCATTCCTGTACTGACTCATCATATCTGTGGTGTACTTAATAATGTGTTCAAACTTGTGTAATATGTAAATACTTCATACTATAATATCGGTAACACTTTACAATAAGGTACACAAAAAAAGAGTAGTTACTGAGGAACTAATGAAGAACTAATGAGGAACTAATGAGTAGTTACTGAGGAACTGAAGGACACAGAATTAGCGTAGTTACTGAGGAACTAAGGTACACAAAAAAAGAGTAGTTACTGAGTAACTAATGATGAACTAACTATTAGTTAATGATCAGTTCTTCAGTAAACCCTGATCAAATTTCAGAGGAGTAGTTAATGAGTAACTAATGATGAACTAACTATTAGTTAATGATCAGTTCTTCAGTAACCTCAGATGAAGTTCAGAAACGTAGTTAGTGGGGAAATAATGATAAACTATCTATTAGTTAATAGTCACAAAATACAGTAGGTACTGAGGAACTAATGATGAACTAATGTGTAGTTACTGAGGAACGAAGGCACACAAAATTGGAGTAGTTAATGAGGAAATAATGGTTAATGATCAGAAGTAACCCCTGATCAAATTTCAGAGGAGTAGGTAATGAAAACCCAATGATGAACTAACTATTAGTTAATGATCAGTTCTTCAGTAAAGTGACACGTCATGAGGGGGTTATTTCATCATCATCATCATCATCACAAGTAGTTGCTTAAAAAAATCACAGATGGCAGGATTCTTGAGAGGAGTTTTATTAATTTATTTCAGACCACATACAAATTAATATGACAGTCCATGTTAATCTGTACCAGTCACATTTCTAGTAGGCTAAACTAAAAGAAAAAAAAAAAAAATATATATATATATATATATATATTTATATATATATATATACATACTAGAGGCGATTTCTCTAAGACTGCAAGGGAAGCTCAGCTTCCCCTAAAATGTAAAAAATTGAATGGTCAAATATGTACGGTTGTGTTAACATTTCATTGACTACAGATGCGTTAGAACACGTTCATCTCGACGACGAGTTCGTTCAGAATCAGCTACTTATCTATGTTGTTAACTTCTCATACATTCCTGTAGCGCAGTTTTCTCATACGGTCTATGGCATTTGCCCGTACAAGCTGAGCGTCCATGCACTTCAATGGGACTGCAGGGAGCAGTTTTTTTCATTGCCTCGAAACTCGACGGTCATTGGATAAATGCCACGATTTTGTCCCGCCCCTGGACGCTCAGCGTCTCTGGGGGTGAATGGAGCTGTGGGCGGGCCTCGGCCGGGCTGGACGCTGAGCTTCCGCATGATGATTGGACGATCAGTCGAAAAGTTGAATCCCGTTTTGATTGACAGCTATTTGGAGCTATACACCGTCACTTGACAGCTCAGCTCAGTCCCATCGCGGATTTTGCCAAGAGTACCTGGCTGCAGACCTCCAACCTCCACGGGTGACAGGAAACACGTCACCTCCATGGGTGACAGGAAACACGTGACCTCCATGGGTGACAGGAAACACGTCACATCCACAGCGGAAGATGTTCTTGTAGCGGCGGACCTCCGGACTTTTGTTGTATATTATTGTATATTTCGTAAATAATAATGATTTAAAAAAACTGCGTTAGCTCAACAGCGGAAGATGTTCGTATTCCATGTACTCGCGTTTTGGTTCTTAAAACGTGCAATTTTAACAAATAAATTATAAATAAAAATATGAATGAATAGTAACACATTTTATACACACACACACACATATATACCAGTGTACAAAATTATTATGAAGTAATAATTATATACAATATAAAAATGACAAAATAAACAATTTCCTATAAATAATACAATAATTAATAACAAACACATCTTTTGTTTAAGGTAAATTGATGATTAAAACCTATCAAAAATGACTGTAAATGAAATTACATTTAAATAAATTGAAGTTTTGACAGCACAATATAGCAGTTTTTCATCCAAAATTGCTGTGATTATGTGATCCTGCATAGTGATGTATGAGGATATATGTGTAACATATTTTTTCTTTGCTTGCTTGTTTGTCTTTTTCCCTCTAGACTTATTTGTTAATTTTTATTTATGTATTGGAGTCCACCTCCAGATTATATATATTATGCTTTCAAAAAGCAATAAAAACTTGAAATTTAAAAAAATATTAAAAATTGCATGAGACATATCCCCCTTATTCATCAAAACAAAGAGAAAGAAACAAGACACTTCACTACAGTTCAACATCATTTTTATTAGTTCATTTTAAAAAAATTTAACAACATTTTTCACCATTTTATGGTCCAAACAACTAATCGACTAATCAAGAAAATACTGACAGATTAATCAATAATCACAATAAAAGTTGACTGTTATTATGGGCCAAATACTGGCCTAGCCCTGCTATATCTGTCAATATTGGTACCAGTGTATATTTTGTCAGATATTATATTACAGAACATGCAAATTGTTGTTCTATAAGCAGTATTTTATGCCTGTATGTTTTTGATCCTTTTTCTTAATTCAAGTTGTTCTATTTGTTATTTTTATTAAAAATACCAGTGAAAGTTGCCTGTTTCACTAAGGACAAGTCAGTCTTATGTACCCTGTAGGACCCTGTAGTACTGTACTGGTACAGATATGACAGTGTCCTGGATGAATGTGTAACAGCCTCTCACAGCCAGGAATACAGACAAAGTTCAGCTGTTGCCAACCCAGGGAGACTTTTAAATTCATGTACTAACTTTTTTTATGTGCCAATTTTAAGAATAAAATAGTTACACGGGAAAAAAAAACAAAAATAAGAACATCTTCCGCTGTGGAGGTCACGTGTTTCCGGTCACCCATGGAGGTGACGTGTTTCCTGTCACCCGTGGAGGTTGGAGGTCTGCAGCCAGGTCCCTCTCGATTTTGCAGGTGAAGCATAGCTGCCAAGTCTCCCGTTTTGGCCGGGAAACTACCGTATTTTACCCCTCTTTTCCGCCGTCCTCCCGTATTAGTATTCTCCGGTAAATCTCCCGTATTATAATAAAAAAAAACATTTCTCTGCCTCCCCAACTGAACTGTCACTAGCCTCGCGAGAGCTGCCACCTCCAGTAGCCTGGGTGGCAGTTGTCGCGAGGTTAGTGCCGACAACGGGAACAAACCCGGAACAACAACAGAGAGAGATGGATGGATGTGACGAAGGAGAAGGCATTCCTGCCAAAAAAACAAAGAAGCCCTGTAAACATCTTGAAAAATGGAACAGCGCATTTACTTTCCTAAAGAGGAGCAGATGGGTCACATTATGAACTGAAAATGTGTTTAAGCAATAAGCCCCAAGAAGCCGTGAGTTACAGTGATTTTACAACGGCCGGGGGGCGTTCAGTGCCCCTCCGCCGTTGTAAAATCACTGTAACTCACGGCTTCTCGGGGCTTATAGCTTTTATAAAACCGGTTACCCTACATATAGCCCAACAAAGGTTGGCCTATCAGATTCTGATCACCTAATTGTAGTCAGTAAGCGGTTGACAAGTTGTTTTTAGATATCTTGTACACCTGTCTTAAAATGTAAGGGATACTGGAGCTTGGTCGTGGTGGTGGGACGGCCCGCAGCAAGCGCCGGAAAATTTCCCTTATTTTCAAATCCAAAACTTGACAGGTATGGCTCTATGGCATGAGTGTGGTTGAAAAACGGCTTCAATTAAATGTTTCTTTTATAAGTTGCTGCCTCGCTAAAATATGACAAATTTTATGATGTAAATTTAAAGTGAGCTTCCCCTGTTTGAAAGACCAGCAGCCGCCACTGATACATACATACATACCGTATATATGAGGGGGGTTGTGTGTAAAGCACTACTGATCACACCAATGTTCACAGTACAGTTGTTTTGGGTTCACAAAATTCAAAGTATACAAATTTAGAATGAATGATGAATGGGGTATAGATTTAATGAGGAACAACTATTACTTAATCATTAGTTACCCTTTTTGTGTACCTATAGTAGTGTGACATCAAAAAGAGTAGGTAATCAGTACTGAATCATTACTTAATCATTAGTTACCCTTTGTGTACCTTATTGTAAAGTGAGACATAAAAAGGAGTAGGTAATCAGTACTGAATCATTACTTAATCATTAATTACCCTTTGTGTACCTTATTGTAAAGTGAGACATAAAAAAGAGTAGGTTATCAGTACTGAATCATTACTTAATCATTAGTTACCCTTTGTGTACCTTATTGTAAAGTGAGATATAAAAAGGAGTAGGTAATCAGTACTGAATCATTCCCAAAAACAAAACAAAAATTATTTTTGTTTTGTTTTTGGGAATGATTCAGTACTGATTACCTACTCCTTTTTATGTCTCACTTTACAATAAGGTACACAAAGGGTAACTAATGATTAAGTAATGATTCAGTACTGATTACCTACTCTTTTTGATGTCACACTACTATAGGTACACAAAAAGGGTAACTAATGATTAAGTAATAGTTGTTCCTCATTAAATCTATACCCCATTCATCATTCATTCTAAATTTGTATACTTTGAATTTTGTGAACCCAAAACAACTGTACTGTGAACATTGGTGTGATCAGTAGTGCTTTACACACAGCCCCCTCATATATACGGTATATATGTATATATATATATATATATATATATATATATATTTTTTTTTTTTTTTTTTTTTTTTCTTTTAGTTTAGCCTACTAGAAATGTGACTGGTACAGATTAACATGGACTGTCATATTAATTTGTATGTGGTCTGAAATAAATTAATAAAACTCCTCTCAAGAATCCTGCCATCTGTGATTTTTTTAAGCAACTACTTGTGATGATGATGATGATGATGATGATGATGATGATGATGATGATGAAATAACCCCTCATGACATGTCATTTTACTGAAGAACTGATCATTAACTAATAGTTAGTTCATCATTGGGTTTTCATTACCTACTCCTCTGAAATTTGATCAGGGGTTACTAAAGAACTTCTGATCGTTAACCATTATTTCCTCATTAAATACTCCAATTTTGTGTGCCTTCGTTCCTCAGTAACTACACATTAGTTCATCATTAGTTCCTCAGTACCTACTGTATTTTGTGACTATTAACTAATAGATAGTTTATCATTATTTCCTCACTAACTACTTCTCTGAACTTCATCTTAGGTTACTGAAGAACTGATCATTAACTAATAGTTAGTTCATCATTAGTTACTCATTAACTACTCCTCTGAAATTTGATCAGGGTTTACTGAAGAACTGATCATTAACTAATAGTTCATCATTAGTTACTCAGTAACTACTCTTTTTTGTGTACCTTAGTTTCTCAGTAACTATGCTATTATTGTGTCCTTCAGTTCCTCAGTAACTACTCATTAGTTCCTCATTAGTTCTTCATCAGTTCCTCAGTAACTACTCTTTTTTTGTGTACCTTAGTTTCTCAGTAACTACGCTAATTCTGTGTCCTTCAGTTCCTCAGTAACTACTCATTAGTTCCTCATTAGTTCTTCATTAGTTCCTCAGTAACTACTCTTTTTTTGTGTACCTTATTGTAAAGTGTTACCATAATATCCCCCATTAAGTGTGTCTATAGCGTACAAGTGCATGATTATCACAACCTCACGATAGTCCTGTAGTGATGATGACTATATCATGAACTAACAGTGGCATATATTATTATTCTCTAAGCTGAAAAATGAAGCCAATGCGGAAGTGTCAAAATCTGCACTTCTTTGAACAGCCACTTGAGGCTGGCTGCAGAAGCCAGCCATATGTTTACAGCCTTGCACAAAAAACGGTTTGGGTTTTTATAACCACTTTTCTTCTTCATGACAACTGTATAGGGGTTGAATTTTTATACAACTCACCCATTCACATTCTATAAAACAAAATACCCAAAATTGGTCGCTTCTGGCTCCAAAAAACTAAGATGGCAATGGCTAAAATGTCAAACTTGAGTATTCAAAACAGGAGTCCACAAACCCATGGGTGATGTCATAGTAGTTACTAGCCCATTCGCATTCCAAAGTCGACAAATACCTCTGCTTTGTCAGTGATTTCGGTGTGAGACACTGATACCAAAGCCACCTTTCACAGCGGTATGATAAGCTACCAGATGGTTTCAGTCTGCAACTTTTCCAGACGCCACCTGATGTAGCTGTATGATTTGCTGATGGTCATCATCAGTTTGAAACGCTGCCTGTAACAACATAGTATAAGCAGCTGGAAAGTCTCTACAGGTCAGGTAAGAGGGGTGGCAGATAGATTCAACAAAATCCGGACTTTCACCCACAACCATGGTCTTCACTACCTGTATGAATGTAGAGGCAAACCATGATGTTTTTTTCTAAATCTAACCATGTGCTTATGTTGCACAGCATAAATTGATACGCTGTCCCAGAATGTCAACAATAAACCCAGGAGGATATTAAGTGCGTAATATTTAGTTGTGAATGGCCAAGTGGTGATATGTGATGAGCTGGGATGAGAATGGGTTGTAGCTATGTCCAATATCTTTAGAGTCCATGTAATTTTCACATTGGAAATTATGTAATAATACTGTGAAATATAGTATGACTTTAACCATACAGTTGTTGTTGTTTCTTGGAGGATACAGATATTTGAAAGGCTCTGGGAAACCTGAGGTCAGACGTCTCAGTCTCAGTAAATTGGCTACTCTAGTCTTGTAGTATGGTGCCCATCTGGGAGCAATTATGTATATGGTTTTTAAATTAAAATGTTTGCTTGTGAAGAAAATATCACTAATCCTGAAGTACTGTAGATGCTGAAATTTTGTTTTGAAGTTATTTTATTTTTATTATTTTTTTTTTTATGATTAATGTCTGATGTTGTCACAGTTCCACAGCTCCACAGCAATTTGACTTGAAATGTTGTATGATGACTGTCTTTATCATAACAGCTAGGAAACCAAATGAAGCTACTGCTGAAATGTCATAAAGATGTAGTTATAATAAGTTTTACTGCAAATTAAATCCTAAGTAAATCTGAAAGGACTGATCTGTATGTATGAATGTCTGAATCTTTTTAGGAAATGTTTGGCAACATCCTTTGTGGTCAACGTTAGAATGACCGTTTAGCAGCTGGATAATACAGGACATTGAGATGACAGGTGGAGGCAGGTTGTTTATTTAAACAACAGCGGCAAATAGACACGGTATGAGTACAGGGATCGGAGATCTGACCAGCACAAAGACAGATTGAAACTAGCACCTTATATACTGTGACTACTCTACCATCAAGGATCCTTCCATGAATAGGTGTTCACACATATGATGTCTCTTCTGTATTTAACATAAAGAATATAAATAACCATTGAAATTAATTAATGTAATTAACACACAATATTTACCATAAATGCCTACCACCACTTACCCCCCAAAATACATACATAAACCTAATAAAAACTATCAAACATGCACATCGATTTGCTAACACCCCCCTCTCTCATCCTGACATTTGGTCCCACCCAGAACGTTCATAGAATAGAAATAGAATGTTCGTACCCGCTGGGAACTCTTTTACTCGAACACCCTGGAGCGGATGCAGGACAGGACAGGTAAGTGTACATGCACAACTTAAACAATAGACTACAAAATGCATTCACGACTTTATAGCACAATATAGCACAGTATTTTTATTGCACTCACTCTCAGCAAGTCAATTGTTGTTCATCAATTATGCGCACATATGCACCACATCATCAGAGTTATTTTTAACTCCTTTCTCTTTCAGGCAGCACCTGCCAGAAGACCCATCAATCAATTATGGTTTAAAATACTGGGGGGGACTTCCGGTATGGCGCAGGAGCAAGCAGCAGCATATAACGAGGGCTCCCAGACAACTTTACTCCCCCCCACAAAAAATATTAGATTAACAAGTAGAAAAGTCGATACTGTAGAATGAAAGGGAGGGACAAAAGACAGACCAGAGGAAAACCGCAACGAAAACCAAAAAAAGATGATAAAATACAGACGGAAAGTGAGGACACGCTAGCTGAACACGAGGCTATAGAAGCTATCCAAGCTAACATCATTGCGGAAATACAGGCGGTTCGCTCGGACCTGAAGAAGGAGTTGGTGGACTTTCGAGGAGAAATAAATCAGAAACTAAGTGATTTGACCTTTGAGTTAAAGGAAATAACAGAAAGAATTGAGGAGACGGAGCAGAGAGTAGCTGACATGGAGGAGTGGAGCACCGACGTTAAAGAAATACTTTCCTACATACTTGAAGTACAAAAATCTCTCCAAGCCCAGCTGACTGACCTGGAGGCGCGTACCCGCAGGAACAACATTCGTATCCACGGTATTCCCAAGGGGGTAGAGGGGGACAACATGAAAACATTCCTGGAAGAGTTTATTAAAACCGAGCTGTCTCTCCCCGACACCCCCCTCGGTATCCAGCGCTGCCACCGGTCACTGGGATTCAGACAACCGCAAGGCGTTAAACCAAGATCCGTGATCGTCTATTTCCTGGAGTATACAACTAAAGAGCTGGTGCTCCGTTCCGCTTGGGGAAAGAAAGAGGTCCACTACGACGGAAAAAGAGTGTTCTTTGAGCAGGACTACCCGACAGAGATACTCATGAAGAGAAAGGCGTACTCCTCCGTTAGAAGAGTGCTTAAGGAAAAAGAAGTTCGTTTCCAGACGCTTCACCCAGCGAAACTCAGAGTGTTTTTCAACACCGGCCCAACTGTCTACAACAATGCGCAGGAGGTGGCTGATGACTTGAAGAAAAGGGGATTCATCCCGGACAGCTGGGAAGCAGAGACCCCCGCGCAAAACGTACCCTCACCGAGACCGAAACAATCCACCTGGGAAACAGCAGGTGCTAATTCACGCCGGCATCAGGAGGCCCGCATCAAGCACATCCAGGATAAGCTTAAGGGGTTTCGACGCAGCGAGGAGGCTCCATGAGAGCCTTACGCACCGTGAGTGAATGATTAATCTACAGAGATCAGTAAGATTACAATAATCAACACCAAATCGGACTGTAATGTAATAGGCAGACTTTCCTACTGTGAACATGACCTGGCTAAACTGACTGTCTGTCTGGGAACCGATGTTTAGCTTTCTGTGTGCACTGCTCTGATGTTTACCTGTCAGAGGGACCAGGTGGCACAGGGAGGGGCACCTTCAGGGTTAAGGGACCCCCCTCCCAACTTAGAAGTTGAGTTTACACTTCAAGGATGTAGGTCACAAATGTTCAATATGTGTGTTATGTTCATATGTTATGTTTCATTTTGTTTCACAGGCAGTTGTTCTTTTGTTCAGGTCATCTATGGACGGTTGAATATTTGGGTAAACCTTTTTTTCCCTCACCGTTAGAAATTCATCAAGAATATAGAGTAATTACTCTCAACGTTAATGGGCTAAATAATCCTATAAAGAGGAGTAAAGCCATTGCTAAAATGAAAAGAGAAAAACAAGATATAATTTTCTGGCAAGAAACGCACCTTACAATTACTGAACATGAGAAGCTGCGTAAGATGGGGTTTAAAAACTCATACTTTTCCTCATTTGAGAAAGGAAACGCAAGAGGTGTAGCTATACTAATTTCAAATAGAGTGAATTTCCAGTTCTCCTCAAAAATTACAGATAAAGATGGGTGCTATTTGTTAGTCAAAGGTTATATTGACAACAGAGAAATTACACTACTGAACGTCTATAGACCACCAGGACATGATAAACGTCTGATTAAAAAGGTGTTTAATATGATAACTACGGAAACATCAGGTGTGCTGATATGTGGAGGGGATTGGAACATCCACCTACACCCCTTTCGGGACTCCACAAGCAGAACAAAAAACACAAAACCTGAAGCATTATATACAAAAAAAATGCTCAACGAACTAGATATGATGGATGTGTGGCGGGAACTACACCCAACTGAGTGTTTTACGTTTTTCTCCCACCCACACTCAATGTACTCAAGAATCGACTATTTTTTTATGTTCAAAGTTGACAGACACAGAATTATAAAATGTAACATGGGGTAAAAGACATTTCTGACCACGCAGGGGTATATCTCACATTGCACTTAGACAACAGACCTAAGGAAACTCTATGGAGATTAAACACAAGCCTCTTAAACGACCCTCAATGTCAAAATTATATAAGGGACGAATTCAAAGAGTATATGTTATATAACAATAATGGGATGGTGTCTCCTAGTACACTTTGGGATGCTGCCAAGGCTGTTATTAGGGGCAAACTTATAATGTGGTCTGCTCGGAAGAAGAAGGAAAAAGAGAAACAAATTAATGATTTGATTTGCAAAACTAAAATCCTTGGAGAGCAGACACATGAAACAAAATGACACTGACATTTTAAACCAAATCCAGGACACAAAACAAACTCTAAGTAACATATACGAATATCAAATAGAAAAAAGAGTTAAATTTATTAAGCAAAATTTCTATGAAAATGGCCCTAAATCTAAAAAGTTACTTGCATGGACGATACGTAAACAATTGGCATCGAGATTCATACATAAAGACCCCCAGAATGACAAGATGTATCACAAATTGGAAGACATTCAAAACTCTTTCAAAGCGTACTATAGGAACTTATACACGCAACCCGAGGCGGCCGAGTTATCAGTCGTATCAGACTCCTTAGCCTCCCTAGATTTACCATCAATAGGAACAGAGCAGAATAGAATAATGACCCAGGAGATAACAGAGGAAGACATAAATAAAGCTATATCGAGATTAAAAGCAAATAAAATGCCAGGAGCTGATGGTTATCCATCTGAATGGTACAAAACCTTCAGAGAAATTCTGGTATCAATACTCAAAGAATGTTTTAACTGTGCTCTCAGAGGTGAGGAGACACCACTCTCTTGGAGACAAGCAATAATTTCAGTAATCCCCAAAGCAGGTAAAGACAAGACAGAATGTAACTCTTACAGACCCATATCAGTATTAAATATTGATTACAGATTATATGCATCAATTCTAGCGAAAAGAATGGAAAATATTGTCCCAGATCTGATAGACCCAGATCAGACGGGTTTTGTGAAAAACAGGCAAACCCAGGACAATGTGCGGCGAGCTCTTCACCTCATTGATCAAATGAGAAAAAGTAATATGAAATCCGTAGTTATTAGTCTGGATGCTGAAAAGGCTTTTGACTCGGTCCGCTGGGAATACTTATATTTGGTTCTTAAACGCTGCGTCTTCAATGATCAGTTTATTGATTGCTTAAAGTCTCTTTATTGATCCCCCTCGGCCAGAATTAAAATAAATGGTTCCTTATCTAAGACAGTATTGCTTGGGAGGGGATGTCGTCAGGGATGCCCCCTTAGTCCCACACTTTTTGCGCTCTTTATTGAGCCATTGGCACAGGCAATACGGGAAGATAAAGATATAACTGGTATATTGATTCAAAACACACAACATAAAATTTGCCTATATGCAGACCATATTCTTTTGACTCTTACTAACCCCCAAGTAAGTCTACCTAAATTATTATCTCTACTTAATGAATTCGGCTCATATTCTGGTTACAAATTAAACTTACAGAAAACTCAGACTTTGACCTTTAACCTGGGACCACATGAAGATATAGAACGTGTAAATTTAAATGGACAGGTAACATAATCAAATACCTAGGAGTACAAATACCAAAAGATTTAAACACCATATTTGATCATAATTATACTGCCATAACGGCGGACATCAAGGCAGACCTGAGTCACTGGTTATTATTACCGACAAACATGTACAATCGGATAGACATCATTAAGATGAACATACTACCTAAGCTCTTATACCTTTTTCACTCGCTCCCCGTTGACGTACCTCCCAAGCAATTTATTGAATGGAACAGGATGATATCAACATTCATTTGGAAAAAACAAAAACCTCGGATCAGAATTAAGACATTACAGCTGCCTAAGGATAAAGGTGGAGTGGCCCTGCCATGCTTGGAAGATTATTACAGAGCTGCACAGCTGCGATTTCTGGTTTGTTGGTGTGACTCAGAGTATGACGCAAAATGGAGGGACTTAGAACAAAAGTTAATGAAAGTACCTCTCTCTTCTATACTGGGGGACAAAATCCTCCAAAAAAAATATCTAGAAGAATCAACCAATTGGATCGTAACACCCCTAACTATTTGGCACAGAAAATTTAGAGATGCGAAATTTGAAAGAAATGCACGAATATTACGCTGGGCAGCACTCGATCCAGATTTCACACCAGCTCAAATGGACAGCAGATTTAAACACTGGACAGACTTGGGTATCACCTCATACTGCAGAATTTCCTCTGATACAGGATTAGATTCTTTTCAGCGACTCACAGAAACCCATGACCTGGAGAAACACCTGGAGATATATAGATATCTTCAATTGAGACATTATTATTACAAAAACATTAAAACTATTGGAAAGGAAGGAATGAGCCTGATCGGGATATTTATGAAGGCATATAAAGGTGATACTAACAGAAAACTGATCTCCAGGATTTATTCTACCTTGCATCAGGACAGGGGTCACTCCACAATGTATATTAAATCAAGGTGAGAGAAAGAAGCTAACATACAGTTAACTGAAGATGATTGGTTAAACATTTGTAAGACACAATCCACCACCTCTAGCTCAGATCTGTGGAGGGAATTTACCTGGAAAAACACTCTGAGGTTTTTCATAACTCCCAAAATTAAAAGTTTACAGACCAACAATCCAGAACACGGACAGTGCTGGAGAAGGTGTGGTGATATGTCTGCTGGCCACTTCCATATATTTTAGGAGTGCCCCAATATTTCTCCATATTGGGTAGAGGTAATAGCAACAATCAGATCAATAATGAATATGCAGCTAGACCTTAGCTTCAGTGTTATATACTTAGGAAACATACCACCCGGACTGAATAAACAAGATAGATATTTATTACAAATACTATTAGCAAGTAGCAAGAAAGCAATAACCAGGAAGTGGTTGAGTAACGAATGCCCAACAATCTTAGATTGGATAGAAATAGTTCAACAAATTCACAACATGGAGACATTAACATTTTCCCTGAGACACGATACTGAGATAGGTAATATATACTGGAAGAATTGGAAATGTTACCTGCATCTGAGGTGATTTCATTACTGTATGAGCGTTCTGTGTGGAGAACCGTGAACCTTTTCTGTGCTGGACTCTTATAGTGGACATTGTGAATGTGTGGAGGAACACATCCCCTTCGGAGGCACCCTGCTTTATTATGGACCAAAATGACAAATCGTGGATGTCTCACAGGATAGCTATGGACATGAAAGCCTGTTAACCCATTTTATTTTATTTTATTTTTCCTATTACCGGCTGTGAGTGATGTTCTGCATTTTGCCTTGCTATGGATGACCCTGCCTGTTATGCCTGTATTGTGTTTGTACTCTGTCTAACTGTTGTATAGATGTCAAAATAATAAAAATAAAGTTTAAAAAACTCAATAATCAAATCAAATCAAATCAAATCAAATCAATCAACCCCCCCCCACCCTTCCCCAGCACACACACACACAAATAACACAATCTTAAATGTGTGATCGTAAAACATGATCTTAAAGCGTGTAAATAAATAAATACCGGTGCTAAATATTAAATACATTAAATACATAATGCCATTAAATAACTGATTGAAATATGCAAATATGCATTGTGTAAATTATTCTGTGCAAATCCTGCTAATAAAGTCCATATTTAGTTAACTAAAGTGCCATGTGCAATCATTAAAGTGCTATGTTAACTTGTCATTGTAAACTGCAGTACTGCTAGCCCGTCTGTGAGATATTTACAAAGGAAAATGTCACTAGTAACAAAGTGCCCTTCGTTACAGTCAGTAAATGTTTGGCATTTTGGCAGCATCACCAAAGCCACCACTGGTCACAGCGATCAGTCAGAGGTTGGAGCACACTGAAAGAGGATACTGAGGTACAGCCATACTGTAGGAAGGATATAGAGATAGTAATGCAAAATGCAGATAGTTATTTAAAGGATACATTAATATGTAATAGTGAGTTCATCAGAACCCTCAAGTACTATATTTAATTATGTTAATGTCATATTTCCATAATTTTCCCATAGGGGCTGATGTGGTGTTACTTCACTTCTATATTTACTGTGCTGTTTCTCTGTGGATAGCCTGCAGTGTGAATCCAGAGGTTAAGCAGTGTCTGCTCTCTGTCTCGTGCAAAGTGTGAGGTGTGAAATGGAAACTGTAAAACAGCATGTGCAGCCATATGTAGAACCTGAATGCATAAAGCATACACATTATTATTATCATTGCCTTTATTGTTTGTTTGTCACAACCCCTCTGTTCATTTACACTGAGCATGTTTAGAGGTTTACGATGTGCATTTGACATTGCACAAACCATTCGGCATGACTATGCATGTAATTAATATGGCTGATTTAGATGAGAGAGATAAGAGGCGTATTAATCTCAACCTTAAGGGAGAGCGATGAAAATGAAGACAGGAGAGAGGAAAAAATGTTGGCCTTTGGACTGCTACTATCATCAAATTTATATCTGTTTACTCTCTCCCTCTGTGACCTTTCTGTCATTTTTGGGTAACCAAGGTTCGCTGACCCCTCTCTTTCTCTCCCTTTCTCACCTTCAAATCGTCTCCAACTCTCCTTTCTTCTTCTCCTAGGATTAACATCTCCCTCCTTGATTCTCTTTTTTTGTGGGCGCTAACGAGTGAGTAGACAGGGTTCAGGGAACTTCATTTACAGGGAACATGTTTTAAATTAAACATAACGTCATGTCCAGGCCAACTGGGGATTGCTGTGCGGGAAGAGCTGCCATGTCTTTTCTAGCAGCAGCTGTATTTGAATAGTTTAGACTCTGAAGCTTTCGTCTCTCTTTCTGCCTCCGCACCTTCCTCTTTTTCCTCCGCTGTGAATCTTTCCTCCGATAAAAGCCATGTTAGTCTGACATCTAGACTCATTTACTGGAGATCGTGGCGCGATGGCTAATTTGGCTCCTTTTAAATGCTAATGCCCACACTCTCACTATCGCATTGGAAACTCCCCTTTTATTACTACACATCCTCATTACACTGAAGGGGAGAGTGTGCATAACTCTCTCTGGTTTTATGTGCTTACTTATGTGTATGCAAGTGTGTGTGTGTGTGTTTTTTTGTTTGTTTGTTTGTTTGTTTGTTTGAGTGTATGCTAATGAATGAGGGCAGCACCACAAGGGGGAGTTGTGAGGTGATGATTTTACACTTACTCCAAAACACATTAAGGAGGATGACAGAGGAGGGGACAAGAAAAGGGGAAGAGAAAGAGAAGGTGAGAGAGGAAGGGGGTGGAGGGGTCTGTGGCACAGGAGGGTTGCCTTCTGCCAGAAAGCCTTTTTTTTTTTTTCATTTGCAAACATTTAACAAGACATACAAAGGAGTAAAGTGCAATATGAACAATACAACAAGAAATTTAAAAAAAAAACAACGGAAGACAGTAACAAGAGACAAAAACAAAACAAAAACAACAAAAAAAATCAATAATAATAGTAAAACTAAAAAAGGTAAACAGAGCAAGTAATAAAACACAAATGAGACAGGAAATACAGTGTGTGCTGGACAGAGCAGTGAGTGACAAAAACCCTGTCCACATTTAAGAGTACTGTTTTTGGTCGAAATGCTAAAGCCCTGTTTGCATCAAGCAGTCTGGCATGGCTCAGGTCAGTTCACTATGCATTTTTTCTGTTTCTACTGTGAAGTTGTGTATGGTACCAATGGAACCGTCACTTACTGTCCCCACTTTTGGTCACCCCTCTGTTGGGGTACCTAGCACACAGAGGTGTGCCAAAGGTGGCGCTAGGAACACGACAGTCCATTGATCATGATGATCATGATTTATACTGCATACTGTTGATTGCAGGCAACTTCTAAGGTGGAACGTTTGTTCCTCAATGCATGAGTTGATGACGTGAATCCATCAGCACACCTTAAAGTTCAATATGGCAATTTTGACCATTCCATTAGTTTTTACTGTCTCTCTTGGATGACAGACACTTTTAGTAATGAGCGGATCTTCAAGCATTAAAAATATATATATATTAATTTAGACCAGATTAAGTGACCTGCATATATTCTTATCCTAACTTGGAGCAAAAAAAACCTGTCACAGAACATTGCTCTTGTGGGCTACAGCAACACTAAACCTCTGTGCTTGCCTGAGCAGGACTAAATGAACAAACCCACTATTTTTAAATATCCTATTGAGACAGACTCTCACTGCAGCCTGTTCTATTTTGTGCTGAAAATGCCTACGTGTAACTCTGTGAACAATAAACAAGGTTCAGACTTCCCTCTGTGTCACTTGTGATGAGGAAAAACAAGTGCTGGACAGAGCAGTGAGTGACAACAACCCCGCCCACATTTAAGAGAACTGTTTGCAATGGAAATGCTGAACGGACTTGGGGTCTGGATACCATGTCTTAAGGGTTACTTTTGGTTCCAAAGGTACAATACTGAAAGTGTTCTTAGATAGTCTGTAGATCTCAGTAAACTTCACTGTGCAAAAGTCTCTCCTAATATACGTATAGTGGCCATTTGGGACAATCTACCAAATGAAACACTCTGCTTTTCACAGATCAATCATTTTACATTTTTTTAGAAAGAAAGTCTCCTAAAAAAGGCATACTTAGAGGATGCATATTGTGATGAGCAGGTGTGTGGTCATTTTATGTGTGTTTCACATTCAAGCTCATGCAGTTCCACCTGAACAGTAACATCTTGGCCTTATGGTACATTAATTATCTCTCACACCCAGAAAATTCCAAATGTGTTAACATATTCTCTCTCAAATAGTCCCAAATAGCCCAACCTGAAGTTAATTATATCTCCAGTCCACAGCCCTGGTGTTAACACTTAGCGTTAGCACTATTAAGGGGCCTCCCACCCCCTTGTCACCCCCTCAGGACACTGTCGCTCCCCGTCACTATCACCCCCCATCACAGCGGATTAGGCGCTAACTAACCCTCCTTTAATTAACTCATGATTAGGTATTAATATCTGGCGCAGGTTCCTGGCTTGCAGTTGTTGCCTTAATAAGTGGATTAGTGTTTGCCTCTCATTGCTCTCTCTCTCTGGCAAAGAGATATCTATCCTCCACTCCATTTCACCCTCTTTCCACATCCATCCTTCTTGGCTTTCTTTGGCAAATGTTCAAAAGCAGAATTTCTCTGATAAAAAGTTTGTTCTTGTGGTCAGATTGGATGGGTTCAGTGTTGTACAGGCAGAATATCATGCAATACAATATGCCTTACACGAAGCTGATGAATAAAACTGTGCTTTGATTTTGATAGTATCAAAAATACAATGTAGATACCATTATCCCAATAAAATGGTCAGGGGTTAGAATGTTTTTTTTTTTTTTTTTTTTACTGCCAGTAGCACAGGCTACTTAATATCCTCCTGATCTTTGATGCGACTGCTAACAGGAAGTAAAAACAGAGAGGCTTAGTGGAAAAAAGTAGAAAAGAAAATATTATCAAGATGAAAAAAGATGTGTAGCTGCAGGCTGCAGTGCATGTTCTAAAAGAGGATGGTCCATTTGGAAATTGAGGTTGTTGTTGAAAAAGTAGCTGAGAGCAGTTGTTTTGCAGTAGTGTCTGCAAAACAGTGGGGTCCAGGAACTCCTTACCCTCCAAGCAGAGGTTGATATCAACCACCATCTAAATACCGGTATACACTGAGCGATACTGAGCTGTCCCAGATAAAAGATGGCCATCATGAAAGAAATGTGGCGATATCTTTAGTCGTGGCTCTAAAACTGTGGTCTTACGTCACACATTGAGAGAGGCTCAAGGATGGCCATTGTCATGGCCTTGAGATCAAAGACAGCCTGAGATAAAATTCTGACAGTGTCAGAAATGTGGGATAACCATCTCACTGTGTAACTGCTGTTACCACCTACATCAACCAACCAACCAAAAGAAATGCAGTCCAAAATGATGCACTGGCATGAAACCCAAACAAACAGACAGATAGCAACTTGTTATGGAGGCAAAACACACTAAAAGAAATGTATGGGATTCCATCAAAAAGAAACACCTCGTGGAGTTGTGGCAGCAGAAACCTTGCCTTTATGATGTGTCCTCCAGCTCTTGCCATGACGAAGCATGGAGGGAAATAGAGGTGAAGCTGATCAACCTAGCAGCTAGAAAACACACACAGACACTTTACATTATATAGTGCCCATAAAACTTTAGCTTATTTAATAATATGATCCTCTATGTTGTGCTTCACAGGTGGAAACGTAATACTCGTGCAGCATCCTTGCACACTCAGTATGGGAAGCTATTCCATCATATGGTGTAGCCTGAGATTCAGCGGGCGCTGTCATCGTACAGTCTGCATACATCAAACTTGATGTCATACCCAAGTTTATTAGATCCATGTCACACAGTGTAGCTACACTCAACTACACTTGAGCTACACTCAGTTCTCTCAGATTAACTTGTGATTCTATCAACAATCGTGTTTTACATCAAAGGCTACAGACTTTAATTTCTCTTAACACAACAATATTCTTTACAGTTAATTAAAACTCATTCATAAACACTTGACATGACCGTGAACTCTCATTTTGAAGCGATTTGGTTGCACAGGTATGCACAGGTGTGGGAAACGAGAATCATCAGAGGCACAGACTAACATCAGTATTGTATAGACTTACATCGTCATTCGTTTCTAATGCATTCAGGTTTTATTATTGTGAAGCATTTATTGAATGTCACAGGGAATCGTGCTCTCCTGGCTCTCGTCCTGATATCTCCATGGCTCAACGTTACTTTGGAAGATATCGGTGGAAATGTTGATCCATTCATGTGATTGATGTCCAGCAAACTGTTTCTATCATAATGATTCAAACAACAGAGTTAATGAATGTAATAGAGACTCGAAGCGATCGCAATGTTTATCTCCTGGTTAGCTGACAATAAATTCTCAAAGACCACGCCTACCACACGTCTGTCTCTATCACCAGTTAATTAAGCCACCAGTTAATCTTGCACACCGGTGTCAAATGAAGGCGTATAGAACATTTCCTTCCTGTTAAAAAGACGGACAGTGTGTCCGTCCAATTGGCGACGATCCCTGTCGATAGCAAGGTACCTACCTTTTCCGGTAGAAGTTAATGTCGTTGTGTTTTCTGCTTTGTGGTTGTGGTTTCTGTTTTGTCATTGTGTTTTCTGATTTGTTGTCGTGTTTTCTCTTTTGTTAATTTGATTTGCAATTTGTTGTTGTGTTTTGTGATTTGTTGTTGTGTTTTGTGATTTGTTGTGTTTTCCTATTTGTCGTTGTGTTTTATAATTTGTTGTTGTGTTTTCCTATTTGTCGTTGTGTTTTTTAATTTGTTGTTGTGTTTTCCTATTTGTTGTTGTGATTTGCACTTCAGGGCCACCGTAAACACGGGATGAGGTTTTGTGCAAACCCTACTGTAATGCATCCACTACATATTCATATGATTGGAATGACATAATAAATAATAAAATCAAAAGTTCGAAGAGTGGTGTATTAAATCAGAATCTGTGGAGGAAATGATAACTGGACCTGCATTCGTGTAGCGCCTCTCTAATCATCTGACCACTCAAAGCACTTTTTACACTACGAGACACATTCACCCATTCACGCACACATTCATACACTGGTGGCCGAGGCTACCATACTGTACAAGGTGCCACCTTAGTTTTTTAACACTCACACACTGATGGAAGCATCTTCGGGAGCAATTCGGGTTTCAGTATCTTGTTCAAGGATACTTTGACATGCAGACTGGCGGAGCCGAGGATCAATCTTCCGATTGGTGGATGACCTGCTGTACCTCTGAGCCACAACCGCCGTATTTCTGTGACTGCATTCTCAACCTACATTAGAGATTGCCCATTATAAATTAAACTCAGCAGCATATCTTGAATTGTGTTTAACATTGGTCATCTGGGCTCAGGACGTGTTACTGATTTGCCACACTTCTTTCATATCATATGAAATAAATGCCTTAAGTTATTTATTTGACTTCTTTCTATTAGTGATATTACTTAGGTCTGCTGCTAAATTCAGCATCATGTTTCAGTCAGTACAACTGATTTATTACATCAGCAGTTATAAAAATGTCTGAACTGCATTGTTAAGGCAGAGGAGTCGAGCATTGGCTGGGAAACATCACATTTGTTCTCTTTACATGGAGCTAAAGTTAATACAGTGCTATGTTAAATGTTCATTGAACTAGTTAGTGTCTGTTTATGAGTCATAAGAAATCATACAAGATCTTTTAGAAGGAGTAGATGTTCACCGTAAGATAGTTCAAACTCAAATTTGACAATACATTAACATAGCAAGGCAAACTAATAATTTAAAGGAAAACGACCATGCTTTGAGATGGCCATCAGACATGACAGAAGTAATATGTTATTCCATCGGAGATGTAACAAGTGTTCCACATGTTTTATTTCCTAATTGCTCCAAGAAAGAGGATAACCGTACCATTAGCGTACTGTTACCATTGGAAAATGCCAGTTCAGCACCAGAAGTCACATCCAGAATTCACGCAAGGCATCATGGGGGGGGGGGGCAAGGAATAAGGTGGATAAAGTGCTGCGGACGCAGACGTTACAGGTCAAACTGAAGGCTGGCACTGTTGTGCTACACGTCACACCCGTCACGCCTGTTTTGCTTCCATAATGCCAGCATGCTGTCTAAAATCACACACTGGCGCAGCATTATGCTGTCCTTTGGTCCTGTGTAAAAATACATAGAAGGGCATAAAGAAGGGTTTTGGTAGTGGAACCGTAGAGTGATCTCTGTGTAAAAATGGCTAATGTACGCCTTCTAAAACCCAGCCCTCCAGGGAGGTCATGGGGGTGTTCTCCCTGGGAAAAAGTTTAAGAAATGTAACAGTTAAGATGATCATTTCAGAGAATTTTGAAACAAAAATCTTAGAGGCGGGATTTTCAAAGTTTGGATGCCTGAATACTATTTTTGGGAGCCAGCATATTTGATATGCTCTGAATATTGGGGGGTACTCGTCTTTGACATGACTGTCTGGATATCTCATGGCCAGTAGCGAGTAGAGGTTGTACAGGTATGAGGTACAGGTGTTTTATTGCCAAGCAAAAAGGAAAAACAAAATCTGCATCACTTCTGCAACAATGACCTTGAGGACAGTATTACTGCTGTGAAGCATCATAAAACACCAGAGATAACATTTTCAACAGCACACGACAGGGCTTCTTTAGACCCTTTAAAATCAGAGGCAGGCAAATGTTCTTTAAGAAAAACACTTGTAATATTTAGCCAGTGTTAAAAAGGTTTATAGGAGGAAAAAAATACATTTTCCTGCATATTAAAGCAAGCCACCTGCATCACTTAGTAGGTCTAAGGAGCAGCTTTCAGGGAGCACACTCCAGTTTAATGAGAGTTTGTTTGAGAAAGGCACTCCCAGCCAGCATTAGAGAAGACCACAACAAAGTCTGTGTGTTTATTCAAGTATTTACAGCTGGCCTGCAACAGCAAAGAAAGCTCTTTATATGTGGCCTTATGGCAAAGGATCAAATGGATGTAATGTTGAAGGAATGACTGAAGGAGGAGTGGTCACAGCAAATTAGATTTACTCTGCCTTAACACTTTATTGACATTTATGAAAGGATTATTTTCATCGCAATTGGTCATGATTGTTTCACATTTTGAGGAGAGCAGCAATTAAAAGCATTTTGAAAATGGTTTCATAGTTATTCCAACCATTTGACACAATCCTTATGGACCCATCAGTGGACAAAGAATGCCAGAAACTACAGGTCGCACAACAACAGTGTACTTTTTTTCAGCTGTAATGATCCAGTCTGTACCAAAGTAAAGCCAGAGATTTATTTTTTCTTAGAGCTATGGAACAGGACAGCAGCTGCCTAGTTACCGTCTCTGGTTTATGCTAAGTGCTATATCGTAGGTAACTGGACTTGCTTACATTTCTTGAAGACGTTTCGCCTCTCATCCAAGAAGCTTCTGCAGTTCTAACCGACTGGTACAGAGTTGCAGGCTTTTAAACTCTGTGTGGGTGGGAACCGAGGCAGAGTCGTTAGGGTCACATGTGAGCTCTTAGTTTCAGAGTCGTTAGGTTCACAACGTGAGTCGTTAACCCACCTCACCATCATGTGTGTCGTTAGGGTCAGGTGGGACCAGGTGTGAATGGGTGCAAAGTGGTCTGGGGAGGGATCCCAGGACTGCATTGTAGGTGGGTGATAAGTGGTGTTGGAGGCCACCTCCTCTGTTTAACGATGAGTCTCTGGTTTATGGCTGATGTTTGTCATTTACACATTATATGTTCTCTTTAATTATCATCTTTTAAGGCTGGTGAAGAGGCATGGAGGCTCATGAAGAAGTCAGAATGCATCTTACATTAGAAGCAAAACCTGCTCAATAATCAGTCTTCTCGTTTGCAGTCTGCTTTAACCTCTCAGGACAATATGTCAGATGTCCAATCTCCAGCCAGCCAAAGGCTCTGCTAATTGAGAGCTTTTAGTGATATAATTAGTGACATCTGTGTCTGGACAGAATGAATGAGCATTTTTTTATCATCCTGTCTAACATGTTTGGCAAAAACTCCTTCATTAAATGGTCAGTCCACCCATATTGCAAAAAACACATTTTCTCACTTGACTTGTCTCTGAGACTTCTGTCCCCCACACCAACACCATGGCTGTGAATGGAATCATTGTTGTGGTGCCCAAGTGAAAAGTTACATTTAAAAAAAAACAAAAAAAAAAACAAAACATGATCCTAGGTTAAGATTAGTGGTTCCCAGACTGTTAAAGTTCTCATTAGAGCAGACATCTCACATAATGTAAAAACCTTTCCTGCAAACATCAGAAGAAATTATTATTTGTATAACCAATGTCATCTAATACAACTCCCAATCCCAAAAAAGTTGAGACGCTGTGTAAAACATAATTTGATTTGTATGTTTCAGCTGATAAACTGTTTTTTGTAGACACTTGTATACACTATACACTCCCTCTGAATGTTATGCCTGCAACATGTGGAAAGGAAAAAATATATAACAAAAAAAAAAACTTGGAATATTCCACAGGTTAATTGTTAACAGATTAAAGTACCATGACCAGGTATGTTGCGGTATCCTTGAAAAACTCAATCCTTCTCGAGCAAAGTGTACACAGGGTTCACCACTTTGTAAAAAACTGTGTAGGTTAATAGTCCATCAGTTTAAGAATGGCATTTTTCAAAGCACAATTGCAAGGAATTTAGGAATTTTACTATTTACGATCCATTATCTCAAAAAGAGAGAGCAAATCTGCATGTAAAAGGCAAAGCTGAAAAACCAACACTGAATGGCCATGACCTTTTTTGACCTAACATGACTGTTAGGATATTACTACATGGGCTGAGGAACGCTTTGGAAAACCATTGTCAATAAACACAGTTTATCACTGCATCCACAAATGCAAGTATATGGTGAAAGCCATATATCAACAACATCTAGAAACACAGCCAATTTCTCTGGGCTGGAGCTTATCTGAGATGAACTTACACAAAGTGGAAATTTCTGTGGTCTGATGAGTCCACATTTCAATTTATTTTTGGAAATCATCGGCGTCATGTGCTCCAGGCTAAGGAGGAAAAGGACCGTCCAGACTGACTATCCTAACTTGACCATCCTAACTTTTTGGGAACATGCTGAAGGCGCTAACAGTACTGCTGGTCAGACACCAGGCTGAAGATCTGATAACCACCAGCTGAACACTTGATGACCAAGCAGAGTCAACAGTCCTAATCATATTTTCATGTATTTGTTTTGTATATTGCTTTGCTCGATCAGAGTTGGATCATCCTTTGTTTGAAATTTACTTTTTTGTCCTTTCACAGACTTGCTTTGCCAACAGGTAAAAAAGGTAGAATCAATGGAATCCATCCATTCTTTTGGCTAAAACAGGCATTGTACAGGAATGCCACATGGACGAGGAAGATGAGCTTTAAATGAGGGATAGGTAGAAATGGGGAAAAGGCAAAAAAAAAAGCTTTTTCAGAATTCCTTTGCAATGTAGGCATTTGTTGCCATTGCTGGAATAGTGACTTTCTCTGCAGGATTCTCCACCACTGAATCAGGCTTTCACCATCTGTAGGTCCATGCATATGCATTTGTGTTTGTGGAACAGCATATAGGAACACCCTCTTTCTGAAATGACCTGTGATGGGCCAAAGTCTCCTGTCAAAGGCTAGATATTCTAAAGCCTGAAAACAAAGCCAAGAGGATGTTTCAGAAGTCTCATGTTCTCTCAGGCCAATTGAATGCTCAAAGACTAGTGATACCAAAATGAACTTTTCTTAACATAAAGTAACTGTGGTTAGTTTTAGGAAAATAAATATGTTGAGGATGTACCTTAAAATGACTCAAAGTTCACACAGATCTGAACAATGCATGCCAGGGGAAAGTCCTGTGTTTTGTGACCAATCCACAACCCCAGCCTGCCTCCTAACTGGACTGCCCAGGACCACTTCCGTCTTTGCTCCCATCAGCACATTGGTCTTGGGATCGCAGCCTTCCAAAATATATGGGTTATGAATGAATTACTGACTTGTGAGATATGTACGAATGTCCATTAGATTGCATAGGAAAATGTTAAAATAGTACTTGAAAACAGCCTGACCTGCTTAACATCAGCATGTTGACATTATTACACACATTTAATTAGTCACTGAGGTGTTTTCAAGATGAGCAGAAGTGTCAGCATGATTCTGCACTGTTGAGAAAAAAAGTAGAATATCACCTTTACCCTGCCCTTTTTTGGCTGTTCCATCATTAGGACTATATCTACAATACAGTCGCACCTCCACATATCTACTCATTCAAATCTGTCTTTCTCTCTGTCTCTTTTTTTCTTTTCCACCTCTTTCTATCTTTGTGTCTCTGTCTCTTCCTCTCTCTCGTCTTGCATAAATGCCAGCTGCCCTACCTGAAAGCCTTTTGCGCTGATTTACGAGGGAGTTTGTACCAGTCACATTATAAATCTCTTACGCCTGTGACATTCCGCTGCTGGTATTCATCCACCATTTTTTATTTTGTCTGTTTTGTTACAGAGGGCTTTGGATCAGAGCCAAGGAAAGGCACTCTGGGATTATCGAGAGGTTTAACAGAAATGAAGTGTGAATTACAACCGGGCAGCTTTGGCACTGCCGCCGACCTCAGCAAACCTGTGCCTGCGTCCTTTTGTTTTCTTTTTCAGACCTCTCAGATAATTTCTCACCTCATATTGAAATGGCAAATGAGAAAACATTCAAAGCATAATCAGAAAGGCCTCAAAACCAGTCAGTAAGTGCTTAGAGACTCAAACAAAAAGACAGTTAGAAGCTGAGATAGAGAGAAAAAAAATGAATGTGTTTTGAGCACCAGTACTTACTGTGTCCTTAAATGGTTGGTGTGCATGTAGGACAAGTAATTTTCACTTTTAATGGTGTTATACACTGTGTCTCGGTGTCAGTGTACTGAAAATGATCATCACTACCTATATATATTTGCAAGGGTTTGTTACTATGCTTGTGCATTTCATTGAAATATATGCTGTGAATAATGACATTTGGGTGAAACTCTGTCACTCTGGTATCAGTTGTATTACATCACTATTTTAAAGTCACCTTGAGATTTAGCCAAGCAAAATTTAAAATGAATGCTAATAATGTGTATGAAATTATGACATTGTATACATTGTATTGTGAAGATATTTTTCATATATATAAAAATGTGTATATATATTCAACTGTTCAGTACACATTTCAAATGATAAGTTGACCTATTCTGTTACCTTTGGAAAATAAAATTTACAGCTTAAACTGTGCACAATAATAATGGTTTCAGTGCTACTGCGCTCAGCGCTCAACAAGGCAGCCCACACAACGGAACAGGCAACATGCTGTCTGCCTCTCCCACCCCAAAACCAAAATATTCTACTCCAGTGAGACACACTAGGAGGCAGCTACTTTATGCTAGCTCTTGGCAAGATGGTTAGTGATGCCCTTGCCAGACCAGAAATAGAACCTCTGATATTTGTAACACATTTGTTTTTTATAAGAACTTGGGAGAGTATTTTTGTTGCCTAAACCTAATCATGTGCTTTTGTTGACGTCCGTGCGTTGGTTGCGGCATCCTGGAACGTCAACAGCAGATGCAGGAGAGACCTAGCACGTAACATGTAGACATGAAAGACATGTGGACATGACATGTGATGACTTGGATAAGAACATGTTGGGAGAACAGAATGAGGGTCACTCCTCTAAACACAAGCAAGGTTTTGCACACTGAAATTTGCAGATGTTGCCAGCCAATCAGAATGTACGTACATAGGCAATCGAGTAAGAAGCACTTCATTACTGGCTGGCTATGTTTATACAAATTTCGATGAGCAAATGTATGCTTGTGATAGGAGGGGTAGTAATACCCAAATAGTCCAGTAGAGGACAGAGCCCATGTGAGATATAGAACACTCGTGCTGTTAAAACTCAGGTACCATAAAACGAGCATTATAAACTGTTGTGAGAGTAAATAACATGTATGCTCTCTTTTTTAGCTCATTCTTAGTAGTGTGGTGAAGAATAAATGTAGTAATATTAGTACAATAAAACTAACCTCCATAATTTCTACAGCTTCCACAGTTTCACATCTTCAGGTAAAATGTAACATTGCTGCAGTCAAAACCAGTCCAGTACCAAAGGTCTTTGTTCACTATTTGAGATGAGAAATGGTTACCTAGATGCTTGTATGTTGGTGTGCTGGAAAGCTACAAATGGAAAGGAAGATGAAATCTGAGCTGTGGGTGGTCATTTCCTCTCCCTCCCCATCTGGATGCTGTTATTTCCACGATACCACCAATCCGTGTTGAGACTTGGCTTTAATCACACAGCGAGAGGCTGTCTGCAAAGGTCAGCTCCATTGATAAAGTGCGGAAAGGGAGAGTTATCATCTTTTATGTCAGGCGTGGTGATATCTCTATAATTCTCTTGGTTGTTTCGTGGGGGTTTCACACACAGAGACATTGGAGGAGCTGTTCTCGCTGTCCTTTGTTAGATCATGTTGGAACACCACTGGCAGAATAAATCAGTCCAGCTGTAAAGTCAAAATCCACGAGCTCTTCCGTTTGAATACTTGTTGCCACCTATGATGCTCACTGTGGGCATTCTAAGAGATCACCCTGCAGTCAAATAGTGTGTCAACCATGGTCTTTGGATTTTAGGTTGTTGTAGAGTATTGCAGTGTGCAGCTTCCACACCAACACAGAGCTCCCTGCCACATTTAGTTCAAGGTATTTGGGTTTGTATTGTGGTAATATGACATAATGCCTGTATTTGGACAAGATCCAGTTTAGTACCAGCAGACTTGGACAACATAATCAAAACTTCAAGGTATAAGGGCTGGCTTGCTCTCCTACTTGGGCCACCACTTTTATAATTGCATATATGATCACTGTTCTTTGGGACGGGTCTGGGAGATGTGGTCAGAAAGATGACATGAAAGGTTCTGCATAAGTCTTTACAAATGACAGCAATTTTTCAATGTTTTTGTAACACATGAGGTCTTCTGTAAAAAATCGGGGAGTAATTTAAATAGTGATCCTGTAAAATTTACCTAAAATGTCTATCCAGGGCATACCCAAAGTAAATTGAAAGCTGTTCTTGTTCCAAATGTAGTACATGAACATGTGTAGTCTTATTTGAAAAGTAACACTATTACGATAGTCAAAATCACCGTGAAGTGTCATTAAGTTATGTTAGTTTCAACACACTGAAATAAAAGGGCTTTTTTTTATCTTCACCTGAATATTCTCTTGAAAAATGATGCTGCAGATGACTAGAACTGGGAGGTATTAGCTGAAAAACACAATGGGACCATTTCATGAAGCCTCACTTAGTCCAAATTTAAAGTAGACAGTAATAGCACAGAGGGTATAAAAAAGAGGGTAAAACAATGTACTGCATGTGTGATTATGAGTGAAAAACTAATCAAAACAGACAGAAACGTCTGTACGAGCTTACTGCATATAGAAACACTTCTAGAAAACCTACATTGATAAGACTGTTTTTTTTACCTTGAGACGATGATAGAGCCATTTGTTTATGATTTCTGTACATTTATAACGGTCGATGAGGACGGCAAGAGGTTAAAAACTCCTCTGGAGGTGAGGAGTCTGATTTACTCTAGACCTATAAGCCTCGGCCAATCACTGGCGCTTCAACTAGCTTGAAACAATAATGTATGTTCCTTCAGCTCAGGCTCTGGTTGGCAATGGAACAGCACTGGAAGCTGTGATTTGGTCTGGAAAATATGGATCTATGGGTTATGATAATGCTTCTTAGTTGAGTTATAACTGTTTGTTTTTTGTCTGACAGAAGCGTTTATTTAACATGCTGTGGTAGGTGTATCTGTAAATGGTCAGTATTTATGGCACCGCAAGGAGTGTAGCCTTCAAATGACATGTCGCATGAGTAATCTACTTAAAGCACAATAAATACAGCAGTTGTTTTACATATCACGATCATCAAAGGGCAAGTGGGTGGGCTGTAAGATTTCTTACAGTGCATGGAGGTTAACAAGTTGTCTAACAAACATTGTTGCTGGTAAAAAAAATTTTGTGAAAAAGAGTAAAAATAGTCTCTTCTAGGGCCTTGACTTTCTGAATGTGAGGATCAGGCCTGCCACACACCAGCTGATAGTTTGAGAAACGTTTTATTTCATGATTCATATATAGCTGCGACGGTTTGGTATGACAGATCGTCAGACATACTGAGAGATTGAGCGACATAGGGAATTAGAGAGAGGGAGAGAGAAGAGAAACAGATAACAAGGTTGTCAAGTGCAGACAGGCATCATATGCTGGGACAAAATGCCAGACCTAGAGTTGACCTACCATCGTCCTGCTGCTGACTCTGGAGTGTATTTGCATGTGTGTGTGGGTGTGAGACTGAAGGAGAAAAAGATGAAAAGAAACACTAAGAAGAATAGTGAGGATTTAAGCATGTCTATGTGTACAAATATGAGTGTGTGTAAATACAGTTGTGTTTGTGTGCATGGGGTTGTGTGTACGGAAAAAGAATAAAAGTAATTTCATAAATTAAATTTGCACAGTGCAACGTTACAGCAGCAATCCACAGCAGGATTGGGACGGCACCCCAATTTTACCTCGTGCTGATCTTCTCCATCTTTCCTCAATGTTTACTGATGTTTACATTTAAAAACCTCGACCTGGCATGCTAGCAGCTAGTTAGTTAGAAGTCAGCAGAAGGAGAGTTTACAGATTGGTGAGTTGATTTCTTCATTCTGATAATGACCTGCAGCCACACGCCACTATCAATCAATCAATTCAATCAATTTTTATTTATAAAGCCCAGTATCACAAATCACAATTTGCCTCAGAGGGCTTTACAGCATACAACATCCCTCTGTCCTTAGGACCCTCACAGCGGATAAGGAAAAACTCCCCAAAAAACCCCTTTAATGGGGTAAAAAATGGTAGAAACCTCAGGAAAAGCAACTGAAGGAGGGATCCCTCTTCCAGGACGGACAGACAAGCAATAGATGTTGTACAGAACAGAACAATATAATGAATTAACAGTAATCCATATGACACAATGAGACATAAGGAGAAACAGATATTATATTAATAATATGATTATATATGTATGTGACAATAATGATATGTGTATAATAGTACAGGTATGACTAATAGTAACAGCAGCAGCGGGAGGCATCAGGCAGGACCACGGCAGCAGCACAACCACGACACACCATCCAGGCACAGCTGCGGTACGAGTTAACCTGCGAGACAGTGGAGCACAAAGGCTCCGGAGAACACGCTGAGTTAGTGACATGCAGTAGAGCCGAGTTAGGGAGATGCAGTAACAGGACATGAATACTAGCAAGGGAGAGAGAGAGTGAGAAGGAGACAAGGGGCTCGGTGTATTATAGGAGGTCCCCCGGCAGACTAGGCCTATGTCAGCCTAACTAGGGGCTGGTCCAAGACAAGCCTGAGCCAGCCCTAACTATAAGCTTTATCAAAAAGAAGAGGACTTAAGTCTAGTCTTAAAAGTGGAGACGGTGTCTGCCTCCCGGACCGAAACAGGAAGGTGATTCCACAAAAGAGGAGCCTGATAGCTGAAGGCTCTGGCTCCTGTTCTACTTTTGGAGACTTTAGGGACCAAGAGTAACCCTGCATTCTCAGAGCGCAGTGTTCTGGTGGGATAATACGGCACTATGAGCGCTCTAAGATATGACTACCATCCAACACCAATCACAAAAAGCACACTTCAACATCAACAAGTAGGACCAATACTAATAGCAGTAATAGTAGGCATCAGGCAGGACCATGGCAGCAGTGGAACCACAACCCAGGGTCCAGTCATAGCTCAAAGCTCCAGAGAAGAAGCCGAGTTAGTGGCATCTAGTAATAGGACATAAATGTTAGCAAATGAAGAAGATCCAACTTTTCAGAATCTGAGAGTGAGAGACGCCTCAGGAAGGGAAAGCAGGGCTTGTCACAGGCTATGTTTAGCAGAGACGGAGAACTGCTAACCCGAACTGGGGACATCGTCGGGCAGTGGAAGGAGCACTTTGAGGACCTCACATCACATCCACCATGGAGGAGGCAGAGCCTAAAGACTCGGGGGAACTCTCACCCGTATCCCTGGCAGATGTTGCTGAGGTAGTTAAAAAGCTCCCCAGCAACAAGGTGCTGGGTGTGGATGAGATTTGCCCTGAGATGCTGAAGGTTCTGGACACTGTTGGGCTTTCTTGGCTGACACGCCTTTTCAGTGTCGCTTGGAGGTCGGGTACAGCGCCAGCAGAGTGGCAGACTGGGGTGGTGGTTCCCATTTTCAAAAAGGGGGACTGGAGGGTGTGCTCCAACTATCAGGGTATCACACTGCTCAGCCTCCTGGGTAAAGTTTACTCCAGGGTGCTGGAAATGAGGCTTCGACCGATTGTCAAACCTTGGATTCAGGAGAAGCAATGTGGATTCTTCTGGTACTGCTTCTTGGCTGTCAACGAAGGCGGACGCTTTTTCTCTCGCTCCCTCCCTGCCCTTATCTGCCCTGCTTACTGCTCTTTGTCTTGTGCTGTCTCTGTCTGATCTACTGGAGCCTCTCTCTGCATTTCTCTCCGAACCCTAAATCATGGATTTGATCAGCTGGTCTCTCAACGCAATCGACCAAATTTTCAAAAGTCTTTACCCAGTCTCAAAGAGACTGGGTAAAGGAGAACCCGCCTGCCCTGACGGAACGTTTGCAGCCGGATACACGATGGACTCCTGGGAGAAGTGGAGGATCGTGTGCCTGTCGATCCTTTCCGTTGAGGATGTTGAAGACGTGTACATAATTGGAATTATGATAACAGGCATTCTGCTGTTTGGAGTTAGCAGCTTCCTGATTTATCACAAAGTTCGGAAGATGTTGGCAGCACTTTTGGCAATCGAGAAGCTGCCCATCATAACTGAGGGAATGGGCAGAGTTGTCAACACTCAGACTCAAGCAATTGGTGAGCTCAATCGCAAGCAGGATGCGATTCTTGATCAAAATCGCAGGCTGGATGCGATTTATGAACTCCTTCGCAAGATGGATGTCAGCTTGGAGAAGTTGCCAGCTCGCCTGGGCTGAAATTGGCCACCGAATTCGGACATATTGGAGGCAAGCCACCGGGAGACTCGGAGACTCAAGACAGATGGAAATTGCAGTGTCTGCCTGACCCAAAACAATTGTTATCTTCATTGGCTCCCCGAGATAACCAGCCTTCCCAAGGCCGGTTGTCCCTCCACTCTCCTGGATGTTTATGCAGACAAGATGCTCCAGCCCTATCTCCCTCCCCAACACCTCCCTACCCCTGTGAACTTTGTCTCTGGATCAGAACTCTCTGAGGTCGTCTTCACGGCAACAGCCGTGTCTTCATCATCAGTTATCAGACGGCAGAGACAATGGTTGAGACTGAATTGGAGATGACTTACACGGGCTTACACATACACACACACGACACATATAACACACACACACCCTCCACCTCAACACCTTCGTGGCTCCCCACTCCCCCTCCCTCCCTCCATCGCGGTATAGCATGGGAGGTGGTGGCAATGCGCCCAATGTGGCTGCGTGCCCACACCGTGTCTGTGCCGCGTCACTTCCCTGCCCGAACATCCTCCCCCCTCCCACATGTGCAAGTCTTTGAGTTCTGTTGTAATGTTTATTATATGTTTATGCTTTATGTGCTGAGGTGTTTTTTTTTCCTAATCCCACACTGTGCCCCCCCCTACAGGAGCCTAGTTTGGGAGTTGCTTTTTTTTTCCCTCTTCCTCCCTGTTGTTCACCCTTTTTTTCATCTAAGTAACGGAGCGCCGTTTGTATGGCGACCCACAGTTCTCCCCGCTCCTGTCCTCCCCCTGTTATGTATCACTGTCTTTTTATGTTTCTTGGACGGGCTGAAACTGAAACAAATTTCGTTGCTCTGTAACATGTGCAATGACAATAAAGATCATTCATTCATTCTGTCCTGGCCATGGAACAGTGGACCAGCTCTTTACCCTTGCAAGGCTTCTGGGGGGTTGTGGGAGTTTGCCCATCCAGTCAACATGTGCTTCATGGACTTGGAGAGGGCTTACGACCGCATCCCTTGGGAGGTCTTGTGGGGGGCACTGCGGTAATACAAGGTACCAGGCTCGCTGCTATGAGCCATTCAGTTCCTGTATGACCAAAGTGAGAGCTGTGTCCGCATACTCAGCGTAAAGTCAGACACGTTCTCGGTGGGTGTTGGCCTCCGCCAGGGTTACCCCTTGTCACTAATCCAGTTTGTGACAGGATCTCGAGACACAGCCGGGGGGAGGAAGGGCTCCGGTTTTGTGACCTCAGAATTGCATCTCTACTTTTTGCAGATGATGTGGTTCTGTTGGCTTTATCACACCGTGACCTCCAATATGCACTGGGCTGGTTTGCAGCCGAGTGTAAAGCGGTTGGGATAAGAGTCAGCATCTCCAAATCTGAGGCCATGGTTTTCTGCCAGAAACCAGTGGATTGCCCTCTCCGGGCTGTGGGAGAGTTACTGCCTCCAGCGAGGGAGTTGAAGTATCACGGGGTCTTGTTCATGAGTGAAGGTAGAATGGAATTTGAGATGGATCGACAGTTTAATGCCGCTTCTGCAGTGATACGGGCACTACAGCAGACCGTCATGGTGAAGACAGAGCTGAGCTGGAAGGCAAAGCTTTTGATTTACTGGTGCATCTATGTCTCAACCCTTACCTACGGTCATGAGCTCTGGGTAGTGACCGAAAGAATGAGATTGCAGATACAAGCGGCCAAAATGAGTTAATGAGGAAAAGAGAGAGAGAGAAGAAGAGAAGGGGCTCAGTGTGTCATAGGAGGTCCCCTGGCAGAGTAGGCCTATATTAGCCTCTTCATCACTAGGCCTATTTTTTCTGCCTCCAGTCCGAAATGACAAAAAATATGTACATAGAAATTTGAAATATAACAATAAACAATATAAAGTGTATAATCAAACATAACAGAACCAAAAGCACTAGAAACTATAACCGCTATCCAATTCCAGCATACGGAGAACCTCCTCTGTTGTATGCTTTGCCTTTTTAGGGGACTGCTAAGCAGCCAAGGACCCTATTGTAATCAGAAGAATTCTTTCTTTAGGGTCCGGGCTGCTAAGCAGCCAAGAACCCTACTGTAATCGGAAGAATTCTTTCTTTCGTTCTTCTTCCGAGGAAATCATACTTCCCATGGGCAAAAACTCACCAAACTTTACAGAAATGTCCGACCCCATGCCAGATTTACTCAACTCCAAGGAATAAACATTCAAATTTAAAAACTTTAAAAATTCCTACCAAACCAACGATACATGCTACAGTTTTGAAACTTCACCACAATGTAGCCCCAGTACTGCAGAAACTTTTGTCCATTTAGACTCATTACAAATTATGTCCATCGCTCAGTTTTTTTCAAAAACTGTAAAACTTATAAAACGTATCTCCTCCCACAAGTTTTGCTCAATTGTCACCAATCTTGCTAGAGAGCATCTCCAGACTGTCCTCCGCAAAACTTGTTTCTCGGATTTTTGATTTATCAAAAATTGAGCCTACAGTGCATGAAAACGTTTGACTGTAAACACTACTGTAAACATATACCATCCAATTCTTGCTAAATACATTTTCAATCTTCCTGAAAAAAATTGACAATATTTTGGAGTCGTGGTTGATGAAGTTTGGCAAATATCAGAATTTTATCTCCCAAACTGAATTTTCTAGAACATTTTGAATTCTGCTGTCATGGGAACAACTGGAGTCAATGTAAAAGTGGCATTTTTAAACATCACATTTTCTCTTGTGAAGCAAAACACTTATCATTAAAAACAAATCACCAACATGTCCATGCTGTCTAGATGCAATTTATGTATTGTCAGATTTTTGTTTAGATAATAGAATTTGTGACATTTTGACTATTTTTGAAATCTGCCACAACAACTGCAGCCCGGTCGGTGACTTCCTGAGTCTATTTGAGAAGCCACACACCAAGTCTCACTTCCAGACAATTAGCTCAGTGAGTTGGGAGCTGGATTGCAGTGCCAAGGACTCTGGGTTCAAGACCCAACAAGGGGGATGAGTATGACACGTCAAAACTCCAAAGAGTCTTTGAGAAACAAATGTATAAAATTTCATGGTAGATGATGTTTGATGAATACATATCAGAATCAATACAAGAATGGTATTTTAAACAACAGTTATTTACTTATGAAGCACATCAATCATTCTTAAAAATAAAACATGGATATATATATATATATTTATATATATATATATATATATATATATATATATATATATATAAATTACCAACATCTCAATGCTGTCTAGATGCAATATGTATATTTTCAGAACTGCAGTCACTTTAAGAGTGGTATTTTTTAATCAGATTTTCTCTTGTGAAGCAAAGCACTTATTGTTAAAAACAAATCACCAACATTTATATATTTATTTATTTATTATTGTGTAGTGATTTCCACTGATACAAAAGTGTACTTTGCAAATTTATTCCAATATTCAACCACTTTTACTTTTCAGTTGCTGCAATACAATTTCCAGATGATGCAACCTGCAAAATGACTCAGCTGATGCTAAATGCAGATTGTAATATCAACTTCCTTGATGTCTTCCTATTCTTCTGCTTGTTGCTCAGAATTGCCTAAAAATGCCCGGACCTGACCCATCGCTGCGCAGCAGCTATAATTTCTGCTTGCCATTTTTGTTACCTCTCATAAAATGACAAAAAATGCAAGTAAAAACGCTTAAAGCGTGGTCAGCGATGTCCTTCTGTCTGCGCACGTTCTTGTGTAAACGTGACTTACGCACGAAGACTCACGCATTACGTAGGGCTATATTTCAGCAACCCATTGGTCAATCCTGGTGATCGACACCTCTAATGACCCGTCAGAGCCTTAAGAATCGAGTGGCACCACCCAAATTGACCCCAGAAACACCAATGATGACCCAGAAGCAATCAAACCCAAAGATAGTATAATCGCCTAATGAGCGATCACTCCACACTAGAAGCCCCTTGTTTTTATGTAAATAACCAGGACCTTCACAATTCATTTCAAACCAACACAGAGTCATAGGAGTAGACATTAGCAGCGTTTTTTCGAGCTGGAACATAACTTTTGGCCAGAAAACAGCAAAGATAAGACATACTTTTGGATTCTGCGAAGTTTATTTTTGCCAGTTTTTGGCAAGTTTTCATTGCTCAGTGATGGCAGACATTCAGCTGAGTTTCTGCTTTCATATGACATGTTATTTGTTGTGTTTGCTTGAAGTGGTGAAATTTGCATGAGCACTAAAGTGGACATGCGCTGTTTTCGGTTTTCGTTACATGCCCATATAATTTGTTGGGGTTTGAATTGTGTTTTGTTTGGCTGGCATTGCTTGGTAGAGGCTTTTGGCGGAGTTTCTCCCCGTCATTTTGGTATGCTACATGTTAGGACTGGTGCTTCCTAGCTTGTGCATAGATCGTCTGTACTGCGCGCATCTCACACAGCCCCCTGTACAGGGGGCACTCGTATTGAACAGGTTAGCCTCACTAGGGGCTGGACCAAGGCAAGCTCTTACTATAAGCTTTATCAAAATGGATAAAAAGTCTTAAGTCTAGTCTTTTCTGTGGAGATGGTGTCTGCCTCCTGGACCAAAACAGGAGGATGGTTCCACAGAAGAGGAGCCTGATAGCTGAAGGTTCTGGCTCCAGTTCTACTTTTGGAGACTTCAGGAGCCACAAGTAACCCTGCATTCCCAGAGCCAGTGTTCTGGTGGGATAATAGGGTACTATGAGCTCTCTAAGATATGAGGGAGCCTGACCATTTACAGCTTTGTAAGTTAGGAGAAGGATTTTAAATTCAATTCTGGATTTTACAGGGAGCCAATGCAGAGACGCTAAAACAGCAGAAATATGATCTCTTTTCTTAGTTCCCATCAGTACACGTGCCACCGCATTCTGGATCAGCTTGAGAGTTTCTAAAGACTTGTTAGAACAACCTGATAATAGGGAATTGCAGTAATCAAGCCTTGAAGTTACAAATGCATGGACCAATTTTTCAGTATCTTTTTGAGACAGGATATACCCGATTTTTGCAATATTACATAGATGAAAGAATGCAGTCCATAAGGTGTGTTTTATATGGGAGTTAAAATGTAAATCTTGGTCAAATATTACTTCGAGATGTCTCACAGTTGTGCTTGAGGCCAGAGCAATGCCATCCAGAGAAACTATATCTTGAGATAGGGTTTCTGAGGTGTTTGGGGCAAAGAATGATAACTTCAGCTTGTCTGAATTTAACATCAGGAAATTGGAGCTCATCCGGGTTTTTATGTCCTTAAGACATATCTGAAGTTTTTTCAACTGATCTGTTTCTTCTGACTTGATTGATAGATATAATTGTGTATCGTCTGCATAACAATTGCAGTTTACAGAGTGATTCTTAATGATGTTACCTAAGTGAAGCATATATGAAGTGAACAGGATTGGTCCGAGCACAGACTCTTGTGGAACTTTGAAACAAACTTAAGTATGAAAAGAAGATTCATCATGAACATGAACAAACTGAAATCCATCATATAAATAGAATTTAAACCAGCTTAGTGCAGAACCTTTAGGGCCAATTAAATGTTTCACTCTCTGTAGCAGAATTTGATGGTCAATTGTGTCAAATGCGGCAGTAAAATCTAATAAAACAAGTACAGAAATTAATAGTTTGTCTGAAGCAATCAGAAGCTTATTTTTATTAGTGCTGTCTCTGTGCTATGATGCACTTTAAGTCCTAACTTAAATTCCTCAAATAAGCTATTGTCATGGAGAAAGTCACACAGCCTGTTTGCGACTTCTACTTTGAGGATCTTTGAAAGAAAGTAAATTATAAATGTGTCTATAGTTTGCAAACACCTCTGAATCCAGGGTGGGCATTTTTAGAAGAGGTTTAATTACAGCTACCTTAAAGGACTGCGGTACATAGCCTGTTAATAAAGACATACTGAGCACGTCTTGTATAGAAGTGTTAACTAAAGGTAACCTTTTTTTGAGAAACCTAGTTGGGATGGGATTTAAGCAACATGTTGATAATTTAGAAGAGGAAATGACTGAAGTCAGTTGTTCAGGTGTTACAGCTGTGTCTAAGGTTCCTGTGTTTGAAGGTAAATTGGTACTGTTTGAGGGCAGGAGATGATGAATTTTCTTCCAGCTTGATTAAATACCAATTCCTTTCAGATATTCACAATACTGGTTTTAATTTACGAGTTTGGGAGTTGTAGCACAGAGTTAACCTTTGTTTCATTGTCTTCTTTTTAAGAGATGCTACAGAGTCCAGCATTGTTCACAGTGAACCTCCAGCACTATCAGCAAGATAATCAATTTGGGAGGGTTTAAATTCAGTAGAAGAAACCTCTGTTACAGTGAGACATGGTATTAAATTTAATGTCGATGGAATCAATTCCTTAAATTTAGCTACAGCATCAGATAAATATCTCATATAGTGGCTTTTGCTGAGTGGCATGTAATCGAGTAATAAGAAATCAAAAGTTATTAAATAATGGTCTGATAGAGAAGGATTCTGTGGAAAAACTTTTAAGTCTTCAATTGCAATTTCATGTGTCAGAACATGATACAGTACGGCATGGCCCAGATGTGCCGATCACTGGCACCCTTCTATAATGTGGCGTATAATGACATGACAACAAACAACAACTTTCTGGGGATGTTTTCTTCTGGTGGTGCCAGAAGAATGAAGAATGAAGCAGTGTGAATCAGTGTGGATGTTGTTGTTTTTTTTTTTTGTTTTGTGTGTTTTTTTTTTTTGTTTTGTTTTTTTTTTGTGTGGCGAGGATATGGTCAAATGTGATTACGAAACAATGTACACTGTTACCCGACAACGCCACTCTGGGAATTGCACCCAGAGAGTTCTTTGGTTAATTTTAAAGATAGACACACAGGTTCGTTCTATTCATTGGCAGAGACGTGGTTCCAGGTATAAAAATATATTTATTTTATTACAAAAAGTTAAAACCAGAAAATCATCAAAGTCATTCACACCAAAAAAAAGGGAAGGGGAGCTAATCAGGAGCAGAGGCTTACTGGGAAGACAAGTGGTTGGTGAACAGGGAGTGGTTCACCCAAAATGAATAAAATAATTAAATTGAAAAAAAGGGAAAAAAAAACAGAATCACCCACACACGTGAACTAACCACCACCAGGGAGCACAGCACGCCAAAACGAGGGGACACCACCACCAGTCACCACCACCTCCACCAGCACTGGCCTCTGACAATTAAAATAGAGATAAAACAATTAGTGGGGTTGCCACTCAAACAGAAAAAAAGAAAGAAAACCATTAATGGGCAAGTTAAACCTGGACACAGAAACAAAATATATAAAATAATAATTAAAGATCAAACAAATCTACAAATGGGAACTGCCCACAGAGCCAGGAGGAATTAAAACTGCATACTAAACAGAAGTGCAGGTCTCGGGAGGATATGGTTAAACTTGCTATGCCATGAGCAAACGGCACCCATCACAGCTGGATTAAATAGGCTGCCATACCTGTCAATCAAGCAAGCTGCCACTGAACTTACTTCTCTTACAGCCTTGTATTGATTCCTTTCATTCTGATTCTCAGAATCCTATCAAGTTAAAGAATACTGGGGGCTTTTGGTTGTGCTCTTTGCCATTGTAGTGACCATTTGCATTAACTGGACTTTTACATTTTTGTATTCATCATACAGTACTGCAATAGTATTATCAGTCTGGCATCACAGTTCTGAGGTAGAGGTTTAGGGTTATGGAGCATGAGCCCATCATCAGCTGCATAGATGACTTTCTTTTAACTTTATTTATGTATAATAAATTCTAAATTCCTTTCTCTTGGGTTCTGTCATAGCATATTCCTTCTACCCCAGTGGATGTTGTCATTGTTGCTATGATTATTATACAGTGAGATCAGATAAGTAGAGGGTCTTCAGGTTCAGGCCATGTCGACATCTGTAAAATCCAAATCTATCACTTATTTATTTCAAAAAGCTTAAAAATGCATGCTGAATTGTAGAATGATATCTTTAAACCATAAAAAGCTTATTTTAAAATCTATCAAATCAATGTAATGCCAGAATGATATTTTCAGTTCTGTAATATGTGCCAAAATGTGTTTCAGTCTGTTTTAACCTCTGCTTTCCTATTTGTTGCCCATTTGATTTAAATGGTGTGTTGCAATAAAGTACACCCCCCCCACCAACCATTTCTTCTTACTTACTTACTACTCTCTTCTTTTGATTCTGGTTCTTATTTGGATTTCCTCAGAGCTTCTTGTACTCTTAACACATGTTTTGTCTTGTCTCTAAATATGTGTGAGTCATGTACAAGCTGTGTTCCTGTTTTGTCGCCACTCTAAAAATCAATCTTCTTTGAAAATCATGTCAGATATTCAGATTTGCAAGTATGTATATGTCAGCGAACATATATTGCACTTCCCCTGGCCAACGCTACTGCAAGAGTGTCAGTACATTTAACACATATTTAACCACAATACTTTCCTTTGGCCTGTCATCCTTTTATTTAGTTTTACACTACTGCAGCTCTCTTAATACATTTTGAGATTTGCTGTTTTTTCTTTGTCAGTTATTTATCAAAGCAAGTATTTTAAATCAAGCACTGTCTAAATATAAATATGTATAAGTTCTTCCATTAAAGGCATATTCCAATTTAGTATTGTATTTCACTAAAGTTGAGGGACACATAAGAAGCTGATTAAAAAACCAGAATGGTCAAAATCTCTGCATCAGGAGCCATGATATCTTGACTATTAGTCCCTAGTCAGTCCCTCCAGGATTTTCCAGGCTGTTTTTATGATTGTTACAGTCTGACATGCCTGATTTCACTGCAGCTTTTCTAATAAAATTGCACTGCATGTTTTGATATTTTAAGGCGTTTTTTTTTTTCTTTCTTTTTTCTTTTAAATTACAGTTACATAGGGTACACATCTTGATATGATTCATTTTCAGAGTCAATATTGGTGTAAAATGTCAAAGTTAACTATACTTCAGAGCCAGTCGGTAAAATTTAGAAGACAACAGCTAGGTTTACAAGGATTAAACAGGCCTTCCTAAAGATGGGGACCAACAGGAAGAATAGGCTACATTGCAGATGAGGCTACATTACAGATAAGGCTGACACTGCAATAGCATCACATTAGAGAGAGACCACCGTGCGCTCCGGAGCTTCAGCATCAGATGAAGGAGAGCCTGGTGTGCTCCCTACAGCTTTCATGTTACATGCATTGTCTGATTTCTTGCAGGAAATGTACAGTTCGCATACAGTCTCTTTCAAAATAAGCACACTATATTGGTTGAACGTGGTTATGTTTTGCCAACACATGTACGTGCATGGGCTTATGCAACAAAAGCCCCTGGTTGGTTTTAGGAAAAAAGAACACCGTTTGGCTTTGCTGGTATTTCTGCCCCCTTAACTTATCTTGACATTATCTTGATCACATCATTAGGACATCATGAGGGTTTTCTTCAGACCTCCCAAAGCTCCTCCTGAGCCATTATACCTCATTATATACCGCATTAAGTTTTTGTCTATCATTATGGATACCCCTTTGAAGTCGGACATTAAAGGAGAAGTCCAGTATTTTGCACTTTGAGCCCCATTCCTGGGTTGTTTATCATGAAATAGAGTGGTTAAGACCAAAATCTTGACGATTGATCCTTCTCTGAGAATTTGGCTTTCCCCTGCCTGGCTTAACAATGCTGTCTATGGCCATGCATAAATCTGTCCTAAAACCACCTTAAAAGTTCATTTTAAGAGCCATAAAACTCACCAAGTGGTCAGTGGTGTTTGTTGATGTTCCGACATAAAAATCGTAGCAAACTGTGGTTTTCACTATTCATCTTGATTATGGAACTATTTTTTCAGCTGCCTCGCACCCATGTGTAAACTTCCGCTCGATCACACGTTTGACCCTGAAGCGTTATACACTCCAGCCCACTTGATGGCGATATTGCTCCTTTACGTGGGTGTCGCCAACCAGCAGGAAACCATTGCAGTTTAATGGGACACAGAAAGAAGCAGAAGAAGAAGGTTGATGTTGTGTTCAAAAGCATCGTACTACGAAGGTTGTTTACAAGCGAGTAATAATGGGCAAGTTTTGTGCAGTCAGCGACTGCAGGAGTCAGTGACTGTCGAGCCGGCACTTTTGCTGAGCTAAAAGACTACAATGACTACAACCTTATTGTAAACAACCCCCTTTCCGTTTCTGGTGGCGGATTACTACCAACGGACAATGAGGCTTCCTGTAGAAAATCAATTCATGGACAAAATGTCAAATAAATCATCACGGAAACCACATTTTGCTACAATTTTTATACCGGAACATCAACGAACACCACTTACCACCCGGTGAGTTTAATGGCTTTGAAAACGAACGTTTAAGGTGGTTTTAGGACAGATTTACACATGGCCATAGACAGCATTGTTAAGCCAGGCAGGGGAAAGCCAAATTCACTCAGATTCTCAGAGAAGGAGCTTTTGGTCTTAACCACTCTATTTCATGATAAACAACCCAGGAATGGGGCTCAAAGTGCAAAATACTGGACTTCTCCTTTAAGTAGCTCACCATAATTTCCTTTTCTCTTTGTTGGGCATAAATGGCCTTATTTGTGCGTGGATTTGTAGTGGAGTTCACCTTTCACAATAAACAATATTATGCAATCCAGTACAAAAATAGTATATTACAGGTTCAGAAATGACCATAGATTATGAGACAGTCTCCCCAAAAACTGAACATCATAGGCCTCACTAAAATGGCATTGGCACTGAATTGCATTGTATTATTAAGGTGTTTATACTGTGTCCACTATTTGTCTCAATCTTGTTAAAAATCAACTATTATAATGTTTCGGCTGACATGTTCAGAGAAACAACACAAGAATCCAACCCTATTGGCAGGCACAGTGTTGATATTAGATGATTCTGCCAAACGCCAGATTAGGTTCAGTAACAATGTTTTTAACATCCAATGGCAACATCTTTTAAATGGTTACATTTACAATATGTGTGCTTGGCACTTACAATATGATACAGGCATAGGAAAGACTGTAAAGTTGGTAAACCCTGAGTGTGACTGAAAGTGGACTCTGTTCTCCATCATGAAAGTCGGATGCGGCACACATCCCTCCCCACCCTCACATCCAGTTACACTGCTTTCTGCATTGGCACTAAAGGTGGAGATTATGCTATGCTGATTTGACATGTGAGGTCAGTTCAAACACTTTTAGTTTAAATGACATTACATTTGTTTATTGTCAGCAACCATTAATTGCTACAGAGTAATTATACCTTTATTGTTTCTGTTACTTTTGCAATCTTTCAGTAAGCTTTTAACCAGGAAATGACATACTGCTCTGCTTGCACCAGATGTCATAATGATGTCAAACATATGTTAAATTTTGGTTGTAATGAAAATTGGTTTGACGATTTCACATTGTGTGGACATTATGACTTTGTAGATGGCAGGTTTTGTTATTCATATCTTACAACTAGATATTGGTATTCTACATGAAGATGACGTTGGCATTGGACGTTTGGAAAACACTGGATTTTGGTCACATAACACAATTTAAATCTAACAAAATATCAACGTCATCTGTCGTCAGTATTCTACTGATGTTAGTATTCTCATAGAACAGTTTGTATGATGTCCCACGAAAAATGCATGCACACCAATTTGTATGATATTCTGTGAATTAGTGCCTCATAAATGACATTACGTCCTTAACGTACAGTGACTGTGGTTAGGTGTAGTAAAAGAAACATGGTGAGGAAGTAACTTAAAATGATTGAAAGTTCGCTCAGAGTTCACATAAATCCGAACATATCCTTGACTTTGAGAAGCATCGTTAGTTTCCTTCACTTTCTTACAGTGTCCATGTTCTGACATGCTTATCATTCCACTTACACTAAGAGGCATTGTTGGTGAGACATATGTACTTAATTAGCATTGCTGAACATAACACTGCAGACAGGATGTGTGTTGTCTTGCTTATACTTTTAATAAGCAACGAGGCGTGATAGCTGATCTTTATCTTTATTAGCCACATTGCACGTCTAACAATACAGTACTACCGGCATGGCTAGGTACAACCAAACGTCTCAGGCGGGGCTCCCTGCACATGCTCCTAACTACTGTGGCATGCTGGGTAATGTACTACTTGTCAATGTATACTCATAACATCACATCCCCCCCCCCCCCAGAAAGAAATATTTACCCCTTAAAACAAAGCCATGTTACAGTGCTTTTTTTTTTAGCTTGCATTTCCCAATAAGCATTGTAACTTTACTTGTAAACAAACTTTTCTATTCATACACCTTTTTCTGCAATGGAACAATAATAAAGTGCAAACTCTCTAAGCATCAACACACACTTAGAATCATATCAACATTTTTCTTTTACATTCTTTTTTTTTAAACTCTTTCAATGAACTTAAAGGTCCATGTTGCTCCTTGTTCAGCAACTTGTAATACTAAAGAGTCCTTAGCAACTCTCGATCAGCCTCTTAGGTGGCTGAACATGTCTTTTAGGTTTAGACAGTCCCTCAACAGCTGGCGATTTCAACAGTTTGGGAAGTCTCACAGCAGCTGGTGACGCAGGCGCTGCTGTTAGACTACAGTCAGTGTGGTCAGGCCCACTGTTAGTCAGCTCTGTAGATTCAGCCGTGTCCTGCTGAACCGTCTCCTGAGCTGTAGTGTCCTTTTCAGTCGACTGTAGTTGAAGATCTGTGCGGTTCCTCCTCAGAGACAATCCATTCTCCATCTGGATCCTGTAGGAGTGTGGAGCAACTTCCCCCTCCACCTGTCCCTTTTGTCTCCATGTGCTTGTGGAGATGTCCCTGAGACGCACCACATCTCCAGGCTTCAGCATAGGCAGGTGTTTTCTTTCGATCATACAGCTGTTTTTGTTTCACTTTTTGTTCCTCCTTTGCGTGTCTGACTTTGTGTGCACTTTTGGGAGTCAGCAGGTCTTCATTTACTGGTAGGTTGGAGCGAATATGCCTACCCTTCAGCATTTGGGCTGGTGACAGTCCATTCTGTAGAGGTGCACTCCGGTAGATCAGTAAGCTTTTCTGAAAGTCATCTCTGTCTTGTGCTTTTTTCATCATTGTTTTTACTGTTTTCACAGAGCTTTCTGCCAAGCCGTTGGACTGTGGATAGGTTGGACTCGACATAGAGTGTTTAAACCCCCAGTCTTTGGTAAAGGCAGCAAACTCGCAGCTAGAAAACTGGGGCCCATTGTCTGAAAACAGTTCACATGGGACTCCATTACTGGCGAAGACAGCCTTGAGGTAGCTGATGACTGCTTTGCTCGATGTTGACTGCAGCACTCCAACTTCTGGATAGTTTGAGAAGTAGTCAGTGACCACTATGTAGCTCTCTCCATCACAGTCAAATAGGTCAGTTCCCACCTTATAGGAAGATCTGTGAGGCACCGAATGTGTCATCAGCGGCTCAGCTTGTTGTTTTGGCCTGTAGGTGTGGCAAAGTTCACAAGATGCCGTTGTCTGGCTGATGTCCTGATTGATTCTGGGCCAGTACATTACTTCTCTTGCCCTGCGTTTACACTTGACTTCACCGAGGTGGCCTTCATGTATCTTTTGGAGCATTTGTTTACGTAGTGAGAATGGGATAACAAATTTGCTCCCCTTCAACACTATGTCATCCACCACTGTGAGCTCTGCTCTACAATTCCAGTAGTCTTGTATATTCACAGGGCAGTCCTTTTTGTTTTCAGGCCATCCTTTCTGTACTGTGTGCTTGAGTTCTTTCATTGTTTCGTCTGCATTAGTCTCTCTCCATATTTGTTCTGTTCTGTCTGCAGTTACTGGCAGAGATGTCACAATCATGTCGACATATGCCTGTATTTCTGCGCTTTCTCACTGTCGGCACATTCCTCCTTATCCACTGCTCTAGACAAGGTGTCGGTGGTGTACATGTATTTTCCTTGTGTGTATATCATGTGCACGTCATACTTTTGCAGCCTGATTAGCATGCGCTGTATCCGTACAGGACAGTCATTTAGAGGTTTTGACATGATGGACACCAAAGGTTTATGGTCAGTTTCCACTTCAAAAGTCCGATCATAGATGTATTGGTGGAAACGCTCACATGCATACAAGCTCACTAACAGTTCTTTCTCAATTTGAGCATACCTGGACTCGGCACTTGTCAAGGCTCTGGATGCATAGACGACAGGTAGCCACTGCTCGTCATGTTGCTGCAGCAGCACTGCCCCCAGGCCGTACTGTGACGTATCTGCTGAGATCTGGGTACTCTTCTCTGGGTCATAGAACTTTAACACAGGCTCCTGTGTCAGAATCTCTTCAGTTTCAGAAAACATTGTTCCTGCTCATGGGACCAGATCCATTCATTCTTTTGTTGAAGAAGACTCCTGAGAGGTGCTGATTGTGTTGACAGCTGTGGGACAAACTTTGCGAGATAGGTGACCAAACAATAAAGATGAGGTCAGACGAAGCGTCTGACCTCATTTCCATGTTGTTGATTGCTGATGTTTTTCTCAGGTCAGGCTTCACCACCTCTTCACTGACAACATCTCCCACGGAGGTAAGTGTTTTCACTCCGAACTCACATTTGTCTTTTGTTAAGTTTCAGATTCACTTCTCTTGTTCTGTCCAGCACTTGTCTCAGTCTTTTGTTGTGTTCTTCTCGAGTAGATCCCCAAACTATGATGTCATCCATCATTGTCTCAACACCAGGTATGTGCTCGAAAATCATGTGTATAGTCTTGTGGTAGACTTCAGGCGCTGACAAGATACCGTACGGCAGACGAAGAAATCTGTACCTGCCCTCAGGAGTGTTGAATGTGCATAGCCTCGAACTCTCCTCGTCTAGTCTCAGCTGCCAGAAACCTGACGAAGCATCTAGTTTACTGAACCATTTAGCTCCAGCAAACTGTGCCATGATTTCTTCTCTGGTTGGTAACTTGTTCTCTTTTGATTGCTTTGTTTAAGTCTCTTGGATCCAAGCACGTTCTCAGAGCACCTGTTTTCTTTTGGACACAAACCAGCGAACTGACCCATTTCGTTGGCTCATCTATTTTCATGATGACCTCTAATTTTTCCATGCGTGCTAGTTCATCTTTTAGTTTTTTCCGCAGTGCAAACGGGACCTTCCTGCAGGGATGCACAACAGGAGGCACACTTTCATCCACACGTATTTTGTGTGTTCCAGGTAGACATCCAAGTCCTTCGTGGATATGAGTGTACAACCAATCCTGGGACTCAGTGCATGTATAAAGCTCAATCTGGTAAAAAGAGTGTTTGTGGTGACAACACCAGATACTGCAAATGATCGTGACTCCCTCATGGAGGGGTATAAAGACTGCTTCGATCAGCAGCTGTGCTCTTATCTGCCAACCATTGTGTTTGAAAGTTGCGATGCATCTGCCTTTAACAGGAGCACGTTCTCCAGTGTATCCACTCACCTTTGTTCTTACAGGATAAATTTTGCTCTTCACGGTCAGTGTTTTGTATTCTTCCAAAGACAGCAGGTTTGCGTGTGCACCTGTATCTAACTTGAACGGTATTATTGTCTCATTCACTACGATTGGCACAATCCATTCCTCTTTTTCAGTTGTACAAGCCTGCACCACATCCATAATGAACTCCTCATCATCCTCATTTTCCTCATCAACTGTGTGAACTTTTTGTTTTGAAGCTGCTTTGCAACATTTAACATAGTGATTGCTCCTTCCACAGTTGTTACAGGATTGTCCAAATGCAGGACAAGATCTTGGCTTGTGGCTGCCTCCACATTTACCACATCTGAACTCTGCAGAGTTCTCTTTTTGGTCTTTTTGTTTGGTAAATGTCTTGTTTTTCCACTGTTCTTTATGTATTGCATGCACTGTTGTTTCACCTCTCCGCAGCTCTTTTGCTTGTGCTCGAGTGGTTTCTGCTGCTCTGCACATACTGACACACTTGTCTACTGTAAGTCCTGTCTCTCTAAGCAGTCTTTCTCTGAGTGCATTATCCACTGTGCCACAAACGACCCTATCTCTCACAAGTGAGTCTCTCAGAGTGCCAAATTCACGTGTTTTGCTTAGTGTGTGAAGCTCTGCTAAGTACTGGTCAAAATGTACTCCTTGCTTTTGGTCATGGGTGAAAAACTTATACATCTCAAAGGTCACGTTCTGTTTAGGGACGAAGTATTCTTCAAACCTTGTCATCAGCTCTGCCAAAGTCAGATTAGCTTCATCCATCTGAAAGCTTGGAATTATGTCCAAAGCATCTTCTCCTATAACATGCAAAAGGATGTGAGCTTTCAGTTTTCCATCATCTCCCCCAGCTCCGCTTGCTGCCAGATATATATTAAATCGTTGCTTGAAACGCTTCCGGTTATCAGCAAGATTACCAGTCAATTGCATGGAGGTGGGCGGACGTAGCCTATCCATGACTGCACGTCGGGGTACCGGGACTTCCACAGCCCTCTCCTGTTGCTGGTTGTCCTCTATTTCAGGCACGAGATCCTCTTCTACTTGTTCGATCTGTCCCTCTTCCCCCACTTCACTTCCACAGTCGCTTGTAGCCATCGCACGCTGTTAGCATGTTGCTTCGCTAGCACGTTTCACTCACACGACCGGAGGCTTTTTCTTTATCGTCTCTCTTCTGTGGCAACTCTTCTGTCCGTAGCTGCTCACGGGCCACTTCTGACACCATGTGTTATCTTGCTTATACTTTTAATAAGCAACGAGGCGTGATAGCTGATCTTTATCTTTATTAGCCGCATTGCACATGTCTAACAATACAGTACTACTGGCATGGCTAGGTACAACCAAACGTCTCAGGCGGGGCTCCCTGTGCATGCTCCTAACTACTGTAGCATGCTGGGTAATGTAGTACTTGTCAATGTATACTCATAACATCACAGGATGTAATATTACATATATGATTTTATCATTTTATAATCTTTTATGAGACATGATGCTATTTTACAGCAGCGTGCTCAATATAGTTTCACTATTTTGCTATAATAAAGCATATCGGTTAGTGGCAGTGATCTAACTTAACGTGAAAACCTCAAAGGAATCACTGCCATTTCCTTTCTGGTGCTTGGTTTAATGTTTGAAACATCTGAAACACATTGTTCTGATAATGAAATTAATTATTTCTGCAGCCCACAGTAGACGTCTTGACATTAACACATCTGAAAACTGTCAGAGGCCACTGGCAAAGAGCTGAGCACATGGCTTCACTGACACAGCTGCTGTCTGTAAGAATGGCTCTTTCTCTGTTTTAACATAGCAATTTGAAAGGCCTATATGACATTACTGTCAGAGGAAACGGTGAGTTAAATGTAATACAGTATATTCCGTATATTTTAGGCTTTGTGTTAAATTGTTCAGTGCCTCTCCCTGTCATACAAAAAAAAAAAAAAAACTTTGATTAGGAATAAAAAAAAACCCTTTCCAATGTACTGGATCTGTATGTGTTTAACTACTGTTTGTAAAAAGCCCTTATTTTAAATTCAGATAAAATAGCCATCATACAGCATTAGGTAGCCTATGTGTGTTGTCTCTGCTTTCTCATTATATGGATAGACTTTATGTCATTTATGCATAGCTGGTATACTGACCTTCTTTGCTTTTCTAATCACTGGTTAACTGTTTCCCCAAACAATAAGTATTACAGTATTTCAATCAGGCGAGACAGAAGAATGAAGTAAAGATAATATTTAATTAACAATATGAGTGTACAGATTAACAGATGATTTATGATGAACAAGATTCAACAGAAGCATTTGGTGTTTGGACACCAGAGGGAGATATTTTGTGATCAAGGGACATCTAAGCGGCAGCAAGATAATTCCCCCGATGGAGTCCAGCCACTGGTAGTGGTGGTGGTGGTGGTGGTGGCGAGGACTGGGAATCACCAGAGGCTGCACAATATGGCATTATCACAATACTTAAGTCACAATACAGTAATACTGCCATTTTAAACCTGTTACAATATGCTGAGTACTGCAGTAAAACATATTGAGATATATTGCAATTTATTACCTGTTTTCAACTGTAAATATTGTTCCCAAACAAAAACTTTGTCAACATCTGCATTATCTAATAAGAGAGTTTTCAGTCTGTTAATCTCCCTTCAATCATTTCTTTTTTTAATTTGTATTTATTAATTTTTTTTAGCAAAGTGTATCTAGTGGACTAAAAAAGTAATTACTGAAGTAATTATTATATTATTCAAGTAAGATACCTAAAGTTTAAATTTGTATTTGTAATATTAATACTTTATGTAGTAAAAAAAAATAAAGAATACTTGGCACTGTGGGATGATATGTCATAGCCACACAAAAATATCACATTACTATGCTGTATTGATTTTTTTTCCCCCACCCCTAGTGGAGGATGCTGACTCTGAGGCTGCTGAGGTGGATGAGGCTGATGAGTCTGTAAAGCATAGGAGGTGATGGGGTGGTGGAGGGTGCACATGACTGCAGCAAGCAAGAAATACGACAGAGAAAGAACCATATCTCAAATGAGGACCAGTGAAATGACAGACAGAGAGAGGGTGTGCTGTTGCTTGATTGTGATTCAGCTGAAGAGCAACTGATGACTCAATTGACAGCCCTCAACAGTGAAACCCAGAGATAGAGAGTGAAAATGCATGCAAGACATGAATGTGAATTTATGAATATATGCATTCATTTAAAACCCAGTTGTGTCCAGTGTGGTTCTGGCGTATGGAATTGAGATTAATAACTTAATGGTCTTTCCAGAGAATCCCTCTCTATTGGATCATTACTTAATAACTTTTGATTTCTGTCTACTTGACTACGCGCCACTCAGTAACAGTTACTATACTAGGTGTTTATCAGATAGTGCGGTAGCAAAATTTAAGGAAGTGATTCCATCGGCATTAAATTTAATACCCTCTGTAACTGAGGTTTCCCGTACTGACTTTAAAGTCTCCCAAATTGATCATCTCGTCGATAGCGCTGCAGGCTCACTGCGAACAACTCTCGACTCTGTAGCACCTCTTAAAAAGAAGTTCGCAAAGCAAAGAAAGTTTGCTCCCTGGTATAACTCCCAAACCAGAAAATTAAAGCAAATGTCGCGAAAATTTGAAAGGAATTGGCAATTAACCAAACTGGAAGATTCTCGTTTAATCTGGTTAGACAGTCTAAAAACATATAGGAGAGCCCTCCGTAATGCCAGAGCAAACTATTACTCATCATTAATAGAAGAAAATAAGAACAAAAAAAAATGTCTGATTCTGATTCTGATTCTGAACCCCAGGTTTCTTTTCAGCACTGTAGCCAGGCTGACAGAGAGTCACAGCTCTATTGAGCCTTGTATTCCTTTAGTCCTTAGCAGTAATGATTTTATGAGCTTTTTTAATGATCGTAACTGATAATCGTAACTATTAGAGACAAAATTCATGACCTCCTGCCCTCTAACGGTACTAATCTGCCTTCAAACACAGCTATAAGTGCTGATACATATTTAGATTGCTTCTCCCTGATTTCTATTCAACAACTGACCTCGTCTCTGTACTTGTTTTACTAGATCTAAGTGCCGCATTTGACACAACTGACCATCAAATTCTGCTACAGAGAGTGGAACATTCAATTGGCCTTAAAGGTTCTGCACTAAGCTGGTTTAAATCTTACTTATCTGATCGTTTTCAGTTTGTTCACGTTCGTATTAGTCCATATTTCTTATATTTTACTTCTTTTTGCACTATATCTTCTTTCTACACTTGTTTGCACTATATCTTCTTCTTTTACACTTGTAAGGAGCACCTGTAAGGAAAACAATTTCCCCTGGGGATCAATAAAGTACTTCTGATTCTGATTCTGATTCTGATAATGAATCATCTTCATGTACTGAAGTTTGTTTTGGAGTACCTCAAGGTTCAATGCTCGGACCAATTCTATTCACTCTATATATGCTTCCCTTAGGTAACATCATCAGAAATCACTCTATAAATTTCCATTGCTATGGGGATGATACACAGTTGTATTTATCGATAAAACCAGAAGAAACGGATCAATTAACTAAACTTCAGAAATGCATTAAAGATATAAAAACCTGGATGAGCACCAATTTCCTGATGTTAAATTCAGACAAAACTGAAGTTATTGTTCTTGGCCCCAAACAGCTCAGAAACTCTTTATCTGATGATATAGTTTCTCTTGATGGCATTGCTCTGGGCTCTAGCACCACCATAAGAAACCTCGGCCTTCAGCTATCAGGCTCCTCTTTTGTGGAATCACCTTCCTGTTTCGGTCTGGAAGCCAGACACTGTCTCCACTTTTAAGACTAGACTTAAGACTTTCCTTTTTGATAAAGCTTATAGTTAGGGCTGGCTCAGGCTTGTCTTGGACCAGCCCCTAGTTAGGCTGACATAGGCCTAGTCTGCCGGGGGACCTCCTATAATACACCGAGCCCCTTCTCTCCTTCTCACTCTCTCTCTCCCTTGCTAGTATTCATGTCCTGTTAATGCATCTCCTTAACTCGGCTCTACTGCATGTCACTAACTCAGCGTGTTCTCTGGAGCCTTTGTGCTCCACTGTCTCGCTCGCAGGTTAACTCGTACCGCAGCTGTGCCTGGATAGTGTGTCGTGGTTGTGCTGCTGCCGTGGTCCTGCCTGATGCCTCCCACTGCTGCTGTTACTATTAGTCATACCTGTACTATTATACACATATCATTATTGTCACATACATACATAATCATATTATTAATATAATATCTGTCTCTCCTTATGTCTCATTGTGTCATATGGATTACTGTTAATTCATTATATTGATCTGTTCTGTACAACATCTGTTGCTCGTCTGTCCATCCTGGAAGAGGGATCCCTCCTTCAGTTGCTCTTCCTGAGGTTTCTACCATTTTTTTCCCCATTAAAGGTGTTTTTTGGGGAGTTTTTCCTTATCCGCTGTGAGGGTCCTAAGGACAGAGGGATGTTGTATGCTGTAAAGCCCTCTGAGGCAAATTGTGATTTGTGATACTGGGCTTTATAAATAAAAATTAATTGATTGATTGATTGATTGATTCCTCAAAAGAGCAAGGACTGTATTCAGAATGCAATGCAATGATAGGATTAAAAGAGAAATGTGCCACATTTGAAGTGGGTGTACAATTAGTGTTGATGGTAAATGCACTCAGTCAAAGCAATAAATTCCTCAGCATATGCTGTCTTGACAGAGAAGCTTAGTTTTTCTGGGTTTTCCTGCTTGCACAACATCAGCAGTTATTTAAGTGCCTACATGCAACAGTATGCATTGCACCCAAGCTCCTGGCACTGCAACCCCAAATACTCCCAAACCTGCCCAGCACATGGAGGTGGGCATCACAAGTATCGCTTTGTTTACAAAAAGTAAGAGAGCCTGAAAGAACTTTACTGGTCCACCAAAAGACCAGAAAAAAAAATCAATTTAACAGCACTACAGTGATATAAAGAAACTAGTGGTGGGCACCATGTTTTGCGTTGAGATGATACCGTAAGCTTGAAGTGTGTGCATCAGTATTAGCAGTGTGCCAGAAATTAGGGAACTGAGAAAGGTGCGATTAAATGCGTTATTTTTTTTTAACACCTTATTTTTCCCGTAACTAATGAATTGAAATTAACGCATCAAAGTCCCAGCCCTAAAACAAACATGTCTTATTGTATTGTATAGTGGCTGAAAGCTGTGTATCACCACCACTTTGTCACCCAAAACATTGTGTTAGGTGACTAAAATACTCACTCAATTATCATCTGCCCTCTCGGCCCTGCTGGGCTTTGGTTGCTTTTTCCAGTTAAGCGACCAGTCACGTTCCTAAAGAAGGTCTTCAGTGACTTTCTAACCAGCCATAGCTAGCCCAACAACCAGTGACTGCTGATACATTAAAGCACATCATTTAAACACTTTTCCAACTGTCTCTCTGACAGCAGCAGAGCACCAGCTCTCAGTCATTCTGTGGAGGCAAAAGCAAAGTAAAATGACAAAAAAACAAACAAAAAAAAATCTAAACAAAAGGCATTGTATTCAGCCAATTGTCAAATAATTTTTGTCCAATAGTCCAACTGTAGTCTCTACTGATCTCTACCCAAGTCCATCCATGCATCTTCAACCACTTATCCCATGCGAATCTTGTGTCACGGGGGCAGCAGGCTGAGGAAAGTACTTCAGATGTTACTCTCCCCAGCAACATTTTTCAGCTCTTCCTGGGGGATCCCAAGGCGTTTCCAGGCCAGATGAGATATATAATCAATCTAGCGTGTTCTGGGTCTGCCCCAGGGCCTCCCACCAGTTGGAAGTGCGAGGAACACTTCCAGCGGGAGGCACCCAGGAAGCATCCTGATCAGATGTCCAAACCACCTCAACTGGCCCCTTTTGACGTGAAGGAGCAGCGGCTCTACTCTGAGCTCTCTTTCGGATGTCCAAGCTCCTTACCCTGTCTGTAGGGCTGAGCTCAGCCACCCTTCAGAGGAGACTAATCTGCAATGTCATCTCTGTCCAAGTGAGAAGCAAAACTTCCATGCATAGTAAGGCACACACGGGCTCCTTCTGGTTTGTAGTCCGTAACAGCATCCCTCAAAAATTGGCCATGCTGAAATTCAGTGCAGCAGAATGATTTGGTTTCTGTTGGCACTGAAGGACAATCTGAGTGAAGACCCCACCAGTCGCTGTTTGCTCACAGCAGCTCAGGTTCTGGTCCCCCATTGGTGGTGCCCTCTTGTGTGGTTCAGCTGTAGCCTCAGCTGCTTTCCGCTGTATTTCTTGAGATGTGTCGTATAAAGAGCCTGCCTGAACATCCAAGTCGGCCAATACACTGTAAAAAAAATATTCTCATCCATAACCCTCTGCACTCATAATAAATGATGCCATTTTGGTGAACATGCATTTAGTTTACAGTGTGAGACAAGAAGGAAAATTTGTCTTTGGAGCACTATAAAAAATATGTTGTGTTATCAATCAATCAATTCAATCAATTTTATTTATAAAGCCCAATATCACAAATCACAATTTGCCTCAAAGAGCTTTACAGCATACAACATCCCTCTGTCCTTAGTACCCTCACAGCGGATAAGGAAAAACTCCCCCCAAAAAAACCCTTTAATGGGGAAAAAAAATGGTAGAAACCTCAGGAAGAGCAACTGAGGAGGGATCCCTCTTTCAGGATGGACAGATGGGCAATAGATGTTGTACAGAACAGATCAACATAATAAATTAACAGTAATCCATATGACACAATGAGACATAAAGAGAGACAGATATTATATTAATAATATGATTATGTATGTATGTGACAATAATGATATGTGTATAATAGTACAAGTATGACTAATAGTAACAGCAGCAGTGGGAGGCATCAGGCAGGACCACGGCAGCAGCACAACCATGACACACTATCCAGGCACAGCTGCGACACGAGTTAACCTGCGAGACAGTGGAGCACAAAGGCTCCGGAGAACAAGCCGAGTTAGTGACATGCAGTAGAGCCGAGTTAGGGAGATGCAGTAACAGGACATGAATGTTAGCAAAGGAGAGAGAGAGAGTGAGAAGGAGAGAAGGGGCTCTGTGTATTATAGGAGGTCCCCCGGCAGACTAGGCCTATGTCAGCCTAACTAGGGGCTGGTCCAAGACAAGCCTGAGCCAGCCTTAACTATAAGCTTTATCAAAAAGGAGAGTCTTAAGTCTAGTCTTAAAAGTGGAGATGATGTCTGCCTCCTGGACCGAAACAGGAAGGTGATTCCACAAAAGAGGAGCCTGATAGCTGAAGGCTCTGGCTCCTGTTCTACTTTTGGAGACTTTAAGGACCACGAGTAACCCTGCATTCTCAGACCGCAGTGTTCTGGTGGGATAATAGGGCACTATGAGCTCTCTAAGATATGATGGAGCCTGATCATTGAGAGCTTTGTAAGTTAGGAGAAGGATTTTAAATTCAATTCTGGATTTTACAGGGAGCCAGTGCTGAGACGCTAAAACAGGAGAAATGTGATCTCGTTTCTTAGTTCCTGTTCCATGTGCCGCCGTGTTCTGGATTAGCTGGAGTTTTTAGGCACTTATTAGAGCTACCTGATAGTAGAGAATTACAGTAATCCAGCCTCAAGGTAACAAACGCGTGGACCAATTTTTCTGCATCTTTAAGTGACAGGATAGGCCTAATTTTCGCAATATTACGCAGATGAAAAAATGCAGTCCGAGAGGTTTGTTTTAAATGGGAATTAAAAGACAAATCTTGATCAAATATTATGCCGGTTTCTTACGGTGGTGCCAGAGGCCAGAGCAATGCCATCCAGAGAAACTATATCATCAGAGAAAGAGTTTCTGAGGTGTTTGGGGCGAAGAACAATAACTTCAGTTTTGTCTGAATTTAACATTTGGAAATTGGAGCTCATCCAGGTTTTTACATCTTCAAGGCATTTCTGAAGTTTAGTTAATTGATCTGTCCCTTCTGGCTTAATCGATAGATACAACTGTGTATCATCCGCATAACAATGGAAATTTACAGAGTGATTTCTAATGATGTTACCTAAGGGAAGCATATATAGAGTGAATAGAATTGGTCCAAGCACTGAACCTTGAGGTACTCCAAAACAAACTTTAGTACGTGAAGATGATTCATTATGAACGTGAACAAACTGAAAACGATTGGAGAAGTAAGATTTAAACCAGCTTAGACCCTTTAAGGCCAGTTGAATGTTCCAGTCTCTGTAGCAGAATTTGATGATCAGTAAAACAAGTACAGAGACGAGTTCTTGGTCTGAAGCAATCAGGAGATCATTTGTCATTTTAACTAGTGCTGTCTCTGTGCTATGATGGGCCCTAAATCCTGACTGAAATTCCTCAAATAAATTATTATCATGGAGAAAGTCACACAGCTGGTCTGTGACTACTTTCTCAAGGATCTTTGAAAGAAAGGGAAGTTTGGATATAGGTCTATAGTTGGCTAACACCTCTGGACACACTGAGGAACTACAGTGTCATATTTAAGTCAGATCCCATGTACAGATAGGAGCTGAGATGTAACACAGGTGAACAGGTGAATTGGTCCTGTCTTCACCGCCTCAGTGCTCCACACTGCTCCATAAATCCCTACATTCCTCCACCCCTCCTAAGGGAGGGGTCAAAGGTTATGCTCACCATAGGGTGTTCCCCAGAACCCCAGACTCCCACAAGGGGAAGCCTTGACTTGACCTCTGACCCCTTTACCCAGGACCCAGGGAAAGGAGACAGAGTGGCTGGAGGGTCATGGTCAAGGACTCAGTGTCTGCTCAACATCAGGAACAAATGAGCACACACACACCCCCCCACACACACAGGCTGTCGTCATCCATCACCTGGATGTGTTTTTGACTTAGACTGCTTCTGGATGTCAACACAGACACTATTGATTTCCCATTAATCTGGACCAAAGACCTACAGGAAAGGAAGAGAAGGGAAAGGAAAGGAAGAGAAAAGAAACACAAGGAAATGGGAAGAAAAAGGGAACAGGAAAAAATGAAAAGGAGGAAATAAATTAGAGAAGGATAGGCGGGATAAGAAAAACAAACAAGAGGAGAAGAAAGAAAAGAGGAGAAAGAGAAGGTGAAAAGGATAAGAAGGAGAGATATTCAAACAAAATAAAATGAAAGGAGGGCAGGTGTGGATATTAAAGAGGGGGAGGAGCAGAGACGACAGCACAGGGCAGACAGAAGGAGAGAAAAGAAAAAAAACAAACAGGAATAAAGAAGAGGAGAAGAAACATAAAAAGAAAGGAAATGAGATGAGCAGATGAGAGGAAAAAATGAAAAAAGACACAAAAAATTAAACAAATAGTAAAGCAATGTTAAAGAGGAAGGGTGGGGGAAATAAAGGAGAGGCGCAGAAGGAGGTAAAGGATGGGGCTGAGGTCAGTGGCTTCTTCCATACTTCCTTTCTCCCTACTTCCAGTCCCCTTGCTCGGACCACACCACTATTTAGACTTGGCCTTCATTTTGATCTCAACTACACACCTGTAAGTTTCCTGACTGCATCTTGCGCAGTTGTGAGGTTATTGCGTTAATAAAATCTGTCCACCGATAAACACCCATTGAAATAATTAAAATGGCTTCTGTGGTAGTTTCCACTACAGTATATGTGACCAACACCATATTTGCCGTGATAACACACACACACACACACACACACACACACACACACACAGATTCACAAGTTAAAAACAATAGGCTACCAGCCATCACGATGCTGCAGCAGGCAACAAGGAGGAGAAGGAGAGAATGGGCATATCAAATAAATGGAAGAAAGGTAAAGAAACTAGGAGAACACAGGACAGAAAATGAAAAGAAGGGAAAAGAAATAGTAAATGAGGGAAAGAAGGAGAGTCCAAAAAACAAGGCAAGGCAAGTTTATTTGTGTAGCACCATTCGTACACAAGGCAATTCAGAGTGCTTTACAGAAGCAGAGAAATACATTACAAACAAAAACATTAAAATTTAAACATTACATAAAAAACATTGGAATTAAAATAGGAAAGCCTAATTTAAAAACTATAAAACAAGCAGATAAAATAGCTAAAAGTTATCGTGATTAAATTAAGTTTTACGGCAAAGCTACAGTAATCAATAATGTTTTCAGCCCTGATTTAAATGAGCCGACAATTTGTGCACACCTCAGGTGTTCAGGGACTTTGTTCCACAGGTGAGGAGCATAGAAGCTAAATGCTGCTTGGTTCTAACCCTGGGAACACTGAGTAAACCTGTCCCTGATGACCTGAGGGGTCTGGATGCTTCATACCCAACGAGCAGCTCTGAAATGTATTTAGGCCCAAGACCATTCAATAAGGACAGAAATGGTAGGTACGGGTCTGAGTTTAAAAGGAAAGTGGTGGTTGGATGTATATGTAGTGTATGAACAATATACTTTCCAGTGCTGTTAACAACGTTGTTTCAAGTGCAGTGGGCTCAATACTACAGTAAGGTTCACTGACATCTTCCACTTAAAGGTGTAGTGTGTAGAATTTAGTGACAGAGGAGGTCAAAGGTCAGATTATCCTGACATTATGCATTTTTAACAGTGTAGGCCCATTCTGAACATTTTTAACAGTTTAGGCCCATTCTGAACGTGTAGGCCCATTCTGAACCCATTCTGAACAGTGTAGGCCCATTCTGAACTAGTCTCGAGCATACTCAAGTATGTTCGAGACTAATTATCCCAAAAGACAGCCATGATATTAAACTTTAGTGAAATCAAGTAGGTGAGATTTCTTAGTCATTGTGTCACCACTGACAGGAATGGTGTTGCATGTTTTTTGTTTTTTTTTAATGGCCCCATACAGGCAATACCGATAGCTTTAGGTATTATGTTTTTGAGGATGTCAGTCTGCTTGTACCTCAAGAATGCTTTGAGGGAACTTCTTTAGATCTGGCACAAATGTCCCCTTGCACTCAATGACGAACTGAGAAGATTTTGGTAGTCAAAGGTAACTGGGATATCTCAAGAGCACCAGTGAGGGAATTTCTTCAGATTTGGCACAAATGTTTACTTGAACATAAGAATGAACTGAATAGAATTTGGTGGTTGAAGATCACAGGTCAAGATCATTGTCACCCCACAAAACTTGTTTTTAGCAGTAACTCAAGGATTCTTACACCAATTATGACATAACTTCACACAAATGTCTAATAGGATAAAATGAAATTATGATATATTATATCCAAAAGGTCAAAGGTCAGCTTCCCTGGGACATCATAATGTTAATCATATTTTTTTCTGGCCATTATTTAATGTCATATCTCAGGAACAGAAGGGGAGCCATTTGGTCAGATACTGAATTGTGGATATTAATCTCTTGTGTCCACCTTGAAACTGTGCCGATAGTATAGATCCTCTGTGCTGTTGGGGGTAAGATGTTTATGAAGCATCCATGCTTTTACAAACATAGATGTACACTGTAAGAGAAAATTGACTGGTGCGTGAAGGCATACAACCATGATTTTTGTTATTTTTGGTTTGTTTGTTGTTGTTTTGTTTTCCTCTCACTCTGGGTATATTTCAAGGAACTATAGTGATGTTTTCACACTTGAATATGGACACTCAAATAACATGGTGGGCAGTGAATATAGGGCACGCGGGAGGAAATACAGAATAATTCTGTACAGCAACTATGTATTTTCAAGACCACATGTAAAATTGAAACAGAGTAAGCACTACACAGAGAAATGCAGGTTGATAATGGCCTGTGAAGCTCGGAGGATCTCGGGTGCATCTACCCTTTCACAAAACCTCTAGACAGACTAAAGCATCCAAGTGTTTCCACACTATTGTATTGCAAATTATTTTCCTGAGTCTTTTGTCATCGTAGTGGTTCTCATTGTAATAGCAGAGAAAAGAAGAGGATGTGTTCTGTTGTGTTTCGGTCTCTTTACTGACCTTCAGCCCAGGGCTGTCACTGTAATTGCCATTGTAGGCTGCACTGTTCTCCAGCCATACAGCTTGTTTCTCCACATCTGCCACACTGAAGAGTGTGAATCCACAAGCAAACAGAGGTTGTGTTTATGAATATGCAGATGGTGGTATTGAAGAATGCATCAATTAGTCACTCAATACAGCTGCCCTCATGATCCTTGATTGTTACTAAAGACAGTCCTGGACTACTTTGCAATAGTGTTGCACAGTATATCAGAATGTAGGTACTTTTTCAATGCTTTTTTGTCAAAAACATTCTGGTATTAGAATTTCCCAACCTTTGATAAGCCTACTTACCAAAATATGTCTCCAGTGTCAGTGATTGAGAACATGCAATGTATTAGCTGTCTGAATCTCCACTCAGTGGCAGTACTAGGATGGTGGCCAAGTCAGGCACTTGTACGGTTTATAGTCAGCATACATGTGACTGTGCATTCATCCCTGTCGATACAGTGTCAGCCTCAGCTTCAACTGAGAGAGAGAGACAATGCCTCTGCCTCAACATGTCTTCTACTGACAACTTCATGTCATCTAAAGAAATGATGCCTCCATGCCCTGCACCAGTTAACAAAAGAAGTCTAATGTGGGACTTCTTCGCCATAGTCAACAATGATGACATGGACTCACCATCGTAATGAAGCCTGTCTGCAAACGGTGGTATAAAACAGTGTTGTGCCATGGAGGAAACATTTCAAACTTTGCCAGGTGCCTCAGTGACAGACACTAAGACTTCTCAGATGAGTACAAAACATGACAGGTTAGCAAATAAGCTAGTGAGCTAGCCAGCTGGTGGGATGGTGAGAAGCTGCTAAGTTATGAGAAACATAGCGCAGTGTTAAGTTTGGTGATGAAAACTATGATGACAGTTTTTCGTCAATGACCTTTTTTCCGTGATAAAAATGAGACTATGACAAGCTAAAATTAGATTTTGATAATAAAAACCAATACGAAATCTCTGTTTCGTTTTTGTCGATGAGACGTGACGAAAATGTTTGTGGTGGACTATAACACATTGAAAGCCAAGAATGGCTATGATCGTCAAATGCTGCATGAGTGACAGGCTGGTAAACGCCAGTAAATAGTCTGCACTAGGATGCTTTACTAGCCAGCAAAAACCCTCACACCAGAGCAGCGTCGGCCATTTGTGTGGGTTGTGAGCTGTAATTCAGCAGTAAATAATCAGCCTGACTATGTGTCTGACTGTGGATGGTGGAGCTGCTGAATGGTTTGTGGGGTATGTTAGTTGCAGCGGTGGCTGTTAGCTCTGCTTTTTGGCCACTAAAGGGCAGTGGAGCAAGCAGCCACCAGCCACTGAACTTCACTGGACTTTCACAGGACTCCACTCAGACCACAAATGAGAAGGTTTTTATTTTGATGCTGTTTAACAGGAAGGTAGAAGGATAAGTTATCTGTGAGTGTAGCTGTGCTGCAAGTAAACAGTCTCAACTCACTTGTTAGCTGCTGAATGGCAGCAGAGCAAACAGCCACTGATCACGGGACTTCACAGCTGATCCCTTGAGTACTCCACTCAGAACCAAACTGTCTCAGGAAGGTTTATTGGTTAATGATGTTTGACAGGCAATGTCAGGCCTAAAATATAATGTAAATAGCATGACACATATTAGAAAATGTGAGTTTGAAAACAGCAAATGTCATTAAGCTAAGTTATAAGATAAGATAAGATAAGATAAGATAAGATAAGATAAGATCAACTTTATTGATCCCACACCTGGAAAATTCACAGTCACAGCAGCTCAAAGCACAGACACAAAGTGGAGAAAGTGATAATGTATTATGAGAGAAAAAATAGAGATTAAAAATACAAAATATGTGTGTATATATATATAGATATATATTATATAGATATAGATTCTCACTGAAGGCATCAAAACTATGAATGAACACACGTGGAATTATGTACTTAACAAAAACAGGTGAAATAACTGAAAACATGTTTTATATTCTAGTTTCTTCAAAATAGCCACCCTTTGCTCTGATTACTGCTTTGCACACTCTTGGCATTCTCTCGATGAGCTTCAAGAGGTAGTCACCTGAAATGGTTTTCCAACAGTCTTGAAGGAGTTCCCAGAGGTGTTTAGCACTTGTTGGCCCCTTTGCCTTCACTCTGCGGTCCAGCTCACCCCAAACCATCTCGATTGGGTTCAGGTCCGGTGACTGTGGAGGCCAGGTCATCTGCCGCAGCACTCCATCACTCTCCTTCTTGGTCAAATAGCCCTTACACAGCCTGGAGGTGTGTTTGGGGTCATTGACCTGTTGAAAAATAAATGATCGTCCAACTAAACGCAAACCGGATGGGATGGCATATCGCTGCAGGATGCTGTGGTAGCCATGCTGGTTCAGTGTGCCTTCAATTTTGAATAAATCCCCAACAGTGTCACCAGCAAAACACCCCCACACCATCACACCTCCTCCTCCATGCTTCACAGTGGGAACCAGGCATGTGGAATCCATCTGTTCACCTTTTCTGCGTCTCACAAAGACACGGCGGTTGGAACCAAAGATCTCAAATTTGGACTCATCAGACCAAAGCACAGATTTCCACTGGTCTAATGTCCATTCCTTGTGTTTCTTGGCCCAAACAAATCTCTTCTGCTTGTTGCCTCTCCTTAGCAGTGGTTCCCTAAGCAGCTATTTGACCATGAAGACCTGATTCGCACAGTCTCCTCTTAACAGTTGTTCTAGAGATGGGTCTGCTGCTAGAACTCTGTGTGGCATTCATCTGGCCTCTGATCTGAGCTGCTGTTAACTTGCAATTTCTGAGGCTGGTGACTCGGATGAACTTATCCTCAGAAGCAGAGGTGACTCTTGGTCTTCCTTTCCTGGGTCGGTCCTCATGTGTGCCAGTTTCGTTGTAGCGCTTGATGGTTTTTGCGACTCCACTTGGGGATTCATTTAAAGTTTTTGCAATTTTCTGGACTGACTGACCTTCATTTCTTAAAGTAATGATGGCCACTCATTTTTCTTTAGTTAGCTGATTGGTTCTTGTGATAATATGAATTTTAACAGTTGTCCAATAGGGCTGTCAGCTGTGTATTAACCTGACTTCTGCACAACACAACTGATGGTCCCAACCCCATTGATAAAGCAAGGAATTCCACTAATTAACCCTGATAAGGCACACCTGTGAAGTGAAAACCATTTCAGGTGACTACCTCTTGAAGCTCATTGAGAGAATGCCAAGAGTGTGCAAAGCAGTAATCAGAGCAAAGGGTGGCTATTTTGAAGAAACTAGAATATAAAACATGTTTTCAGTTATTTCACCTTTTTTTGTTAAGTACATAACTCCACATGTGTTCATTCATAGTTTTGATGCCTTCAGTGAGAATCTACAATGTAAGTAGTCATGAAAATAAAGAAAACGCATTGCGTGAGAAGGTGTGTCCAAACTTTTGGCCTGTACTGTATATATATATATATATATATATATTAGGGCTGGGACTTCAACGCGTTAATTTTGATTAATTAATTACGGGAAAAATAATCCGTTAAAAAAAATAACGCATTTAATTGCACCTTTCTCAGTTTCCTAATTTCTGGCACACTGCTAATACTGATGCACACGCTTCAAGCCTACGGTATCATCTCAATGCAAAACATGGTGCTGTGAGCATGGACACCAGAGCTAACGTTAGCTATGACAGTCCTGGTACAGGCAAACGGTCGGACCGCATTTTCCTGACCCAACCCAACCGGAGTCCAAGACAGTTATAACCGAGCCCGGCCCGAACCCCACAGCCTCTCTGATTTTTAAGTGTGAACCCAACTGCAGCCCGATGCAGTTTGTTACCTGACTTAGTTATTGTTGCCATGGTTACAGCTTGCCTGTTTACCGTGATCACACATGGACAGTGTGTAAATGACCATCAAAAGGCTGCTGTTACTCACAATCAAACACACCGCTCGCATAGCAGCGCAGCACAGCACAGCACAGCACAGCACAGCACACTTAGTTGGAGCGGAGCCTCTGTGTTGCGCTCAGGCGTTGTCAAGTAAATAACAAATTCCAGCACTTGAATAGGCCATAGCACAACACAGCAGCATGTCAAGTGGGCCAAACCCGAGCAAAATTTCTGATTTGTTATCCACACTCTGGCCCACAATAGACCAGATAACGAGGTTCAGAGCCAAAATAAGTAAGTCTACGTCTGACAAATTATCAAAAAATTGAAAAATGAAAAGTGAAAAATAAACATTTTTGCTGTCTGAATTTTTCTGAATTGCTTACTGTGTCAAATATTGCTATTTGATGAAAATGCGATTAATCACCATTAATTAATTATAAAGCCTCTAATTAATTTGATTATTTTTTTATTTGCGTCTCACCACTAATATATATATATATATATACATATATATATATATATATACACTGAACAAAAATATAAATGCAACACTTTTGTTTTTGCTCCCATTTTTCATGAGCTGAACTCAAAGATCTAAAACATTTTTTTATACACACAAAAGACCATTTCTCTCAAATATTGTTCACAAATCTGTCTAAATCTGTGTTAGTGAGCACTTTTCCTTTGCCGAGATAATCCATCCCACCTCACAGGTGTGGTATATCAAGATGCTGATTAGACAGCATGATTATTGCACTGGTGTGCCTTAGGCTGGCCACAATAAAAGGCCACTCTGAAATATTCAGTTTTATAACACAGCACAATGCCACAGATGTAGCAAGTTTTGAGGGAGCGTGCAATTGGCATGCTGACTGCAGGAATGTCCAGTGCTGACTGTTGCTCGTGAATTGAATGTTCATTGCTCTACCATAAGCTGTCTCCAAAGGCGTTTCAGACAATTTGGCAGTACATCCAACCGGCCTCACAACCGCAGACCACGTGTAACCACACCAGCCCAGGACCTCCACATCCAGCATGTTCACTTCCAAGATCGTCTGAGACCAGCCATCTGGACAGCTACTGCAACAATCGGTTTGCATAACCAAAGAATTTCTGCACAAACTGCCAGAAACTGTCTCAGGGAAGCTCATCTGCATGCTCGTCATCCTCATCAGGGTCTCGACCTGACTGCAGTTTGTCGTCGTAACTGACTTGAGTGGGCAAATACTCACATTCGATGGCATCTGGCATGTTGGAGAGGTGTTCTCTTCACGGATGAATCCTGGTTTTCACTGTTCAGGGCAGATGGCAGACAACATGTGTGGCGTCGTGTGGGTGAGCGGTTCGCTGATGTCAACGTTGTGGATCGAGTGGCCCATGGTGGCGGTGGGGTTATGATATGGGCAGGCGTATGGTATGGACAGCGAACACAGGTGCATTTTATTGATGGCATTTTGAATGCAAAGAGATACCGTGACGACATCCTGAGGCCCATTGTTGTGCCATTCATCCACGACCATCACCTTATGTTGCAGCATGATAATGCACGGCCCCATGTTGCAAGGATCTGTACACAATTCCTGGAAGCTGAAAACATCCCAGTTCTTGCATTGCCAGCATACTCACCGGACATGTCACCCATTGAGCATGTTTGGGATGCTCTGGATCGGCGTATACGACAGCGTGTTCCAGTTCCTTCCAATATCCAGCAACTTCGCACAGCCATTGAAGAGGAGTGGATCAACATTCCACAGGCCACAATCAACAACCTGGTCACACCAGATACTGACTAGTTTTCTGACCCCCCCAGACCCCCCCAGTAAAGCAAAACTGCACATTTCAGAGTGGCCTTGTATTGTGGCCAGCCTAAGGTACACCTATGCAATAATCATGCTGTCTAATCAGCATCTTGATATGCCACACCTGTGAGGCGGGATGGATTATCTTGGCAAAGGAGAAGTGCTCACTAACACAGATTTAGACAGATTTGTGAACAATATTTGAAAGAAATGGTCTTTTGTGTGTATAAAAAAATGTTTTAGATCTTTGAGTTCAGCTCATGAAAAATGGGAGCAAAAACAAAAGTGTTGCGTTTATATTTTTGTTCAGTGTATATATGGCAGGACAATGCACCATGCCACATCACTGCTCAGGAATGGTCTGGGGTATGTGACTAACAGCTCAAGGCATCAACCTGGCCTTCAGATTTTCCAGATCCCAATCCAATAGAACATCCATAGGGCATGCCGGTACCTTTCCTCACAACCCACTGGACTTGAAGGAGCCGTCAACAATGCCTTGGTGCCAGACAACACAGGACACCCCCAGAGGTCCTGGGTCCATGCCTCGATAGGTCAGAGGCTCCACCGTAGATCAGACTTGGCTTTGACCCATCGAGGCATGGAGACCGACCTCTCGGGTACCAGTTTTTCCCACAGATGCTTAATCAGATTGGGATCTGGGGAATTTGAAAGCTAGAGCAATGCTCTTTGTCATGTTCCTTGGGCCATTCCTGAGCAATGTTTGTAGTGTGGCAAAGTGCACTGCCTTGCTGGGAGGCTACTTCCATCAGGGGTACTTTTGCAGTGAGTGGGGGTACTTGGACTATAACAATGTTTAGATAGGTGGAGGGCGTAAAGGGGTATCCACATGAATGCCAGGACTAAAGGTGTCCCTGCAGAACATTGCATTGTAATGAAATAAGATAGGAAGCTTTATTGTCATTGCAGGGGGTAAAATGAAATTCCGTTCGGCACATCTCTTGTAGCAGCTACAATGTCCTTGTCATAAAATATAATGTAATAAATACTATAAATAAGTTGCAGATTAGAATATTTACAGCAGATACAGATTGTAATAGTCTGTATCAAGAGTGCAAGGCAGTCAGTAGTCCATTTATTGGACTGGGAGATAGTAGTGTGTGTGTGTGTGTGTGTGCCTCCGTGGGGGGGCATGGTTCTTGCAGCAGTCTCTTCACAGCCATGGGGAAGAAGCTGTGTCTCAGTTTGTTGGTGCGGGCTCTCATGACTCTGAGTCTGCCAGAGAGAAGGCCGGTGAATAGAGAGTGTCCTGGGTGGGCGGGGTCATCTCGAATCTTTGTGGCCCGTCGGAGGAGACGGCTGGAATAGATCTCCTCTAGGAGTGGAAGTGGGGAGCCGATGATCCACTGAGCCGTCTTGATGACCCGCTGCAGTTGTTTCTTTTCAGATGCAGTGCAGCTGGCCTACCACACCGTACAGCCATAGGTGAGGACACTCTCTATTGTGCAGTGGTAGAAGTTTTTCAGCAGTGGTGGAGGGAGTTTGTTCCTCCTCAGTATTCTCAGAAAGAAGAGCCGCTGCTGGGCCTTTTTGATGATGCGGGTGGTGTTCACAGTCCAGCCCAGGTCCTCCGAGATGTGCAGGCCAAGAAACTTAAAGCTGGTGACCCGTTCCACTTCCTCCCCATTGATGCTCAGGCCTGAGTGAAGTGTGGTCCTCGACTTGTCCCTTGACCACAGTGCTGAATCCCTGGCCTGGAGTAGTGCTCTGATATTGGTGTTAAACCAGGGTTTTTGGTTGGGAAATGTTTTCACCTGTTTCCTTGATGTTACATTATCCATGCAGAAGCTGATGTATGATAATACATAGGAAGTGTGGAGTTCAATGTCTGGGTCTTCAAAGAGCTCCCATATGGTGTCCTCAAAACAGTCCTGCAAGGATAGTGTGGCCTCCTCAGTCCAGCACTGCACTGACTTGTACGGTGGCTTAGACCTGCAGATGAGGGGCTTGGAAGCTGGTGTCAGGAACAGGGAAAGATGGTCTGAGTGTCCGAGGTTGGGGGAGTGGCGGGCTCTGTAGGCTCCAGAGATGTTGGTGTAGACCTGGTCTAGTGTTCTGCCCTTCCTTGTTTGAATGTCAACATTCTTGTAAAATCTGGGGAGCACAGTCTTTAACTTGGTGTGATTAAAGTCTCCAGCCATGATGAAGAAGCCCTCTGGGTGTTTGTTCTGTTGCCTGGTGATGCTGTCATGCAGCCTGCTCATAGCTACGTTAGCATTAGCTCGCGGGTGGATATACACGGCAGTTACAAACACTTGGGTTATTTCCCTGGGCAAATAAAAAGGTCTGCACTTCAACATTAGAAACTCCAGGTCTGGACAGCAGTGTTTCTCAATAACGGCAGCGTCCGTGCACCAACTGTTGTTAATATAGACGCACACACCTCATCCTCTCCTCTTACCGGAGTCCGATGTGCGGTCCGCCCGGAAGATTGTACATCCTGCTAGCTGCTTCATGCAGCCAGGTCTCTGTTATCACCATGATACAGCTGTCTATCCGGTTGTTAACGTCCCGTAGTTTCATCTCGTCCATCTTGTTAACCAGGGAGCAGACGTTGGCGAGAAAGACGCTTGGAACCGCTGGTTTATGCGGAGTCGCGGTTAGCCTAGCTCTGATGCCGGCTCGTTTGCCTCATTTCCGACATCTTTCGCAGCGTCGCCGGCGTATCCTCTCCGGGAACGAGTCGAACCCTTCTGGGGGGGTCCAGCCGGTCCATTGTTGTTTCAGGCTTAAAAGTTCAGTTCGGGTGTAAGTCCTTCAATGTGTAGCTGCTAACTGAAGAAGAGTGTCTACGTCTGCGTCTACACGTGCCGCCATCTTGTGCAAAAAATGATCAATGTTATTCACTTCAACTGTCAGTGGTCATAATGTTATGCTTGATCGGTGTATACGCAATATATCTACAGATGTGGAATGTGGAATGTTCAAATTATTCAGGTTAGTTGGTCTCATTTTGGTGCTTTTTTAAATCTAGCTAAATAGCATAGGACTATTAGCCTACCACCAAATTAAAGGCCTGGTGAGCATAATGTCCCTTGATTAAAAACATCCATCCATCCATCCATTTTCTAACCGCTTATCCTCTTGAGGGTCGCGGGGGGGCTGGACATTGGGCGAGAGGCAGGGTACACCCTGGACAGGTCGCCAGACTATCACAGGGCTGACACATAGAGACAGACAACCATTCACTCTCACATTCACACCTACGGGCAATTTAGAGTCATCAGTTAACCTATCCCCAACCTGCATGTCTTTGGACTGTGGGAGGAAGCCAGAGTACCTGGAGAGAACCCACGCTGACACGGGGAGAACATGCAAACTCCGCACAGATGGGCTCCCGCACCCGGGATCCAGGATCCCGGTTCGATCTTGCTGTGAGGCGACAGTGCTAACCACCACACCACCGTGCAACCCCTGATTAAAAACAAAACAAACAAAAAAATATTTTGGTAAAATCATGATTTGAAAGTTATTTTTGAGTAATTCATAAAATAATAAATTGGTATTGTGCAGGGCAGGTGAGATAACTTAGTTCTGACTTAGGATTGATTTAGGAACATTTTCACAGCAACTCTGAGCAAGGAAGGGGCAGAAACTTTGACCTCAGTGAGGAGGTGTGGTTGACCCTGTTTTAACAGATGTGATTAGTTGTGCTTTTGTGAGCCTGTAAGGTGTGCACACCCAGTAGAAATGAAATAATCTGCATCACAATATGAGACTGTGAAAGTGTTGTCATTGTTACTGTGATCACTCTCCTGATGAACATTTGAGACAGACCCAAGTCATCACTGCTGCACTGTTGCATTTTTTCAGCTGCCAAATATCTTAGTGTGGTGATCACTTTATTTTAGGTGATTTATCGTCATTGGGTTGGGTGGGAGATGTGTGCGGAACTCTAACAAGATCAAACAAAAACATTATCCCTGCACCATCTTATCTGTTGCATTTTATTTACTTTGTCATTCGGTCTGGAGAAAATATTTCTCCTACCTTTGTCTTTCTGCCATTTTCTCATCTGCTTAAGAAACTATTCCATCCATCCATCCATCCATCCACCCATTTTCAATTGCATATCCAAGGCCAGGTTGCAGGACAGCAGGCTGAGCAAAGTACTCCAGACGTCCCCCTCCCCAGCAATGCTTTCCAGCTCCTCCTGGGGGATCCCCATATATATCATCCCTCCAGTGTGTTCTCGGTCCACCCTGGGGCCTCCCACCAGTTGGATATGCCTGGAACACCTCTAATGGGAGGCGGGCAGGAGGCATCCTGATCAGATGCCCAAACCACCTTGGCTGACCCCTTTTGACACAAAACTTATGAAACTCTTAAGCCACCTCCCTGCTCCTAACAGTTTTTCATCTTAGGCTAAAAACAGAACTTTTATCTTTACCAGGACCTAGTCTTCACTGTGAGGGAAGATTCTCAGAAAACATCATAATTTTAAAAATGTTCATAGAATTTTGTCACTAGGAGCAAGTCTTTGTGAAGGGATGCTCTGTGAATACAGATGGCCCCAGGTCCATGAAACAGAATATGTTTACATTTACCCCAATAAATACAACCATAGATTAGCAATTTACCATTTTGTGGTACCTTGATTTCTTACCAAGAATGTGGATACAGCTCTAACTTATGTGGATCCAAAGGCTCGAAGTGACAGTCTCGGTACCCCATACTCCCAAAGCAACCACCAGGGTCATAAGCCTTCTGCCAAATCCATAAAACAAATGCAGATTGGATGGGCAAACTCCCATGACCCCCCAACTAATACTGAATGTAAGGTTCAACAATTAGTCAGAGCTTCCTTCCCAGCACCCTCAGCACCCTGGCATAAGCTCTCCCAGGGAGGCTGAGCAGTGTGATACCCCAATAATTGGAACACACCCTCTGGTCCCCTTTTTTACAAGTGGGAACCACCACCCCAGTCTGCTAGTTCACAGGCAGTGTCTTAGACCTCCACATAACATTAAAGAGGCATGTCAGCCAAGACAGCCCAGTGTCTGTCTTCTTGTCAAAGTGATGAAGACTTTTTTTCTTCATTTCTTCATTGCACATTTGCATGCATATATCTGTTTAAGCTGCACCATACTTCACTGTATTTTTATGAAGGAGCATGAGCCAGATAAGTGAAAATATTTTAATAGCAGCTACAATTAGGTATGTTCAGGGACAAAATTACCTTCTACCACTGTATAAACCAAGGATGTCAAACTCATTTTAGTTCATGGGCAGTGTATGGCCCAATTTAATCCCAATGGGCTGGACCAGTAAAACCTTTGCAGAATAACCTATAAATAACAACAACAACACCCCCAAAGCTTTTACAAAACAGATGATGAACATCCTGAAGTGCAGTTTCAGCAATATGTCAGTTTTTCCACATTTAGTGAGTCTCCTATTTCCATGTTTTATCATTACATTATTCTGCTCCTGTACAGTAATGCTGGCATCACCACACCAAACTAAAGTGGAAGCTATTGAGGGAGTTATCCATTGCCTTACAGACATTTACAAATCAAATGTTTTGACAGTGCCTTAGCAGCAGGGTTCCACCAATATTGTTTTAAGAAAAAAGTCTAATACAGCTACTGATTGAAAATATTTTTGCACAGTGCAATATTATTAAATATGAACACTAAAAGTTTTTTATTTTTATTTTTTTCAGAGAGCCATATTCTGGTCAAGGTGAAAAGCCTCTGAAGTAGAATTTACATGAAAAAGGTTACCCACGGTTTAACTTACTCCCGAAACCTGGCAACTATTAACCTTCACAAGTGCATCAATATTAGGTATGCAAAGTCATCCAGTGGCTGGATTGAACCCTTTGGTGGGATGGATCTGGCCACATGTTTGAAGCCGTATGTCAGTTGCTTTCTTACAGATCATATTTCTCAATATTAGTCCGGCAACATCTCCACCGATTCTGTTTGGATGTGGTTATTAATAAAATAGCATTATAGCATCTTAAAATAGCATTTGAGTGGCATAAAATTTTATGAAACCATTTGTGACCTTTTTATTTAAAGTATGGACAGTAAATAACAGCCAGCTGTTTTGTCAAACTCCTCATACTAAGAATCTAAGAAATGCACCTCAGCCACATAAAAGCTTCCACATTTATGTAACACAGTGGCAGGTTTTTTGTTTTGTTTTGTTTTAAACCAGCGTGCCTCTCTGCTCCAAAAACTCTGTATTTATCTTGGATGACACATGTTCTTCTGAAACTACACGTAGGAATTAAGCAATTGCTAAGGCACTGCAAACATCTAATACTCTATTAAAGTCAGTTGGCTTAGTTTGTCCCTTTTTCACAGCTTGCCCTAGCTTGCGGCTCCTGAATTGTTTCCTGATTCAAAATTCCATACTCTCACTTTTTATTTTTGCTAGAAGTGTGTGTAAAAATATGCTCTGTGTTTCTGACATCCCCTCGAGTGTGTATAAACTTCTTGTAGATGCAGGAGGATGGCCTGTATGTGTGTGTGTGTGTGTGTGTGTGTGTGTGTGTGTGTGTGTGTGTGTGTGTGTGTGTGTGTGAGAGAGTGTTCCTGGCCATGCTCTCGCTGCTGCAGCAGGCGGGCTGGAGGGGTGGGGGCATTTATCAGCCCTCTAAGTGGCTGTAGGAAAAGCAATGCTCGCTGGGAGTCGAGCTGACAGCAGTTTTCCTCGGATCGATCTGCAGCGCTGCTCCAGTTTATGACAAAAGAGTTCACGACACGGCAGTCACAAAGTCAATACCGTGATAAATACTCCCCCTCCACTCGCTCCTGTCCGCCACTTTACCAGGCATTTGGCCTGACAGTTATTACTCCCACAGTAAATCCACTGACCAGAGGGGAGGAAAAGGCAGTCCGCTCCAGGTCTCTGAGCTGGATTTATGGACCCAGGTGGACCAAGTTTACTTAATTTAAAGAAAAGATATAAACTTGGAGAGGTGCTCCTTTTGCAGACGAGCCAGTGCTGTAGTTTTACCCCTGGGAAGATGAAATAACAAACAAACAAACAAAAAAAAAACTGTTCATTGCACATATGCTTCCAACATACTGCTCTGTGCATTCATGTATTTAAGCCTGTATGCAAATGAAGAAATTATGAAGCAATGTTTCCAGCTTTGTCCAAGCATATAGACTGCACCCAAAATAGATATGAAATATATTCCCCTTTATTCTTCTGTAGAAACGTAATTTGAATAACGATTAGTAAATTAAAATCAGGGATTAAATCATGTGCTGTCACACACAGTTATTTGTTGTTGCCTTGACCGACTAACACCCCAAAACTTTCCATCACATGCTCATACTGTGAAAAGATCCCTATGCTTCAATTTTCCACAAATGAGGAAATATTAGGAAATGTTTTGTTATTTGTTATAGATCCTTGCCTTAGCACTAATCCAACATGTTAAATCCCTTCACAGTTAAAAGTGGCCTTATCCTTGCATATGGCTGGGATCACACTAATCAACACAGCTGATTATGCGGATGAAAATTATACTGGTACATATGAATATTTTCAATTTTTCTGGTCTAAATAATATGAGTCTGGGGTGAGATTAAATTTTTTTTCAATAATGGTTTACAAACAGGACATCTATTGCATGTTGAGTGGCAAGTCATCGTGTTACAGCATGACTCATAATCCTGTTAAAGATTGGGAAACACATAAAAAGATCTCATTAAGATTTAAGTTGTTGCGAGATCATCAATAAAACGTTGGCATGGACACCCCGCACTTTGCATTCCATCATGCAAAGTATCTCTTGCAGGCTGTGACCCACATTGGCACTACTGCAGCACAACACATTGTCAGTTAAACTCAGTCCAAATACTGACACTTCAACAACAACTAGGAACTAGATAAGCAGAATCCCTCCCATGTTCTGCATGCTTCTCTCTCTTCTCCTGTCTTACTGCCAAGTGGAAAGAAACTAAGTACATTTACTCAATTGCAAATCGAATTTCTAAAAAGGGAGATAGAAGGCAAATATCGATTTTCCATCTGTGTATCCTGTACAGAGGTAGGACTGTGACATAGCTTAGCTCAGGTGCTGAAAATGTATTAAGTGACAAAATACGATATGCCCCCTTTCAGCTTTTTCCAGTTGACCTATTACATAACAGACCAAACAATCAACAAACAAGTTAGCTATGGTTAGCTAGCGGCAAACTGGTACCATGGTGGACAACTTTACAGCTCTGTACATTTCTTCCATCCAAAAATGCACAGCTCTGAGTGTAGATTTTGCCATGTTGTTACCGGCTTCTTCTTCTTCTGTTATCCATTTAATGCTATTCGACTTCTGGGTCAACTGTGGTCTGGGTCCAATTGACTAAAAGCAATAAATCCATCTCATCTGATATCATGTAAATGTACTGCGTGTCTCTCTGGTGCTTTTCTGTGTCAAGACTTAATTTTCACATATTTTACACATTCACATACTCCTCAACATCAATCAAACAACCGACAACCCCAGTGAGGTGTGATCCTGTCAGCTCTTTCAACATGAGCATCACAATGTAGTCCTTTCTTGCGACTTACATATTAGGCTGCTGCTCTATAATTGTCAATGTTTCCATACTGACTGCTGTGTGTGTGTTTGTGGCATCCTGGAAAATTCTGGTAATCTATGCTTTCCAGTTGTGGAATGATTTACCTGTAGTTTTGGGTTCATTTGTCTTTGTTGTTTTACAAATTACGTCCACTGCAGACTCAGTGAATTCAGTGATGTCCTGGAACATGGTCCAGACCCTGATTGACTCCGTCTCCTGCGTCATTTTGGGCATGCACTGTAGTTTACATATCTTGACCTCAGTGAGATGACTGCACAGCCGGTGTTCCTGAACACCGGCAGTAACTCTGCTATGGAGCTACCTCTAAATGATGTATAGCAGTGATCCAGAGTGTTTGTTCTGCCTGTTTTGCAGGGTGAGTACAAACTGTACTCACACCAGTCCTTATTCACCATAAAGCACACGCCTCCTCTCATTCTCTCTGCAGAATCCTTTGCTCTGTCAGATCATCATGTAGAAGAGACTCATCTGTTTGAATGACACTGCCCAGCAGTCTGGGCAAAACAAAGAGTATTACAGTTCCTGATATCCCATCCTAGTTTATTTTATTTTCCAATGGCTGTACAAGGGCAAGCAGGATGCTAGTTCAGCTGATCTTCTCTATCTTTTCCTTAGTGTTTACTGATAGCTGACCTTGCCAGCTAGCACAAGTTAGCAGAAGGAGAGCTTACAGTCTGGTGACACACCACAAACATCCAACGCCGACTGCAAAAAAATACACCACCAACACTTAAATAATAAGTGTGATAAATTTATCAGAGCTAACTGGAAATGCCTGCGCCCACATTGTACATCTGGTGGAGATTGGGTCTCAGCTTAACTGCTCCTCATCACCTCAGTTCCTTCCAGATTCTTCAAAGCGGTCTTACCACATGACCATATATCTTTCCAATAATTATTTTGTCCATTATCAAGGCTGACTACCTATGGCTACGTATCAATCAATCAATTCAATCAATCAATTTTATTATAAAGCCCAATATCACAAATCACAATTTGCTTCCGAGGGCTTTACAGCATTCAACAACCCTCTGTCCTTTGGACCCTCACAGTGGATAAGGAAAAACTCAATATGCTCTTGTGAAACTAAACAATACTTGTATCAAAGATCTTAAAGAGGATTGTATAACCAATAACATTCTTCTGACAGCCCAAAGTTCTGAAGCCCCAGTAGTCCGAAAAATGTTCCATTGGATTAAAAGCCAATTTCTTCAACAGCCCTATCCAAAAACAAACATCCATTGCTCTGAAGTCCCATTTCTCCAAAATGCACACTCATTACAAGTCATTTCAGCTTCCCAACAGCATTTGAGCCACTGATTCTGGTTATTGTCCAGGTCCAATGGGACATTTTTTGGACTTATGGGCGGTCAGAACAATGGGCCCAATTAACTGTCCACATGAGCCAACATGGTTTTTTTGAAAAGTTCCAATCTGGCTTTTGAGAAAACACAGCACTGCAACTGCACTACTTCGGGTGGCCATTGATCTTCCTGCTTCTGATGCTAGTAAAGGGTCTGCCCTGATCCTACTTGACTTAAGTTTGGTTTCTGATGCTGTACATCATAGTACCTCAACTTGCGATCTAAAATACTTCATAGAGTTTATGACAGCGGTTCAGGTCCTATCTTTAAAACAGATATTTTACAGGCATTCATTTGATTAGGGCTGGGTATCACCACTGATTTCCTGAATCAAATTTGATTTCTATTGAGAAGGTCTTGATTTGATTCAATATCAGTTTGATTAGGGATATTTCAGTTACAATAGCAGTTTTTGATTGAATGTGAAATAGATTATCAGAAAAATAATACTGTAAATTCTACAGGGAATTACTAAAAAAAGAGTAAATTCAGAACAGGATTAAAACTTAATATTTTATCACAAATGTTTCTAGAGCAGCAAGAGTCATATTAAAACAGCAATGTCACAATCTAAACTCAATATCTAACTGGAAACAAATCTTCAATATCAATAAAATATATCATATTCCTAACATCACAGTGCTAAGTGAGGTTGAGAAAGAATTAAGAACACAGACATCAGTCAGTATCAGTCCACCTGTCCTCTCTGCTCTTCACTCTGCTGCTGAGAAGTCAGTGCCTGCAAGTAACATTACTCTTGGTAAATGCTGAGAATCATGGCAAACTAGGCTAAGCTGCTAGACATAAACAGTTGTTGCTGTGTCAGCTTGTTAGTAACAATTTGCTATTAGCTGGATAGTGCTCTGTGCTTGTTTATAACATTAGTTTTTATGAATGAGAGACTGTGGACAGAGCAGGTTGAAATATCACTTTTCTACATGTTAACATGTTGCTGAACAGGCGTACTGATAAAGTATTGATTTTGGCCTCGTGGAGGTTTTATTGCACCTACTCTACTCGGTGTTTGTGTTCCTGTGTGTGCGTAAATTTGGCACAGCAGCCCCGACACACAGACAGCAGGAGAGCCTGCTGCAGCATGATAATAAATGACACCAAAACATAACAACAGTAAGCTAACATCTACAGATAAAAGAATCCAAAACGTCAAAGCTTCACAATAATACAGTTATTTATAATTTAGAACTGGGGCCTGTTTACTACCAGCAAGATTAACAGGGTTAAATCTTCACACATCTGTGGGAAAAAGCGTATATTAAAAGATTTTTCTCAGATTTTATCAATCAATATTGGGTAATTCAAATGAAGATCGTTTCGAATCAGATGAATCAATTATTCAACACAGCCCTAGTCTTGATGAGCTCATTATGAATTTCGGAGTACGTCATGGCTCTGTCCTAGGTCCTCTTCTATTCTGTATTTACATGCTTTCTTAGGGATGGGGGGATCATACTGCATGATCAGTATTTAGATACTCATAAGCCACTCCATTGGTATAAATTCCTTTGAAACATATCTATAATGAAATTATATGAATTAAAAATGTAAATAGCTGCATCACTTCATTTTCATTACTTTTGTATGTTTGTGCCAAAGCAGCTGTCAGCTTTCCCTGCTTCAGCATCAGACTGTGGTTAGAAAGTGCAGGGCAGATGCTTTGTTTTCTTCAGGACCAGAGTCTGTGTTCACTCTAAAGCTAACCCCTGTCACTCAACTTAGCAGCCACAAAAAATGACACAGGAATCTCCTGCAGTTCTTGAGGAGCTGCAGCATTTTTTAGTGCACAAACCGTAAACTCTAGTGTACTGTCACCTGATATCTTCACTGTTAAACTCTCTGCTTTGGTCGCTCTGTCTTGTCTGCTCACTGCATTTTGCCATCATTCTTTCTTTCTTTTGCTCTAGCAAACATTTCTAACACACAAACATCGAATGTGAGAAAATGGCAGAGAGGAGATATAGAGTAGGGTTTCTATCATTCACCTGCGGATAAAATACAAGATGCATTGTTTGTGTCAAGGAAGTTCCACACAGCAGTAACCTCTTCAAAATTACTTTGAAATTAATCATAAAATCTCTTGTGCTGATGACACTCAACTCTACATGTCTATAAAACCTGGATCCCCCAACAGACTGACGTCTTGAAAATATCAAGTGGTGATGTCTAATAATGTCCTTCAAATCCAAAATCAGAAATCTGTCACCCGCCCCCCTCATCAAGCCAACTCCACTCACATGTGCACACAGCTGCTGCTCATCAACGCTCCCTGCATTTAAGCAGCTCCTGCCTTTCCCTCAGTGCCAGAATGTTCTTCAACCTCATGCAAGACATTCCAGCATTCACTTTTGGCTTGATTCCCTGGTACCGACTCTGCTTGCTCCTGACCTGCTTCCGTTGTCTCTGCCCTGGCAATTACCTCAGCCTTCTGTCTGCGACTCTGATTCATGCCTGCTCCCTTCCTGGTTCCCGTCAGCTCGGCTCTGTGGCTGCATGGTGCAACACCAGTCCTGCATACCTCTGTTCTCCTAGTTCTGCTAGCTATGTCAGTTTTCACTCCATTACCAGCCTCATGAGAGACCCCCCTGCACCCACAGTACAGTCCACAGCTCTTAGACTGCTTTCTAGTATTGCCTGCCTGCTCCGGCCACAGTCACTCACCGCTGGAACTACAATCAAGCTAACTCAAAAACCCCTGAACTTTTGCATATCCGTGTTGGCAGTAAGTCATTACCAACTGTCTGCCTGCCTCTGAGTGCTGCTATTGGGTTCTATCACATCTGTTACAAAATCAAGGAGATATCTTTTCTATTCTAGCTCTGGATCATCATTGTTCAGACTTGCTGTTATTAAAGTTGAATGGTTTTAAAAGTCAGAAAATTTCTATCATTCTCTGACTTCGAGTTATTCATGTTTTTATTTTCTCAAGAATTGACTGTTGAAGGTCACTTTTCACCTACCTAAACATAAAAGCATGCTCATGCCCTCAAATTATACAAAATGCTGCAGCCAGACTAACTGGATCAAACAAAAGAGATCACATAACCCCCATTTCAGCCTGCTTCCAGTTACCTTCAGGATCAATTTTAAGGTTTTACTCATTTTAAAAACACTATGGGCCAGATCCTCAAAAGGATTGCACTGCTTTTGCGACCGCTAAACCTGTGCAAATGAGAGAAAAAAATAGCGTGCAATCCACAAAGCACACGCAAAGGGTGAAATGCACGCAAACTGAACACAAACTGCACTGCCACTCCTAGCTGTGCTGGTCCAATTTGCATGCATGTAAATTAGGGAATATTCATAAATTCAGCGCAAAATTGCCCCCTTCCTATGCAAATAAGCTTCACTGCAAATACCACCTAATCCACAAAGACCAGTGCTAATTGCCACGGGCAGTAAAGCAGTGCTATTTAACGCCAGTGAGACCCGTGTATTAAATCCGCGCAATTTCTCTTTCTCCCTTTCTCACTCCCTCTCTCACGCAAAATGATTGCAAATTGCATTCAGTTGGTGGTAACTGTGGAGCATAGCCTATAAAAGGGCTGTTATGCCAGGACTCTCCGGTAATCATGGCAACAGTGATTGTCACCAGGTGAAGGCACCATAATGGCAGGCGCGCACAAGAAAGGATTTATCGGAGGAGAGTATCACTTGCGCTCAGCTGCCAAACTTTGTGGGCGTGTTAGCACCGGCATATGATTAGAGCAAATTCTTTTGAGGATAAGGTGCTAAAACAGGCAGATTGCGTGAGCTAATTCTGCGCAAATAATGGCGCTATTAGCAGGAGCAATCCATTCTTTGTGGATCTGGCCCTATATGGTCTAGCACCAGCATACATTTGTGAACTTTTATGCCCCTTTCTACCTGAACACAATCTATAATTATATGACAAAAATCAAACAGTCCTGCGGAACCTTGCTGATTTCTTTTAAATCATCACTAAAACTCATTTTATAAATGTGCTTTTTTTAATTGTTGTTATTATTATTATTATTAGTATTAGTAGTAGTAGTAGTAGTAGTAGTAGTAGTATTAACATCATCATTATCATATATATATATATCTTTTTTTTTAATTATTATTATTTTTTTTCTTGATTGATTGATTTTTTTTATTATCTCAGGTCACATTAGCCTCCTCCTTCTCCCATGTACTCATGTTGTGAAGACACTCCTGTTACTGCCTGTGACCAGAACACGAGCCTCTTACCAGGCAGGCCCACTGAAGCCAAATTCATGGACTTTGGCTGCCGACGGTACCTAATTTTTTTAGGGTTGTGTAACATATTAAAGATGTGCAGTATATATGTAATTATCTGCTGGATTTGTAATTCAAGAACGGAGAACCCAGCTTAATATGAGTGACTTTAGCCTGTATGTCTTTAATCACAGGTGCAGGTCAGGTTGCGGGACTTTTATTAACAGGTGCGGGCGGGTGCGGCTTTGACTTGGACATAATGACGGATAACAGGTCGGTTCTGGTACTGAGCTTTACAGGTATGGGCGGGTGCAGGCTTTCAAAAATGGACCCGTGCAGGACTCTGCCCCAACTGTTCCTCTCTTGGTACATGGCTTTCTCACATGCTTTTATATTTATTTAGTCAGTTTGCTTTCTTTCCCTTTACTTTTTCTTGTCTTTTCTCTTTCAGAACCCTGATTTCTCTTTCTTAGGAGAAGACATGACAGTGTATGTTGGTGCTCCAGCAGCATAAGCAGTGGCTTACCAATCTCCAGCTGTGTATACAGACGAAATAATGTTTTTTTGTTTTTTTTTTTTTCATCATGTTATTATTACTTTAAAGGATAAGTCCAGTATTTTGCACTTTGAACCCCATTCCTGGGTTGTTTATGATGAAATAGAGTGGTTAACACCAAAGTCTTGAGGATTGCTCCTTCTCTGAGAATTTGAGAGAATTTGGCTTTCCCCTGCCTGGCTTAACAATGCTGTTTATGGCCATGTGTAAATCTGTCCTAAAACCACCTTAAACATTTGTTTTCCAAGCCATGAAACTCACTGAGTGGTCAATGGTGTTCGTTGATGTTCCGACATAAAAATTGTAGCAAACTGTGGTTTCCGTGATGATTTATTTGACATTTTGTCCATGCATTGATTTTCTATAGGAAGCCTCATTGTCCGTTGGTAGTAATCCGCCACCGGAAACTGAAAGGGGGTTCTTTACGACAAGGTTGCAGTCATTGTAATCTTTTAGCTTCGCGAAAGTGCCAGCTCGACAGTAATGTGTGCGCTCCTCCTCTTCGGAGGAATTCTCCTGCAGTCGCTGACCGCGCAAACCTTGCCCATTATTACTCGCTTGCAAACAACCTTCGCAGTACAAAGCCTTTGAACACAACGCCAACGCTTCAGGGTCAAATGAACGATCAAGCAGAAGTTTACATACGGGTGTGAGGCAGCTGAAAAATAGTTCCACAATCGAGATGAATAGCGAAAACATGGATGGCAACCACAGTTTGCTACAATTTTTATGTCGGAACATCAACGAACAACACTGACCACTCGGTGAGTTTCATGGCTTTCAAAACGAACGTTTAAGGTGGTTTTAGGACAGATTTACACATGGCCATAGACAGCATTGTTAAGCCAGGCAGGGGAAAGCCAAATTCTCTCAAATTCTCAGAGAAGGAGCAGTCCTCAAGATTTTGGTCTTAACCACTCTATTTTATCAAACAACCCAGGAATGGGGCTCAAAGTGCAAAATACTGGACTTCTTCTTTAACTTTAACAACCTGTAATAGCAGATAGCAGTTTACAAATGAAACTGTAAGTTGTAGCAGTCATTGCCAAGATATGGATAGGGTGTAGAGAAGGTGCGCCGACAAAAGCAAAAGGTTTTGCCAGCTGATGCTGTAAAGTGTGCTAAGATAACATTGCTTAAAGCAGTCTGCAGTGATGATGAGGATAGTGGCGAAGAGGCAGAAACATCTGAGAGGACTGAGCATCCCCGGGAGTTGCACACACATTTTTCATCACTGATTTTATGTCAACCTAAGTCAAGATAACCCTGATGTCATCAGCATGATATCATCAGGGTTATTTTCTTGAATTTTACAAAGCTCCTCCAGAGCCACAGGTGACATTAGGGCCTCCATTTAAATTCCCTCACAGTCCTCTTGTGAGTTCATCCAGCCATACTAGAGGTGGAAACATTGTCAGTGTAGTTTGAAATGTCAGTTCGAATGTCTTCACTTTGGATGAAAACATAATTACTGTAAAAGGTATGAGTTTAAATGTAATTCCTGCTGGAAACATCTGCACAAACACAGTGATTATTGTCCACAAGATTTTCGTATACTTTCATTGACTCACTGTGTAATGTTAGTAACATTAGGAGGTCTGGAGGAGGATGTCATTTGTAATGATGATAGTGTCCACAGTGGGCAAATTCAACACATTCTCATCCCAAGTCGTCACATATCCCTGCTTTGTTGTTGGCCTTTCATGTCTACATATTACGCTAGGTATCCTCCTGCGACTGCTGTTGACATTCCAGGAATGTCAACAGCAGGTTTAGAAAAAAACATCATGGTTTGGCTCTGCTTTCACAGGGACAGTGAACAGCCGGCTCTCAATTGAAAGGCCAGGATTTGTTGGACCCACCCACCACTCTTCCTGCCTGCCGTACAGGGACTTTCCAGTTACTTATATTATGTCATAACCAGTAGCGTTTCAATGACGCCGCCCAGCTACGTATTATACCATCATGACAGGTGCTGTTGAGCCGTGTTACAAACCGATGCCACCCATCCACCTATCAACAGGTGTCTGACCTTGAAATACCTGACAAAGCGGCAGTATTTAACATTTTCTGAATGAGAAGGCTGGCAAATTGGTCAAGTTGTGGGTAAAGTCACTTTCTTAAATTTTGTATGGATCACCTCCAACATGAGTTTACGTTCTTTTAATGCCTGTTGCCTGCAGGTTCATCCAGCCCTTTAATTTATTCCCTTGTCTGTATATCTAATTCACACAATCTATTGACTTATCACTTCCCGCCCTCCATGTGAATTTTGCGCATAGAGTCACATGATTGCAAAGAACCTACAGAAGCAATAAATCCCTCAGTACATTCTATACTGCCCACAAAAGCTGAGTTCTCTTGCTTGCGGAGCTGTAATGGCGCAGTGTCTTTATGTACCAGGACAAAGCCTATAGCTATGACTTTGTTCATGTAGTTTGTAAAACTCTAAAACAACAACAACAACAACAACAACAACAATGTCCACACAGTAACACATTGCAGCAGAATGATTCTGTTTCTGAGGGCAATTTGAGCACCACCATCAGGGTTTGCTCTCAGCGGCACAGGTTCTGGGAGGTTCCCACCAGCCCCCTCGACCTCTCTCCATTGCATTTCTTTGGCTGTATCATCTGGCATGCATGAGTACAGCTGAGTATTTGAGCCAAAATATTGTAAATTAAATTATTGCTGTTTCTTGTATTTTTGTATCTTTTGCATGCCTAGTTTTTAAAAAAATTAATCTGACTCGTTCTCTTCTTGACTGCTGCAACACTGGAATTTCTCAATTGTGGGATTAATAAAGGTGTATCTTATCTTATCTTATCTTAAAATGTTTCCTCATCCTCACCATTCTCTACACTCAAATTGTGGGCATATTTGCTGTTGGAAATGTAGCTAGTTAGCAATACTAGTGAAGAGCTCTGGTTTTGAGAGGCATCTAGATCATGTCCCCTGGTTATCCAAAGGCAAAAATACAGCCTATAGTTTTTTTCTGCATCCAGTGACGTCACTGTCAGGTCAAATGACGGCGCTGGATGCCGGAAGAACAACAGATATTGCGCTGCAAACTCAGCTTTGTCTTTCTCTGTGCTCAAATCCACAACATTTACCACCAACAATGATATGACAGTCACACAAAAGGTGGCAAATTTTCCCTTTAATAATTAACAGTCATCATCGTCATCATCAATATTAATCACATCAGTATATGTTTTAGAATTTATACACATTTTTCAAACTGTGTGTGTCTACACTGTGTCTACACTGCATAGACCTGTTGGGTTGTCTCCAAAATGCATGTTCAACAAACATGAAAAGTGGACATTTTGGAAATATATACGGATCTATTTATACAGGCTCTGCCCTCTACTGGAGTTTTTGGATAATACTCCTCCTAATCCTAATCCCACACTGTGCCCCCCCTACAGGAGCCTAGTTTGGGAGTTGCTTTTTTTTCCCCTCATGGCGACCCACAGTTCTCCCGCTCCTGTTTGGACGGGCTGAAACTGAAACAAATTTCATTGCTCTGTAACATGTGCAATGACAATAAAGATCATTCATTCCCATTTGCACACTGAGAAAAGCATAAAGGTAGCTGGCTAATCAGAACATTCCTACCCGAATGCATGCAGATCCCACAGTATACAGTGGATTCCCTCTGTCAGATATCCCTTTTGCTCTTCAGCGATGGTGAATTGCTCATTTAGCAGCTTCCGCCATTGATTGAGTCGCCTGCTTTAAGAAGCTAACCAGTGCCTCAGCGCAGTCCAAGCAGAGAGTGATGTCTAGTAGCCACCAGTCTGCGAGGCTTGTCTGGCGCTGCCCAAGTTCAGATATCATCAGCCATGGAATCACTTCAGACACTTTAACGTGATGCTTTGCTGCCATGAGAGCGAACAGAAGCTCAAGATCGGTCATGTCAAGACCTCTGCTCCATCTGCCACACTCTGTCGCCTCAGGTCTGCCCCGCTGAGGCAACAGCTTTGTTTGTAGATGACAACAACACCTCATCATGGTCTTGTATATCAGCATTATGTGGGAGTCCAGCGCCAATAGCCAATTTCACCCAAGCCAGTTAGTTGTGTATGCTATGATCCAGCTTGCCCAGCTCACGTGGCTTTCATCTTTCCCGCTTTTTCAGACATCTGCAGCAGCCACTGAAAGACGAGAGCCCCGGCTGTGGATATGGTGGATTATCTCAGGGTGTAGGGTTGCACGGAGGAGTTTAGCCTTGCGTGCCCCCCCTCCACAGCCTGGTGCCCACCTGCTTTTGTGTGTGCTCGTGATTATAGTAGTTTTTCCCAAAGAGTCCAGTAGAGGGCTGAGCCTGTGCTAACAGAACTAGGGTTACGAAACTGCAGCCTTCATTTTCATCTGACACCAGACGTGCATAATTTTTAATATCTGCACATTCTGAAATGGTGCATGCTCGCAGTCAGTAAACTATGCAGCCTGTTGTTAACCCTTGAGACTATCAAACCCTGTATCACTCTGTAGGTGTGTGTGTGTGTGTGTGTGTGTGTGTGTGTGTGTGTGTGTGTGTGTGTGTGTGTGCGTGTGTGTGTACATTTTTAGGGCCTTGCTTTTTTGTTGGCTTTCACATGGCAATTAAAAACTGTCTTCCAACTCTGGATGATGGAGGGAGGAGCAGAGACTGACAAACACGAGGAGGGAAAACAGAAGAATAAAGAACAAGAGGGGAGAAGAAGAAAGAGAGACAAGCAGAGAGCTGAGAGATGAAGGCAGATTTCGCTTCCAAGTTTGACTAGAGGCAATACAGCAAGCCGTAATTAATTACCACAGACAGGTATGTATTAAAAACAATATTCTATCTCACCGAAGCCTTGGAGGTCTTTGTGCCAATAAAAGGAGGTATTCATCAGATGAGGCCCCCTCCAACTAAAGCTTCATGAAAGGGGACGATGCCTTGTGTGGTTAATTTATATCAAAATCCCTGCATAAACTGGGAGGCCGTAAAAAGTCCCAATTAGCCATCTGCGATTGTCTGGAGGAGGTTTGATGTATGAGCCTATCAATATAGCACAACTGCAGGCTGGGCTGTAATATCAAACTGTAATCCAGGGTGCACATGGCGAATAAGCACCCATTGACTCTGTGTGTGATTTTACAGACCGTTAGGGAGAGCTATTTCAATATAGGCACAGCCATGGAAGAGCGGTGGACATAAAGCGACAGATGACGTAGGCACAGAGTCTGCATTTATCTTCTGTAAAGTTTGACATGGATGCTTAGAGCTTTTATTGTCTGGTTGTCAAATGCTTTACAGCTAACACGTTAAGGTTAAAGGAAAAACGCCCAGCTGTTTCTGAGTACTGCTTCTCTGAAGAGGAATGAGCTGCTTTATTACAACTATGTCAAAAAGTTGGTTCGTAAGTCTCCAGTTAAGCATCACTTCAAGAAAAATAAAGAGAAAGAAAAAACGTAGACATTATTTAGACATTTATCTGTGTCTGCAGGCTCACCTTTCAAAGCTTGCATGTCAGGTGTGCCTGGGCAGGTGTGGTAAGTGTGTTACGGAGAGGGAGGAACAGAGAAGCAGGATGAGGTGGGTTGTTCAAGGTTTCTCAGACAGGAGACAGGGGAGGTGGGAGCAGGAGGAGGAACAGGACTGACAGGACTGATGAAAGAGGAGAAAGTTAGGAGTGTCTGTGATGGACTGAAAGAATGAAGAGAGGAGAAGGAGGAGGAGGAGGAGGAGGAGGAGGAGGAGAGGGACTGGAAGGACGTAAGCTGACACATGACACTGCTGGGACAATATGATGAGGGCTTACCAACAAGTAATGGCCTCATAGATTACTACTCTGATTTTAAACACATTAAATCCATTCCTAAACATAATATCCAGCCAGGGCCAGTGGTCAGTGGGGGCCTTGACCCTTGATGGAATATGAAGGAATACGAATAACTTAAAGGGTAATGGAGGAAGGGACACATATTCCGACTGACTGCTTCAGAGGAAAGGAGGCCAGTAAATCTCAATGAATTACTGTCTTCTTTGGTGCTCATACTGTAGTTTCAGTAAAATGAGCTGAACGATTGAATTGTGGAGAATCTAACTGAACTAACAATATTTAGCATCTCTATGTTGTCAAAAAGTCTACTTTTGACTCTTACTACCATTAGATTGAGTAGACAACAACTTGTTTAATAGATCCAAAGAACTAAAAATGAACTGCTTGACAACCAGACCAGGCATCTAATTGAGACAGGCGTTTATTTTATAAAAATGTGTAGCCACACTGGGCTAGTAAAAGGGACTAGGATTTTCATTGGAGCTAGGCTTTGGATTGAAGTTTTATGGTATGCATGTCGAAAAAAGTCTGAAGAAGAGGAGGAAAATGTGGACACAGTCGTGGCTGGGGAAGAAAAAGAGGCTGACTTGGCGTGCTAATTTTGCAACAAGAGCTTGAGTAATTATTAGCATCTACTAGCATTTTGCATTGTTGCGCTGATCTGTCATTTCCTGCTGCATTTCTATTGGTTGGTTGGTGGAAGTAGGTCATAACAGCAGTTACACAGTGAGATGGTCGTCTTAAATTTCTGACACTATCGGAATTTTATCCTAGTCTGTCTTTGATTGCAAGACCGTGACAACAGACATCCTTGAATCTCTCTCACTGTGTGATGTAAGACCACTGTTTAAGAGCCACGGCAAAAGATATCACCACGTTTCATTATTGTTGGTCATCTTTCTTCAGGGACAGCCCAAAACATAGTGTATACCAAGTGTTGCGGGCCATTCCAGAGCAGTTGCCTTTTTTGTCCGGTTGGTAATCAAGCCTTTACCAGCAATTACCTTTTCTAACCTCATGCCTAATTCCACATCACTGATTTACCAATATGAATTCTGAATTAGTAACTTTTGATTTCATATTAATTATGTTAGCTGCCATATGACCTAACAGCTTAACAATTGTTATTAACTATTTTTATTGCCCCCCCTATTTTTGTGGTTAATGTTAGCTTATTAACAAGATAGCTGTAGCTTAAGGTGAACTGTTAGATATACTCAATCTGTTTCTGACTCAAAAAATTATGAAACCAGTAGAGGCTGGACAGTCGTGGCTTGCTCACATTTAGCATTGGTGAGTTTCCTGAATGCGTCTGCTGAACAGTCAGCTAGATAACAGTTTGACTCTTCTCAATCAACGCCTCCACTGTTCTCCAAAAAACTATTAATAACACATAATTTAGCCACACTATTGCACTGATTGATTCGTTCTTACATACATCATCTTGCTGCCACAAATACCCACTAGAAAACCAAATGTGGATTCATCCACTGCTAAAAATAGTTCCCTCACAACTACACTTTTTCTTACTGTTTGAGTACAGCTGTTTTAGAAAATAACTGATGTCTATTTTTTTTTTTAATTAAACTTTTTAATTAAAATGTTCTCAAAGATATAAACATCTTTAGTAGGAACCAGTGGGCTTGGAATGGAGAGCCTCATTTATGGTAGGGAAGTCAAAGAGAACTGTCATGGATTTGACAACAAAATAAATATATAGAATAGCACCAGCCATAGCTTGCATGTTACATGTGCTGCTTATATTGTGTCAATTTTCTGAAACTCATTCAACGTCACAGTTTCACTATTTCATTTCTCTGAAACATGTTTCTTTTATGTCATATTTTATTTTATTTGGTTTGTTTTATTCCATAGTGTTCTACTCAACTTTGTTTTTACTAGTTGTTAGTTGCTTTCTTGAGGTAGGCACAAACAAACTTCCCTACATGTTGGACAGGACAGCTTACTATGTCCCAGTAACCTTGGTAAACAAACTGGTGTCATCACAGGGTTTCCTACACATCTATGATTCTGTGGCACACTGCCACAATAGCAGCGTTTGCTGCCATGTTTAGATTTATCTCTCTCAGTAATGAAAATTGATTCATTGTGTTGGTCCAACTAAAACAAGCCTTTTAAAATACATGTAAATGGTCTGACTGAAATCATACTAATTTGAATTTCTCAAGTCAGACTAACACACCCAGATAATGCGATTGGGAGTCAAATTATTTCTGCATGTATACAGTCAGTTGGACCCAAACTGGTCTGGGCGCTCTGTGCATGTTGTACAGTTTCTGCCCTGGGCTTTGACCCAGAAGACAAGTAGCATTAAATGCGTAACAGAAGAAGAGGCAGGTAACAACATGGTGAAATCTATATCCAGAGCTGTGCAATTTTTGACATACAATATACAGTACAGAGGTATAAAGTTGTACATCATGGTACAAGTTTGCCACTAGCTAACAATAGCTAACTTGTTTGTTGATCGTTTGGTTTGTGACGTAATAGGTCAACCGGACAAAGGTCCAATACTAAAAAGCTGAAAGGGGGCATATTACCACCTACTGTATTGAAGTCTAACATACTCTCATCAATAAATTGATTCCCCTCTTGTACTTGTATACTGGGACAAGGACAGTAGCTCAATTAAGTAGCCTTGTCGAGCTGTAATAGTTGCCCCACTTAACTGTGCATATAAACAAACTGCCTGTCTCTCTCTAGTGGCAGAGCATACTGTGGGCATAAACGGTTTTAATTCATGTAGTTTTACTGTTGTCTGTTATTTTTTCTGTCTATTTTAGATGAAACTGGCTGCATTCCCATGGAAGCCGTGCCTCCCACAATCCATTGCTGAGTCTAACCACGCCTCTGCAGCAGCTGCTCCTCTAATCTATTAAACTGATCTGATCAGCCCTTATCGATCTGACTACAAAGTGATGGAGAGAAGGTCTTGAGCATAATTATCAAACAGTTTTTTCTTTAATTCTCCATCTCAGGGCTCAAATTCAACAAACTGCTGCAGAGTAAAAAGTGTGGTTGTGTTTCATTAGTCTTTCAACATGCCCTCGTTGACTTCCCCTTGAGTGAATCCCCGCCACCATCATACATGTTGTTACATTTGTCTGAAAAACTGAAGTGATGGAGAGAGTGTGGCACACCTAATGCAGGGTAAACTGTGACAGACTTTTTAAGTGATTACACAGGGTCGATCCTTTTCGTGCTTCTGACCAGTTGACCACAATACTGCCAAACAGTGACCTGCAAAGTTCCACAAAGGTTGGACTTGTTTCATGGAGTTCACTAACTGAGTTTTTTTGGCTGATTTAAGTACATTTTTTTTCAAACTTGTTTTTCCATTACTGAGCTGTCTATGTAAGTCACCAAATCCAACCATATATCATCTTAATAACTGTCTTATTGCCTAAAACATAGCACCATGTTCAACTATGTAACCAACTCCCAGCAAGTGTTAGCTAGGCTTGATGAAATTTACAGCTGTAACGTGGTGTTACAACTGAGCTGCCTATAGCACATTTTCTCTATTTTTGCACTTCAAACTTACAAACTTCAAACAAACTTCAGTTTGAACTGCTGTCCTTCATGGAATGAGATATTCTTTGTAATATTAATCAGGTCAGGTATCTCACTTACAGAGTTTTATACTTTTGTCAATATTCATATGTAGCCGTGGCCAAATCTTGAATGAATGTGACTGGACACAGCAACATAATTTTTTGTGGGTCTTTATTCCCCGACTGTATATTCTCTTTTCTGTACTGACTCTGTATCTTTCAAGATTTTGTTATATACTGCACACAACAACAAACAACTTACTTAAACAGAACCTCTCAGTAATTTCGATTGGGCATTAATAAATAAACAGTAGTCACTAGACAACAGTAATGGCCTTTTCTAAATACAGAAAATAAAACAGGTTACCAATGCACTCATTTCGTTACAACAAAACTGGTAAAGTCAAGTGCATTACCTGAAAATATATATCCATGAACAAAATAAACCTTATACACTTACATTAGCCAAAAATACATTTTTTAGAGGGATTAATGAACTCACTTTCTTTCCTTCCAGTGTGCAGCTCGCTCACTGGAATACAGATGTGGATAACACCTTCACTTTCTATCTCCCCTCTACATAAAGCGTAAACACACATACAGTGGTCCAGCCCCGCCCATGTCACGCACATCACACATCCAGCCCCACCCACATCCAGTATGTCATTGTGGTTTGTTTGAGGGAAAGTCGGAATTTCTGAAACTTGGTCGAAACAGCGCAAACTGACTGTCGGATTTCATGTTGTTCTTCCCTACCACATAAAAACACTGTTTGTGTTGAGCATATTTTGGGACTTGTCTAGGTAATCAAGGACAGTGGTTCTCAGTTGACTTTGGCTGGTTAAATAAGGTGAAATAAATTATTTAAAAAAAACAAACAAAAAAAAAATGCAACCCATTTAATGGAATATCATAATGAGTGAACAAGTGTCAGTGATAGCAAATAATGCAAATCATTTCCAAAGGAAAAGTTGTTTTATTATTTAGCAACAATGAACAGACTCTTCTGATCAAATTATGGAAGCAATAGTTAGCAGTAGGTCAGGCAAAAAATTATAATATGGGTGCAGCCTCCATGCAGACCAAGCCATTTCCCTGCAAAAAATTTACAATTATTATCTTTTCATCCTGCAGTGAAAAAAGGGGAGACGTGCACCACTGGATCCATCTAGATGTTATGAAGTGGATGATCCTGGTGGTTGTTCTGAATGGCCTCTCACATCTTCAGTGTACATCTCTCCACCACCACCAAGTAGTTTACCCAGCTGCCTTGCATCCTTGTGTCTGATGCTACCTCCCCAGAAGACTGCAGCATAAAACACACTTGCCACCACAGACTGATAAATCATCTGCAGCATCTTACTACAGATGTCTCGAGATAAATGACTCAAGAACATTTTTTTTATTTCAACAATTTATTCAAACAAAGAACAAAAACATATAAAACATGACCATCTGTCTGAACTGACTGAATTTCCATGACTTCTCAGTAGTTGGGACTGCTGTCACTCCCAAAAGGAAAGCATAACATGTCACTCAATTTGAATACAATTCAATTTGGCCTATTAGTAATAGTGTTCTTTTACATTCAGGTTAATTCATTTATTCAAACAAGCTTTAAATACAACATTTCCATGTTAGATAACTTTTTCTGTTACGTTACATAACTTAGCTATCTCATAAAACTTCTAAATTCGTCACTTTCGATATAAACGTATGCAATGAATATGCCACGACCGTGTACGTGTGTACACACACACACACACACACACACACACACACACACACACACACACACACACACTGCCAAATTAGAGTTACAGCAACAACGCTAACACTAACAACGCTAAGAATGCTAACACTAATGTCGCATAGGATAATGTTACCACACAAGCTAAATGTTGACCATTAACCAACCAAAATACCCTAAAGTTATACAACAACAATGTACAGCAACAAAAGTGCCATGAGATGTGAATCAAGTTTTCAATGACCGCATTTATTGTAGCAATGTAATTTCACTCACCGACATGACTTTCCAACTAGGTTTTTCCTGTCTTCTTGCCGAGAGGGAAGATGGGAAGGGGTGGACTATCTTGGGGAGGATTTATAAATTTTGAGATTATGGGCGGAGCTTGACCTTTGTGGGCGGAGTTGAACGTCCAGCCCCACCTTCCCGCAGGCCACAGCCGTTACCCTATCGCCGCCATCTACTGCGCTGCTCTTAAAGGGACAATACTAGAAATGCACAGTTGCACCTAAACTCAATTCACCTGGCTACACATCCAATCAATACTCATATTTTGACATGTGGATCTAGCTTACCCAGTCTATGTACATCTATTGGTCCAACCATTGAATATGACAGACTAGCAGATGTATGGATACCTGTATGGATACTTACACTGAACAAAAATATAAATGCAACACTTTTGTTTTTGCTCCCATTTTTCATGAGCTGAACTCAAAGATTTAAAACATTTTTTTTTATGTACACAAAAGACCATTTCTCTCAAATATTGTTCACAAATCTGTCTAAATCTGTGCTAGTGAGCATTTCTCCTTTGCCGAGATAATCCACCCCACCTCACAGGTGTGGCATATCAAGATGCTGATTAGACAGCATGATTATTGCACAGGTGTGCCTTAGGCTGATCACAATAAAAGGCCACTCTGAAATGTACAGTTTTATCACACAGCACAATGCCACAGATGTCGCAAGTTTTGAGGGAGCGTGCAATTGGCATGCTGACTGCAGGAATGTCCACCAGAGCTGTTGCCCGTGAAATGAATGTTCATTTCTCTACCATGAGCCATCTCCAAAGGCGTTTCAAACAATTTGGCAGTACATCCAACAGGCCTCACAACCGCAGACCACGTGTAACCACACCAGCCCAGGACCTCCACATCCAGCATGTTCACCTCCAAGATCGTCTGAGACCAGCCACCCGGACAGCTGCTGCAACAATTGGTTTGCATAACCAAAGAATTTCTGCACAAACTGTCAGAAACCGTCTCAGGGAAGCTCATCTGCATGCTCGTCGTCCTCATCGGGGTCTCGACCTTACTGCAGTTCATCGTCGTAACCGACTTGAGTGGGCAAATGCTCACATTCGATGGCGTCTGGCACATTGGAGAGGTTTTCGCTTCATGGATGAATCCCGGTTTTCAATGTTCAGGGCAGATGGCAGAAAACGTGTGTGGCGTCGTGTGGGTGAGCGGTTTGCTGATGTCAACATTGTGGATCAAGTGGTCCATGGTGGCGGTGGGGTTATGGTATGGGCAGGCATATGTTATGGACAGCAAACACAGGTGCATTTTATTGATGGCATTTTGAATGCACAGAGATACCGTGATGAGATCCTGAGGCCCATTGTTGTGCCATTCATCCACTACCATCATCTCATGTTGCAGCATGATAATGCACGGCCCCATGTTGCAAGGATCTGTACACAATTCCTGGAAGCTGAAAACATCCCAGTTCTTGCATGGCCAGCATACTCACCAGACATGTCACCCATTGAGCATGTTTGGGATGCTCTGGATCGGCGTATACGACAGCGTGTTCCAGTTCCTGCCAATATCCAGCAACTTCACACAGCCATTGAAGAGGAGTGGACCAACATTCCACAGGCCACAATCAACAACCTGATCAACTCTATGCAAAGGAGATTTGTTGCACTGCATGAGAGATAAAATAAAAAAGATACTGACTGGTTTTCTGACCCCCCCAGACCCCCCCAATAAAGCAAAACTGCACATTTAAGAGTGGCCTTTTATTGTGGCCAGCCTAAGGCACACCTGTGCAATAGAAGAAGCTTTATTATTGTCACTGTAATAAATACAGTGAAATTTCGTATGGTGCTCTCTTATAGCAGCTACAATGTCCTTGTCATAAAATAAACTGGGGGGGGGGTCATGGTTCCTGTAGCAGTCTCTTCACAGCCATGGGGAAGAAGCTGTGTTTCAGTCTGTTGGTGCGGGCTCTCATGACTCTGAGTCTGCCAGAGGGAAGGCTGGTGAATAGAGAGTGTCCTGGGTGGGCGGGGTCATTCCGAATCTTTGTGGCCCATCAGAGGAGACGGCTGGAATAGATCTCCTCTAGGCGTGGAAATGGGGAGCCGATGATCCACTCAGCCGTCTTGATGACCGGCTGCAGTTGTTTCTTTTCAGATGCAGTGCAGCTGGCGTACCACACCGTACAGCCATAGGTGAGGACACTCTCTATTGTGCAGTGGTAGAAGTTTCTCAGCAGAGGTGGAGGGAGTTTGTTCCTCCTCAGTGTTCTCAGAAAGAAGAGATGCTGCTGGGCCTTTTTGATGATGTGGGTGGTGTTCACAGTCCAGCCCAGGTCCTCCGAGATGTGCAGGCCAAGAAACTTAAAGCTGGTGACCCGTTCCACTTCCTCCCCATTGATGCTCAGGCCTGAGTGCAGTGTGGTCCTCGACTTCTGGAAGTCAATAATGACTTCTTTTGTCTTCTTGGTGTTGAGGTTGAGGTGGTTGTCACTGCACCAGGCCGCCAGTGCTTGGACCTCCTCCCTGTATGGTGTCTCATAACCGTTGTTGATGAGCCCCACAATGGTTGTATCATCCGCAAATTTGATGAGGGTGTTGGAGCCGTGAGTAGCGACACAGTCATAAGTGTACAGTGTGTACAAGACTGGACTCAGCACACAGCCCTGAGGAACACCAGTATTGAGGACGATGGTGGAGGATGTGGAGGTACCCATTCTGACATGTTGGGGTCTGTTAGTCAGGAAGTCCTTGATCCACAGACAGAGGGAGGTTCCAAGTTGTAGTGTCTGCAGTTTGTTGAGTCTGCTGGGGCTGATGGAGTTAAATGCCGAGCTGAAGTCAACAAACAGCATCCTGATATATGTGTTGGGGCTTTCAATGTGGCTGAGAGCGGTGTGGAGGGCGATGGAGATGGCATCGTCTTTGGATCTGTTGGACCTGTAGGCGAACTGATGTTGATCAAAGCCAGGTGGGATGTGGGCCTTGACGTGCTGTAACACCAGTCTCTCCATACATTTCATGATCACCGGTGTCAGGGCCACAGGCCGGTAATCATTCAACCCTGTGATGGCAGAGGATTTGGGCACAGGGATTATGGTGGCAGTTTTCAGGCAGGTGGGGATGGTGGCTTGCTGCAGTGAACGGTTGATATTATTGTTATTAATATTTATGCTGTCTAATCAGCATCTTGATATGCCACACCTGTGAGGTGGGATGGATTATCTCGGCAAAGGAGAAGTGCTCACTAACACAGATTTAGACAGATTTGAGAGAAATGGTCTTTTGTGTATATATAAAAAAAATGTTTTAGATCTTTGAGTTCAGCTCATGAAAAATGGGAGCAAAAACAAGTGTTGCATTTATATTTTTGTTCAGTGTATTTTTTCCCCTTGATGTAGATGGAGAGATAGGTATCTACATACATCTATCAATCAATCTATCACGAATGAAAAGAGAAAAATGTATAATATCCACACACATGATGTTTCCATCTATGTGTTGATCTTTCCATTCATGAGGAATTGGTGGTTAGATGAGGCATGTACAGATGTTTGGATATCTATCATAGACAGATCCATATGCAGCATCAACCCATAGTATATAGACAGGGGCGTTTCTAGTCACCTTGGGGGCCCTAGGCAAGAGTGACCATGGGGGCCCTCCCGGCCCAAAAACACCAAGAAGATCATTCAATCCAGAAATCTTTTATTTTAAATAACAGAAGTGCACAATCATGTAAGAAATATACAATATAACATTTTTTTGTGAAGAGGACGTGGTATGAAGATGTGGTGTGGCCTCAAACTGTGATGGTGGCGGGGCTGCCATGCTGCTGCTGCATGAAGGCATGTCCTGCTCACCTGAGGCTGATAGAAATAATAATAATAATAATAATAATAATAATAATAATAATAATAATAATAATAATAATAATGCATTCAGTTTATATAGCGCTTTTTCATGACACCCAAATACCCACAATGTAAAAACAAGAAAAAACATACTGTAATTGTTTGACATTTATTTGTATTATTGCATTAAATCAGATCATATCATGATAGATTTAAAAGGAGAGCAAATCACTGTAATCTTAATTTGTTTAAAAAAAACCAGTTCCTACCTTCATCTGTAGAGGTAAATTCTTGTTGTTGTTGTTGTTGCTGTTGTGGTCCTAAGAATTTCAACAAAGAACCTCCGGGGTGGAAAAAACAATGGGAGAAGCACAACGTATTTAGTCAGCTGGCTTTATGTTCATGCTGCAAGAATTGTGTATGCTACACGCTCAACATTAAGATCTGTTTGGAATAATTAATGAACAGCCAACTTCACTGTTCCTGATAATATCTTTGCTTAATGTGACATACAGAAAATTCAAGGAGATATATGATATCGCCCTCTTCCAAATACAAATCAGTTACTGGTTAGCTTACTGTTAATTACTCTTTCAATAAACTAGGCTGAGGTGCAGTAAACATGTCATGTGCAGTTGTGCTTCGTGAGACTACAGACTGGGACAAAGTGATATCACAACTTTTTTAAAATCATGTCAGATTATACATGTTTGAACTTACCACTTCCCTGTTTTCTTTTCTCTTCATCTTCATCTTCTTGTTTCTTTTTTCTTTTTGCATGCCCTGACGGATACGCTCGCTTCATTTTTCCTCGAGTTTGAAGTACCGCAGAAAGCCGGCCACGGGCAGTCGGGGCCCCATTAGGGGGGGTTCCAAACGTGTCGCTGCAGTGTCTATGGAGGTTTCAGGTTGTGTCATTGATATGGATCGATATTGGCCGTGTCTCGGGGTCCCTTAACACACTAGGCAGTGACACTAGTGGGGCCCTATGCGGGGGGTTTCCAATGCATCGACGTTGCAGTGTGTAAAGCAGTTCAGTCATTTTGTCATTGACATTTTGTCATTGACAAAAGGACCAATGTCAGCGCTGTCCTGGGGCCCCTTCCAGCTCGGGGCCCTAAGCAATTGCCTAGTATGCCTACCCCGTTGCGGCGTCTCTGTATATAGATAGAATTCTATTGAACTACTTGTGTAAAACAGACTTTACCAGCAAGCGTTACAACTAACCCTCTGCCTGTTACAAATTAACCCCACCCATGTCGTAGCATTTCACTTCCGTCATTTCTCAGTGCAATTGTAGAAGAAAAGTAAGCTCTCGAAAAAAAACAAGTGTTCATTTTTAGCAGAGATGTGCATTTTGATAGAATAAAGCAAAAAAAAAAAAAATATCAATCTCAAATAGTTTTAATAACATTTAGCCAAAACTAACATGTGTCAGGTTGTGCCCCACTCTCTCCTACTTCGACCCTCGGAGGGCTGAGGGAATAAGTTAACAACAGCGGTCACTTCAGGGGTCTTTATCATGCATAATGCATCGCAGTTAGATTAATTAATTGGAAAATAAATAACAAGATAAAAAAGAAATACATAGAATTAAATGCTTATATCCTTGATACTATACATACTGATTTTTTGATACTAGTGCCAACACAATACCTGAGTTCTGGTATCAATACCAATAACAACATTTTCGGGGTGCCTCACTCTCAGAAATGTGAAAATGTTTTCCAAGGTACAAGAAATTTGCAGAAAAAGTTTGGCAGAAAACTGATAAAAACAAGACAAATGACTGAAAAAAAAAATTACAAATTCAACCAGGTAGCCGTCAGTACCCGAACATTTCCAACACTTGGTGCCACCAAAACATTTTGGTCCATACAAAAGTAGTTCTGAGGTTCAGTAATCAGCCAATTAGACTATGCACCCGTACTGCAAATGTTACTAAACCAAGCTGCACCCATGGTGAGTTTTCCTACCATATATCTAGAGATTATTTTCACACAATCAGTTATGCATATATAAATCCCCCACAGGCACCAATGTGGTAAGCACATGGATGATGCATTCATCAATAACAGCAACAGGCCAATAATGAGGAAGGGAAGAAGGGAGGATGGTTTAAAAGAGGTAGAGAAGAAAGAGAAGGACAGGAGTAGGAGGAGAAAAGTATTTTGGGGGAGAGGAACAAACAGTAGCCCTGAGAGGTAAATGGCAGATGGAGGGGAATGGAGAATGGCAAATGGAAGAATTGGTTTACAGTCTCGAGTTTTGTTCCCATTTCTCCAATTACCAGGGCAAAAATGAGGGAGAGAGAAACAGAAAGAGTAGAGGGAGTAGTGTTGAAGAGGTATTAGCTTCTGGCAGCTCGGCCTGTGAGTCAGCAGAGGGCCAGGAAAACACTGTCACTTGACCGACATGCACACACACCAACACAAACCCATCATACACATCAACACACACCATACACATACCATAAAGCAAACATTGATCTGTAAACACTCCGCTGTAAATGTCATGTATGCACACACACACTCATTCACATACTGAAGCAGTTGTCCATACAGTCCCAGGTTAATTTGGTGGCAGCTCCTCCTCATCATCATCACACAGATGGCCACGGGAGAACTTAATTCTTCCTCTATTGACTCAGTTTGCGTCGCCAGTCCCTGCTGTAATGACTGATCCATCACCAAACCTACTGGAGGCTAAGGATGAGTGAGGTTCACACCTAATGAGAGAGAGAGGAAGAGGATGAGAAGAATGTAAATCAGAGACAAGGGGAAGGCATTTAAATGCACCTGCATAAACAGTCCCTGTCTATATGTATTATATGTATTCCACACTGTCTTATTACGCATATATTGATATTTTTGAATAAATGTTAATGCCTTACCTTTCTCAAAAATTATATATATATATATATATATATATATATATATATATATATATACCATTAATCAATCAATATAACATTTATATTGAAAAGTGAACTAAACACAATGTGCTCAAAGTGAGGGCTGAAGAAAAGGAAAATTGTATGTCTTAAGTAAAAATTAAACATGTTTATCTAAGAAGCATCAGTAGGGTATTTTTATTTTCATATTTATTTAACCCTCTAATTTCATCTTATGTAAGTGAGTTCAGGATTAAAATTCAGTCTTAATTGTTGAAAGTTCTGTTGAATATTATTTGAAGGTCTAATGATCTTTAAACAACATTCAACAACATCTGTTTATCTAATAACATAATGTTTTTTAGTCATCTCAATTCAGCCATTTTTTGCAGCAGCAAAATGTATCTAGTGGGCTGAAAAAGCAATTGATTAAATTATTTTAGTAGGCTACCTAAAGTTGAATTTGTATTTGTAATATTATCTAATAAAAAAAAAATCAGTATTTGGCACTGTGTGATGATATGATATTGCCATACAAAATAATTGCAATACTATGCTGTATTGATTTTTTTCCCCCACCCCTAGAATTAAGTCGCATCTAGTGGTGAGGTTGCAGATTGCAACTAACTAAAACTTTTCCCATGTCACAAGTGCATAGGAAATCTTATGGCTGATGTGAAAACATGAATTGCCCATCTAGAGCCAGTGTTTGATTTGTAGATGTTAAGCCGCATGTCATCATTTAATCACTTGCTGTCCAGGTAGTGTCCAAGCAAACGATGTGGGCTTTGTAGATAATTGGTGAACTTTCTGGGGAAAACCTGGTCTGATTAGGAGAGACGGCATTCATCCCACTTTTGATGGAGCTGCTCTCATCTCTAAAAACCTGATCAAGATTATTAGTGATTCAAAACCCCAACAGCTCAGAGTTGAGACTAGGAATCAGAGTCGCAGTCTTAAACAACTCTCTGAGCTTCTAGTGGAGTTACCCACCCATAATGTTGGAAAAACAGAGTCTGTCCCCCGACTACCTAAGTTATTTAAATCTCAAGTTTAAAGACGAGGAGTTGTAGATAAAAACCTAATAAACATGTACACCTCTTCTGTGACAGAAAGACAAAACAGGAGAATTAAATGTGGACTGTTAAATATCAGGTCTCTATCATCTAAAACCATGTTAGTGACCAAATTAATATCAGATAATCATTTTGATTTCCTATGTCTCACTGAAACCTGGCTGTGTCACGATGAATATGTCAGTCTAAATGAATCCACTCCTCCCAGTCATAATAATACCCAAATTCCTTGAGGCAGCAGCTGAGGAGGGGGAGTTGCAGACATTTTGACTTTACTCTCTTAATCAGCCCTAAACCTAAACTAAATTATAATTCCTTTAAAAGCCTTGTACTTAGTCTTTTACATGCGACCTGGAAAACCTCACAGCCACTTCTATTTGTTATAGCTTACTGTGCTCCTGGCCTGTATTCGGAATTTTTATCTGAATTCTAAGAGTTTTTATCTTGTTTATTTCTTAAATCAGATTAAGTTATTATAGTTGGTGATTTTTTATATTCATGTTGATGTTGATAACGACTCCCTCGCTACAGGGTTTATCACATTATTAGACTCCACTGGCTTCAGTCAGAGTGTACATAAACCCACTCAGTTTTTACCACACCCTTGATCTTGTTCTGACGTATGGAATTGAAATCGAAAACTCAATAGTCTTTCCACAGAATCCCTCTTTATCAGACCATTATTTAATAACATATGTCTTTGGCAGTGATTTCTTACTACTCGATTACATGAGACTCGGCAAAAGCTATTTTAGTAGGTGTTTATCTGATAGTGCCATAGCAAAATTTAAGAAAATGATTCCACTGACATTAAATTTAATACCATGTCCTACTGTAACAGAGGTTTCCTGTACTGACTTTAAACTTTCCGAAATTGATTATCTTGTTGATAGTGCTGCAGGCTCGCTGCAAACAACACTCGACCCTGTAGCACCTCTTAAAAAGAAGTTAACGAAACAAAGAAAGTTAGCTCCATGGTACAACTCCCAAACCCGAAAATTAAAACAAATATCGTAAAAATTTGAAAGGAACTGGCGTTTAACCAAGCTGGAAGAATCTCGTTTAGTCTGGTAAGACAGGCTTGAAATGTATAGGAGGACCGTCCGCATTGCTAGAGCAAACTGTTACTCATCATTAATAGAAGAAAATAAAAACAACCCCAGGTTTCTTTTCAGCACTGTAGCCAGGCTGACTGAGAGTCACTGCTATATTGACCCTTGTATTCCTTTAGCCCTCAGCAGTAATGGTTTTATGAGCTTTTTTAATGACAAAATTCTAACTATTATAGGCAAAATTCATCACCTCTTGGCCTTAGACAGTACCAATCTGCCTTCAAACACTGGGAACTTAAACACAGCTGTAAGACCTGATATATATTTGAATTGCTACTCTCTGATTACCCTTCAACAACTGACCTCAATGATTTCTTCATCTAAATCATCAGCGTGCCTCTTGGACCCCCATCCCAACCAGGCTACTTAAAGAAGTCTTTCTGCCAGTTAACCTTCTATATTAGACATGATCACTAATCAATATATCTTTATTAACAGGCTATGTACCTCAGTCTTTCAAGGTAGCTGTAATTTAACCTCTACTAAAAAAGGTCCTGCCTGATGCCTCCTATGACTGCAGTTATTATACTTCTACTGTTATACTACACATATGATTGTTGTTGTCACATACATATACTATCATATATTAATGTATATACTCACAACATATGCTACCACAATTAATGTTGTGATTATTATAATATAATTACTAAAATTAATGTTATTGTAGCTATTGTGATAGTATAGTATAGTGTATAGTGTATAGTCTGCCCTGCATCTCTCTCTGGCTCTGTCTTTCTCAGTTTTTATCTGTCTCAACTTCTCTCCCTGTCTCTGTCTCTCTTTATGTATCATCTTGTCTTATGGATTACTGCAAATTTATTAAGCTGATCTGTTCTGTACAACATCTATTGCACGCCTGTCCGTCCTGGAAGAGGGATCCCTCCTCAGTTGCTCTTCCTGAGGTTTCTGCCATTTTTTTTCCCTGTTAAAGGGTTTTCTTGCTGAGTTTTTCCTTATCTGCTGTGAGGGTCCAAAGGACAGAGGGATGGTGTATGCTATAAAGCCCTTTGAGGCAAACTGTGATTTGTGATATTGGGCTTTATAAATAAAATTGAATAGAAAATTGAAGTGAATTGATTAGTCCATTCTGGGCTACTGTAGAAAACTGCAGAGGACCTCCTCTGTACATAGATATAAACAGCTCATTCTAAGGTTATAAAGACACAATGACTCTTAGCTTCAGGTGATTATACACCAATGAAAACAAAGTTATGAATATTATATTCCATTTCTGCCAATGGTTGCACCTAAATCCTCCACATTGAACATTTTATTAAATAATCTTAATACAAGGTTTGTTTATAGCTTTTTCCAGAGCTTCCAACCACCTCTTGTAGCCTTCATCAGCAGATGGACTTTGCTGAGTACTCCATGTGGTGATAAAGAGGCAAGTTTGCTCAGCACTGGTACTCACATCAGTACTCATAATGGACAAACTCAATCTGCTGATAAAGACTATGGGATGCAATTAAAAGCTCTGGAACAAGCCAATAAGTGGCCCTTGTTAAGATTGAATCCTATCTGATTCAGTCACACTCCCTTTTAATGCAATGTCAGGTGTGGCTGTGGTTCATGAGGTAGAGTGGGTCATGCGCTAATCAAAAGTTCAGCAATTAGATCCTCAGCTCCTCCAGTCCACATATTGAGGTATCCTTGGGCAAGATACTGAACTCAAAATTGTTTCCAATGGCTGTGCCATTGGTGTGGTGTATGCATATGAATGTTTAATCTGTGGAAAGCGGCACTTTTAAGGGTAGCCACAGCCTCAGTGGTTGTGTGAAGGTTACACGTAGTGTTAAAGTGCTTTCAGTGGTTGGCAGACTTTTAGGTGGTCATATACTGTTCATCATTTACCACTAATCATAAGGTACTGAGTGATAACCCTGTATATGATTTATATGTGGTGCAGACAGTCACCGTTTGCATTTACATGAACACTAGCACCCCAGATCAAGACTGACTTTTACACTGATTATTAGAGTGTTTTCACATGTGAACATAAGTTCCTGGTTTCAGAAATCTGAATTGGCCCTTATCCGAGTTTTGAAAAGCTTGAATGGAAGAGTTTGAGTTCCTTAAAGCCACCTACCAGCAGGAGTTTGATCAGCCAATCAGCTTGCCTGGCACTCAGGTTGGTGGAAATTATTTGGGAGATGCACTGGCAACACATTCTCACTCCAACCTCATCACACAGTCTGACACCTGTGATGCTGGACACATGGATTTGTCACTCATGTCTTCCACTGGTGGTCAGATAAAGAACCCACATGTGTTAGAGTGGTAAATGCAGCAGCATCCAGACAGCCAGAAACCAAAGATCCAAAGCTGCTGAGGTAAATCAGTCATTACAGAAGACAAAGACAGTCAGAAACCCTGTGTGATGTTAAGTATGGGAGTTTCTGCAGAACCAGGTTTCCCTATGTCCCATGAAAACACTCAACACAAAGCAGTATCAGAGCAGGGAGCCATTTAATAAGATGCAGTCCCATTTGGGAAGATTCATTGTTGCTGATTTAGTATTTAACTGTACAATTGTCTGCATTTAATTCTCTGGTGAAGATTATTTCTATAGAATTATCATACAGTAAAATTAAACTACTGCTAATTGTAATCAGGACTCGGTGGAACCACCCTCAAGAACCCCGCAAAGTATTCTAAGGACCCTTTGAAGTCCACACACCCAACCCTGAGAAGCAATGTTGGAGGAAGAGAAGGGTTAACCAGCTGCCAAGGAGGCCTGTCTCGCCGCTTAACTCTCCTAACTCCAACAAGTCCGGACTTCTCAAGCCAATTCCTCCAACATGATGGACGCTCTCCAACAGCTGGCTATTTCCACGTTTCCTTGCAGACTTCCCCCATCCCTCCCTCCCTTTCTTAGTCACCTCTTTTCTTCCCCTTTTCCTCAAAGATGCCTGCAAGATGAAAGGCTGTGGCCCTAGCCATCGCCTTATCACTGTCTTTAGAGCTTGCAAGAACTTGGCGGCACCTCAGCTTTTTAGAGAGAGAGGAGAAAGGGAGAGAGAAAGGGAGAAGAGAAATAGCATTGGGGATTATAGTTCTGAGGACAAACCTGACTATTCACACTTGGCATTAGCAAGACAGCCTGGGTACAAGAAGGATATTTTTTATTCCCTTCAATTTAACTTTAATTACTCAAATCTCGGCGAGGGCACACAAGAAAAGCCCAGGCATTTGTGTCTGGGAGATTAGCAGACTGCCCTGCCAAGTCCTCGCCGGCGCTGCATCGTTAGATAGAATTCAAATTCAAATCCAGGCTAAAGACAGTGCAGCTGTCACCCCCCTGGCCTGAAAACCCCCTGGATCAGGAACGAGCTGTCCTCCCTCCTCCCTGCTTTCCCCAGGAGAAACCTAATCCTGCCTCCCTGTCTTCCTCTCTTTCCATCGTTTTCTCCCTCTCTCTGATGACTGTGACAGCTAAAATAAAGCCATTAAAGTCTCCCTGAAATAATTAGTAATTAAAAATAAAAAGTGGGTTGTTTTGTATTTGGCATTTTTCCTCCAGCTGGGAGTGGAGGCTGGCGTTTGTAGGTGTAGGTGTCACAACTCCCCGGATCTTTTTTGAAATGTGGTTGAGGGAGGGATTTCTTCATGGGCATATCAGGTTAAACAAATGTGTCCGCTTCCACACTTCCTCCCAGCTCTCAGGGAAAACTTGCTGGGCTTTCCTCCCCTCAGTAGGTTTGACGACATGCCTGAATTCTGCTACGTGGTGACGTGTGATACCGCGACTCTTCATTGGGGGCTTGTTTAATCTTGTCAGCAACGGACTCAACGGGAAAGTGTCTCACACAACGTTGAAATCCCTGCTAGTTGTTCGCCTTTCACCCGCAATTGACTTTGTGAACACCTGCAATGTCTTCGATAAGTAGCTCGTCTTATCTCCTTTGGGAGAGCAGGCCCCATTATCGCAGGTTCGGGGGCAGATACCCCCGTCGTGCTGCAGGCCGCAAATGATAATCCATGCTGCCACACCGCTGAAATCCTGGTAAAGTGATCCTAAATTGACAAAAACCCTTGGATCCTGTGGACTAGGTTAAGCCTCATCTATTAGTGCTACAGTAGCTTGGGATAAGGGTTCGTCAGCCTTGTGCCACTCCGGAGAATGTCATCAGCAATGCCGTCCTTTTGGTTATCTTTCTCTTTTAATCCCCGCAGACACAGCAATGCAAGAGGGGCAAAGAGTTCACCATCCCTCTCTCTTTAAAGTCTTAAGGTAATTTCTTTAAAAAGCCATGTGGTTAGGTCTGTGAAAACACTGCATCGAGCCACAATATCAGAGCAGACGGCATTAAGCTTGCGCGCAGAGTGCTGCAACTGGTTATTTCACTGGCCCAGAGTCCATGAGCACAGTAATTGATTGGCGTGATGGAATTAAGGGGAGACTTGCCGTGCTGAAGGGAGAGCTGGCACGGGCCTGATACATTAAATATCTGGCATGGCCCAGCCAGCCAGGCATCTGATTATGATTTCAAAGGACTCAGACCTGGACTTGATTAAAAACCACGTAGCCCTGCAAGGCCCCCATAGGCATCCAAAGAGATGCCAGTAAGGGGAGCCACAGTGAGTAACAGCAGCCGTGGATGAAGTCATGGCACGTCAGCCTAATTACAGGTTCATTTAAGGGGGCTTGTTCTTACCAGCCAATCAAGTGTTATTTAGGAGGATGTAGGTGGGCTGTAGTTGTTTACCTTTGTTGCAGAGTTACACCCTCTTCTGCAAGAGCTCTTATGAAATTATGGCAAATGAAACTGTGGAAGACAGAGGGAGGAGGAGACAAAAAAAGTCTAGACCTCCTCAAGGAGTTTACTTGCAGCCTTCGTTACCAAGTTCTAACAAGCCGCAAGAGCCAAGTTAATAACCCTTTTTGTCCCTCCCTTACATCCTCCCATCCCTCTTTCCCATCATCCCTCCTCATACCCTCCCTCGTCATCCTCTCTCCCAGTCTGCTCTGGCCTAAGGGTAGGGATAGCGATTAATATCTGCCTAACTTGTTACCTAATTCATTATGGAATAGCAGTTAATTTGATTTGATATTATTTTAATAAAATTCTGTAATATATTAGATTGTTTCAGGCTATCAAAATCATTTTCCAATTATTACGGTTACTCAAGCAAGTCCAGCTTTTTCCCCCCTTTGTGGGGAACGGCAGTTGGTCTGACTGTGAATACATTAGCTGGTACAACTCCATCCTGCCGATTGAAAGGAGACTAAAATATGTGTATGCATGATTACACTCCAAATGTTATTAGTGCTATAGATCCACACAGCTGCAACAGATTTGAGTGTGACTGGCTCAGCAAGGTGTCTTAAATATGTTTGATTGAGCCCTCGTAAGAAGAAATGAACAAAATAAATCTGATTTCTTTCTGAGCTAACGGCCACACACTAGTGTTTTGGCTCTCCGTTAATTAGTAGCACGCTTCAGCAACTCTGGCCTTTCTGAGGCATCAAGGCACAGTGGGCTTCAGCTCAGAAGGACGTGATCTCAGCAACCCCCATACAGACATACAGTACAGGCCAAAAGTTTGGACACACCTTCTCATTCAATGCGTTTTCTTTATTTTTATGACAATTTACATTGTAGATTCTCACTGAAGGCATCAAAACTATGAATGAACACATGTGGAGTTATGTACTTAACAAAAAAAGGTGAAATAACTGAAAACATGTTTTATATTCTAGTTTCTTCAAAATAGCCACCCTTTGCTCTGATTACTGCTTTGCACACTCTTGGCATTCTCTCGATGAGCTTCAAGAGGTAGTCACCTGAAATGGTTTTCCAACAGTCTTGAAGGAGTTCCCAGAGGTGTTTAGCACTTGTTGGCCCCTTTGCCTTCACTCTGCGGTCCATCTCACCCCAAACCATCTCGATTGGGTTCAGGTCCGGTGACTGTGGAGGCCAGGTCATCTGCCGCAGCACTCCATCACTCTCCTTCTTGGTCAAATAGCCCTTACAGAGCCTGGAGGTGTGTTTGGGGTCATTGTCCTGTTGAAAAATAAATGATCGTCCAACTAAACGCAAACCGGATGGAATGGCATGTCGCTGCAGGATGCTGTGGTAGCCATGCTGGTTCAGTGTGCCTTCAATTTTGAATAAATTCCCAACAGTGTCACCAGCAAAACACCCCCACACCATCACACCTCCTCCTCCATGCTTCACAGTGGGAACCAGGCATGTGGAATCCATCCGTTCACCTTTTCTGCGTCTCACAAAGACACAGCACAAATTTGGACTCATCAGACCAAAGCACAGATTTCCACTGGTCTAATGTCCATTCCTTGTGTTTCTTGGCCCAAACAAATCTCTTCTGCTTGTTGCCTCTCCTTAGCAGTGGTTTCCTAGCAGCTATTTGACCATGAAGGCCTGATTCGCGCAGTCTCGTCTTAACAGTTGTTCTAGAGATGGGTCTGCTACTAGAACTCTGTGTGGCATTCATCTGGTCTCTGGTCTGAGCTGCTGTTCACCTGCGATTTCTGAGGCTGGTGACTCGGATGAACTTATCCTCAGAAGCAGAGGTGACTCTTGGTCTTCCTTTCCTGGGTCAGTCCTCATGTGTGCCAGTTTCGTTGTAGCGCTTGATGGTTTTTGCCACTCTACTTGGGGACATATTTAAAGTTTTTGCAATTTTCCGGACTGACTGACCTTCATTTCTTAAAGTAATGATGGCCACTCGTTTTTCTTTAGTTAGCTGATTGGTTCTTGCCATAATATGAATTTTAACAGTTGTCCAATAGGGCTGTCGGCTGTGTATTAACCTGACTTCTGCACAACACAACTGATGGTCCCAACCCCATTGATAAAGCAAGAAATTCCACTAATTAACCCTGATAAGGCACAGCTGTGAAGTGAAAACCATTTCAGGTGACTACCTCTTGAAGCTCATCGAGAGAATGCCAAGAGTGTGCAAAGCAGTAATCAGAGCAAAGGGTGGCTATTTTGAAGAAACTAGAATATAAAACATGTTTTCAGTTATTTCACCTTTTTTTGTTAAGTACATAACCCCACATGTGTTCATTCATAGTTTTGATACCTTCAGTGAGAATCTACAATGTAAATAGCCATGAAAATAAAGAAAACACATTGAATGAGAAGGTGTGTCCAAACTTTTGGCCTGTACTGTATGCACACCTCACTGTCCCCCACCGACCTTGAAAGCTATCATAGAACAGACAGCCACAGACTCGCCATCACATCTCAAATACCCTGCCCACAGCTCCAACCAGATTCTTTTAAACCTTATAACACAACATGATGGTCTACTGTTTCTAAACATTTCATTTCCAGTACCAGTAACCACACTCATTCCTCCTATACCTCTTTTCCACCAACATTGAACCAGTTCTTTTCCAGTTCTTGAACCTAATTTTGAATTGTTCAGAGCATTGCGAACAAAAAATAAACTGGTTCAGAACGTGAAAAGTCGGTTCTCAGCTAGAACCAAAAATAACATGTTTTTCTTGACCTGACGTGTGAACTGTGATGGCATCACTTGGGGTGTCATATTCTACAGGTTAGAAAGAGAGAATGGAGAAGGCAACAATGGAGAACTCGAGTAAGAAATTGTTGCAAAAAAGAGTGTGCAGTGCTCTCCTTAGAAGCTGGTTTAGTAAAAACAAATATCTGTGATAACAGAACAAAAGTTTGCAGATTGTCAATGTAATACATGGTTTTGTGGAATATGTCACACCCAGTAATGTCACTTTAGGTCAAGGAAAACCTGCTATTTTTTGGTCGCCACTGAAAACCAACTTTTCCAGTTCTGCAACAATTAAATTTTGGGTCAAAATGCTCTGAGCAATTCAAAATTATGTGCCGGTTCTGTAATGAAACCAATTCCATATTGCTCTGTGTCCTTAAATTGGGCTTAGGGAGATAGTTAAAGGGGAATTATTATACTCATTTTCAGGCCTTTGTATTGATTTTTGGACCCCTATAAAGCAGCTACACACGATTACCCGCACCGAAAGCTTTGTAGATCTTTGGGACGCTGTGTCTCTCGCTGCATCGCTTCCTTGTATTTCCCGCATCCCACGAAAACGGTCTGTTTCATTTACTCCACCCCCCCGGCCCCGAGCACACTCCGCTGTGATTGGTCACACTCCCGAAGGGCTGCCGAGCGCAGCCGAGCCCCACCTCCTTATTTTGCCAGTGTGGAAGTTGAGAGAATTTCACTTTTGAAAATATCAACTTTTGAAATACAGCCGCATGTGTTGGATCCCGAATCCGATCCAGAAGTAGAGACAGGACAGCCTGAAGTTTCTCAAGTACAGAGGTTACCTCAAGATGTCTCTGAATGGTAAGTAACGTTAGCCGTTAGCCGTTGTTGTTGTCATTACCTGCTTACCTCTGTAGCGTATTCCTGGGCATGCCCAGTAAGTCTGGCATGCATTGACGTCAGTGGGACTACTCTGTTAAAAAAACACAGCAAAACACAGCGTGCAGAGCCACCCAAAATAGCTTTCAGGGCTTACGTCCAAATGCATAAACCTCATTATTTGACACTTTGGCATCGTTTAACACGAATATCTCACATTGTAACAACATTTATAGGTCAGAAAAGAGGAAAAGCATAATAGTTCCCCTTTAAACTCTAAACTGGATCATCAGGTTACAAGTTAGCTACAGGTTAGAGTTATCCTTTTGGCTTTTAACATGCTAAAATTTTGATATGTTTCTAATGTAATGAACCCAAGCTTAGACTCAATTTGCCTCTTTCCATTGCATAAATGTGGAAATCTATCAAGTGTGCAAAGAAGAGAACATTTCACACGTGGAGACATGATTCAAAGTCTCTCACATATTGACATCCTTAGGGGAAAAGGTACTGTACATGCTACCTCAGTAGAGGTTCACGCTTATGTATAGACAAAAAACACTCACTTAAACATATTTTCTTGAACATCCAACGGTGGAAAATTTCCAAAGCAGTCCGCCTCTTGGAGAAATGCATGCACATCTGTAATAGTGGCCACACACTCAATTACACCCAGCTGTAACAGCGAAGCCAGTTTGACATTGATGGTTTTTATTTGACCACAGACAGGTCTTCTGTCTCACCAGCTTGTCCAGCGGCTCTGATCTCTGTGCCAAGGGGTGCCGTAGGGCACTCGCTTAGGGCCCAGCACAGATTCATGAGTACCACCTCTCTGAAGCTCATAACTCAGCTTTGACAAGCTGCTGGCATCCTCCCATTTACATAATGATCTCTTGCCAATGTATGCAAACTGCTCCTGCTTCCTTGACAGTTTGCTTTTTTCCATAACATGACAATGGAGTTCACTTTTTTTAACGCCCTACTTTTTATCTTTTATTGCATTCGCATAACCGCCCCTTCTTTTTCTCCCTGCAGTCACAGCGTTATCATGATTTATAGAAGAGTCCATTTTGTTTTCAGTTCTAAGATGCTCAAATCAAAGTACCATTGCAGTACTTTATCTTGGTTTATTGGAAGCCACTGCATACTCCCCTCCTGGTCAGTTAAATGTATTTAAGTGTATATTTAGATAAAAATAGTCTCTGAGCTGCAGATTTCATTGTTTTCCATGTCAGTGATGAATCTCTCTTTCTTTAGTTACTCGCAGGGAGAAGAAAAATGCAGGCTTGGCTGCACTGTTATTTCCTCTAAAGAAAAAAAAAGCAAAGAAGGCACTCATGGTAAGAAAAGGGACCAACTCAAAAGAATCTGACTACTCTACCTTGCTTTGAGAGTATACCATTTACAGAACATTCACCATTGTGGTTTGACATTCAATTAACATGTCAAAAAATATTTTGGTTATTATTTCAAGTCCCCCCCCCCCAGGGTACCCCCTTCTCTTCTACTCTTCTACTTGTCTTGCACACTTGAAGTGCATTACAAAACACACTGAGTTTTATATGCTCAAGTGAGGTGACGACAAGGCATGCTTATGTTGACTCTGCAGGCGTTTCAGAATAACATAAGATCTGCTTTTCTTCTCACTCTCCAGCACACCCAACTCAGCGACTCAATGAGCTTCCATGTTCTCTCGCAGTCAGAGGAAGGGAGGGGAAAAAAAAACCACAATACACAGAAAACATGAAAACCCACCTTTGTCTAAATCAGGTAACAATACCTTGCTGTCTGTCAGGCCGACACAAAAGCCTTTAAGATGCACCCTGCTGTTTCTAAGATTCTCAGAGAAAGCATCGGTATGGGCGGATGACGTCCTATGATTTATGCCGTGAGGACACAGTATAATAGAACAATGGCCAGAGTCCTTCCTTAGAACAAAAAGGGTTGCAGGAGAACCGCTGAATGGTGAGCTGCTGTCACTTACTGCAAATAATATGAGTGGAGAGAGGCCAAATTTGATTTCCAGGGTACAATACCTTTGTGAAATGTTTGTTGGCCATCACTGGCAGATCAACACAGCCTTGATTAAGGGCCACAAACACCTCACAGGCAAGGAAAGGGACTGAGGGAAGCTCATTTTGCATGGATACATGTAATACTGATCCTTGCTCATTCCCACATGTCATTTTGCATGATGTAGCAAACAGAAAGTGCATATGATATTAGTTGTTATCTTTTTATGTTTACAATGGAAAACATCAGTTGAATAGGATGACCCCGACCTGAAACAACACATATTGACACACATGCACATGCTCACACAATCACACAGAGGAGCGAGGGTGTTGTTTTTGAATTCAGCCCACTTCTTTGGCCACCACAACTTTTTAGTTTAACCTCCATCTGACTTCGACGCACATCTTTTTAACTGCTCTCTACCGAGGCGACCAGGGGCACTGTGTGTGCTTCTTTGCACCCCGCGCATTAAAACCTTCCCTTTATGTTCTGGGAGATTGAAAGTGTCCAGCATTTTATTCAAATGACACGCTGCCACACCGGGTGCCTCTTTTCTCTCTCCTCTACTTACCCCCCCCCACTCCTTCACATTATTTTTGAAGACAACTGCAGGCTAGAGGATAAGAATCCCCGTTGCAGTGCTTGCCGCCACTTCCTCCTCGGCCCTGATTTGAATAAAGAGCTTTGAAATTAAGTGGACAGGCCCCGTCAGAAAAGCAGCGGTGTGCCTTTAAGAAAGCCACCGAGCCCGGGTAAATTATTTTGATTGACGGTACCAGGACTTTTTTTGCGAGCTAGCTGATTTAATTGCAAGTGCCAGGGGGCATCTTCAGGGGCCAGGTACCGGCGTACCCGTTTCATCTCTCTAGCCATCTCCCGATGGTACCGGCCACCCGGGCACCAAGGGCCAGAGGGCAGACGAACAAAGGCAACAGTGTGTCTGTGAGCCCCTCTTCCCCTTCGAATCCTCTGAAACAGACAAAAAAATAAAAAAACAAAGCTGTGGAATGGGCAGCCGAAACTGTGAAAATGGATTTCCAAGCTCATTTGATGTTAAGTCTTTAGTGTCAAGAGTGGTATATTCATTGATAAAGAGAAGAGAGGGGGAGAGGTAGGGATAGGTAAGGTGGAGCTGGAGGGGTGGAGGAGAAAGATGGGAGGGAGAGGAGGAGAGTTAAGGCAAAGAGAATGCATCTTCTGACAAACAGCATTTTTTTTTCTGGATGGAGGAGAGGTGTGGACTGGGTTTCAAACGGGAGGAAGGATTAGGGAGAGGGGGCTTAATGAGAAAAGGATCCAAGTCAACGGACAGGCCCTGTCAAAAAGAAGAAGCCAATACTCCTGAAAGCCAAGCCAAGCCCCAGCCAGCAGACAACACACAAATGTACACATACCTCCAGACCTTCTCCTTAAATCCCATCAACCAAAGCCCAACACAACCTATATAACCTATACTACTATCTCCACTAGCTGTCTCTCTCACACTCACTCACTCTCAGCAGAGTAAACCAGCTCCAGTGCCAGTTGTTCTTATCAGTCCAGTACTCCATATGAAATGAACACAGTAGTGCAGCTGAGGCCTGGAGTCCAGATGCCTCTGCTCTCAAAGTGTTTTGTGTTCTGTTGTGTCGTAGTCTCTGCTACTTCTGCTCATTACTTGATTTATTGGTGCACATGCACAGATTTTGCTCTGCCACGCCAGGTTCACCATGTTGAACCTCTGGTGGTTGCTGCCTGGCTTAAGCCGATCAAATAGCGGGCATGACGGAATCAGAAAGAGGACAAGATGGTGGAGCTGATAATGTTGCTGTCTGAATACCGGGATTTACAGCACTAGCTACTTAATAGGACAACCAGAAGCAAAACTGGGCCTGGGATAGCATTTCCACAACACTTCAGATGACTGATTGTCCAAATAAGTAGAAACAACCCGATTTCACTCTGAAGACGTAGAAAACCAGCTTTGGTCAGTGACCTCCGGCATCAGACACTGACACAAAAGCTGTCCCTTCACATTGGAATGATACACAGCCAGTTGCCGTTAGCTGCGTATCATTCTGCAGGACAGCATCAGGGGGAAAACACGGCAGGAAAAAAAATAAAACTTAAGGCTGCTGAAGTCAGAGTGGGGCAGGCGGGAGGAGTGATGGATGGGCCCAACAACCTCTGACTTTTACTGAGAGGCGGGTATTTGCTTCCTGTGTGATTGTAAAGCCAAACCCTGTTTTTTTCTAGACCAACCATGTGGGTGGTTGGAAAAAAAACAGAAAAAAAACAAAAAAAAAAAAACTCAATTCGCTGTGTTGCACCGATGTAGTGCATTTATTTTGAAAGAGACTGTATGCAAACTGTACATTTCACATAAAAGTGGAAGTGTATTTTGAAAACAGACAATGCATGTGCACTATGTCATTTTCCTCTTTATTAAGCATGAAAACCTGGATAGCAGTGTGCATGTAGACATGCTGTCTTGCATTTAGATTTCAAACGCCTCTAAGTCAGAATGCAGCAGATACAAAGAGCATTGAATACTGTATGTCCATTCTAGAAAAAAAAATACATTATCAGCATTATGCATGACATTTACTGACATATACGTGTGTAGCTGGAGGCTGTAGATCTACAGTGTGTTGAGAAGGACAGTAGCTCTGTTGTGACCAGCCGTTACTACACTCCACACTACTGATGGAAGCTTAGACGCTCAATATGTATTGATCTACATGTTGATGGAGGGAGGTGAGATTTCCTGTTGATACTTGGAAGACAGTAGCTTGTATGAAGAACCTCCAAAATTCAGAGCTATCTTGTAGCTAACCTAATTTTACATCAGAGTATCAGGGCCACACTGAGGAAAAAAAAAAATCTGTGATTTCAAGAATGAAGTCATGATTGGGCCAGCAGTAGCTCAGTCCATAGGGACTTGGCTTGGGAACGGGAGGGTATGTGATTCAAGTCCCCAACCGGACCAAAATATGGAGCGTGGACTGGTGGCTGGAGAAGTGCCAGTTCACCTCCTGGGCACTGCCAAGGCACCAACCCCCCCCCCAACCACTCGGGGCACCTATCCATGGGCAGCCCCCTCACTCTGACATCTCTCCATCTGATGTCCATGTGTGTGGGTATTTCAGGCCTGTTTGCATACATGTATATGACAACAGCAGGGTGAAAATTCGGAATTTCCCCTTGAGGGAATAATAAAGTATATAAAACTAAAAAAAATTAAAGTTGTAGTTGTTTTTTTCTTTTTAAATAGACAAAAAAAGGCATCGAGAGAATGGGCCCTCCAACAATGTTTTGGGTGAAGATTGAGCCCATATGAGTGATTGCCACCTTGGAAATATACCTGTTTTCAAAGAAGAACTCTCATTAAATTAAAAACAGTGCCATTTACTGTGTGTGCCCTTGAAAAGGGCAAACTTATCTCCATCATGTTTATTTTTTCATCTTCTTTTGTAAAATATTCAATAGCATCTGTAACAAAATGATATGCTGATTCAAATAAACTATAATAAACTATTAAAATTCTTGAACTAAATATAAAATTTCTCATTTTCTTTGGTATTTTTTGTGATATACATGTGGTGGGACTACTTCAGTAGTGAACCCGAGTGAGTAGAGTGAATGCAGCCTGGGCCTGACTCCTCCCTTGTTCCAGCCTCCTAATCAGGGCTAGGAAATATAAGGCAGCTGTAGGCCTTTCCTCTCCCCTTTTCCTGCCTCATGCCTTGTCCCTGCTGTGGCTGTTTGTTTGCTCGCTCCAGGTATGTGCCAGTAGTAGCCTTTTGGTGTACAGTTGTACTTGCATTACTTCTCCCAGTTTGTTCAGTATGTGTAATGTATTGGCCAGGTACCAGACTGACTCCCCACCTGCCCTCCCGTACCATTAGAGCCAGACCTTGAGGTAGTGAGTAGGGTGCTGCAGTAGTTTTAATATGGAATATGGTGGGCCCGACTAATCGTGTTTTTTCCCCCCCTTTTAGGTCCTCGTGCCCTTTTACCACTGCTGTTTTGCCCTTTTGTTTTGCCCCATTGTTTTGCCCTTTGCCCATTTTGTCCTTAATTATTGTTGTTTCAGTTATTGACTGCGTTAATCATTGTTAAATTGTTGATTTGTGATTTAGTTCATCCCAGTTTTGCTTATTTTGTTATAGTTTCCCATAGTTATTAGTCCAGTCTTTAGTTATTTTCCAAACATTGTTTAGGCCAACTGGGATATGTTTGTTTTTGTTTGTTTAATTACCTTCTGTGAGTTTTCTTTATTTCAGGAGCGGAGAGCCATATTGGTGAGAGGCTAGGCACCCGTGGTGAGGTCCCTTCACGGTGAGTAGTTGCACTGGGACACCATAGACTGCACCGTTTTTGTTGAGGATTGTAGTGTCGTTTGCTGTGCCCACCTGTGGTGAGTAGTGGTAGCACCCCTAGGCACTCCCCTGTGTAGTCTGCCTCTCCCAAGTGGCCTCAGCTCAATTTCTTAGTTTAGTTTTGTTCATGTTGGGCTGAGTTTTTAACTGTTGTATCATTCACATTTTAGAGTTTATACCAAGGCCTTTTTTAGTGTAAATTGTAATAAATTAAGTTTATCAATCATTTTTTGGTTGTTTCTTGTTTATTAATGATTTTCCTCTTCCTTTTCAGCAGTTCAGCCCCTGCTTTTTGCTTTTACTATTTTGCTTATTAATAAAAATGTTCTGCTTTAATTGTGAATACACGTCTCAGCCTTTTTATCAGTAACGAACCTGTGTGCCTTAGTGTCTACTTTATACACAATATTCCAGGTACTTTAGTATTTCCTGGGGTGAAACTCCCCAGGTGGTGTTGTTTGGCTAATCCTTTAGGCTCCTGTTATGTCATAATTCCAATTCATACCTACCCCACTCCACCTCGCCACATACAGTACAGGCCAAAAGTTTGGACACACCTTCTCATTCAATGCGTCTTCTTTATTGTCATGACTATTTACATTGTAGATTCTCACTGAAGGCATCAAAACTATGAATGAACACATGTGGAGTTATGTACTTAACAAAACAAGGTGAAATAACTGAAAACATGTTTTATATTCTAGTTTCTTCAAAATAGCCACCCTTTGCTCTGATTACTGCTTTGCACACTCTTGGCATTCTCTCGATGAGCTTCAAGAGGTAGTCACCTGAAATGGTTTTCACTTCACAGGTGTGCCTTATCAGGGTTAATTAGTGGAATTTCTTGCTTTATCAATGGGGTTGGGACCATCAGTTGTGTTGTGCAGAAGTCAGGTTAATACACAGCCGACAGCCCTATTGGACAACTGTTAAAATTCATATTATGGCAAGAACCAATCAGCTAACTAAAGAAAAACGAGTGGCCATCATTACTTTAAGAAATGAAGGTCAGTCAGTCTGGAAAATTGCAAAAACTTTAAATGTGTCCCCAAGTGAAGTCGCAAAAACCATCAAGCGCTACAACGAAACTGGCACACATGAGGACCGACCCAGGAAAGGAAGACCAAGAGTCACCTCTGCTTCTGAGGATAAGTTCATCCGAGTCACCAGCCTCAGAAATTGCAAGTTAACAGCAGCTCAGATCAGAGACCAGATGAATGCCACACAGAGTTCTAGCAGCAGACTCATCTCTAGAACAACTGTTAAGAGGAGACTGCGCGAATCAGGCCTTCATGGTCAAATAGCTGCTAGGAAACCACTGCTAAGAAGAGGCAACAAGCAGAAGAGATTTGTTTGGGCCAAGAAACACAAGGAATAGACATTAGACCAGTGGAAATCTGTGCTTTGGTCTGATGAGTCCAAATTTGAGATCTTTGGTTCCAACCGCCGTGTCTTTGTGAGACGCAGAAAAGGTGAACGGATGGATTCCACATGCCTGGTTCCCACTGTGAAGCATGGAGGAGGAGGTGTGATGGTGTGGGGGTGTTTTGCTGGTGACACTGTTGGGGATTTATTCAAAATTGAAGGCACACTGAACCAGCATGGCTACCACAGCATCCTGCAGCGACATGCCATTCCATCCGGTTTGCGTTTAGTTGGACGATCATTTATTTTTCAACAGGACAATGACCCCAAACACACCTCCAGGCTGTGTAAGGGCTATTTGACCAAGAAGGAGAGTGATGGAGTGCTGCGGCAGATGACCTGGCCTCCACAGTCACCGGACCTGAACCCAATCGAGATGGTTTGGGGTGAGCTGGACCGCAGAGTGAAGGCAAAGGGGCCAACAAGTGCTAAACACCTCTGGGAACTCCTTCAAGACTGTTGGAAAACCATTTCAGGTGACTACCTCTTGAAGCTCATTGAGAGAATGCCAAGAGTGTGCAAAGCAGTAATCGGAGCAAAGGGTGGCTATTTTGAAGAAACTAGAATATAAAACATGTTTTCAGTTATTTCACCTTTTTTTGTTAAGTACATAACTCCACATGTGTTCATTCATAGTTTTGATGCCTTCAGTGAGAATCTACAATGTAAATAGTCATGACAATAAAGAAGACGCATTGAATGAGAAGGTGTGGCCAAACTTTTGGCCTGTACTGTACAGATATGAAATGATTGCTGGGTAATGTACAGTGGTGGAAAAAAGTTTTCGGATACCCCATGCATTTGTAAAATATTGCATTAAGAATCACTCTTAGGTCTTCAAGTGCAATTTCTTTTAGTACAGTCACAGCCAAATTACTAAACAAATCCTAAAAAAGTCATTAAAAACTTAAAATTGATTGGTCCCATAAAAATACATAAGACATTTTTTAGTATTGGGTCATTTTGGTACCAGTGATCCACTAATGAAGGTCGTGCTTTTTATTAAAAGACACAATTTTTGTTGCCGTGCTTCGTGTCTATATAAAGCCAGCACATTTGAAAATTCTTCAGAGACAAAAATGGCTAAAACAAGGAACCTAACACAGGAAACACGCCTGAAGATACAGATTCTCAGCCAGGAAGGGTACAGCTGCCGCCAGATAGCCAGGAAGTGCAGATGCAGTCCTTCAGCAGTTGGATACACTCATAAATACAGACGAACCAACAGCTTGGAAGACAAACCAAGATCTGGACGTCCAACGGTTTCTTCAGCAAGAAATAACCACATCCTGATCCACATGTGCAGGGAAAACCACCGAATGACATCACAGGAGCTTCAGCAGTAGTGGTCAAACCAAACTGGTGTCCAGTGTTCCACCCGCACTGTACGTGGCCGACTTTTAGATCATGGCTTAAGGTCCTACAAGGCTGTCAAGAAGCCCCTGATCAATGAGAGACTGTGGTTAGCCCGGCGTCGTTGGGCCCAAGCACACAAGAAGTGGACAGCCAGGAACTGGAAGAAGATTCTGTGGTCAAATGAGTCCAGTTTCCAGCTTTATCTTCCTCCTGCTAATGTGAGGGTATTATCTCCAGCATGTACAGTACCCACTGTCAAGCATGGTGGAGGCAGTCTCATGGTTTGGGGATGCATGAGTGCTGCTGGTGTTGGTCATCTCACTGTCTGTGATGGCACATTGAACTCTGCCAAGTATTGTGCCATTCTCGAAATCCACATGCTCCCTTCTGCACGTGCACTGTATTGTCGAGGTCAAAACCGGATGTTTCGACAAGATAATGCCCCTTGCCACACATCCAGGTCCAGTAGAACTTGGCTGCAGGAGCACAGTATCAGGTCTTAGAGTGGCCAGCTCAATCCCTGGACATGAGCCCCATTGAAAATCTGTGGTGGATTATCAAAAGGTCTGTTTCAAAGCATAAACCAAAGAATTTAGTGGAATTAAAAGCAGTAATTCAAGAAGAATGGGACAAGCTTACCCCTCAACAGTGTGAAAGGCTCGTGGGGAACATGTCAGCCAGGATTAGAGCTCTACTGTGTGCTAATAGCAGGACTACTAAATATTAATTAGATGATGTGATGGTTTATTTATTTGTTGTTCAGTTTTGAACACATTCTCTGTTATTTGTTGACTTTGATACTGAAAATGTTGAGAACTGACATGACGATGTAGAAATACGCTGTAGAAATACTCTGTTACAATGTCTTGCATTGAAAATGTTACTACAGTAAAAGTACAAAAGTATCAGCATCAAGTTGTATTAACTTTGGGTGACTGTAGCTCAGGAGGTAGAGTGGGTTGTCCACTGACTGGAAGAAAGGTGGTTTGATCCCTAGCTCCTCCAGTCCACATGTCGTAATAACTGTGGTGAAGATACTGAACCCTGAAATGCCCCTGATGGCTGTTCCATCAGTGTGTGAATGCATGTGAATGATTAGTGAGTAGCAGGTGTCACCATGGTAGCCTCGGCCACCAGTGTGTATGAATGGGTGAATGTGACATGTCGTGTAAAAGTGAGTGGTCAGAAGACTAGAAAAGACTAGAAAAGCACTATACAAGTGCAGTGAATTTACTTTAAGTACAAAAAGTAAAAATATTCATAATGCAGGATTATCCTTTTCAGAATAATATAAATGATATTACTGGATTAAAATCATTGTTGCATTAATGTGTTTGTCGCTTGGATATTGCAGCTGGCTAGAGGAGCTTTATATACATTTTTAAATATTAGTTTACACAATGCTGGGTAGATTGTGAATTTCCCCCTGGGGACCAGTAGATACTTATTGAAACAAAAATATAATTTATATATTGATTATTATTATTGTGTCTTGTTATTTAGAATCTGCATAGCAACTAGGCACTTAAGCTTTCAGATAAATATAGTGGAGTTAAAAGTACAATATTTGACTCTGAGATGTAGTGGAATAAGTATAAAGTAGCAAAAAATAGAAACACTAGTAAAGTACAAGTACCTAAAATGCATACTTAGTACAGTACATGAGTAAATGTACTGAGTTGCTCCATCACTAGGTATAGCCTATAATTAAAAATAAAATTCTTTCATCCTTACATCTCGTAACTTACAAGGCCAGTCATGTCTTGTATAATGAATGATAAAATACATTATTTTTGCATATGGCCTCATGTTTGTTCGCTACAAACTTGTGTTGTAGCAGGGTTCAGTGATTGGGCCATAGGGATAGACATACATTCTTATGGTAAGAAAATTAGCATCTTAAGTGTATATACACCTTATGAATCCTATGTGTATGAGGACGAATTTTTGAACAGACTAGCATTTATTCACTCCTTTATTGAGGAACATGATTCAGCTTGTGTCTATGTAAATGGGTTGAAATGATTTTAATGCTGATGTATCTGATAGCAATTCTCTTTTTGCAAAACATCTGGTACATTTTTATAATGATAATAATCTTGTTCTGTCTAGCAAAGTATTCTTACCTAATAATAGTTTTACCTATGTAAGTGAGGCATGGCACACAACCTCCTGGCTTGACCACTGTCTGTGTACAGCCGATGCTCATGCCTCTCTAGAAAATATGGAAATTTGTTATGGTCTGGCTACCTCTGACCACATACCAATAGCTATGGGGTTAAATGTTGAGGCTGTGCCCCTCCTGGTAGATCCCAGGAATACTGTCAATTCAGAGAAATTAAACTGGGCTGATTTGTCTAAGGAGGACATTGATAGGTATACTGTCTTATCTGACAGCTTACTAAATCACGTTGTATTGCTGAGGGATGCTATAACATGTCGTAATATGAACTGTACTGATACTCAGCATGCTGTTGACCTTTGTGATTTATATGACAACATCTTAAAGGGTCTTCATGCTTCTGCTTGGTCTCTATGCAGTCATAAGAAGGCGTCTAAGATCAAACCTGGATGGAATGAGTATGTGGCTGAGCATCATGCTGCAGCAAGGGAAGCCTTTAAACTCTGGTCTAATGCAGGACGGCCTAGACAGGGTGATGTGTTTGAGTATAAGAAACAAACTAATGCTAGATATAAATATGCTCTTCGTTATATTAAGACTAACGAGAACACTATCAGAGCTGACTTGCTTGCCAGGAAGCTACAAAATAATAACCATGTTGACTTTTGGAAAGCAATTAAAGTGATGAATAATCATAAAACTTCTTTACCATATGATATTGAAGGTGTCTGTGGCTCTGACAACATTGCAGAGTTATGGCGTGAGCACTTTTTCAAGCTTTTTAACTGTGTTAAGAGTAATGTTGTTGCTGTTGATATTGTTGATTTACTAATGTTATAGTAAGACCTGGTGAGGTGTCAGATGCTATCGGGATGCTTGACAACAACAAAGCATGTGGTACAGACGGTATTGCTGCTGAGCATCTTAAATATGCCAGCTATAGGCTCTCTCCATTGTTAGCCATGTGTTTTACTGGTTTCCTGGTACATGGTGTTCTCCCTGACTCTATTTTGTCTGTTTTATTGGTCCCTGTCCTTAAGGAGAAGGCTGGTAAACTAAACAGCATGGACAACTATAGGCCTATTACCCTCGCCAGTACCCTCTCTAAGGTGATGGAAAGGATTATTTTAAATAGGATGGAAATGTATGTACTAACTACTGACAATCAATTTGGGTTCAAGAGAAAACATAGTACTGACCTATGCATCTATGCATTAAAGGAGTTAGTTGCTAAGTACCAAAGCCAAAATTCCTCTGTGTTTCTCTGTTTTATTGATGCCTCTAAGGCTTTTGATAGGATCAATCATGCCAAATTATTTGTTAAATTGCTTGAGAGAGATGTTCCTAAATACATTGTCAGAGTTCTTATGTTCTGGTATGCTCAGCAAACATTTCAGGTGAAGTGGGATAATATTATCTCTGCTCGTTTTCATGTGAGTAATGGGGTCCGGCAGGGAGGAATTTTATCTCCTATCCTTTTTAATGTATATATCGATGACTTATCAAGACAGTTGAATGAATGTAAAACGGGTTGTATTGTAGGTGACCAAGTCGTCAATCATCTCATGTACGCTGATGACCTTGTTGTACTCTGTCCACATACTTCTGGGTTACAACAATTGTTAAGAATTTGTACACAATATGGCAGAAAATTTGAGATTAACTATAACGCGAAAAAAAGTAAGGTCATGGTTGTGAGATCTAAAGAGGACAGGAAATCAGTCTTTCCTGCCTTTCATCTCTCAGATGGACCCTTAGAAATGACGAAGGAACTGAAATATCTTGGACATGTCTTCTCTCACGATCTAATGGATGACGGTGACATCCGTCGTCAGTGCTGTAAAATATATGCACAGGCCAATACATTGTTAAGGAAATTCTCTATGTGCTCTGTGGATGTTAAATGTGCACTATACAGGGCTTATGTCACTCCCTTGTATACAGCTCATCTCTGGTCCTCCTACAGAGTGAAAAGTATGCACAAGCTTAAAGTGGCTTATAATGATGCAATGAGGTTATTGCTCCGTGTTCCTAGGTGCCACAGTGCCAGTCAGTTATTTGTGTCCTCTAACATACCAACATGTCTTAGCACTGTTGCGAAAGCTAATGTTTAATTTCATGTGTCGATTGGACAGTCAGATAACTGCATTATTAAGGCCTTAACCTGTCACATGGGATATCAGTTTACATCCAGGCTTCGGAAGCACTGGCACGATAGTTTACGTCCCTTTTAAACAAACAGTAAATTACTGTATTTTATTTTATTTTATTTTATTGTATGTGTGGGTATGTGAGTGGACCATCTCTGTGTCTATAATAAAGATTATTATTATTATTAACCGCCTGTTGAATCCTGTTGGAGCAAGGTTGAAATATCAAGTTAACACAAATGGGCCCATTCAGTTACTTTGCTTAGGTATATGTACACATGGTGCATTAAGCAGCTTTATACACCCTAAAATCTCAAAATGATAAGTCAACTGAAGATACCAAACCACACTCCCTCACAGGAGACACAAACTCTGGTCTATCCAGTTGAAGTCCTGCACTGGAAACAGCTTGCACTTCAAACTTTTAGTTTAGTACAGTACAGTGACATCAAAGTTTTGTGTACACCAGACACAAATGTGTCACATGACCCTTGTCTGACAGGAATTTTATGTCAGTTTAGCATAACCTTTTTTGGCTGTTTTTGTTTGAGCATTCAATTCTATATCATATGAACATAAAACATTGAGTACACATTTTACAATTTTTTAAAATTCCATTGAACTAGAAAAATATATTGTAGCTTAGATTTCACTAATGCTGGAATAACACAAAGGGTGTTTCTCAAAGTCAAGCAAGGATCCTTAAAATGCTGATTTTGAAGGATGCTACGTCATCGACCCCCGCCGAAGGACTGTCCTCGGTGAAATCACGAAGGATCCTTGACATTGGAACAGAGTCCTTCTTTCAGAGAAATTTCAATCAATCAATCAATCAATTTTATTTATAAAGCCCAATATCACAAATCACAATTTGCCTCAGAGGGCTTTACAGCATACAACATCCCTCTGTCCTTTGGACCCTCACAGCGGCTAAGGAAAAACTCCCCAAAAAAACCCCTTTAACGGGGAGAAAAAAATGGTAGAAACCTCAGGAAGAGCGACTGAAGGAGGGATCCCTCTTCCAGGACGGACAGACGAGCAATAGATGTTGTACAGAACAGATCAATATAATGAATTAACAGTAATCCATATGACACAATGAGACATAAGGAGAAACAGATATTATATTAATAATATGATTATATATGTATGTGACGATAATGTTATGTGTATAATAGTCCAGGTATGACTAATAGTAACAGCAGCAGTGGGAGGCATCAGGCAGGACCACGGCAGCAGCACAACGACGACACACCATCCAGGCACAGCTGCGACACAAGTTAACCTGAGAGACAGTGGAGCACAAAGGCTCCGGAGAACAAGCCGAGTTAGTGACATGCAGTAGGCCCGGGTTAGAGAGATGCATTAACAGGACATGAATACTAGCAAGGGAGAGAGAGAGAGAGAAAGGAGAGAAGGGGCTCGGTGTATTATAGAAGGTCCCCCGGCAGACTAGGCCTATGTCAGCCTAACTAGGGGCTGGTCCAAGACAGGCCTGAGCCAGCCCTAACTATAAGCTATATCAAAAAGGAAAGTCTTAAGTCTAGTCTTAAAAGTGGAGACGGTGTCTGCCTCCCGGACCGAAACAGGAAGCTGATTCCACAAAAGAGGAGCCTGATAGCTGAAGGCTCTGGCTCCTGTTCTACTTTTGGAGACTTTAGGGACCACGAGTAACCCTGCATTCTCAGAGCGCAGTGTTCTGGTGGGATAATAGGGCACTATGAGCTCTCTAAGATATGATGGAGCCTGATCATTTAGAGCTTTGTAAGTTAAGAGAAGGATTTTAAATTCAATTCTGGATTTTATAGGGAGCCAGTGCAGAGAAGCTAAAACAGGAGAAATATGATCTCGTTTCTTAGTTCCTGTCAGTACACGTGCCGCCGCGTTCTGGATTAGCTGGAGAGTTTTCAGGCACTTATTAGAGCTACCTGATAATAGGGAATTACAGTAATCCAGCCTCGAGGTAACAAACGCATGGACCAATTTTTCAGCATCTTTTAGTGACAGGATAGGCCTAATTTTCGCAATATTACGCAGATGAAAAAATGCAGTCCGAGACGTTTGTTTTAAATGGGAGTTAAAAGTCAAATCTTGATCAAATATTACGCCGAGGTTTCTTACAGTGATGCTAGAGGCCAGAGCAATGCCATCCAGAGAAACTATATCATCAGATAAAGAGTTTCTGAGCTGTTTGGGGCCTAGAACAATAACTTCAGTTTTGTCTGAATTTAACATCAGGAAATTGGTGCTCATCAAGGTTTTTATATCTTTAAGGCATTTCTGAAGTTTAGTTAATTGATCCGTTTCTTCTGGCTTTATCGATAAATACAACTGTGTATCATCCGCATAACAATGGAAATTTATAGAGTGATTTCTAATGATGTTACCTAAGGGAAGCATATATAGCGTGAATAGAATTGGTCCAAGTACTGAACCTTGAGGTACTCCAAAACAAACTTTAGTACGTGAAGATGATTCATTATGAACGTGAACAAACTGAAAGCGATCAGATAAGTACGATTTAAACCAGCTTAGTGCAGAACCTTTAAGGCCAATTGAATGTTCCAGTCTCTGTAGCAGAATTTGATGGTCAATTGTGTCAAATGCGGCACTAAGATCTAGTAAAACAAGTACAGAGACGAGTCCTTGGTCTGAAGCAATCAGTAGGTCATTTGTAATTTTAACTAGTGCTGTCTCGGTGCTATGATGCACTCTAAATCCTGACTGAAATTCCTCAAATAAATTGTTATCATGGAGAAAGTCACACAGCTGGTCTGCGACTACTTTCTCAAGGATCTTTGAGAGAAAGGGAAGGTTGGATATTGGTCTATAGTTGGCTAACACCTCTGGATCCAATGTGGGCTTTTTTAACAGAGGTTTAATTACAGCTACCTTAAAAGACTGTGGTACATAGCCCGTTAATAAAGATATATTGATCATGTCTAGTATGCAAGTGTTAACTAAAGGTAAGACTTCCTTAAGTAGCCTAGTTGGGATGGGGTCCAATAGACACGTTGATGACTTGGATGAAGAAATGATCGAGGTCAATTGTTGAATTGAAATCAGGGAGAAGCAATCTAGATATGTATCAGCACTTATAGCTGTGTTTGAAGGCAGATTAGTACTGTTAGACGGCAGGAGGTCATGAATTTTGTCTCTAATAGTTACAATTTTGTCATTAAAAAAGCTCATAAAATCATTACTGCTAAGGGCTAAAGGAATACAAGGCTCAATAGAGCTGTGACTCTCTGTCAGCCTGGCTACAGTGCTGAAAAGAAACCTGGGGTTGTTCTTATTTTCTTCTATTAATGACGAGTAATAGTTTGCTCTGGCATTGCGGAGGGCTCTCCTATATGTTTTTAGACTGTCTAACCAGATTAAACGAGAATCTTCCAGTTTGGTTAATCGCCAATTCCTTTCAAATTTTCGCGACATTTGCTTTAATTTTCTAGTTTGGGAGTTATACCAGGGAGCAAACTTTCTTTGCTTTGCGAACTTCTTTTTAAGAGGTGCTACGGAGTCAAGAATTGTTCGCAGTGAGCCTGCAGCGCTGTCGACGAGATGATCAATTTGGGAGACTTTAAAGTCAGTACGGGAAACCTCACTTACAGAGGGTATTAAATTTAACGCCGACGGAATCACTTCCTTAAATTTTGCTACCGCACTATCTGATAAACACCTAGTATAGTAGCTGTTACTGAGTGGCGCGTAGTCAAGTAGACAGAAATCAAAAGTTATTAAGTAGTGATCTGATAGAGAGGGATTCTCTGGAAAGACCATTAAGTTATTAATCTCAACTCCATACGCCATAACTAGATCGAGGGTGTGGTTAAAACGGTGAGTGGGCTTATGTACACTTTGAGTGAAGCCAATGGAGTCTAGTAAAGTGATAAACGCAGTAGCGAGGGAGTCATTATCAATGTCCACGTGAATATTGAAATCGCCTACAATAATAACTTTATCTGATTTCAGGACTAAACTGGATAAAAACTCGGAGAATTCAGATAAGAATTCTGAATACGGGCCAGGAGCACGGTACACAATAACAAATAGAAGAGGCTGCGAGGTTTTCCAGGTCGGATGTGAAAGACTAAGGACAAGGCTTTCGAAGGATTTATAATCTAGTTTAGGTTTAGCGCTGATTAATAGACTAGAGTTAAAAATGGCTGCAACTCCCCCTCCTCGGCCGCTGCCTCGAGGAATGTGGGTATTATTATGACTGGGAGGAGTGGATTCATTTAGACTAACATATTCATCATGACACAGCCAGGTTTCGGTGAGGCTGAGTAAATCAATATGATTATCTGATATTAATTCGTTTACTAACACTGCTTTGGAAGATAACGATCTGACATTTAACAGTCCGCATTTAATTCTCCTGTTTTGTCTTTCTGTCACAGAAGAGGTTTTAATTTTTATCAAGTTATTATGTACAACTCCTCTTTGTTTGACTTTAGATTTAAATAATTTAGGAGGTCGGGGGACAGACACCGTTTGTATAATACTATGGGTGGGTGACTGCTCTAGAAGCTCAGAGAAGCGTTTTACACTGCGACTCTGATTCCTGGTCTCAACTCTGTGTTGTCACGGTTTTAGATCACTAATAAACTTGTCCAGGTTTCTAGATATGAGAGCGGCTCCATCCAAAGTGGGATGAATGCCATCTCTCCTAATAAGACCAGGTTTTCCCCAAAAGGTTTTCCAATTATTAACGAAGCCCACATCGTTTGCTGGACACCACCTAGACAGCCAGTGATTAAATGATGACATGCGGCTAAACATATCATCAGTGGTCAGATTGGGCAGGGGTCCAGAGAAAACTACGGAGTCCGACATAGTTTTGGCATACTGACACACCGAGGCAACATTAATTTTAGTGACCTCCGATTGGCGTAACCGGGTGTCATTAACGCCGACGTGAATAACAATCTTACTGAATCTACGTTTAGCCTTAGCCAGCAGTTTCAAGTTTGATTCAATGTCGCCCGCTCTGGCCTCAGGGATACATTTGACTATGGTCGCTGGTGTCGCTAACTTCACGTTTCTCAAAATAGAGCTGCCAATTACCAGAGTTTTCTCCTCAGCGGGTGTGTCGCTGAGTGGGGAAAAACAGTTAGAAACGTGAACGGGCTGGTGGTGAGCCGTGGGCTTCGGCCTGGTACTACGCTTCCCTCGGACAGTCACCCAGCCTCCTGGCTGCACAGGAGTTACCGGAGAACCGCTAACAGAGGCTATGCTAAGAGGCTCCGCGCCGGCTACAGGGGACTGGCTAACTACCGCAGCTACAGTTTGACTCTCCATGGTGCGGAGCCGAGCTTCTAATTGACTAAGCCTCGCCTCCAACGCAGAAAATAAACTACATTTCTCACATGTACCATTATCGCTAAAGGAGGCAGAGGAGTAACTAAACATCTGGCACACTGAGCAAGAGAGTGCAGGAGAGGAAGCCATCGCTAGGTGCTAAGCTAAGGTAGCTAACAAGGCTGAGAGTGTGTGAGCAAGCAAAGATGAATAAGACAGTCGTTTAAAGAAGCGGAGTGATTAACACTACAACTAGTGAGGTTTAAGGAGTGAAGTGGATGTTTAACGGCTAAAGTGAGGAGAAAAAGCAGAAAAGTAGCTGGTGAGAGATCGCTGCAGCAGCTGAGAGACACCAACACAGAAACACCGGAAATGACACAACACGCTTACCGCAGTACGTCAGGTGAGGATCAGTGTGTGTGTCCATGTGTGGATCCTCCACAGGTAAAATATCCCCACAATGCTTTGCACACGATTTGATGGACGTGAAGGCGGGGCCTCTTCAATTAAACCTGCGTCAGCGGAGCTAGGCAGGATTTAGATAAATGTCATTTATTTGGATTAATATCTCCAGGAGTTTTTATCATACAAGCATGAAAAAAAACTGACAAAACCTCATAATTTACTCTTTCCGGTGTGTCCACCACTAAATGAGATTTTTTAAATAACATGAATCATTTACAGCAGAGATGGAGCGCTAAGTGTCCACCTCCCCGCCTTCCTCCACTATTCACATGATAACAACATAGTAATTGCTTTCAATCTGTCAGTTTCAATTGGTTTATTTTTCAGGGGAATCACAGTGAGAATGGCCACAGTAAAGACATTAGAATATCCTGCAGGTCAAAGCATCACTCATTTGTTTTGAGGTGAACATATTTCAGGACATTACACACAGCAGTATCATGTACAGGCAGTGGGTCAGCTGTTTCAGGGCAACGCAGCTCATTAAATCAGATCTGCTATTCATACTATTGTAGCAGAGTGTCGTGATACACACATAAAATTTGGACCATTTTTGAAATGACAGTGTAATTCTGTATGAGAGTCTGTGTATATACTGTAAATAAACCCTAACCCTAACCCTAATTTAGAACTTTTTTCAGCTGTTGTCTTTACTTCATTACTCCACAAGTATGATCCAGAAATATATTTTCCCTAAAAGTACTAAAGTACTAAAAATCTAAAAATACTGATACATTTGGTTAAATTGTACAACAACATTAGAGAGTATCAAACACATAGTACCCTGAAACCCCCTCAATATGCTGAGGGTTAATTTCTTACACCTGAGGACACTTGTTAGCCTGTTCCAATGTGTGTTCACTGAATTCTAGGAAGGATCCATCCTCCCAAGGAAGGGTCCTTGATGTTGAGAAACAACCAAAGAGATGAATTCTGAATCAGGAAGTGCTTTTATTTCACCTTAGCACAACTTAATGCTAGACACTCTAAAATCCACACAGGTGGGAGGTTTCAAACTGTGTATATGACTTAGCTCATGGTGCAAAATATATATTTTACCACAACATTAACTACAACCCATTAGATCCATTGTGAAATACATGAACAATAATCAGTGAGTAATGGGTAACATGAGTTATTTAGATCACATTTAAATTGCATGCTGGGAAACTCCAACCATTTAGCCCCAACACGCTACAGTATGTTAAGTGCACAATGATAGTGTTATTCATTGGCCTTACTCTAACTACCAAATTCAGCTTTATTAATTTTAAAACTGAAAATTTAAATATTGTTGACTTAACATAAAAAAAAATATGTCAAGCCCACAAGAGATGAGTTTTTGTGTCGAGGCAACATAAAGTTTTTATGTCATTTGAGAATCCAGGGCATTTGTGTAGACTTTACATAAAGGAAACACATCTATTAAAACAAGATAGGTGCGTTGGAGAGAGAAGACCAAAACTACCGTTGCGGTAGTTGCGCGCAGTGTAACAACACTATGAAAACAAGCCACTTTTCCCATCCCCACACAGGCAAATTATTTCCCATCAACAGTGTTATCACTTGTGCATCCACACACGTGATTTATTTGATACGCTGTCCTTGTGGTCTTGCTTGTGTGGGAAAAACAACTAGGAAACTGAAACAGAGGATGAGTGAACATAAAAGCTCTATACGAAGAAATGACTGGGATTATCCCGTGGCTGTGCATTTTAATGATGCTCACCATGATATCTCTTTACGGTTCTGCGGCATTGAACAGGTAAACCTGCCACCTAGGGGAGGGGACCATGACAAACTACTAAAACAGCGTGAGGCTTACTGGATTCACACCCTTCAAACATTGGCTCCCAAGGGTTTGAATGATGAACTGTTTTTGAACATGTTTCTGTGATCCTTGAATGTTGTGTTGAAATATGTATTTTGATGTCCCCTGTACTTGATTGAGGAACACTTTAGGGCTTCTTTATCCAGCTCCAGACAGTTCTGGATACGTATGAATATGTACATATATCACCCGGTTCATCTAATAATGTGACCTGCTGATTGTGTCCATCTATATATATGTATGCATTTGTACTGCATTTTTTTTTGCTGCTATCAATTATTGTAATTGTGTGTAGTACGGATAAGGCAAAATGAACTTTGATCATTGTCATTATAAGTATATTTTGATGAATGATGTGTCTTTTTGTATCTGTCTGTTTTTAACTTATAATGTAAACATACCCCTATCAGCCTACTTACAAAGGGGATCTGTTATATTTACTGTAGAAACATTTAATTATTTGTAATCAATTCACTATATTATACATTTCCCATTTAGACATGTGGGGGTTACTTTAGACTGATGTCACACAGAGAGCTTTGTTTTTTGTTGTCTCAGTTTGTTGTGTTTTTTTATAACCCAGTGATGAGTTTGTCCCTCTGTGTTTGCACATGGGAATGGGATTAGTTGTGGAGAAATGACCACTCCCTATTTAAGATGGCTTCTCATGAACAAAAAACTGTTTGCCTGATGAAGGTCTAGCACCAAAATGTTAATAAGTTATATATTGCAAGTTAGACAGTGTGTGGGAGTCCTTTTGCAACTTTGTAGACTTTACATAAAAATCCTATGTCATGGATGGAATGGGGTTTACAGTTTGTGCTGACCTATTCTTCCACCACAACTTCTCCCCTACATAGACTTTGTCAGCCTAAATTAGTGGGGTTTTTTCCCTCTTTATTTATTTGTATAATATTACTTAACCCTACTTAACTATTTTTTCTTGAAATAGTATGACTTTATTCTCATTAAATTATGGCATTATTCTCATAATATTAAGACTTTATTCTTGAAATCTAAATGTTTTTTTTTTTTTTTTATCGTCCATTATACTCTGTTGTACAGTACCACAATTTTTTCAGAGCAAAGTGACAGACACCTTTTAAATGTGTTTTCAAGTAATGTAACTTATCAACAGTATATTTAAGTTTTTAATTTTCCTATTCCTAAGAAAATCAGTTTTCACCAGTGTTTTTATGGTTTAAACCACACAGCCCTACTCATACATAGACTGACATTACATTCACATCAACCAAAATAATTAACAGTGTCTGTGTCATCCCTGTAATTCAGAATGATAGGAGTTTCATCCAGCTGCCTGCTATGACTTGGATAGAAGATCTCCACCTGCTTCTGTGCATTTTGGATTCACAGCCATGTAAAGAGACACTGGCTTCTGTAAAATGATACTATTTATCATGTAAAATACACTATTTTCTCAGGATGGGAACCTCTGGAAGGGTTTCTGGACATAAGACATTTTCAGGGAGATATTTCAGATTTAGATGTAGATTTATGCATTGTCTTTAAAATGAATTCCTTGCAATGGTGCACCTGTTAAAGGGCTTGTTTGTATTTGAAAGCTCTCCCTACTCTGCTCCCAAACACTGTTTTCTCTCCCTCTATGAATCCAAGCAGCATTCCACTCCCACTTAATTGACTTTGCATATAGAGCCCTCTCTAAACTGGGATAATAATGTCAAGTTAAACCTCTAAACTTTGCACAGGGAAATCAAGTACCCATTGTAGACTGAAGGCAGGTACATGATAAACAATGCATACTATCCTCTGCAGACCAACCTGTGTGTGTTTTGTGGATATTATATACAGTATAAATGGCTGTAGGGTGTAGAAAATACTTGAATGTAACATACATTTTTGCCACAGTTAACAGTCTTAAAAAAAAGTCGTCCATGCAGTAGAGATTAAAGGGGTACTTTAGTGATACTGAACTCCTATAAAGTTAGGAGACTCACAAGAGACAGTGTGAAAAAAGGTCAAAATCATTACAGCAGAGACTGAGTACACAGCATTTCCCATAATGCAACCAGTAGCATCATAACACCCATGCCATTCAAACTCCACAGGTCCAGTTTGTCTCACTGGCTTTCTGTTATTATTTGTAATTTTCAACTACGAAAAAGAAATAGGCCTTAATAACATTATCGAAGTGATGCCTCAGATGTTTCATGCTAATAATTTGTGCTACAGGTCCCGTGCTGAGACTTAATTAATAAGAAAAAAGAGAGACACCACAGGCTCTGTGCTTATTCTGTAGCATGTCCTGCACTGAATGAGAGTCAGCCCATGGTAGGGGTTTACAAATAGTGACTAATATTTTCGGTATTTGGCGAGTACTTTGCGACGAGTCAAGCCATGAGGAACTAAGTGGTTATGACACAGTACAACAGGTTTTCCATTGGACAAAATGACAAGATAGAAAGTGATGTTTACTTTGATGACATGTCTGAGGTGTCCTGGTGCACTTTTATTAAACAATATTACAGCTGATGGAGCATCACTAATACCTGTGACAAATACATAACATTAGCTGCTTCACAGTAAGATAAGAGATAAGATAAGATAAGATAAGATAAGATAAGATAAGATAAGATAAGATAACATAAGATAACATAAGATAGACCGTTATTGATACCACAATTGAGAAATTCCAGTGTTACAGCGGCCAAGAAGAGAAAAAAGTCAGATTAAAAATGTAAAAAACTAGGCATGCAAAAAATACAAGAAACAGCAATAAATAATAATGGCCGGTGGCATAAAGGAGAGCATTTAGTGCAAAATGACTGTTTGTGCAACAAAACAACAACAAGGGGGACAGTAATGCAGCGTAACAAAAAATGTTAATAAATATTGCTGAGTGACTTGTAAAGTGTAAAATGTCCATAGTGCCATAAAGTGTCCATGGTACAGTTTATTGTGAGTAGTGCTGGTTGTGTAGTCTGACAGCTCTTTAGGCTACAAAAAAAGTATTAAATGTCAAGGTGCACACTAGTGGAACAACATCAACATGACCCCTTATGTCCAAACTAACAGTAAATTTCATTTATCTATAGACAGCACTTTGCAGCTAGTACATACAGCTGTATCAGTCAGTTTAACCTCACTAGGATTAACCAGAAAAGAGACAAGACTCAGATAGAATGAGCAACAGTTAATAAAAAGTCTATGGACAATGGTGGTGGTTGCAAAATTATGCTAAAAAACTTAAATAACCTTACACCTCTTGTAGAACCAACAGCAGAATCAAACCACCCCTAAGGCAGATATCATGGAGCTGTCTAACATTATAAACTGTACAGCTAGCACAAACACATATTACAGCACTACCATACAAGGACTGTACACCAAGTAGTGCACACACAATGTCTGGCACCGCAGTGGTTGTTGACGTCCTCATTTGGAAAGTCAGTTGTGATTTCCCAGTTAAAATTTCCAACTTTGGACCTCGTTGTGTTCCTGGTGCACACCACCAAACATGAATACAAAACATGGCTGACTGTGACAAAATTTTGTGTTTTTTTGGCAAGTGTACAATTGAACTCTCAACAGTGCAGCCTCCATAAAGGAGAGGAGAAAATAAGAGAAGAAGAAAAACAATGCTTGAGGCAAAAGATGCCTTTATACAATTTACTCTAATGTTATATTTTTATACTAGGAAACATATTTAAATGTTGACACTGTTCTCATGCACTGTTTGTGCGTTTTTCTATAAAAAAGTAATGCACCAAAATTTGTACATATCCCACATAATGATCGATCAATGTGCTGATGGCAGTAAAGAAGGAAGTAAGGATGAGCTGTGTGGTTGGGAGGCAGGTTGGGGTGGTGGACTTTCCCTTTCAAATGAACTTTGAGTCAGTTTAAGTTATGTCCTCACCATGTTTCTTTTCCTAAACCTAACCACTGTAACTTTACTAGCCTAAACCTAACCTCCCTAACTTTAAGGTAATTACATAACTTTATGTTAAGGATGTAATGTCTTTCGTAGGATATCAAACAAACCATTGTATGTGGATACATTGAAATATTATATTCACTAGTCTGCTACAAATACTGCAGTCTACAAATACATTCTAGCCCTTCCTCTGTTAATTGGAGTGTGCATTTCAAAGGCTGCTGCCACTCTTGTATGATGTCAAACAACTGCTACTTCATGAAGTCAAGGTTGATGGATTTGCCCTGAGTTTGCAAGTAGGACCTCTGACTTAGAATGGCGTTGCATTGTACTTTTTTGGTAGGAGGTTGAACATTTTTAGTTCAGAGTTTAACTCACCCATCATGTTGTGAGTCTTATGCACTGCCAAGTCCTGCTCAACCTGCACTACATTCACGTCTTCTGCTTGTTTGTTGTCAAAGCTTTACGTTAATGTAACCAGTCCAGTCAGTCCCCCTGTTACACCATAACAACTGCCTTTATCCCCTCTGCTCAGAGTTTTCCAATATGTTGAGCTGAATGCAGTCACATCAGGGATCATAGTCAAACAGTAGATAGTGCTCACACACCTTAATGAAAGTCAAATTTTCTCAGTGGGAAAAAGAAAGAAGTCACCGCTGGCAATCCTGTCTCACCCTTAAGTTAGTGACTTCCGGCGTCAGACAATGGTGAATAAGAATGTCCTCTCGCATCAGCAAGATATGCGGCTGGTCGCTGTTATTGTTTGATGGCACCTGGCAGCATCATAGGGAAATGCTGCAGAACAACAACGAAAGTTAAGGCAATGGAAGTCCGAGTAGGGTGGGCAGGAGGGGTGTTGAATGGGTCCAACAACCAATTTTCGCCTAGGAGGCCAGTGTTTGCTTCCCGCAAGATTGTACAGCCAAACCCTGTTCTTTTTTCCATGCGCTTCTGTTATTGAAAGAAAAAAAAAACGTCAACTGGTGGGGTTGTACTGACGTAGTGAGTTTATCTTGAAAGAGATTGTATGCAAGCCGTACATTTCCTGTGAAAAGAGAAGTGTATTTGTAAAAAAAAAACCAAAAACAGACAATGCATGTAACAGACTGAACTTGACACAGCGTCCCAGGATGTCAACAGCCAGGGTACCTTGCACATTATATGTTGATGTGGAATGTCCATGACCAAACCTTGATAAATAACAAGGTCGGAATAAGAATGTGCTGCTGCTGGGGGATGCACTGTGAGTATTTTAGCATGTTAGTCTGATCTGGCATGTGCAACATTATAGGTGTGTTTGTTTTGGGCTACTAAGCATGCTCCCCATGTGGAGTATTAAATGAGTGATTAATTAAGGTGCAGTAACCCATCAGGCCATGACCCTTAATTTGATTAAATTGTTGTGCAATTGTGCTGTACACTAAATACTAGGCCTGGCCTGGGTCTCACTGCTGACCTTACCACCCCAGAGTGTCAGTTGACTGCAGTGTCACCACTATGGAGCTCTGCCCTCCTGCGGCCACAGACACACCTGCAGCTTCTTCTCTGCTACAGGTGCTGATTTATCTCCTTTATTTTGTTCCCTTCTCACTAACTTTACAATGACTGATATATGTGACTTTAGTTTTTATTCAGTGACGGATGTGACTTGAAATGTAGCAAAGTTCAGTACTTGTGATTGAAAAGTACTTAAGTAATAGTAAATTACTGAATTTTAAAAATACCCAAAAAGTACAAAAGAGGTACCTTCAAAAACATTACTAACACATAGGACCAGTTTACTAATACAACATGAACAAAGGAGCAAAGCATCATCCATTAGTGAAATTTCACCAAGTTCGTCTCCCCTGCAGTGTGTTGCTCTCTGCCTGGATCTCTTCAACCATCTAATTCCCAACAAGCTGATTTCCGTCCAAGATTATTTAACTGAGGACCTGCATTTTTATTTTGTTGCATAAGTCAATAATCTTTTTTACCTCCTCTATTCCCCAGATTTAGCTAATCTGCCTAATTGCAAATTAGCATTCTCCACATAGAAGACCCACATTTGCAAATTAAGACCCAGGCTTCCAGGGGACACTGAATCAGCTGGTGTTGGCTGATGCTGTGTCTCCAAAGCACCCGGTCGGACACACAGGAGCTTCTTCATCTAGGCCTGCCATTTCTCCACAGCCAAGCATAATATTGTACCTGAAGGAAGAGGAGACAGAGCTTTTATGGTCTGACCCTCTGTGTTGAAATTGCTACATGTCTTTTTATAACCAAAGTAACCAAATCTTGCTTAAGGCCCTGTTTTGTCCAAAGTGTTATTTATTTATTTATTTTTTCAGAAAAGCTGATTATCACATGGCATCAGCCTGACTTGGGTTGCGTTCCAAATCGCATACTTTTTCTTTTTACTTTTAGTATGTATTGCAGCTGCTCTTAAAAAAATGTGTACTATTGCCTGCAGTATGTACACAACTGGGACATACTACTGTCTCATAACATTACGCCCTGAACTTTGACCCTCTTGCTTTTTTGTCCAATACCCTGGAGTTAAAACGAATGCTATTTACAGAGTTTGCCAGAGACATAGATCAAGAGCTCTGCTGTTGTTACTTTGCAATGTATGCAATTTAACTTTAAAGTTATAACTGCACAGACTGTAGATTCTAACATATTATAGTTGCAACAGTGAAATTACATCTGCAGTTCTCCGTCATTGTTATTTTATAGTTATATCCTTATCAGTTACTTAAAAGCACTGTCATCTGTCATTACAATTTTTCACAGCTCTCAATGAGCTGTCAGTCACTGGTCATGCTGTCATCTGTTTTCGGCTCTGTTGATGTGACCCATCTTTCGCTGTGCAGAGGATTGTATAGAAAAGCATGCTGGCTTGCATATTGCAAAATCAGACTGGATGTAGAAGAACATCCAGGTATTTCTGGCACACTGCATTTGACATACTATGTAATGGGACATACAAAATCTTTTTCTGGCATACTATATGGTATGGTAGTGTGGGGGTACGCACAGTTAGTTATCATTGTCATATTCAGTAGGGGTCATGATCATCACTATTAATACTGGCTTAATTGGATGACCAGTTAAGGAAAAGTCTGTACATTAAAAAACCTAATGTATCATTATATCATTGACCAGCTTGTTTTAGCTCATGAACATGTTCCAATGTAAACAAAATGTGTCATTATTGATTAAAGGTCCAGTGTGTAGGATTTAGGGGCATCTATTAGCAGAAATGGTAAATAATATTCACAACTATGTTTTCATCTGTTAATAATCACCTGGAAATAAGAGTCATTGTGTTTTTGTTACCTTAGAATAAGCTGGTTTAGGGCTATTCACATTTTTGCATTGGCCACTGTATGTCTTCCAGGACAAGATTTTTGTACTGCAACTTCACCACTAAATGTCATTTAATATTGCACACCAGACCTTTGATTTCTTCATATATATGATATTTTTTATTATTTTTGATTTTCTTTTTTTTTTTTTTTTGTATTTTTACATTTTTAAACATCAAAAAATACAGAAAAAATATCTCATCAAAATTTCCCAGAGCTTATAATACAAGGCTGGATTATCACCCAAGTAAGGCAGGTAACTGCCCTGGGCTTCCAGACTGTTAGCAGTCCAGATGGGCCCCATATTGATTGTGTCTGTTAGTTGTGGAGGGGCAGCAGTAGCTCAGCCATAGGGACTGGCTTGGGAATCGGATGGTCGCCAGTTCAAGTCCCCGACCGGACCAAAATATGGAGTGTGGACTGGTGGCTGGAGAGGTGCCAGTTCACCTCCTGGGCACTGCCGAGGTGTCCCTGAGCAAGGCACTGAACCCCCCCCAAATGCTCGGGGCGCCTGTCCATGGGCAGCCCCCTCACTCTCACATCTCTCCATTTGATGCATGTAAAGGCCCTATTTGTGCATGTGTGCGGGTATTTCAGGCCTGTTTGTATATGTATGTGACAAAAACAGAGTGAAAACTTGGAATTTCCCCTTGCAGGATTAATAAAAGTATATAAAATTCAATTTTTAAAAAATTAAGCGTAAAGAGTAATATGAAGGGTTACTTGTACAGTAAAATCTTTCTGAATATTATATATTTCCTTGTTTTAAAATTAAATATTGGATAGTGTGCGTTTAATACGCTACATATATTGAGAGACTGTCTGTCTGTATTCACTGATTACTGTTAATGATTCCTTACAATCATATAATATCATATTCATCGCATTTTTTTACATCTTAGAGTAAAAAGTTGAAGTTTTTTAATGTTTCAAAAGAAGTAGTAGTAAAAGTATGAAGTCACAAATATTTATCACTTCTTCTAAATAAAATAAAATCCAGTCATTCCTATTTCCATATGCTGTATGTATTTTGTGTATACCTTTTGTTAATGCCTTCTATGTATCCTTATGTAAAATTTGCTAGCTCTCCCCATCTGATTGATTTGAATTGCCATAAATGTTATTATATGGATGCACTCATCAGCTGGCTTGATTGCAGTTATAATAAGAACTCATTGTCTGTCCTTGTGATAAAGGAAAATCCTCACTTGGGTAGTTATGTTTAATCTATTACTCTTGTGATTTAAAAAAAAAATGATCTGAAGCTCAATTCTAAAGCTGTTCTGTAAATAGTTTTTTCATAGGAAATAAATATGGCAACTTCTGATTAATCCATATAAATTTCAGGCTTAAAATAAATACTTCCAATTAGGCTTAACCAGCTTTCCATAAACTGTGCCCACTTCTTGCATAAACTCTGCCTGTCCCAAGTAGAGATACAGATAATATAGTTGGTTGGAAAGATACAGACACAGATACAGATAATGGTGAATTTGCTCATTAGGGTCCGGGCTGCTAAGCAGCCAAGGACCCTATTGTAATCAGAAGAATTCTTTCTTTCTTTCTTTCTTCTTCGGAGGAAATCATACTTCCCATGGGCAAAAACTCACCAAACTTTACAGAAATGTGTGACCCCATGCCAGATTTACTCAGCTCCAAGGACATGTGCCCCCTCCTCCTGGGGGGGCACAATAAACGTTTAAATTTAAAAACTTTAAAAATTCCTACCAAACCGACGATACACGCTATAGTTTTGAAACTTCACCACAATATAGCCCGAGTACTGCAGAAACTTTTGTCCATTTAGACTCGTTACAAATTATGAAGTCCATCACTCTGTTTTTTTCAAAAACTGTAAAACTTATAAAATGTATCTCCTCCCACAATTGCTCAATTGTCACCAAACTTGCTAGACAGCATCTCCAGACTGTCCTCCACAAAACTTGTTTCTCAGATTTTTGATTTATCAAAAATTGAGCCTACAGTGCATGAAAACGTTTGACTGTAAACACTACTTTAAACATCTACCATCCAATTCTTGCTAAATACATTTTCAATCTTCCTGAAAAAAAAATGACAATATTTTGGAGTCATGGTTGATGAAGTTTGGCAAATATCAAAATTTTATCTCCAAAACTGAATTTTCTAGAACATTTTGAATTCTGCTCTCATGGGAACAACTGGAGTCAATGTAAAACTGGCATTTTTTAACATCACATTTTCTCTTGTGAACCAAAACACTTATCATTAAAAACAAATCACCAACATGTTCATGATGTCTAGATGCAATTTATGTATTGTCAGATTTTTGTTTAGATAAAAGAATTTGTGACATTTTGACTATTTTTGAAATCTGCCACAACAACTGCAGCCCGGTCGGTGACTTCCTGAGTCTATTTGAGAAGCCACACACCAGGTCTCACTTCCAGACAATTAGCTCAGTGAGTTAGGAGCTGGATCAGAGTGCCAAGGACTCTGGGTTTAAGACCCAACAAGGGGGATGAGTAGGACACATCAAAACTACAAAGAGTCTTTGAGAAACAAATGTTCCACTGATACAAAAGTGTACTTTGCAAATTTATTCCAATATTCAACCACTTTTACTTTTCAATTTCTGCAATACAATTTCCAGATGATGCAACCTGCAAAATGACTCAGCTGATGCTAAATGCAGATTGTAATTTCAACTTCCTTGATGTCTTCCTATTCTTCTGCTTGTTGCTCAGAATTGCCTAAAAATGCCCGGACCCGACCCATCGCTGCACATCAGCTATAACCCCTACATTTTATAATCTCAAATGTGAAATAAATACAGAGCAGAAGCCAGGATGTGGTTAGCCTAACTTTGTATAAAGACTGCGAACAACTCACCTGGCTCTGTCCAAAATTCAAAAACAAACCTATCACCTCTAATGACAACTTTTTTTTTTTTTTTTTTTTTTTTTTTTTTTTAAACTTTTGTGTATTTAACTCTTCAAATCAAATCAAATCAGATTTTATTTATATGGCACTTTTCATACAAGGCAGTAACACAAAGTGCCTCACAGAGGCTAAAAACAACAAAGAAAACCCCGAAGACCAAGGACCCACCCCTCCCACCCTCACATGAATACACAAAACACACATATACAGTACAGGCCAAAAGTTTGGACACACCTTCTCATTCAATGCGTTTTCTCTATTTTCATTACTATTTACATTGCAGATTCTCACTGAAGGCATCAAAACTATGAATGAACACATGGCAAAGGTGAAATAACTGAAAACATGTTTTATATTCTAGTTTCTTCAAAATAGCCACCCTTTGCTCTGATTACTGCTTTGCACACTCTTGGCATTCTCTCCATGAGCTTCAAGAGGTAGTCACCTGAAATGGTTTTCCAACAGTCTTGAAGGAGTTCCCAGAGGTGTTTAGCACTTGTTGGCCCCTTTGCCTTCACTCTGCGGTCCAGCTCACCCCAAACCATCTCGATTGGATTCAGGTCCGGTGACTGTGGAGGCCAGGTCATCTGCACTCCATCACTCTCCTTCTTGGTCAAATAGCCCTTACACAGCCTGGAGGTGTGTTTGGGGTCATTGTCCTGTTGAAAAATAAATGATCGTCCAACTAAACGCAAACGGTCCTCATGTGTGCCAGTTTCGTTGTAGCGCTTGATGGTTTTTGCAACTCCACTTGGGGACACATTTAAAGTTTTTGCAATTTTCCAGACTGACTGACCTTCATTTCTTAAAGTAATGATGGCCACTCGTTTTTCTTTAGTTAGCTGATTGGTTCTTGCCATAATATGAATTTTAACAGTTGTCCAACAGGGCTGTCGGCTGTGTATTAACCTGACTTCTGCGCAACACAACCGATGGTCCCAAACCCATTGATAAAGCAAGAAATTCCACTAATTAACCCTGATAAGGCACACCTGTGAAGTGAAAACCATTTCAGGTGACTACCTCTTGAAGCTCATCGAGAGAATGCCAAGAGTGTGCAAAGCAGTAATCAGAGCAAAGGGTGGCTATTTTGAAGAAACTAGAATATAAAACATATTTTCAGTTATTTCACCTTTTTTTGTTAAGTACATGACTCCACATGTGTTCATTCATAGTTTTGATGCCTTCAGTGAGAATCTACAATGTAAATAGTCATGAAAATAAAGAAAACGCATTGAATGAGAAGGTGTGGCCAAACTTTTGGCCTGTACTGTATATGTATACACACCCACTCACACAAGCACACACAGACACGGGCACATGCACACACACACAAATCCCTACAGACACTGACTAACACTAGAGAGACATGGCTGGGCACCGAGACATAAGGTGAGGAAAAAGCCACAAGTGGGGGCCATCCACACCGAGAGGGACCACGGCCCGTGACCACCGGGAGCACCGCCGCAGAGACCACTCCGGCCCGGGCAGACGGGAGGCCCCACACCAAGGTGCAGAGCCCACCAGCCACCCAGGCCAGAGCCCTCCACGGAGCAGCACCCCCACCGGTAGGCCAGACATGGCTCCCGGTGTGGTAGGCCCCCATGAGGAAACACTGGAGCTAAAACTGAAGAAAAAACATAAAAACAAGAATGTGGTAAAATAAGGTAAGAAGTATACAAAATCAGTAAAATTAATAAGACATTCCAAAGTTAACCTCAAAAAATAAGTAAATGAATAAAAGAGATTAATTAAAAGCTTGCTAAAGTAAAATAAAATAAGATAAACTAAAATAGCAGAATATCAGTTAAAAGCCAGATTGAAAAGGTGAGTCTTGAGCCTCTTCTTAAAAACATCAACAGTCTCTGTGGCCCTGAGGTTCTGCGGTAGGCTGTTCCACAGTCGGGGACCATAATAACTAAAAGCCGCCTCCCCGTGTGTTCTAGATCTAATTTGTGGAATGGTTAAAAGGCCAGTGCCGGAGGACCTCAGGGTCCGTGAGGGTTGACATAATAAAAGTAGGTCAGATAAATAAGAAGGCCCAAGACCGTTAAGACGTTTAAAAATTAATAAAAGAACCTTAAAATCGATCCTTAAGCGGACGGGGAGCCAATGCATCCATCCATCCATTTTCATCCGCTTATCCGGGGCGGGGTCGCGGGGGCAGCAGGCCGAGCAAAGCACCCCAGACATCCCTCTCCCTGGCAACGCTTTCCAGCTCCTTCTGGGGGACCCCAAGGCGTTCCCAGGCCAGATGAGATATGTAATCCCTCCAGCGTGTTCTGGGTCTGCCCCGGGGCCTCCTACCAGTGGGACATGCCTGGAAAAACCTCCCGCGGGAGGCGCCCAGGAGGCATCCTGATCAGATGCCCGAACCACCTCAACTGACCCCTTTCGATGCGAAGGAGCAGCGGCTCTACTCCGAGCTCCCTCCGGATGTCCAAGCTCCTTACCCTATCTCTAAGGCTGAGCCCAGCCACCCCACGGAGAAAACTCATTTCAGCCGCTTGTATCCGCGATCTCATTCTTTCGGTCACAACCCAGAGCTCGTGGCCATAGGTGAGGGTTGGGACGTAGATGGACCAGTAAATTGAGAGCTTCGCCTTCCGGCTCAGCTCCTTCTTCACCACAACAGCCCGGCGCAGCGCCCGCATCACTGCAGAAGCCGCCCCAAACCGCCGATCCATCTCATGCTCCATTCTACCCTCACTCGTGAACAAGACCCCGAGATACTTGAACTCCCTTGCTTGGGGCAGTAACTCTCCCCCAACCCGGAGGGGACAATCCACCTGCTTCCGGCAGAGAACCATGGCCTCAGATTTGGAGGTGCTGACTCTCATCCCGACCGCTTCACACTCGGCCGCAAACCGCTCCAGTGCGTGCTGGAGGTCACAGTGTGATGAAGCCAACAGAACCACATCATCTGCGAAAAGCAGAGATGCAATTCTGAGGTCACCAAACCGGACCCCCCCCCCCCCCCCCCCGACTGCGCCTCGAGATCCTGTCCATGAAAGTCACAAACAGGATCGGTGACAAGGGACAGCCTTGGCGGAGGCCCACACCCACCGAGAACGTGCTGGATTTTACACCAAGTATGCGGACACAGCTCTCACTTTGGTCATACAGGGACCGGATGGCTCGTAGCAGCGAGCCTGGTACCCCATACTCCCGCAGTACCCCCCACAAGACTGGAAGCACATGTAGACTGGATGGGCAAACTCCCACGACCCCTCCAGCAGCCTCGCAAGGGTAAAGAGCTGGTCCACTGTTCCACAGCCAGGACGGAATCCGCATTGCTCCTCCTGAATCAAAGGTTCGACAATCGGTCGGAGCCTCCTTTCCAGCACCCTTGAGTAAACTTTACCCGGGAGGCTGAGCAGTGTGATACCCCGATAATGGGAGCACACCCTCCGGTCCCCTTTTTTGAAGATGGGGACCACCACCCCGGTCTGCCACTCTACAGGCACCGTACCCGACCTCCACGCGACACTGAAAAGGCGTGTCAACCAAGACAGCCCAATAATGTCCAGAGCCTTCAGCATCTCCGGGCGAATCTCATCCACACCCGGCGCCTTGCCGCTGGGGAGCTTTTTAACTACCTCAGCAACCTCTGCCAGGGAAATGGGCGAGAATTCCCCAGAGTCTTCAGGCTCTGCCTCGTTCACAGTGGACGTGATGGCCGGGTTCAGGAGGTCCTCAAAGTGCTCCTTCCACCGCTCAACGATGTTCCCAGTTCAGGTCAGCAGTTCTCCATCTCTGCTGAGCACAGCCTGAGACAAGCCCTGCTTTCCTTTCCTGATACGTCTAACGGTCTGCCAGAACTTCCTTGAGGCCAACTGAAAGTCCTTCTCCATAGCCTCCGCGAACTCCTCCCACACCCGGGTTTTTGCCTCAGCGACCGCCACAGCTGCAGCCCTTCTGGCCAACCGGTACCTGTCTGCTGCTTCAGGAGACCCTCGGGCCAGCCAGACCCGAAAGGCCTCCTTCTTCAGCCTGACAGCCTCCTTCACCGCTGGTGTCCACCAGCGGGTTCTCAGGTTGCCGCCACGACAAGCACCGACGACCTTCTGACCACAGCTCCTAGCAGCCGCCTCCACAATGGAAGCTTTGAACATGGCCCACTCCGACTCCATGTCCCCAGCCTCCCCCGGGATGTGCGAGAAATTCTTCCGGAGGTGCGAGTTGAAGACCCTACGGACAGGGGCCTCAGCCAGACGTTCCCAGTTCACCCTCACTACACGTTTGGGTTTCCCAGGTCTGTCCGGCAGCCTCCCCCGCCATCTGATCCAACTCACCACCAGGTGGTGATCAGTGGACAGCTCTGCTCCTCTCTTCACCCGAGTGTCCAAGACACACGGCCGCAGATCTGATGATACAACCACAAAGTCGATCATCGATCTTTGGCCTAAGGTGTTCTGGTACCAGGTACACTTATGTACCTACCTGTGCTCAAAACATGGTGTTTGTTATGGCCAGTCCATGACTAGCACAGAAGTCCAATAACAAAACACCACTCGGGTTCAGATCAGGCAGGCCGTTCCTCCCAATCACTCCCCTCCAGGTTTCTCCGTCATTGCCCACGTGAGCGTCCCCCAGGAGAACCAAGGAGTCCCCAGCCGGCACCCCTTTCAGGACACCGCCAAGAGACTCCAAAAAGGCCGGGTACTCCGTACTGCTGTTCAGTGCGTAAGCACAAACAACAGTCAGAGACCTACTCCCTGCAACCCGCAGTCGCACAGAGGCGACCCTTTCGTTCTCCAGGGAGAACTCCAACACGGTGGTACTCAGCCGGGGACTTGTGAGTATCCCCACACCCGCCCGGCGCCTCTCACCCTGGGCAACTCCGGAAAAAGCGAGAGTCCAGCCCCTCTCCAGGAGTTTGGTTCCAGAACCAGTGCTGTGCGTGGAGGTGAGCCCAACTATATCTAGTCGGTACCGCTCCACCTCTCGCACCAGCTCCGGCTCCTTTCCCACCAGAGAGGTGACATTCCACGTCCCTACAGCCAGTCCGCGTCGCCAGAGATCAGCATGCCCGGGGCCCTGCCCCTGCCTGCTGCCCAGCACACAAAGCACCCGACCCTGATGTCTGTCCCTGCGAGTGGTGAGCCCACAGGGCAACGGCTCCATGTATCCTCTTCGGGCTGAGCCCGACCGGGCCCCATGGCCTAAGGCCCGGCCACCAGATGCTCGCTGGCGAGCTCCCCCCCCGGGTCTGGCTCCAGGAGGGGGCCCCGGTGTCCCCATACCGGGCGAGGTGCTCTTATTCCGAAGAGGCCGCATCATCAGGGTCTTTGAATTGCTCTTAGTCTGGTCCCTCCCCCGGGACCACTTTGCCTTGGGAGACCCTACCAGGGGCTTTTAGCCCCGGACAACACAGCTCCCAGGTTCACGGGGACACGCAAACTCCTCCACCTGGCGATTCTCGGAGGAGCAGCGATTTTAAAACTGGTGTGATGTGCTCCCGCCCTCTGGTCCTCGTCAGCACTCTTGCGGCTGAGTTCTGTAACAATTGAAGATTATAGATGCTCTTTTTGGGAAGACCAGAGAGCAGGGCATTACAATAGTCTAGCCAACAGGAGATAAAAGCATGCATCAGCACCTCCGTACTGGCCTGACTCTGGCTATATTCTTCAGGTGGTAAAAACCTACCTTTGTTATGTTTTTAATATGTGCAATAAAACTGAGCTCAGAGTCAAAAATCACGCCTAGATTTTTCACAGATTGTGATGGTTTAAGATTTCATAATTTAGGTAAAAGTGTCTCTCTCTGGTCTTCAGGACCAATGACTAAAACCTCTGTTTTGTCCTGGTTGAGCTGCAGGAAATTCTCTGCCATCCATGATTTTATATCTAAAATGCAGTTAAAAAGGGCATTAATTGGCCCTGTGTCATCAGGAGACACGGCGATGTACAGTTGTGTATTATCAGCATAGCTGTGAAAACTGATGCTGTGCCTCCTGATGACATCCCCCAGGGGAAGCATATAGAGGTTAAAAAGAGTTGGGCCTAAAATTGACCCCTGGGGAACCCCACACTTAATCTCATGTGTTCTTGAGGAACAAGTATCCATACTTACAAAGAAGCTTCGGTCTGTGAGGTAAGAGGTGAACCAGTTTAAAACGGTGCCAGACAGTCCGACCAGGTTTCTCAGTCTGTTTAGCAAAATGTGATGGTCTACTGTGTCGAAAGCGGCGATTAGATCCAGTAGTACCAAGACTGTGAGTTTATGGTTATCCAAGTTTAACCTGGTGTCATTTAAAATCTTTAAAAGGGCTGTCTCTGTGCTGTGGTTCATCCTAAAACCAGACTGATGCTTCTCCAATGCATTATTTGTATTTAAAAAATAATTTACTTGGATAAAAACCAGTTTTTCTAAAATTTTACTTAAAAATGGTAAGTTGGATACAGGCCGATAGTTATTAAGAATGGTGGGGTCTAAGTTGCTCTTCTTCAGAAGGGGCCTCACCACCGCCGTTTTAAAAGAGGTGGGGAAGACACCCGTCTGAAGAGAGCAGTTCACCATATATAAAAGCTGTTCCTCAAAGAATTCATAAAATGTTTTAAAAAATGGTGTGGGAATTGGATCTAAAAGGCAGGTTGTGGGCTTTACTTGGGAGAAAACTCGACCAAGTGTCAAAACTATCAACCAGGGCAAAACTATCCAGTGTCTCCTCAGGTGAAAGCAATGATCCAGGAGTGTTCGTGGTTAAAATTTGTTGGGATAAAAGACTGGATCTAATGGCTTCGATTATACTCCTGAAGTGGTCTGCAAAGGCCTCGCAAAGGGTGTCGGTTGTTGTTTTAGGAGACCTGTTAAAATTACTGTTGGTTAAAAGCTCAATTGTGGAGAATAGAAATTTGGGGTTATTTTTATTGTCGGAGATTAATTTTTTGAAATGAGAAGTTCTTGCTTGTTTGATTGTGTTATTGTAGGTTTTGAGGTGTTGACGAAATATTTCATTGTGAACTGTCAACTTGGATTTTCTCCACCTCCTCTCAGCACTCCTGCAGGTTCTTTTCAGTTTTTTAATTTCTTCATTTCTCCACGGTGGTGTAGGTCTTGTTTTTACTGTTTTTGTTAAAAGTGGAGCCACTGAGTCCAGTGTTGACTTCAGTTTGTTGTTAAAATCATCAATGATAAAATCACACGGTGATGGTAAAATCTCTGCAGGAGTGCTCTGTAAAATCTGGATAAAATTTGCAGCCACTTCAGAAGTTAGGTAGCATTTCCTCACCGTTCTCACAGGGGCCTCCCACTGGTTAAAACTGGTGATAAAAAACACACAAAAGTGGTCAGACACAGCCAGATCCACAACAGAGGACACACCCACGGACAGGCCATAGGTTATGACCAGGTCCAGGATGCGCCCTCTGCTGTGGGTCGGCAGCGCGACATGTTGTTTAAAATCCAAACAGTGAAGGAGGTTTAAAAATTCTCTGGACACTGGGTCCTAGGTGTTGTTGATGTGTAGATTAAAATCACCAGTTGTTAAAATCCTGTTGTATGTGGTGTGAATGATTGATAAAAGTTCAGAAAATTGGCTGATAAAACAGGTGGAGTACTGAGGTGGTCTGTAAACTGTTATGCATAGAATAGGAGGGCTGCTAAAAACAAAGGCATGATGCTCAAATGATGAATACTTATTAAAAGAAACTTCATTTGATGACATTGTGGTCCTTGTGATCGAAGCAGTTCCACCTCCTTTCCTGCCCCCCCTTGTAGAAAATAAAAAGTTAAAATCTGGTGGGCAAGTCTCTGTGAGAACAACACCTGCATTAGCGCCAAGCCATGTCTCAGTAAGGAGAATACTATCTAGTTTTCTATCTAAAATTAAATCATTTACTATAAAAGATTTGTTTAAAAGAGAGCGCATGTTCAGCACGGCCATTTTTATGTCCGTGCTGAACGTGCGCTCGTCATGTCTTTTCAAGGGGACAATAAAAACACTGTTGCGTCTAAAAGGAGTCCTGGGTTTCTGTCTGTGTGAGATGATAGAGTGAATGTCCTGTGATTCTGATGGCAGATATGGGGGTAGTGATGAAGAGGTATGTATGGTGCAGCGTGTGGGGGATGAGTGCAGGTGTGAGTGTGAGTGAGGGGCAGAGTGTCCGTGTGCATGTGCTTTAACTGTGAGTCAGGAGGTGGATGTGGTGCAGGGACTGACAGTCAGGTCAGTGTTGACAAATAAAAGCCGGGACCCATCCTGGTTTGGGTGGAGGCCGTCCCGTTTAAAAAGATGGGGTCTATTTAAAAAGGCAGCGAAATTGTCAACGAAGGGGATACTGTTGCCCAAGCAGTATCCCTTCAGCCACTTGTGCAGCTGGCGAAGGCGGCTGGTGATGACGTCACCGTAGCGAGGTGGGGGAAGCGGGCCCGAGATAATTATCTGTTTCCCCGTGTCCATCAGGCAGTCCACCAGCGAGATGAAGTCCTGCTTGAGGACCTCCGACTGCTGGAATTTGAGGTCGTTGATGCCGGCCTCCAGGACCAGCGTGGAGGCCAAGGGGTGCTGTGCGCTCAGCTGCAGGGCAGAGGATGTGACCTCCGTAACACGGGCACCAGGGTGGCAGAAGGTCCGGCCGTCGTGCATCGCCACGTGCCTGACCATTGAGGTCCCAACCACCAGCACCGCGGGGGTGCGCCTGAGTGGCCGCCTCTGATAGCCTGGATATGTGACGGTGGCGGAGAGGAGCCTGGGGATGGTGGCGCCGGGCCGTGGCTGCTCCTGACTGAGATGGTGGGGATGGGTCAGGCCGGGCGAGTTCACCCTGGTTCCTTGACTGGTGAGAGCCAGCTGGACGGACAGAACCTGGAGGCGAGCTGGAACAAGCGCCCACGGGAGGGAAGTCCTGCAGGCTTAGGATGTCGTACCTGTTGTCCAGTGGCAGATCCGGAGGCGGAGGAGGGGGAGATGGACGAGCCCCAGCGCCCCTGGCCACCACCGACCAGGGTTCCCTCGGTCTGAGCGGAGTTGAGCTCACCGGGACTCCTGCTCCGACCTCAGTAATGAAACCCTGCGACTCCGCGGGGCGGAGGCAGGAGGTGGAGGGAGCCGCTTCTTTGGGCTTGGCTCCCTGGCGGTGCCAGCGGGACTCCGCCAGTGCTGGTGCCGAAGTTCCGGTGGTGATGGACCCAGTCCACGGCAGGGTGGTGTCGTTCGTGGCCGTCATGCTCCGGTCACCAGCGCCGGATGCCTTCAGGAGGGCGATGTGTTTCGCCTGGGACGTGGCGACAGCGGAGAAGTCCAGCAGGATTTTGTCCCTCTCCTTGAGGTCGGACTGGAGCCCGGAGATGCTCTCCCTCAGTTTGGAGAATGTGGGGAGGCAGGACTCGCACACCGCCAGCATGCCTGCAGCCTGAGCTGGGAGACAGCCACACTAGGCACCGCAGCACACGAAGGTAAGTCCAGGCTAGCACCGTGGCTAAAAACAAGCCGGTGCTAGCAGCGGGCGGGTGACTCCACGAGATAGATAAAACTTAAAATCTTAAAAACCTCCGAGCCGATGTCTAAAATCAACCAACCAGTTAAAAGAATCACTTTAAAAACATCAGTGTTTACAGCGTGTGTTAATAAAAAGTGTCTTAAAACTGGATTAAAAGGTGATTCCCTCATCCACCGTACTCAGCTTTAGCGTGCAGGGGGATATCCGGCTGGTCTCGCAAGTTGATCTGAATAAAATTCAGGCAGAGGGCAGAGTCTAAACACACCACCACAATGACAGTGGGTCACAACAATCTATTGTATTTGTACTGTAGTTTGACTTGGGAGGTGGGGACTGTGCACAGCTTCCTGTATGCAGTCTTGTTATCCCTATGAAGATACCATGTTTGGTACCATGGTGCCCATAATCACATGATCAACAATATCTGGTAACCAATACAAAACAAAAGTTTGGGCAAATGGATCAAATGTTATAGCCTATGTTAAGAAAGACTTGCAGCACATAACTTCCTCTAAAACCACAAATCATTTTTACATTTCAACAATATTTTTTAGTTTTCCTATGGGGGCTATGTGTCAATTTACATAGATTTACATGGTGCATATTCCTTAATTACTTTGTGTTCAATCAAATCGCTTCAAACTGGGATTTAATACAGGCCCACACTTCAGTTTGACCTGGGCCCTAGTGCAGTTATTCAGCCATGCTAACATGACTTCTTCAAATTGTTGGTTAAGTTTAACCGAACAGTCCAAGACCTGATTTTGGTCAGCCTTAAAATCAATAAATTGATTAAGTGTTTGTGAACTGTTGAAGTGCAACAGACCTATACAGTTTTGTTCTAAAAGGCTACAATATGTCACATGAAATTCATGTATGATTATTTTAAGATTACCTAAATGAATAACAATGACAATGTATCTATGAATCTAAAATATGATGAACATGATCAAAGAGGCTGTCCTGAGTTAGCATGTGTTCCAGCAGAAACAAGTTCCACCATCTTTGTGCCCTCCAATCCAGAGTTGAGGGCAGCAGGGCACGAAATAAACAGATTTGAAAAAGCAATCAACGCCCCCCTCCAAGCTGATTTGCATCTGATCCCCAGATCATGTTTTATTTATCAGTAATCACAACCAATCAGGGAAGAAATTAATCAATGAAGGCGCAAGGTAGGAGTGATATCCGCCATCTGGGGGTCGCACTAATCCCTCCACCCCTTAGCAGGCACACACACACACACACACACACACACACACACACACACACACACAGGCATGTACACATACATGTACACATACATATCCTAGGTCCAACAGATAGATACACATACATGTATGCGCATACAGGCATTGGCAGGGAGCAGCAAATACAGACATGCGGTGAGAAAAACACACACACAGACATGCGTGGACACACACAGGGCTCAACAATGATGAGAACCAATGTTATGCACACACACACACACACACACACGCACACACACACACACACACACACACACACACACACACACACACTGAAGTCCCCTTTCCACTGGCTTGTCATGGGCCCATATTTAGGTGACTGATATTTTTCTCTCCCCCTACCAATGAGCTCCAAGCAAGTCCATATGGCCCGGATCAAAGGTGTTGCTGGGTGCATGCTTCTGCTTTATTGCCAGCCGCTGCTGTTAATTAGGAAACAAGATCACAGGCAGTATTAAAATCCAATTAAATTGATATGAACAGATTGCCAAGTGATGTTCGCTAATGTATAATTGAGCACCATGCAAATTTCTCTGGCTGCCTTTTGTTTTGCTATGTCTCTGCCTCTATCTCCCTGGCCCACAATGAGCAGCCGAGCTTGAAACTTTTCCTCTTTCTGTCGTCACCGCTGAGAGATAAACAAGTTAATGCCCTGAGATGAGGGTATTGCTTTTATCAGTCAAAGTGATATCCTTCCCATGATGCACCAGGGGGGCTGTGGAGGCTTTGCCTCTCTCAGAGGGCATCAATCTGGCCGTTCTGGACTTGTACATTTGAAAAATGTGTGTGTTTGTGTGTGTGTGGCAGGTCTGAACCAGGTCAACGTGCTGACGTACTGCGGTAAGCGTGTTGTGTCATTTCCGGTGTTTCTGTGTTGGTGTCTCTCTCTGCTGCTGCAGCGATCTCTCATCAGCTACCTTTCTGCTTTTTCTCCTTACTTTAGCCGTTAAACAGCCACTTCACTTCTTAAACCACACTAGTTGTAGTGTTAATCACTCCGCTTCTTTAAACGACTGTCTTATCCATCTTTGTTTGCTCACACACTCTCAGCCTTGTTAGCTACCTTAGCTTAGCACCTAGCGATGGCTTCCTCTTCTGCACTCTCTTGCTCGGTGTGCCAGATGTTTAGTTATTCCTCTGCCTCCTTTAGCGATAATGGTACATGTGAGAAATGTAGTTTATTTTCTGCGTTGGAGGCGAGGCTTAGTCAATTAGAAGCTCGGCTCCGCACCATGGAGAGTCAAACTGTAGCTGCGGTAGTTAGCCAGTCCCCTGTAGCCGGCGCGGAGCCACTTAGCATAGCCTCTGTTAGCGGTCCTCCGGTAACTCCTGTGCAGCCAGGAGACTGGATGACTGTCCGAGGGAAGCGTAGTACCAGGCCGAAGCCCACGGCTCACCACCAGCCCGTTCACGTTTCTAACCGTTTTTCCCCACTCAGCGACACACCCGCTGAGGAGAAAACTCTGGTAATTGGCAGCTCTATTTTGAGAAACGTGAAGTTAGCGACACCAGTGACCATAGTCAAATGTATCCCTGGGGCCAGAGCGGGCGACACTGAATCAAATTTAAAACTGCTGGCTAAGGCTAAACGTAGATTCAGTAAGATTGTTATTCACGTTACGCCAATCGGAGGTCACTAAAATTAATGTTGCCTCGGTGTGTCAGTATGCTAAAACTATGTTGGACTCCGTAGTTTTCTCCAGACCCCTGCCAAATCTGACCACTGATGATATGTTTAGCCGCATGTCATCATTCAATCGCTGGCTGTCTAGGTGGTGTCCAGCAAACGATGTGGGCTTCGTTAATAATTGGAAAACCTTTTGGGGAAAACCTGGTCTGATTGGAGAGATGGCATTCATCCCACTTTGGATGGAGCCGCTCTCATATCTAGAAACCTGGACAAGTTTATTAGTGATCTAAAACCGTGACAACACAGAGTTGAGACCAGGAATCAGAGTCGCAGTGTAAAACGCTTCTCTGAGCTTCTAGAGCAGTCTGTCCCCCGACCTCCTAAATTATTTAAATATAAAGTCAAACAAAGAGGAGTTGTACATAACAACCTGATAAAAATCAAAACCTCTTCTGTGACAGAAAGACAAAACAGGAGAATTAAATGTGGACTGTTAAATGTCAGATCATCTTCCAAAGCAGTGTTAGTAAACGAATTAATATCAGATAATCATATTGATTTACTCAGCCTCACCGAAACCTGGCTGTGTCAAGATGAATATGTTAGTCTAAATGAATCCACTCCTCCCAGTCATAATAATACCCACATTCCTCGAGGCAGCGGCCGAGGAGGGGGAGTTGCAGCCATTTTTAACTCTAGTCTATTAATCAGCGCTAAACCTAAACTAGATTACGAATCCTTTGAAAGCCTTGTCCTTTGTCTTTTACATCCGACCTGGAAAACCTCGCAGCCTCTTCTATTTGTTATAGTGTACCGTGCTCCTGGCCCGTATTCAGAAATCTTATCTGAATTCTCAGAGTTTTTATCCAGTTTAGTCCTGAAATCAGATAAAGTTATAATTGTAGGCGATTTCAATATTCACGTGGATGTTGATAATGACTCCCTCGCTACTGCGTTTATCACATTATTAGACTCCATTGGCTTCACTCAAAGTGTACATAAGCCCACTCACCGTTTTAACCACACCCTCGATCTAGTTCTGGCGTATGGAATTGAGATTGATAACTTAATGGTCTTTCCAGAGAATCCCTCTCTATCAGATCATTACTTAACAACTTTTGATTTCTGTCTACTTGACTACGCGCCACTCTGTAACAGCTACTATACGAGGTGTTTATCAGATAGTGCGGTAGCAAAATTTAAGGAAGTGATTCCATCGGCATTAAAGTTAATACCCTCTGTAAGTGAGGTTTCCCGTACTGACTTTAAAGTCTCCCAAATTGATCATCTCGTCGATAGCGCTGCAAGCTCGCTGCGAACAACTCTCGACTCTGTAGCACCTCTTAAAAAGAAGTTCGCAAAGCAAAGAAAGTTTGCTCCCTGGTATAACTCCCAAACCAGAAAATTAAAGCAAATGTCGCGAAAATTTGAAAGGAATTGGCGATTAACCAAACTGGAAGATTCTCGTTTAATCTGGTTAGACAGTCTAAAAACATATAGGAGAGCCCTCCGCAATGCCAGAGCAAACTATTACTCATCATTAATAGAAGAAAATAAGAACAACGCCAGGTTTCTTTTCAGCACTGTAGCCAGGCTGACAGAGAGTCACAGCTCTATTGAGCCTTGTATTCCTTTGGCTCTTAGCAGTAATGATTTTATGAGCTTTTTTAATGACAAAATTGTAACTATTAGAGACAAAATTCATGACCTCCTGCCCTCTAACAGTACTAATCTGCCTTCAAACACAGCTATAAGTGCTGATACATATTTAGATTGATTCTCCCTGATTTCTGTTCAACAAATGACCTCAATGATTTCTTCAACCAAGTCATCAATGTGTCTCTTGGACCCGATTCCAACTAGGCTACTTAAGGAAGTCTTACCTTTAGTTAACACTTGCATACTAGACATGATCAATATATCTTTATTAACAGGCTATGTACCACAGTCTTTTAAGGTAGCTGTAATTAAACCTCTGTTAAAAAAAGCCCACATTGGATCCAGAGGTGTTAGCCAATTACAGACCTATATCCAACCTTCCCTTTCTCTCAAAGATCCTTGAGAAAGTAGTCGCAGACCAGCTGTGTGACTTTCTCCATGATAATAATTTATTTGAGGAATTTCAGTCAGGATTTAGGGTTCATCATAGCACCGAGACAGCACTAGTTAAAATTACAAATGATCTCCTGATTGCTTCAGACCAAGGTCTCGCCTCTGTACTTGTCTTACTAGATCTTAGTGCCGCATTTGACACAATTGACCATCAAATTCTGCTACAGAGACTGGAACATTCAATTGGCCTTAAAGGTTCCTCACTAAGCTGGTTTAAATCTTATTTATCTGATCGTTTTCAGTTTGTTCACGTTCATAATGAATCATCTTCATGTACTAAAGTTTGTTTTGGAGTACCTCAAGGTTCAGTGCTCGGACCAATTCTATTCACGCTATATATGCTTCCCTTAGGTAACATCATTAGAAATCACTCTATCAATTTCCATTGCTATGCGGATGATACACAGTTGTATTTATCGATAAAGCCAGAAGAAATGGATCAATTAACTAAACTTCAGAAATGCCTTAAAGATATAAAGACCTGGATGAGCACCAGTTTCCTGATGTTAAATTCAGACAAAACTGAAGTTATTGTTCTTGGCCCCAAACACCTCAGAAACTCTTTATCTGATGATATAGTTTCTCTGGATGGCATTGCTCTGGCCTCTAGCACTACCGTAAGAAACCTCGGCGTAATATTTGATCAAGATTTGTCTTTTAACTCCCATTTAAAACAAACGTCTCGGACTGCATTTTTTCATCTGCGTAATATTGCAAAAATTAGGCCTATCCTGTCACTAAAAGATGCTGAAAAATTGGTCCACGCGTTTGTTACCTCGAGGCTGGATTACTGTAATTCTCAATTATCAGGTAGCTCTAATAAGTGCCTGAAAACTCTCCAGCTAATCCAGAACGCGGCGGCACGTATACTGACAGGAGCTAAGAAACGAGATCATATTTCTCCTGTTTTAGCTTCTCTGCACTGGCTCCCTGTTAAATCCAGAACTGAATTTAAAATCCTTCTTCTAACCTACAAAGCTCTAAAGAATTAGGCTCCATCATATCTCAGAGAGCTTATTGTGCCCTATTATCTCACCAGAACACTGCGCTCTGAGAATGCAGGGTTACTCATGGTCCTTAAAGTCTCCAAAAGTAGAACAGGAGCCAGAGCCTTCAGCTATCAGGCTCCTCTTTTGTGGAATCAGCTTCCTGTTTCTGTCCGGGAGGCAGACACCGTCTCCCCTTTTAAGACTAGACTTAAGACTTTCCTATTTGATAAAGCTTATAGTTAGGGCTGGCTCAGGCTTGTCTTGGACCAGCCCCTAGTTAGACTGACATAGGCCTAGTCTGCCGGAGGACCTCCTATAATACACCGAGCCCCTTCTCTCCTTCTCACTCTCTCTCTCCCTTGCTAGTATTCATGTCCTGTTAATGCATCTCTCTAACCCAGGTCTACTGCATGTCACTAACTCGGCTTGTTCTCCGGAGCCTTTGTGCTCCACTGTCTCGCAGGTTAACTCGTACCGCAGCTGTGCCTGGATGATGTGTCGTGGTTGTGCTGCTGCCATGGTCCTGCCTGATGCCTCCCACTGCTGCTGTTACTATTAGTCATACCTGGACTATTATACACATATCATTATTGTCACATACATATATAATCATATTATTAATATAATATCTGTTTCTCCTTATGTCTCATTGTGTCATATGGATTACTGTTAATTCATTATATTGATCTGTTCTGTACAATATCTATTGCTCGTCTGTCCGTCCTGGAAGAGGGATCCCTCCTTCAGTTGCTCTTCCTGAGGTTTCTACCATTTTTTTTTTTCCCCCGTTAAAGGGTTTTTTTTGGGGAGTTTTTCCTTATTCGCTGTGAGGGTCCAAAGGACAGAGGGATGTTGTATGATGTAAAGCCCTCTGAGGCAAATTGTGATTTGTGATATTGGGCTTTATAAATAAAAACTGATTGATTGATTGTGTGCGCGTGCGCATGTGTCTAATGTCACAGCTTCTTCAACTAATGACTTCATATTTGAATAAGTTACAATGGTTGCCAACCTGGAGGTCGGGATCCTCACAAGGGTCACAAAATAAACAAGAGGGGTGACAGGATAAAGCAATGCATAGTAATTGTAAAATACTAATACTATGTTAGAAAGCAAGTCCTGGACATTAAAATGTCTCAGCTGAACAGCCTAACAGACACCATCTTTCTTATCCCTGGAAGTGACAAGTGTGAATTGGCTGCTGGCAACTGTTCTCCCAACAATCCGTAGGTGCTAAGCCCATATATTAAAGGCTTCTTAATTTTTGCAAAGCAGTGTGCCTTGGTAATTTTTTTTTTGGTTTTGACTGATTGACAAAGCAGATTACAGGTCTAACCTCTCCCTCCTTCCTCCTCCCTCCTGTCCTTGGATCCAAAGAGCACCAGTTTGTGATACCTAAATATATGAAGTAGTACTCTTCAGCCAACCTACTTTATAGATGTTGTCCCGACATGTTCTTATCCCACGTCATCACATATCGACACTTTGTCAGTGGTCTTTCATGTCTACATATTTTGCACTTGGTATCCCTCTGTGTCTGCTGTCATCTGCTGCAACCAGTGTCAGAACATAAACAAAAGCACATGGTTAGGTTTAGAAAAAAACATATTGGTTTGGCTCTAAAGTCACACAGCAAGTGAATACTAGGCTGCTGGGTGAAAGTCTGTGGTTTGTTGGACCCACCCACCACTCCTCACTCCTACCCAACAGGGATTTTCCAGCTCCTTATATTACATTGTTAATGGCAGCGTTTCAAACTGATGCTGTCCTGTGGTATGGCACACTGCCTTGACAGGTGCCATCCAGCTGACCTGCGGTGAATGATAACACTGAGAAAGGTTCCGTCCAGCTGCATTACATGCTGATGCCGACTGGTGGCATATCATACCACCATGAAAGGTGGCTTTTGGTGTTGATGTCTGATGCCAAAATCACTGACAAAGCAGCTGTATTTGACAACTTTACAGTGAGAATGGGCTGCTTCTCCTGTCTGGTGTGAGTCCAACCTGAAGCCCACCTGACTCACCCCCTATCCAGGATCCCAAACAATACATACTGCTGTTGGATGACAGAGCCCCTAGGGTGTGCATTAATACAGGTCGTTATCCAGTTTGTTTGTTTAATGGTGGCTGATAATAACTGTTCATTTATTAGCTCTTATTTCAAGTATAGAGTGGCTGGAATATTTGTTCATAACTAGACGGCATCGTGTCATGTCCACCATAAAATTTGGCAGATATTAATTTTTCTTATTTAAATGGGCTTTTTAAATGATTTTTCTTATTGATTTTATTGTTTCACGCACACTACCTAAAATCAGTGAGGTGAAATAAAATGGCAATTCAGTCAGATTACAGGTTAGGATGAGTTGCTTACATGGGTAAAAGTAGACCGGGACTCTGTACAACTAAAAGATTTAGTGCTGGAAGAGGGGACAGCAGCTGGCTGCCAAAACCCACATACGACAACGATCACATTTCAACAAGAAAACACATTTGCTAATTATAGGTCAACATTTACAAAAACAGAAAAAAAACAGAAATAGTTAATCTCAAACACCTCAAAAGAAATCAAAAGGCATGGTTCAACAGTAATGCATGAATAGAGCAGTCAGTCAGTTTCTCTGTCAGTCAACAGCCTCCAACACTCCTCCACTAACTTAGGTCCCAAGCATCATAGTGTCAGAAAGCTTTCACTGAATGGAACTGATGGTTTAACTCACTCAGCTGTAAGAATCTATTACAACGTGCAGGCTATTTAGAGACATTTTACTCATCATATCTATCTTCTGAAAACTCAAAGACAAAGACTTGTAAGGTGTTCCACTGTTGTCAATATTGTAGCTATAATTTTCTTCTAAATTAAACATTTAAAACAACAAATTGTAATGATTTTGATTTTGAAAGTTTTGTGCACATTGACAAATTATTCTGTGGCACTTACACCATTTAAATAAATCATTAGCTATACATGATGTCAAGTGTTTCTAATTTCTCTTTAAACCATACAGGCATTAAAAAAAATAAATGTATGTGTTCAGGGATGGATGAAGCTGAGAGAGGAAGGAAAACAATATGAAGTGATGGAGGTTGGGGTAGTATAACCATGACCAGCTTCATTCTACTTTCACCTCCAGGTGTCTTATACATAGTTTCATATATGTTAGAGGAAGCAAACACTGTTTTTTGCCAATTAACTTTGTTTGAAGTAATAAAGATAAGAGTAAAACTTAATCTAACATGTATTTGTACCTGTATTTTTATACTCTTATTAATCTGTACACACATACATAGGCTCAAAATATACAATTGCACACACAGCACTTGGAGACATGCATTAGTTATGGAGAGATGTCAGAGTGATAGTGCTGCCACAGAGTCAAATGAAACAAGGAAAAATCACTGTATTTGACATGTTAATGTGCAAAGAATGATGAAGTGTTGCAGAAGAAAGAGCTTTGCTTTAAGGGGTAATAATCTAAAATGGTCAGGACACTGCCCAGCAGTCGCTGTAAAATACTACTATTATAACTGTCCATGGATTAAATTATGTATTATATTGACAGTACTGTTTATACTTTTGCTCCTGACTCTTGAGCTGCTCAGTGCCCAGTGTGGAATTAATAAAGTCCACAATACCTTCAATTAGACCTCTCTTGAGTGTAAATGTTATATATATATATATATATATATATATATATATATATATAGACCACCCTTGTTTTCTTCAATTTCTTGTTCATTTTAATGCCTGGTACATCTAAAGGTACATTTGCTTGGACAAATATAATGATAACAACAAAAATAGCTCATAAGAGTTTAATTTAAGAGCTGATATCTAGCCATTTTCCATGGTTTTTTTGATAATAACCAAAATCACTCAAGTTCAATAGCTATGGCATTGTACTGCCAAAAACAGTGCTTTTAGGCATTTCATGTTTTCTTTTCTGTCTGTTAGTCACATGATACACACAGGAGTTAGTACTTGATTGCATAACCATTGTTTTTGATGACTGCAGCCATGCTCTCCACCAGCTTCTGACACTGTTCTGCGGTCACAGCAGCCCATTCCTGTTGCAAAAATTCAAACAAATTTGCTTTGTTTTTGGGCTTGTGGTTCTCCATTTTGAGTTTGATGATGTTCCACAGGTTTTCAATTGGATTTAGATCTGGTGATTGAGCAGGCCAAGGCATGGTTCGAATGTTCTGGTTCTCCATCCAGGCTTTAACTGACCTTGCCGTGTGGCAAGGGGCATTGTCTTGTTGGAAAATCCAGTCATTCGAGGCAGGAAAGAGTTTATCAGCTGATGGAAGAAGACTGTTTTCAAGAGTAGCCTTGTACGTGACCTGGTTCATTCGCCCTTTACACAATTGCATTTGCCCTGTTCCACCCATACTGAAACAACCCCAGATCATCACTGATCCACCCCCATGTTTTACTGTAGGGGCAAGATAGTCTGGTTTGTAGGCTTCTCCAGGCTTCCTCCTAGCCAGTAAGTTGGCTGGAGTGGGCATCAACTCAAAATTGGATTCATCACTGAAGAGAACCTTAGCCCAATCATCAACAGTCCGATCCTTGTGATCCCTAGCAAAGCGTAAGCGGGCCTTCCTCTGCCTTTTGTTGATCAAGTGCTTCTTCTGTGCCCTGTGTGACTTCAGACCAGCTTCAAGAAGTCGGTTTCGAACTGTCCTTGCTGAACAAGTCACATTTCTCGACAGTGCCCACTCATTTTTAAGGTCCCTGGAGGGCTGACGACGATTCTTGACACAGGAACGGATGAGTGCACAGTCCTCTCGTGGGGTAGACAGACGTTTCCTGCCTTGACCAGCTAGCAATTTGGTAGTACCATGTTCAGCTTGCTTTTTCTTGGTGTAATGAACAGCTGTCTTGGAGATCTTCAGTTTTTTGGCTACCTGTCTCTCACTCATGCCAATTTCCAGCAGTGCCAAGATGGCTGCCTTTGTGGCTTCACATAATTCTTTTGTTTTAGGCATTATGTGAGAGCTGACAACTTCTGAGTTGTGCTACGGCTTGAATGTAAGCAGAAAACCACTCTAGGCCTTTGCAAATTGAAGGCATGAAATGGCCTCTTATATACCCCTGGGAATACAATTAAGCTTAAGCATGTCAAATAGAACATAAAGTATTATGGAATCAGCTGCATTTTTTGTTATGTTCATTGTATTCTTCAGGTAATACACCTTTAGTGGTACCAGGCATTAAAATGAACAAGAAATTGAAGAAAACAAGGGTGGTCTAATAATTTTTTCCATGACTGTATACATATATATATATATATATATATATATATATATAAATATATATATATATATATATGTGTGTGTGTGTGTGTGTGTGTGTGTGTGTGTATATATGAAAGGAAAAGAAACAGTTAAAACAGTTTTTGAATTATTATTAGCATTTTTCCAAGTGCAGGAGTGTGGTCAAACAATGAAGTGAAGCCAAATGTACATAAAACACATGGGTTAGGTTCAGGTCTCAAACCAAGCAAGTGTCGTGAATATAAAAAGTAAATCAAATCACAGGTAAGTGTAACATAGTACCCAGTAGAGCTTTTGATGAAGCAGCAGACTGACACATAGCACACAAAGGAAGCTCCACCACTACAGGGAAGAAAATGAATTTCTTAAAGAACGTCTAACTTTAACACTGATCTCGTCAACCTCCTCTAACATGGCAGGTCAGCCAGGTTATGGGATTGGACACATTAGGGATTAAGGATTAAAAAGTGGATTATAAAGGTTCCTCCTGTCCCAGGATTTGCTATGTGACATATTCATACACGGAGATGTGGCTGGTCAGACTGGTTAAGAAGGGAGGATTTCTTTTCTTTTTTTTTTTTTTTTTTTTTAGAGCTTTAATCCAGTCCAGTGGTGGACTGGCAGGTTTTAACAACAGGGCTTAGTCCTACTGGAATGATGAATGACATTACTGATGATCAGGTTGTCAGACTGTGTCACAGAGTAAAGCTGTCACTTGCCCCTGCTTCCTGAATGACTTTTTAGCGATCTTTTGAAATATTAGTTTTCAAATTGACTTTCCATGAGTCCTTGATGTAGTTTTTTTTTTCGTGAGAAGGAGATCGTGGGGGCCAGGTTTATGAAGACATCTAGGCACCATTATGTAGAAGCACTCAGGGAGTGATTTCCAAGAGTTTCGGGTCCTACTATGGGATGTCAGTGGGGCTTTGAAGATGTTTCAGTGGACAGTCAGAGGTCTTTGAGAGTTTTCTGGGGATTTCACAGTAATTTTATCTACTCAGGCCAGCAGAGGTCTTTGATGGCATTTCAAATGATCCTAGGTGATGGGTCGCATTAGTCCTGAAAGGATTCTAGGACTCACTGATGTACTTATGTATGTTGAGATCATTCTGCAGACCTACCAGAGTTCTTCAGGATGGGGATCCACAGGGGTACTTAAAATTGTCCACTAACCAGTGAGCAGGGTCTGACAGTTCTCCAATGGAAACTTATTTCACTAAGTCTTGAAAAGGTTTCAGGACTCCCTGATGGACATGCTACGGACAAGTCATTTTGCAGGTCCTTGGTCAAGGTTCGAGAGAGGGTTTTAGGGATCTCTGGGTGTCTTTGAAAAGTATATGTAGTCCAGTAAAAATAAGACAAAATAGGGGCAAACCTAGGACAAAGTGCAACAGAAGCAAACTCAACTGATTTTGTATCCTCAATATGTCCTGAGTAAGGGAAAAAAAAGTCCAGAAGAAATGCAATATGGGAACATTTTGAAAAAGACCTAAATATAGCCTATTCATATGCCTATTCATTTTTTTTTCTCATGTGAATAGGGTAAAAAATTTAATCTTCAGATATCACCATGAAATTTACTGAGTTGATTACTTACATCAAGACAAACAAAAAAATGTATTACAAGTTTTTTTAAAATTGTTTGTTAACATGGGCAAACAGTGCATAACCTAATTACGTATGTGCTAATTTGCATAAATACCACAACAGATCTAAACATTGGGTATAGCCAGGTGAAAAAGTCTTGCCGAATCTTGTTGACATATAACAGTAAAAGACTTAATGTTAAGGTCTGAATGGAACCCATTTAGGCTACCCATGAGCATTAATACATAGAGGCAGGAAGAAGTACTTTAAACCAGCCTTTATTAATTATTATACCTGTCTGTGTTTTGCTCTACAACATTCATCCCCAGAAACAGTCCCACGGACCCAGCCCCAAACCCCATCTCTGCAAGTTCAGTTCCGTTCAGTTCAGTTTACAAAATGTTGTAGAGCAAAACACAGACAGTCATAATAATTAATAAAGGCTGGTTTAAAGAACTTCTTCCTGCCTCTATGTATTAATGCCCATGGGTAGCCTAAATGGGTTCCATTCAGACCTTAACATTAAGTCTTTTACTGTTATATGTCAACAAGATTCGCCAAGACATTTTCACCTGGCTATACCCAATGTTTAGATCTGTTGTGGTATTTATGCAAATTAGCACATACGTAATTAGATTATGCACCATTTGCCCATGTTAACAGTTTCAAAAAACTTGTAATACATTTTTTGTTTGTCTTGATGTAAGTAATCAACTCAGTAAATTTCATGGTGATATCTGAAGGTTAAAATTTTTACCCTATTCACGTGAGAAAAAGAATGAATATGACTAGGCTATATTTGGGTCTTTTTCAAAACTTTCCCATATTGCATTTCTTCAGGACTTTTTTTCCCTTACTCAGGACATATTGAGGATATAAAATCAGTTGAGTTTGCTTCTGTTGCAATTTGTCCTACCTTTTTTCTTATTTTTACTGGACTAATAGAGGCATCCAGTGGTCCTTGAGGGTTGTTCAAGGGGTAAACGGGGTCTTACCGGGGATTCACTGTAATTTCATTCACCATGGCCTGGCTCAGGTCTCCCCAAACAGGCCTGTGTGGCCTGACATGTATGTTTGAAGGTCCTTGACATATTAACCTCTTCTAGCAAACAAACCCAGTAATTACAGAGTCATGGAGGTCTACATCACCCATTCTGAGCCTTGCCAATTAGAACCCAATATTATCAGCCATTAAATACAACTCACTCAAACAGCTGAATGAGCTAATCACATAAATTGTTGACATATCATCTCACATACAAAAAAAGAAATTAAAGGCTTGGATGTAAATGAAAAACAACAAGATGCCACCATCACCAGAGTCTCGGATGCTGGCCAAGTCAAAACCTACCGGTAATGTCAGGATGTCGCCAAGTCAGGCCAAGCAAGGAATGAAGAGAAAAAGAGGGATGAGGAGAGAGGAAGGGATAAAGAGATGGATGAGGAGAAGTGGGTGCAGCTGGTGCCCTTTGTCTCTCCAGTGCTTGGTCCTCGGAGCTTCAGATCCACTGGGAGGGCAGAGAAAGCCCCAGTAATGACATGCTAATGTGACTGTCAGGAAAGAAAAGTAGAGAGATCGGAAATTGCGCCAATTCTCTGCCATAAATGAGCAACACTGCAAAAAGAAGGGGAAATACTCCCCGTCCTTTTTATATGAAAAGTGATAAAAGCCTCGATAAATCCCAATAAAAAGGGATTTGGAGATATGTGGCAAGCAGATAAGAGCGAAATGGTGGAGTAGGGATGCAGGTGGGGGTAGACGGATAAAGGTGTAATTTTGGATGGAAAGAATGGAAGCGTACAAGGCCTGCTGGGAAATCTGCATGTGGAGTTAGATGGTTTTTGGCTTTGCATCCCAGTTTGTCGACTACCTGTTTTGAACTCCCTTATAAAATAGACCAAAATGAAAAGCGAACAGAGTTTCAGTCGCTTCCATCATTGAGGTATAGACTCATAAACCTGCGCATCTGACAGTCCAGCAAAAAGTAATTCCAGCACAGACTGAAGATGCAAGAATCACATTGTATGCATTTTAAGTATATTTTTGCTTCACATAATGTGTGAAGATGCTACATGTGGCCTTTTTTAATATCAGGAATTGATCACCATAAAATATATATGCACAGCATGATGTTGGATGTCCTGTATTTATTTGTTTCTGTTGCTCACCCTGAAAGCTCCACAATGGACAGAAAAACAGCTGATTCATTAAGGCTGACATAAGAAACAAGCAAATCCAGTTGCCTACGATATAGCACTTATGGTTGACATAAGGACAACCTACACAACCTCCTCATTTAACTACAAAAACCTGAATAAGGTGGCAGCTGGCTGGAGGGAGATCACCAGGGAGGTGCAATTTGTGCTAAATGACCTTTGCTAACAGCATACTTGCTGTTGGATATATTGTCTGTCATTTCCTGTAAATATCACAATATAATCAGAATCAGAATCAGAAATACTTTATTGATCCCCAAAGGGAAATTGTTTTCGTTACAGGTGCTCCTTACAAGTGTAAAAAGAAGAAGATATAGTGCAAACAAGTGTAGAAAGAAGATATAGTGCAAAAAGAAGTAAAAATATAAGAAATATAAGAAGATAATTTACAAAATATATATGTAGAGACCACACAACATAATTTACAATATATACAGGAACCTTATATACAGACTGAACAATGTAGTCAGTTATTGCACGGATTATTTAGGAATAAATATGTAATAATTTATTATGAGTTGGTGATAGTGGTGAAACAGTCCAAGGGCAACTCAGAGGGAGGAGTTGTACAGTTTGATGGCCACAGGCAGGAATGATTTCCTGTGGCGCTCAGTGGTGCATTTTGGTGGTATGAGTCTCCCACTGAAAGTACTCTTGTGCCCGACCAGCACATGGTGGAGTGGGTGTGAGACATTGTCCAAGATAGTTCGCAGCTTAGACAGCATCCTTCTCTCTGACACCACCGCCAGAGAGTCACACGCCATTCTCACAACGTCACTGGCCTTGCGGATCAGTTTGTTAAGTCTGTTGGCTTCCGCCACCCTCAGCCTGCTGCCCCAGCACACAACAGCATAGAGGATAGCACTGGCCACCACAGACTCATAAAAAATCCTGAGCATAGTCCGGCAGATGTTGAAGGACCTCAGTCGCCTCAGAAAATAGAGACAGCTCTGGCCCTTCCTGTAGAGAGCATCAGTGTTCTTAGACCAGTCCAGTTTATTGTCAATGTGGACCCCCAGGTACTTATAGTCCTCCACAATATCCACACTGACCCCATGGATGGAAATCGGGGTCACCGGTGTCTTGGTTCTCTTCAAATCCACCACCAGTTCTTTTGTCTTTGCCACGTTGAGCTGCAGATGGTTCTGCTCACACCATGTGACAAAGTTATCCACAGCAGTCCTGTACTCATCCTCATCACCCTTGCTGATACATCCAACTATGGCAGAGTCATCAGAAAACTTCTGAAGATGGCAGGTATCAGTGCAATAGCTGAAGTCCATGGTGTAGAGGGTGAAGAGGAAGGGTGAGAGGACAGTCCCTTGCGGGGCCCCGGTATTGCTGACCACTCTGTCTGACACACAGTGTTGAAAGCGCACATACTGTGGTCTACCAGTCAAGTAGTCCACAATCCAGGACACCAGAGAGGCATCCACCTGCATAGCTGTCAGCTTGTCACCCAGTAGAGCTGGACGGATGGTGTTGAACGCACTGGAGAAGTAAAAAAACATGACTCTCACAGTGCTCGCCGGCTTGTCCAGTTGGGCGTAGACACGGTTGAGCAGGTAGATGATGGTGTCCTCCACTCCAAGTCGGGGCTGGTAGGCGAACTGGAGGGGGTCCAAGAGTGGCTTGACTATGGGCCGGAGCTGCTCCAGGACAAGTCTCTCTAGGGTCTTCATGATGTGGGAGGTCAATGCCATGGGTCTGCAGTCCTTGGAGCCACTGGGACGCGGAATCTTTGGCACAGGAACGAGGCAGGATGTCTTCCACAGTATGGGGACCCTCCGGAGACTCAGGCTCATGTTGAAGACATGCTGAAGTACTCCACATAGCTGGGGGGCACAGGCTTTGAGCACCCTGGGGCTGACACCATCAGGGCCTGCAGCCTTGCTTGAGTGGAGTCTCATCAGCTGTCTCCTCACATGATCGGTGGTGAAGCACATTGTGGAGGTGTCAGGCGGAGGAGGGGTGTAGTCTTCATGATGAGGAGTGTGGTCAGTCTGGCTACTTGGGAAGGAGGTGTGGGGGGGGCTCACATTGGAGGGTAGGGGGGTGTAAGCAGGAGGGGTGGGGGAAGGTGAAGTGGCTGTTGGTTGCACAAGACAGACAGCAGAAGAGTCAGTGGGGGGATGGGCGGGACCAGCAGTGTCAAATCTGTTAAAAAACAGATTCAGTTCATTGGCCCTGTCCACGCTGCCTTCAACTCCTCTGTTGTTGTTGTTGGTCCTGAAGCCAGTGATGGTCCTCATTCCACTCCAGACCTCCCTCATATTGTTCTGCTGGAGTTTCCACTCCAGCTTTCTCCTGTACCTCTCCTTAGCCTCTCTGATCTTCACCTTCAGTTCCCCCTGTATCGTTCTCACCTCCTCCCTGTCACCAGCTCTGAAGGCCCTCTTCTTGGCGTTGAGGATGGCTTTGATGTCCTTTGTTACCCATGGTTTCTTATTTGGGTAACAATGGACGGTCCTGGCTGGGACAGTGGTGTCCACACAGAAGGTGATGTAGTCCGTGATGCACTCTGTGAGCCCGTCAATGTCCTCCCCATGTGGCTCACAGACTGCCTGCCAGTCTGTCACCTCAAAACAGCCCTGCAGTGTCTCATAAGCCTCCTCTGACCATCTCCTCACTGTCCTAACGGTCGCAGGCTGGCTCCTTACTAGAGGCACATAGCAGGGGTTGAGATGCACCAGGTTGTCGTCTGACCTACCCAGAGGGGGGAGGGGGGGGCAGCTGTATGCGTCCTTGGTGTTTGCATACAGCAAGTCCAGGGTTCTCCCTCCTCTAGTAGGACAGCTCACATACTGTGTAAAGTTCGATAGTGTTGTTGCCATGGTGACGTGGTTGAAGTCACCCGAGATAGCTATGAAAGCACTCGGGTGTTGAGTCTGCAGACGGGCTACGGCGGAATGAATGACGTCACATGCCGACGTCGGGTTGGCAGAGGGGGGGATGTAGACAGTCACCATAATCACATGTGAAAACTCCCTGGGCAAATAATACAGCCTGAGTCCAACAGCAAACAGTTCAATATCCGGGCGACAGATTTGTTCTTTCACAGTAATGTGAGTGGGACTGCACCACCGGTTGTTGACTAGCACGGCAAGCCCCCCTCCTTTGCGCTTACCGCTTTTGGTGCAGTCCCGGTCAGCCCGAACAGTCTGAAAGCCGCTGATGGAGACGCTGACGTCGGGAATGTCCTTGTGTAGCCATGTCTCTGTAAAGCACATCAGACTACACTCCCGGTACTCCTGACTCCTGGCGACTGCTGTTAGCTCGCCCATTTTATTTCCCAGTGACCTCACGTTGCCCATGGTGATAGAGGGGAGACCCAGCTTATATATCCTCTTCTCCATAAGCCTTCGTTGTCTCACCCTCGCTCTTTTCTGCTTCTGTTTCATTCCTCCCCTGCATCCTCTGTGAGTTTTCCTCCACATTTCAGCCGGTATCGCTGATGTTCCAGCCACCAAGCTGGCCGGCCTCAGCGCAATCAGCTGATCTCTGGAATAAACAATGCGGCCATGTAGTTGTTGCGCAAAGGTGCCGGGTCCGAATGAAAGTAGTAAATTAAGAGTAAAGAAATAGACCAGAACTCTCTCAATCAACATGTTTAAAGAGGGCACAGCTTCATAATATTGGTTGTAAAATAAAAAAAACAAGTAATAAGGTATAAAGCAAAAAAAAAGTAAGAAATTAAGAAAAACAAGCAGGAGCGACCGCAACAGGCTGCACGCACGGTTGGCGCATGCGCACTAGAAAATGTGTTTTCTGTTTAAATAGTACAAACATAGAAAGATATCAAGTACTTGCTCATCTTTTAAGTTGTTACATATACACAGCTGATTCCTAGCCTACATGGTTTGTTTACATGACGTAACAAAAGTGCATATTTAACAGATTCACTGTAAACAGGCAAAATTCATATGAGGCACAAAGAGATGAACAGCCAGAAACTAAGTAAACTTTATCCATGTAGCAACTTTTTAAACCAGAGTTAGAAGGTGCTGTACAGTACAAACAATTAAAAAAAAAATACACAGATGGCAAATACAGAAGTCAAACACACATAACATCAAAAACTACACACCGTTAAATAAAAAAAAAATAATAATAAATATATATATATATATATATATATATATATATATATATATATGTGGCAACAAAGATACACATAATATCACTGAATAGATTTATAATTTAAACAAAAATAGTAAGTACATGGTAATAAAAGCAACAGTTAATGTGTTGGATTTATGCCAAGTGATGAGTTATATAAATTAATTTAGATTTGCAAAATATCTCCCGGAAACTGATTTATATTTGCTGAATATCTGGATGGAATTGATTTATATTGACTACATATGTGGAAGAAACACAAGTTGGATTCATGAAATAAAATACATTATATCAACAAATATTTTAGCACATTGTTGCTTAATTCAACACGTTTATATTGCTTTTCTTATTTATCTGTACCTTAATTAATTGTTTAATTGTTTTATTTGGTATCAGAGGACTTTAAATTCTATTCAGTAATATTGAATGTCACTTTGTTGCCATATTTTTTCCATATCTAATCCACTCATGCCATCTTGTTGCAACAGTTTACTGAAGTTGGGTCAAAAGATACCCATGCATAAAAATTACAGCAGGTAAACATTTATTTGTGCAGCTCTGTCAAACATGTTTATTCAACATTAATCAAGTGCAAAATACCAAAAAAAAGGCTACAACAAAATAGAGAGAGGGTCCATAAGAAAACAAAGACAGAAACCATGTAGGTGTACAATAGAGATACAAATCATACTGGTAATCTAGTACTCTGAGTACCCCGAGTACTCTGATTACATTACAGATACCAAGTATAATGTTGTTTGATGTTAATGAAAGTATGTTAGTGCTTTGCCACTGTTTTTGTAAGTGTTTGTCAAAAGTCTAGATTATCTTTTTTAACTTTTAGACATGACAGTACATCTACTAACAAGAAAAAGTTTGATGTGTATACACAATAAAATGTCAGTTATGTCACTTTTGTAATGGATCTCTACAATATGTTTTGCTATTTAACATAGCAGTAGCAGTTGCTAAGAAGTGCTCTGTTCAGATTTATTGCAAGGAATAATGTATATCTTCTCGGAATGAACACTAGATTAAACTTGTCACAGTGACTTCTCAAACCATCATGCAAACAATTAATGACCTGTTCAAGATAATTTCCATAACAGCACAGTCAGTCAAAACAGTCATCTTCTATGAAGCAGACTTCAGTTTTGAAACCACATCAGAGGTGTCTGCAGGCCCTTTGGATCACACTTTCATCACCATCAGTTGACAGAACAGGACTGGCTCTACATATGACAGTGTGACAGCACTAAAAAACGACAGGGTAGTGGTAGTCTAGGAAAAGATTGGGTCATGAAAAAAACAAAACAAACAAAAAAAAACACTGATTGTTGGGAAGAGCGTGTGTCAAAATTCCACACTTCATGCAACCTTTTCACAGCATGACACTTCTTCCTACTTTGATTCATTCAATTTTTCACACAACATTAGGTGGTTAGTCAGAAAAATATAAACATATTATATATCTATTTTGACCATCTGAAAAAAATCACAGATGCTGTCATCTTTCTTATGGGGGAAGTCTCTGTTACAACTAGAATGGAGCCTCTTTGTATGTTGATGATTCTTGATCATGCATAATAAATGTTTACAGTCACAACAAAGGTTTACAGTTACAGCAACAGTTTCCAGTTACACCAGAGGTTAACGTTTACGATAAAAGTTGACAGTTACAACAAAGGGTATTAATTACAACAATGGTTAGTGGTAACAGCAAAGGTTTACAGTTACAACGAAGTTTAATGGTTACAACAAAGGTTAATAGTTATTACAGTTTACATTTAAAGCAAAGGTTAACAGTTAATGGTTATTGCTTACAACGAGCAAAGGTTTACTGCTACAACAAAGGCTTATGGGTACAACACAGGTTTATAGTTAGAACAAAGGTATACAGTTACAATAAAGGTTTACAGTTATACCAAAGGTTTAAGATTACAACAAAAGTAAATGGGTTGCAGGGTTTGCGGTTAAAACAAAGGTTAACGGTTACAGTTTATAACAAAGTTTACATTTATAGAAAGTTGGGCAACAAAGGTTTACTGTTACAACAAAGCTTAATACCTACAACAAATGTTTACATTAAAACAAAGGTCAATGGTTCCAACAAAGGTTAATTGCTACAACAAAGGTTTACACTCACAACAAAAGGTTTACCAGTCACAACAAAGGTTAATGGTTATAACAAAGGTTTACAGTCACAACAAAGTTTAATGGATATAACAAAGATTATTTTATGGTTACAACAAAGGTTCACCATAATAACAATGGTTTACAGTTGCAACAAAGGTTTATGATTACATCAAAGGTTCAATGTAACAACAAAGGTTAACTGTTTCAACAGTGGTGCAACGGAGGTTTACACTTGAAACAAATGTTTCTGATCACTACAAAGATTCAGAGTTACAACAAAGGTTTACTGTTACAGAAAAAGGTTTACAGTTAAAGCAACAGTTTGTAGTTACAACAAAGGTAACCGGTCTCAAAAAAAGGTTTACAATAAAGGTTTACAGTTAAAACAAACCCTAAACCTGTGGTGTATCTTGTAACCTTTGTTGTACCTATAAACCTTTGTTGTAACTGTTAACCACTGTTGTAACCTTAAATCTTTGTTTTTACCATTAACCTTTGTTGTACCCATAAGCTTAAGTAACTGTAAACCTTTGTTGTAACTGTAAGTCTTTGTTGTAATCGCAAACATTTGTTTTAACTGTAAATCTTAACAATAAAGGTTTACAGTTAGCACAAAGATCAATGGTTACAACCAAGTTTTACAGGTACAACAAATGCTAACAGTTAAAGCAGAGGTTTATGGTTTCAATAAAGGTTAATGGTTACGACAATGGTTTATGTTTAGAACAAGGGTTTACTGATACAAGTGAAGTTAATTTGTTAACTAAGTTCGGGAGCAGGGCCATACCTCAACCACTCCCCTGATTACCCGTCAGGCCTACTTATACCCGGTCAACCCATCCTGCTCCGTTTGTCTCAGATTTCTCGAGAACAGACCGCTCCACACCTGAGCGTATTATCAAACTTTGACAACACCGAAACTTAGATTTCAAAAGCATGATGGATCCTTCATGAAGAATCAACCCACCTGACTCAGAAGACGATTCGTATGATGATCTGCTCCAAACAGATTATCCTCCAGCCACAACAGAAAGCAGACCACAGCCAAGCCTCTCAGCGGAGCCATCCGCGCTCAGTGATAACTGTGCCAAGGTGAAGCCGGCATCTCCAGCCAGCGTTGTCAAACTTTCCAACTAATGATCGATCTCCGGGCTCCTCTCCTCCTCCCATGAGAGCTGAATATAGCGACCCACAGAGACGAAGGAGCCGGCACCAACGCCGGAAACACCAGCAAGCTTCCTCCGGTACAGCCCCCGGCTATCCATCACGGCGCACTCACGGCGCGCACTCCTCTTCACACAGCCGTCTCCACGTCCTCAAACAGAGCACGGCATCGCCATGATCGATTCCTGAAGGGAAAAGGCATTCTCTTCCACCGCAATGACAACAAAGCAACTTTGTTCAAGCTTTCCCCAGCTTTCATCAGAACTCCAGCCACAACGATTTCCGAGCCTCACGCACTTCCGGCCACCGCACCAGAGCCGATCACTGCCAGTGTCGTCTCGAATGACGTCACCAGGCTTCTGCCGCCTCCAGGGCCACAACCTGCATCATGCCCCCCCAGTGGGAGCCAGGTCATATCCCCCCCGTGCCTGCTCCCTCTGTGCCTGACTTTTCTCAAATAATCTCAGCTTTCTTCTCATCCCTGTGTTTGCAGGCTTCACAAAATCCCTGCGCACATGCATCCCCCATCCCTTTATCCCTTAACCCTTCATCCCTCAAACTTTCATCCCTCAACCCTTCATCCCTCATCCATTCAACCCTCATCCATTCAAACCTTCATCCCTTCATCCCTCAACCCCTCATCCCTTCATCCCTCACCCATTTAACCCTTATCCCTCAACCCTTCATCCCTCATCCATTCGACCCTCGACCCTCATTCCCTCATCCATTCAACGCTCATCCGTTCATCCCTCATCCCTACATCCCTTCATCCCTCATCCCTAAACCCCTCAACCCTTCATCCCTCATCCCTCAACCCTTCACCCCTTCATCCCTCAACAATTCAACCCTTCATCCCTTCATCCCTCATCTATTCCACCTTCAACCCTCCACCCCCCGACCATCCATCCCTCATCCCTCATCCATTTGACCCTTGACCCTAATCCCTTCAGCCCTCAACCAACTCTCTTTTGCAAGCTATGTTGCACAAGCTTTCTCAGAACTTGGTGTCCCTCTCTGAAGAGAAAACCTCAGGGCCTAGCACTTCCAAAGAATTCCTAGGCATCAATCTCGACTCCATTTCCTTTCAGGCATCTTTGCCCACAGAGAAAGTACAGCGCATCACTCTGCTACTGTCAAACTATCTTCTGGTAGACAGATACACAAAACACCAGCTATTGGCCCTTCTCAAATCTTTCTTGTCCAATCTTTAAACTAAAGCTGCAGCCATCCCCCCTCTCCATGATAAAGTCGTTTTGGATGATTCATGCAAAATGGAAATGCATTCGTGGCAACATTTCCTTTCTTCTTGGAACGGCATTTCTTTTTTCTATGATGATTTTGTCATTCAACTTTACAGCTCCTTCCGTAGGTTTCGGCGGTTACAACGGAGGAAAATGGTTCGCTTCCACACAGCCTGCAGAGATCAAAGCCCTTGACTCAGAGTTCCACTCTCCCTCATCCGCGCTTCACAAGCTATATCCCATCGCCATAGCTGCCGTTCTTTGGGGGCACGAATGCTGTAGGAAGTCCATACTAATACACTCTGACAACACCGCAGTCATAGAGATCCAAAGAAAGGGCGATCTTGTTCCCCAGCCATCATGCAGTTCACGCGCAGACTCACATTAATCTCAGCTCAACACCAGTTCATTATCAGGGCAGCCCACATTCCCAGTCACCACAACAGCATTGCCGATTCACCGACTCGTTTCTCATTCCAGAAATTCAGACACTTCGCCCAAGAATCGGATCTCCACCCTACACCAGTTCACCGTTTCCAGCCACTACATTCAACTAGCTCCTCAGCTAAGAAACCTCTCTAATTCTTCTAAGAAGCCATCCTTAACAGCCTCACCCTGAGCACTCTCTCCGCCTACTTAACCTGCCAGAATTGCTCCAAGGCATATCGCTTCACTACCCAAACCTACCTAGCTGGTATCAACTTTGTTATCAAACCAATCACCAGCCACCATTGCCCTTCAGTCTCTCACTCTCACGTGATGAGGTTGATCAAAGGCTTGCGCAAACAGGAGCCCACTCCCACAGCTAGATGCTTGCCACTCACCTCCAACCTCCTAAGCCCCCGTATTCATTCTTCACGCTCAGGCTACATAGGCTGCCAGCTTTCTTTGGCTTCCTAAGGTGCTCAGAATTCCCACCTACTTCATCCTCCCACAATAACTTCTCATCAACTCCACCTATCTGACATCACCATCTACACTTCTGACACCTTCATATCCACGTTCTGAAGGAGCAAAACAGACCACTGGGAGTTTCTTTTCCTATTTACATTTTCCGCCCCAACTCCTAATTCAGCCCATACGATCCATTCTTTCTGCATTGGTCTTACATCCACAGCTGCCAGACTGGGCATCTCAGATCAAACAACCCAGTTCCTCGGCCGCTGGCCATCTCATGCATATAGCTCCTACATCCGCAACAATCTCAACAATCTCCGTCAAGCCCATGCTCAACTCAGTCTACTTTGACGCTGGCTCTTTTGGGGGCCTGCAATGAGCTCGGGTAGGAAAACGCCTGAGACGGTTCTCCCACACAGAGTCTCCCTCCGCCCAATCTCAAGTTCATCCTCCCAGACCAACCTAACAGAAGACGTTCCTCTTCCACCTTCACCCCTACTTACATCCATTCACCAGTCCTCAACAACTAACACCTCCTGAATTACAACAAACATTTAAACAACATATTGTTGTGGCGTGGTCCTTGCTAGTGAAATTAAGTTATTTTGTTAACTAGGTTCGGGAGCAGGGCCACGCCTCAACTACTCCCCTGATCACCCGTCAGGCCTACATATCAACCCATCCTGCTCCGTTTGTCTCAGATCTTTCGACCCCACCCTCTCTTTCCCTTCCCTTCATCAATCACCCTCCCCACCTCATCCCTAACAACATTCCTCCATCCTCTCTACCCTTCTTCCACCATCTTCTCTTATTCAATCTGGTGCCTTCCTCTCCCATGTCTCTTTCTAGGTAACGTCTGGGGGCCTGCAATCAGCTCGGGTAGGAAAACGCCTGAGACAGTTCCCCCATACAGAGTCTCCCTCCACCCGATCTCAAGTTCATCCTCCCAGATCAACCTAACAGAAGACATTCCTCTTCCACCTTCACCCCCCACTTACATCCATTAACCAGTCCTCAACAACTAACACCTCCTGAATTACAACAAACATTTAAACAACACATTGTTGTGGCATGGTCCTTGCTAGTGAACAAACGTTTATGGGTACAACAAAAATCAATGGTTACAACAAAGATTCGCAGGAGCAACATAAGTTTTCAGTTACAGCCAGGGTTAATGGTTAAAACAAAGGTTTACAGTTAAAACAGAGGTTTACATTTACAACAAAGATTAATGGTTACAACAAGGGCTTATGTTTATAACGAGGGTTTACAGATACAACAAAGGTTCAAAGTTACAACAAAGCTTAATGTGGACAACAGAGGCTTACAGTTCCAAGAAAGGTCAACAGTTACAGCAAAGGTTTACAGTTACAGGAATTACAACAAAGGTTAACAGTTACACCAAAGGTTTACATGTACAACAAAGGTTAAAGTTAAAACAAATGTTTACAACTACAACAAAGATTTACAGTTACAACAATAGTTTACGCTTAAAAGAATGGTTTACGCTTACAACAAAGGTTTAACTTTATAACAAAGGTTTACAGTTACAACAAAAGTTAACAGTTACAACAAACGTTTAAGGCTACAACAAAAGGGTACAATTACAACAAAGATTTCTGGGTACAACAATGGTTTACTGTTACACCAAAGGTTTACAACAATTACAACAAGGGTCAGCAGTTACAATAAAGGTTTACTGTTTCAACAAAGTTAACATTTACAACAAAAGTTAATGAGTCCAGCAGAGGATTTCAGTTAAAACAAAGGTTTATGCTTACAACAAAAGTTTATAGTTACAATAAAGGTTTAGGTTTATAAAAAAGGTTTCTGTTACGACAAAGGTTTCTAGTTAAAATAAAGGTTTAAAGGTACAACAAAAGTGTACAATTACATCAAAGGTTTACAGTTACAACAGAGATTTATGGGTAAAGCAAAGGTTTACTGATTAATCAAAGGTTCAAGGTTTCAACAATGGTAAACAGTTACAATAAAGGTTTACAGTTACACCACAGGTTTATGGTTCCAACAAAGATTAACAGTTTTTCCAAAGTTTTACAGTTACAACAAAGGTTAACATTTAAAACAGAGTTTTCAGTTATAACAAAGGTTTGCAGTTACAAGAAGGGGTACAAAAGCAGTTTACAATTACAATACAGGTTTAAAGTTACCACCAAGGTCAGTGGTTACAACAAAGCTTTACAGTTAAATCAGATGTTTTTGGATACAACAAAGATTAATGGTTACAACAAAGGTTTATTATTATAATAAGGGTTTGCAGATACAGCAAAGGTTCACAGCTACAACAAAGGTTGACTAGTACAACAAAGGTTTACAGTTACATTACAGGTTTATATTTACAATAAAGGTTTACAGTTTTTCGAAAGGCACCAAAGGTAAACAATTGCAACAGAGGTTTGCATTTACAATAAAAGTTAACAGTTGCAACAAAGGTTAATGGGCACAAAAAAGTTTACAACAACAATAAAGGTTTACAGTTACTACAAAGGTCAATGGTTACAGAATAGGTTTGCAGTTTTAACAAATATTTATAGTTTAAACAAATATTAATGATTTCTACAAAGATTTACAGTTACAATAAAGGCTCACGAGAACAACAAAAATGTACAGTTACAACAAAGGTTTACAGTTTCAACAAAGGTTAATAGTTGCAACATAGGTTTACATTTACAGTAAGGGTTAATGGTTTTGTTACGGTCCCAGAGTATGGTACCACAGCAACAAAGTACAAATCTGTAAAATACAGATGAAATGCAGCAGCAATGAAGACACGGAACGCTCAGTTCATCGTTCAGGTTTCGTCTGAGGTGTGGGCGGAAGGTCCCACCTTAGAGAACCTGGGGCACAACTGCTCCCGTGACAAAGGTTTCACATGGGTGCTGCTTACATTTACTATATTTCTTCACATTAAATATGAAAGATAAAATAACATGACTGTCATGTACCTCATTAGGGACCATTTTAAACCATTAAAAATTAAAGAATATTACCCTACAGCTAAATAAATCAAAATAAATCAACACAAAAGTGGTCGCGCACTTTTGGGTGTACCACACACTCCCCCACAAACAAAAGTGGCTCCCGACACTTACAATTAATACTTCAACTTTAAACCTTAACCTTTTACATTAACTGTGTTAACTCTTAACATACCAACACCAAATTCAAAAATCTGCTGGATACCCTAAATCTGACTTCAGGCTACAAAAGGTAACCATGTGTAAGTATCCACTATCTGTGGGCTATTCAATAGCAGTGAATAGGATAGGTGACTGGCAGGTAAGTAGGAGGGATGACAGGTGTAGTCCCTATTGCACTGACAATGAGACGTGGCTGGTACGTTGGCTGACCAAGGGAGGTGTAGGTCGTCTGTCTCTGGTAGACCTCTTCAGTATAGGGTGATTGTCACGCTGAACCTCCTGAATGTCAGATTGGGTCTCCTAAAACTCTCTTTCTCGGTGCTTAGCCTGAGCCAGCTTCTGCTCATCATGAGGCTGGAGTTGATCGATGTATGGCTCACTTTCACTTTGTCCTCCTTGTTCTTCCTCATTGACACTTTCGTTTTCAGGTGCAGGCTCAATAGGAACTGTGTCCTCCAGGTAAGTCTCTATTTGCTCAGGATGATTTTGTGTGTCACAGATAAGTAGGTGGGGTGTAGGTAGGTAAGGTATGGCAGTTTCATATCTCTGTGCTTCCCTTGGTATTCGCAGCCAATACCTTGGTCCTTCCTCTTCTTCGTCTGATTCACTTGTTTCATGATTTTGTGTCTGTTCAATTGTACTCGCTCATTTTGTTGACTTTTTATTCTTCCTTTGTGACTTTCCAGGTGTGTTTTCGACTGATGGCTCAACAGGTAAGTCATTTACTTGGAGCAACAGGTTTTGGTGGAGGGTGCGGATGGGCCGGCCTCAAATCTCAGGGCTCACCTTATAGACTGGGTTATCACCAACCTGCTTTCTCACAATGTAGATTGTCTTTTCCCAGTAGGGTTTTAGTTTGCATGGTCCACCTCTTGCAGAAACGTTGCAGACAAGAACCCTGTCTCCTGGCTGTAGAGTCACACCTCTGTTTCTTTTGTCATAATAATGTTTGCCTTTAGCACTCGATTGCTGGCTGTTGTTACTTGCAATCCTGTATGCCTCGACCATTTTCTCTGCCCATTTTTCTGCGCACCCTTTAGCTGTCTTCGTTTTTTCTTCCGCTACCAACCTGAAGAGAAGGTCAACAGGAAGACATGGGTGGCAGCCATATAAAAGATAGTATGGGGAGTAACCCGTTGACTCGTGTTTGGTACAATTGTATGCATGAATGACATGAGGCAGGTGATCTTTCCAGTTCTCTCTCTCTTTGTCGCCGAGTGTACGGAGCATTTGCAGCAGGGTGCAATTAAACCTCTCCACTGGATTGCCTTGTGGGTGATGGGGAGGTCCTGGAGTGGTTCACACCAGAGAGTTGTCTGAGAGCTCTGAACAGTTCATTCACCCAGTTTTGCTGGGTATCCGAACCGTGGGACAAAGTCACTGAAACTCTTGTCAGCAGCAGTTTTGCCTGCCTTGTTTCTGGTGGGGTATGCTTGAGCAAACCTGGTGAAGTGATCGACTACAACCAGAATATGCTCGTAGCCACCACGACTAGTCTCAAGGTGGAGGAAGTTGATGTAAATGAGTTCAAGGGGCGAACTTGATGTGAGACTCCCCATGGGTGCTCTGTCATGCAAGGTTGGCTTTTTCTGCTTTATGCAATTTCCTGGTAATGTACTCCTCAATATCCCTTTTCATACAGGGCCAATAAAAACGTTCTCTTGCAAGGCTCAAAACTCTTTCCACACCAACATGTCCCATATTGTCGTGCCGGTAAGTGAGGGCTGTTTGTTTATAAGTGGCTGGCAGGACTAGCTGTTTGCGACCAAGCGTTTTCCTGTACAGGAGGCCATTCTCCACATACAGCCTACTCCACTCCCTGGAGAGTTTCCTTGTAGGTTTATCCAGCATCCTGCGTCTGTCCTCAGTCATTTCTGTGTTCTTCTCCTTTAGCTCCAAGATTTTCCCAATGGCAGGATCTTTCCACTGCTCAACTGACAGTTCATTGTGTTCGATCACTGGGAAAGGTTCTGTTTGAGTTTGCGGGTGGGATGCAATGTTAAGGGCTGCTACCCATACAACTTCTCCTTACTGGGCCATTCTGCTCCCTTCCCAGGCAGCGCCCGAGCATATGTGCAAGATTTCTCATGTATAGCAAGACCGCTATATGAGCTGTTCCAGGCAAAGTCCAGTCTGCCACAGCCCAAGCCTACAAAGGGAAAAACAAAAGGGGCACAACTCCCCTCACGCACCCCAGTAGAGTGGAACAGTGAGCACCAGCAGGTCCTCGAACACCTCATAGACATTCTGACCAACCCGCCAGTGTTGGCGTACCCAGACTTCGACCACCCCTTCATACTCCACACCGACGCCTCTCAACAGGGCCTTGGAGCAGTCCTCTATCAAAACCAAGATGGCCAGATGAGGGTGATCGGCGATGGGTCCCGTACACTAACACCAGCAGAGCAAAGTTACCATCTTCACAGTGGCAAGCTTGAGTTTTTAGCCTTGAAGTGGGCTGTATGTGATAAATTCAGGGACTACCTGTTTTATGCTCCCCATTTCACTGTCTATACCGATAACAATCCCCTGACTGCTTCCTCTGACAGCCTCTCAGAACACTGACTCATGTAGGTGTTGATGTCAAGAGGAAAACGGGAAAGGGTGTCTGCGTCAGTTTTCAGTTTGCCTGCCTTGTACCTTATTTCAAAATGGAAATCTGCAAGCTGCCCTACCCAACAATGGCCCACTGCATTAAGCTTAGCAGTGCTCGTCATGTAAGCCACCATCCACCCGAACACTGTGGGTATGTGTTGTTTTCTGTCTGGGAGTATAACCTAGCCTTCGCTGGTGTTCATTTTCATCACTGATTATTTTAGTTACTTAGCTGACTATCTCCTCATCAGTTACACAGATACACAAACTGCTGGGGGGGTTCTTGTTCGTTTTGCTTGCCTTTTCACCAAGATGAGATCTGAGGAAGCCCTTGAGTTCACAGATGGTTATTTTATCTTTATTGGTGAGCATGTCCTTGAAAGCACCTGGATTGGCAATCCTCAGCACACCTCGGATAACCTCTGCCTCTGTGAAGCCCTCCCTGACTCCCTCGTCTATCTGCTTACAAATACTGCTATATGTGATTTCAGAGTTTTGGTCCCCAATTTGTTCCCCGTGCACCTTAAATTCCCTATGCTGGAGATAAGGGAGGTCCTTTAAGGGAACCATTTTCTCTGCTTCAACTCTTAAGGATGCGTGACATGGTGGCTGATATGGTGTTGCCTCACCTAGGCTGTGCTGTCTACTGTGTACTGTGCTGGCCATATCTTTACAGTATTGCAGCTTCTTACCTAGCTCTTCATGCATTACCTGGAGCTGGTCTACACTTTGAATGGTAGTGTCTGTGTTGAGGTTAGTGTGCTGTTGTGTGTTACGAACTGTGGTAGCCGCTTTTGGAACGGTGGCACTGTGTCTGGCAGGTGATGCATCACTGTTAGTGTGTGGTAGTGTAGTGTAGTCTGCTTCCCTGGCTGGTGTGGTTGCAAGTAGCTCATGTTCCTCTGCTACCCCATTTATGATGGCAGCTGAGTCATGATTAACAATGATTATTACACACCAAATCATTCAACATGAGTAACTGGCTCATGTCTTCATCCTCAGAACTAAGTAAGGTATCAGATTGCATGTAGTTAAGGACATAGTTCACACAACCTTCTTCATCCGTAGATTCGAAGTCAATGCAATCTGGTAGGCTTTGCTTCCTGATAGCTTGAACAAGTTCTTTTTGATGCTCCACATGAGCTGTGTGCGTGTTGTGGACGTGACATGAGTTGGTCTGATGGATCAGCAGTGCAGTTCCCTTGGAAGAATGAAGACCCTCCTCTGGTTCCGATCTCCCCTCACGGACACCCACTGGCTGTCATCACAGCTGTAGTCACGTCACCTCCCTTGGCCTCGTGGTTCTGGTATCACTGGATCTGCTCCCCTCGACGATTCTGCTGGAGGCAGATCCCGGATGAGCCCCCAGAATTTGTTACGGGTCCCAGAGTATGGTACCACAGCAACAAAGTACAAATCTGTAAAATACAGATGAAATGCAGCAGCAATGAAGACACGGAGAGCTCAGTTCGTTGTTCAGGTTTCGTCTCTATTCAAAAATTCACAATAAAACAATACATTACATTCCTCTGGGTGTCAGTTTCTATTTCAGTCCATACTAACTGCTTAAGGTAAGTGCAATAAACACCCAAAAATCTGTTATTCCAAACACCTCACATAATACATTCACAGCTGCATAAGTTCCATACTTAAAGCAACATTCGAGTACACTCTACATCAATTATATAAAAGTGCATCAGGGCTACTATAAAGATATAGTGCAAATAACAGTCCTACTCAACTGTATTTTAAACAAGCAATTTCTTATCTGCTATGATTCTGGACATACACTTACTTAATCATCACTTCAACACACAGAGAAATGTGAACTAATTTCAATGTGACACCATTTAACTATAACCAGATATCACTATAACATTTTACCTTTCAGCTACATCTTTTACAATGTAAACGCTTTAGCAACACATTTCACAATATATACAAAACAAGTGCGTTAACAGTAACATTAACTCTATTTTCATGTAAAGCATTTTAAAAAGTAACCATTTCCTGTAAGATTATTTATGTGTGGGAACCCGAATCACACTCTGTGTACACTATATCAACACTAGCAACCTGTCTGCATGACCAAACTCAGGATAAAACAAACCCAAAACACCCGCGATGCCGTGTGTGTGCCTGCCACTTTGGCAGTACTTCAAAGTTTCACAAAGTTCACAGTAATACTCAAAACAATGTCACTCCCATACGACATTAGCTTTTAAGGAGCTGAAATTGGTAACTTTCACCGACTACTAACCTGTAAAATACAGATGAAATGCAGCAGCAATGAAGACACGGAGCGCTCAGTTCGTCGTTCAGGTTTCGTCTGAGGTGTGGGCGGAGGGTCCCACCTTAGAGAACCTGGGGCACAACTGCTCCCGTGACAAAGGTTCCACATGGGTGCTGCTTACATTTACTATATTGCTTCACATTAAATATGAAAGATAAAATAACATGACTGTCATGTACCTCATTAGGAACCATTTTAAACCCTCAAAATTAAAGAATATTACCCTACAGCTAAATACATCAATTCAAAATAAATCAACACAAAAGTGGTTGCACAATTTTGGGTGTACCACAGTTTCAACAAAGGTTTACAGTTACAACAATAACAACAAAGGTCAACGGTTACAACAAAGGGTTACAGTCGCAATAGGGGTTAATGGTCAATGGTTCCAACAAAGTTTAACATTTACAACAAAAATTGACAGGTAACACAAAGGTTTACAGTTAAAACAAATGCTTATTATTACAACAAACATTTACAGTTACAACAGTGGTTTATGCTTAAAACAAAGGTTTACGCACATAACAAAGGTTTACAGTTACAACAAAGGTTTGCTGTTACAACAGAGGTTTAAAGTTACAATAATGGTTAACAGTTACAACAAAGGTTTACAGTCGCAATAGGGGTTAATGGTTACAACAAAGGTTTACATTTACACCAAATGTTTACAGTCACAACAATGACAACAAAGGTCAACAGTTTCAGCAAAGGTTTGCAGTTTCAACAGAGTTAATATTTACAACAAAGGTTAAAGGGTACAACAAAAGTTTACAGTTAAAACCAATGTTTATGATTTCAACAAAGATTTACTGTTAAGACAAAGGTTTTCAGTTACAACAAAGGTTAATGATTAGAACAAAGGTTACTTGTCTCAAAAAAGGTTTACAGTTTCCACAAAGGACAGTGATTACAACAAAGGTTAACAGTTACAACAGAGATTTACGATTACAACACAGGTTAATGGTTACAACAAAGGTTTATGTTTATAACAAGGGTTTAGAGATACAAAAAATGTTCACAGCTACAACAAAGGTTTACAGATACATCGACGGTCAACAGTAATAGCAAGGTCACAGGTCATCAACCATAGATCATCCACCAGAGGTGTTACCTTCCTAGATTTTTCATTACTTTACATAGTTTAGAAAGAACACCTATCATAATCTGTACAATTTTATTTTAAACTGCAATATGAAGAAAGTCTCCCGACAACACTTGTACTGATAATAATACAACATCAATATGCCTACTATACATCTGCACAATGCAGCTCATTTATCTTGTATCATTTTCAGTATGTTTATTGAGAAGTGTTTAAAAATCCCATTAGCATAACTCATGCTTCCAAACAAAGAAACACTAAATGAGCAAAATTGCTGCAGTATATTTGTACACTGAATGTAATTTCTGCTACTCTTTATTCATTAACACACATGGATCTCCATTTAATTCACAATGTATCTCTTTCTGGAGAAAACAGTGCTGCTAATTAAGAAACAAATGGCCCACTCCATAAATGAGCACTGCTTTTATTAGCTTTAAAAAAAAAAAGACTTTGTTTAATTAAATTATTCCGACTTTTCCCCAGACAGTTGGTGCTGCGCACTCCTCTGCTGCTTTTACTTATGAATAACATTTTAAGAGTGTATTGACATGAAGAACATCTTAGATCTATTGATGTTTTTTTAAGGTCCCAGCAGAATACTGGATATTGGATGGCCTTAATACTGAATGGGCTTTATAGTAAGATCTTTCTTTGTTTCCTGATTTGTATCATAGACTGTGTATAAAGATAGAAGGCATAAGCACATGGGAGAATTTTACTCATAGGCTTTTGCCCAGAAAGCCCTTTCTGACAGAAATCTATTCATTTTAACCCATGCCACGCCTTTTCTTCTAATCTTTACCAACAAGCCCTTTCGGTAACAAGCCTTTAAGGAAAATTTCTCCCAGCTACTTGACATGTTAGCTCCCCAAAAAATAAAGCTCCCCTGATCTCCCCCTAGTGGCTGGCTGCAATATAAGTCATAAACCCTAAAAACTAAAAACTCACAGTCCAGAGGTGGGTCATAGTTAGTCATAGTCATAGTCAAGTCATAGTTTTGCAAGTCACAAGTAAGTCTTAAGTCTTTGCCTTTAAGTCCCGAGTCAAGTCCCAAGTCAAGACAGGCAAGTCTCGAGTCAAGACAGGCAAGTCCCGAGTCAAGTCCCAAGTCAAGACTGACAAAAGGACAAAAGTCCTACAATTTGAGTTTTGAGTCCTTTTGAGTCCTTTTAACCACAGAGTAATAATATATTTACACAGCTCATGTATGCTTTAAAAATCTGTATTTATTTATCAAAACAAGTGCAATTGTAAAAATAGTGCTGACATTGCACTCCTAACCAGTACTATTTCACATTTAACTCATATTTTGCAAGAATATTCTTCTTTTTAAACTACTCCTTTACAGAATAAACACATTTGAAAAAAACAGGTGCAACTGTAATTATTTATACAAAAAGTGCTAAAAGTATTTCCATAGCATATTGCACTTTAACTAGTTCCACAGCAGTTTCTGTCCTGTTTTATATTCATCTCATCTCATATTGTCTGTGTGTGTGTGTGTGTGTGTGTGTGTGTGTGTGTGTGTGTGTGTGTGTGTGGGTGTGTGTGGGTGTGTGCACATGTGAGAGAGAGAGAGAGAGAGAGAGGGGGAGAAACATAACAAATACATGAACTTAACAATGAACAGGGTTGTGCTGTTTATATGTTAGGGCCCTATGCTGCACTGCATTTGCAAAAGACCAAATTGTCCAAAAGTCTTTCAGTCATTTGTGCACGATGGGGACGTAGTATGACACCACCATGGCTGAAAACTCGCTCCACTGGAGCACTGGAGGCAGGCACTGCCAAGACTCTGATGGCCACTTGGAACAGTGGAGGAAGAGTCTTCATGTTCAGTGCCCAGAAGAAAAGGGTGTTCTGTCCTTCGGCTATGTCAAAGTAGTGACTTAGCTGTGGTGTTGGAGTGGTTCCAACATCCTTCTTTTGCCTCTTATGGTATGCAGCAAACAGCCCTTCTCCTTCTCTAAGGTCCTCTTGCTCTTCTTCATCAACAAGAGGCACATGTTGCTCAGTCTCTGCAGCATCCTGCAGGATCAATTCTCGCAAAACATGTAAAAACAATAGCAGAAACAAAAGAGCCCTTATTACCATTTGTGTTGGTGATGCAGTGTGTTAGACTGAAATACGTAATTATTGTTGCAGTCAATTTGATCAGATTATGAGGAAAAAAAGTTACATTAGACTCAGTAATATTAACCTTTAACTCATTGTGCCACCTCTGCCTTGACATCACGATTGACCAGCACATGGAGCTCCACCCACAACAGAGAAAAGGCTGGATCCAAGGCAGCTGCTTTGAGGTAGACTGGATCTGAAAAGGGGGCAGTGATCCCATCTTGTGTCCTGGTCATTTTCACATTGATGAAGATTCCAAGAAATCTTTTGTTCAGGAATGCCAGGAGACCTCTGACCATGCCGCTCAGGAAACAGACTTCAGGCTTCAGCTTCTCAAGGTGATAATTTAAGGGACAAGACAGATGGAAAAACAGCACTGATTGTGACAACCTTCTCCCCCTCTGTCAAATCAGTTGCTTCTCCAAATGGCTTCAAGACGTCCACCAACTCCTTCAACAGATTCCACTCCCGTGCTGTGAATGACAACTCCTTGTGCCCAGCCTTTTCTAGAACAGCACAGAGCTTTAGATGATTGCACTGCCTTCACTTGCCTCAGTGTTGAGTTCCATCGTGTGTTGACTGCAGCAGGGATGCCTTTCTGTTCCCCAAATTCAGCATCAAACACATCTTTGAATGGTGTGCTTGTATGCAGCAGTGAGCTGAGTTTAGATAACTTTGAAAGAGAAGGAGCATCTACTGTTTGTTGATCTTACAAGGTCAAGTCACACCAGAGCTCAGGGTCATCAAGATGATATCCGTCATCGTCATCCTCTTGTTCACTGGGGAAGCACACAGTGAATGCTTTTCACATATTAGCAGCATTGTCACTAATAATGTAGTGCAGTTTATCTTTAATGTTGTATTCATCACATATTGCCTCAAATTAGTCACAGATTCTTTCAGCTGTGTGTGAGCCTTTGAAGTGGTTGCAGGCCAAGAGATTGGACTTTAGCTGTACTCTCTCTGCCTCTCTCTGTCATGAACTTTGGCACAGAAAAGGCAGGACTCAAATGCACGACTCAGACCGGTAAAAAGCAGCAAAACAAGGTTTATTCCAGGCAGAGGTCGGTACACAAAGAAGCAGTCAAACCAGGCAAAAGTATGCACGACGTGAGGCAAAAGGGCAAGGTCAAAAAACAGGCAAGGTTCAAACACTAGATAGCTATGACTGTGGCTGAGAAAGAATGGTGGTACGTGAGCTGTGAACATCAACGAACTGGCGACGAGACAAGACACAAAGGGGGAATATATGCAGGGCTAATGGGGAGTGATTAGACACAGGTGCAGGAGACACAATCAGGGATCAGGTGCACACAGACGAGGAGGGGGCAGGGCAGACAGGAACCTGGAACAGAGACAGAGGTGAGTGATCACAAAATAAAACAGGAAGACAAGACATGAAACATGGAGAAAATAAAGTACTTAACATGAGGAAGGATTGGAAGAGGATTGGTTCTGACAGGCTTGACGTGGCTGACATGAAATGTAGGGTGGATCCGCATTGACCTTGGGAGCTTCAGCTGGACTGTGACAGGATTGATGACCTTGGCGATGGGGAACGGACCGACAAACCTGGGAGCGAGCTTCTTGGATTCCACCCGAAGGGGCAGGTTCTTGGTGGATAACCACACCCTCTGGCCGTTTCTGTAGCGTGGAGCAGGTGTCCTCTTACGGTCCGCAGCTGCCTTGTAGATTTTGGACTGCCGTTGGAGGTTCTGGCGGGCTCGCTCCCAGGTTCTCCTACAGCGTCTCACCAAGGCCAATGCAGAGGGCACTGAGGACTCCGAGTCTATGGTGGGGAAAAGAGAGGGTTGATGACTATGAACAATATGAAATGGCGACAAACCAGTGGAGGCAGACGGGAGAGTGTTGTGGGCAAACTCGACCCAAACCAGTTTCTGTGACCAGGTGTCAGGGTTCTGGGCGGCGGTGATGCGAAGACCGGTCTCCAGTTCTTGGTTAAGACGCTCGGACTGTCCATTGGTCTGTGGGTGGAACCCGGAAGACAGGCTGACAGTGGCACCAAGCAAGCTGCAGAACTCCTTCCAGAACCGCGAGATGAACTGAGGGCCACGGTCAGAGACAATATCATTGGGGAAACCATGAATCCGGAAAACATTAGACATCATGACCTCAGCCGTTTCTTTGGCTGAGGAAGCTTGGGTAGGGCAATGAAATGTACCATCTTAGATAGTCTGTCAACCACCGTCAGAACCACAGTGTTACCGTTAGAGGGGGGTAGCCCCGTGACGAAGTCCATGGAGAGGTGGAACCAGGGGCGTTGAGGAATGGGCAAGGGCCTGAGTTCTCCTGAGGGCTTCTGGTGAGAAACTTTGTTACTGGCACACACAGAGCAAGCACTAACATAGTCGGTAACATCTTGAATCATTTTAGGCCACCAAAAACGTTGTTGCACTAAAAACAATGTTTTGCTGATACCGGGGTGACAGACAGTCTTATTAGTGTGAGCCCAATGAATCACCTCCCCCCTGAGGGCCTGTACCACAAAGAGTTTGCCATCAGGACACTCCGGGGGAATGGTGACACCTTCGGCCGCCGCCTTAACTTTACCCTCCACCTCCCATGAGAGCACAGCAACAAAACAGGTTTCAGGCAAGATAGTCTTGGGTTCAGGGTCAACATGGTCGTGAGCAAACATACGAGACAGAGAATCAGGCTTAACATTCTTGGAACCAGGTCAGTAGGAGAGTGTGAAATTAAAGCGGCTAAAAAAGATAGCCCATCTAGCCTGCCTCGCATTCAGCCTCTTAGCAGTTTTTAAATATTCAAGGTTTTTGTGATCAGTCCAAACCTGAAATGGCTGGGAAGCTCCCTCCAGCCAGTGCCTCCACTCCTCCAGGGCCACCTTGACAGCCAGCAGCTCACGATCACCAATATCATAATTTCGCTCTGACGAAGAGAGCTTTTTGGACAAATATGCGCAGGGATGCAGCTTACCGTCCTTGGAATTGACTTGTGAGAGAACCGCTCCGACTCCGACGTCAGAAGCGTCTACCTCTCACACGAACTGCTGGCTGGGGTCCGGGAGGATGAGAACAGGGGCGGAGGTGAAGCTCTTCTTTAGACCCTGAAATGCAGCTTCACAGTCAGGGCTCCAGACAAATGGTCTGTGAGGAGAGGAAAGGTCATGCAGAGGTGAGGCTATGGTGCTATAATTGCAAATGAACTTTCTATAAAAGTTGGCAAAACCCAGAAACCTTTGAACCTCTTTGCGTGAACTGGGGGTGGCCCAATCCGCAACTGCGGAGACCTTCTCGGGATCCATCCTGATCTCCCCCTCAGCAAGCACAAACCCAAGGAACGAGACCGAGGGTTTGTGGAACTCGCATTTCTCCGCTTTCACGAACAGCTGGTTCTGAAGCAACCGCTGTAGCACTGAGCGGATATGGTGAGTGTGGGTCTCTTCATCGGGGGAAAAGATCAGGATGTCATCTAAATAGACAAAAACAAAAACATTTAACATATCACGAAGTACATCATTGACCAGGTTCTGAAACACAGCAGGAGCATTGGTGAGACCAAAAGGCATGACAAGGTATTCATAGTGACCTGTGGGAGTATTAAAAGCAGTCTTCCACTCGTCCCCTTCCCTGATTCTAACCAAATGGTATGCATTACGGAGATCGAGTTTGGTAAAAACCTTGGCCCCCTCCAGCAACTCAAAGGCTGTAGAGATGAGGGGAAGAGGGTACCTGTTCTTGATCGTGATGTCGTTGATGCCGCGATAGTCAATGCAGGGTCTGAGGGTCTTATCTTTCTTCTCCACGAAGAAAAACCCTGCACCAGCAGGAGAGGAGGACGGACGGATGATTCCGGCGGCGAGGGAATCCTTCACGAAATCCTCCATGGCTTTGCGTTCTGGAGCAGAGAGAGAGAACAACCTACCCCTGGGTGGGGTACTACCTGGTAACAGGTCAATGGCACAATCGTAAGGACGATGTGACGGCAAGGACGTGGCTTTAGCCTTGCTAAAAACCTCAGCTAAGTCATGGTAACATGGCGGCACATTAACTAAGTCGGGCTTCATGGGTTCAGAAACAGCAGCCGAATTGCTGGACTTGGGAAGACAAGAATCTGCACATTTGGGTCCCCAGGAGGTAATCCTCCCACTGACCCAGTCGAAGTCAGGATTGTGAGTCTTAAGCCAAGGGTGCCCTAAAATCACCTGATGAGCCACAGAGTCGAAAACATGGAAACTTAGCATCTCTGTGTGAGAATCAGGGAAAATTAGCTCAACTGACTGCGCACGGTGAGTAATCCTGCCCAGGAGAGTGCCATCTACAGCTTTAACCTCAAGGGGGCGTTGGAGAGCGAACTTTCTCAGCCCCAGTCTCCTGACAAGAGAAGAGTTCATGAAGTTAGCGCCAGCACCATAATCAATGAACACGGACACCAGGAGTGAATTAGAGTCAGAAATAATTTTGACTTGAGGCTGGAATTGGGCAGGATTACCAAAACTTCGACTCACCATGAGTTGCTTCTTAGTCTGCGCACCGGCTCCCTTGACATGACATGCACTCACTAAATGTCCCAGCTGTCCGCAGTAGTAGCACCTTCCGTCCCTCTGTCGGCGGAGGCGCTCCTCCACGGGGAGGTGGGTCCGACCCAGCTGCATAGGTTCCTCCGTCGGGTGGTTAATAGGAACCAGGCTGGCGGCTGGCGGGTGGACATGGTTCGGCCGACCCTGGGAGTCGCTCCTCCATCCGCGGTGTGGCAGCAGACGAGACCGCAGTCATCCCCGCTCCTGGTTCCGCTCGGTGAGCCTCTTGTCAATCTTTATGGCCAAGGCGATGAGTGAATTCAGATCCTCAGGAAGATCAATGGAAATCAGCTGGTCTTTTACAGCTTCAGAGAGTCCTTGAAAAAATGCATCAGTCAAAGCCGTGGGGTTCCACTCGCTTTCAGAGGCGAGGGTGCGGAAGTCAATAGCATAATCAGAAACCATGATTACCTTGCCTCAATTTCAGCAATGACTTGGCGGCTTCCCTGCCCGGCGAGGTGTGCTGGAAGACCTGCTCGAGGGCTCGAGTAAATCTGGCGAGGGTAGAGCAGGCTGTCGACCTGCGGCTCCACTCAGCGGTGGCCCACGCCTCTGCTCGCCCCGTGAGGTGGGAGATGATGAAAGCCACCTTGGTCCGGTCCGTGGGGAAAGCCGAGAATCGCTCCGGACGGGAGAGCTGCAGGCAGGGTGAAGCGGCGCTGGCCGGTGGCTGCGAGTCTGTGGGTAACCCTGGAAGAGTGGCCGGTTTAGACGGCGCCGCCGCAGGCGCTTCTCGTGGCAGGTGAACGAGTAATTCATTAATCTGTGAGCCCAACGCTGTCATCATTGAGTCCTGGCGAGCCGCCAGTTCTCTCAGATCTGCGCACAGGGACGTGAGCTGCTCTTGCTGTTGAGCCAACTTGTGTCCCTGTACACGAAGGGCTTGGCGAACCGGGTCAGAGTCAGCTGAGTCCATTCTGACCAGTTCGTTCTGTCATGAACTTTGGCACAGAAAAGGCAGGACTCAAATGCACGACTCAGACCGGTAAAAAGCAGCAAAACAAGGTTTATTCCAGGCAGAGGTCGGTACACAAAGAAGCAGTCAAACCAGGCAAAGGTATCCACGTCATGAGGCAAAAGGGCAAGGTCAAAAAACAGGCAAGGTTCAAACACTAGATAGCTATGACTGTGGCTGAGAAAGAATGCTGGTACGTGAGCTGTGAACATCAACAAACTGGCGACGAGGCAAGACACAAAGGGGGAATATATGCAGGGCTAATGGGGAGTGATTAGACACAGGTGCAGGAGACACAATTAGGGATCAGGTGCACACAGACGAGGAGGGGGCAGGGCAGACAGGAACCTGGAACAGAGACAGAGGTGAGTGATCACAAAATAAAACAGGAAGACAAGACATGAAACATGGAGAAAATAAAGTACTTAACAGACAGTGGAGCATGACACTCTCTCTATCCAGTGCACAGTGACACCAAGGAATCCCCTCATCTTTCGGTCTGACCAAATGTCCACAGTGACTGAAACATGGTCAGTGTTGCTCAATTGAGTTTTTATTTGCGAGATTGAAGGCTGTTGTGGTTCAATTGTAATGCTTTTGTTCATCTGGTATTCTTCAAATCTGTAGTAAGAGGTAAGCATATTAAACAAGTGTCAGAAAATCCCATATAGCCACACATGAATTGTATTTGAAACTACTCTTTATCACTCATATTATTGATATCAATCTTAACATTGTGTTAATATTTATTGTATTGTGTGTGTGTGTGTGTGTGTGTGTGTGTGTGTGTGTGTGTGTGTGTGTGTGTATGTATGTGTGTGTTGTAAACATTACATTACTGTTGCTGCTGTAGCATACTGCAGCACTGGGCATGTTTTGTAAAACTTCTTTTGGGTTGAAGGGATAGTTCGGAAAAGCGGGGTTGTATAAGGACCTACACACAGTAGATGGTGGTCAGTGCACTCCCAGTACAGAGAAGCAGACACGTGGTGTTTCTCAATTGCAAGGATCCTTCCTTGGGAGGACAGGTCCTCCCAAGGAAGAGTCCTGCAGAGGCAAGGCTAGAATCCTCCCTAGCATCCGGTGAACACACATTGGAACAGGCTAACAAGTGTCCACAGGTGTGCGTCATTAGCCCTCTTTGGACTGACGGGGTTTCAGGGTACTGTGGGAATTTTGATACTCTCTGATGTTGTTGTACAGTTTGAACAAATATAAGCTGCATTTTCAGAGTCATGTGACTTTTATGGAAAATATATTTCTGGATTCTACTTAAAGAATGAAAATCAGGTCGGCTAAATGACATTTTTGTAAAAGGTGTTTTTAGAATTCCTCTACAATGTATAAAAACTGACCTTATCCAATGTGCTGAATGTTTAGGTCAGTTGATCTGTTTCTGTAAAGTCTTATGAACGTATGAAGCATTAACACTTTCATCTGCTCAATTGATTTGGACAATTAAATGGCTATCTATAAAATGTGTCCTGATGTTTTGGGAAGAGTTGGCAGTGGGAGGGTTAATCCTTCTTTTCACTGAATATGCTAAAGGTGCTTTTTACAGGTGAGGCCAGGTAAAGCTCCCCCCCCCCCACACACACACACACACACACTCACACACATTCACACCCTAATCCCTTTTCAGAGTGTAGTTAACCTCAACAGCTGAAAAAAGTCCTACATCACCACATCATTATCATCTACAGTATATAAACAGACTTACACACAGAATCACACTGTGATTTCAAAGTGTTCTAGATTTTATGTGTGTATCAGCACAAATTCAGTTACAGTAATATGAATAGCAGATCTGATCTGATGAGCCGAGCTGATCTGAAACAGCTGATTGTACCTGATACCGCCGTGTAATCCTCTGACATAAGTTCACCTCAAAATTAATGAGTGATGCTTTGACCCGCAGGATATTCTGATGTCTTTACTCTGGTTATTCTCACCGCGATTGCCCCCAAAAATACACCAATTGACCAATTGAAACCCAAAGAATGAGAACAGTTATCATGTCCTTATCATGTGAATAGTGGGGGGAGGAGGGGAGGGGGACACTTAGCGCTCCATCTCCACTGTAAATGATTTGTTCAAAAACTTTTATGTTTTATCTAAATCCCGTCATTTAAAAAAAAATCTCATTCGGCTGTGAACACAGTGGAAAGTGTAAATTATGAGGTTTCTGTCAATATTTTTTTCACGCTTGTACAATAAAAACTCCTGGAGACATTAATCCAAATAAATTACATATTTATATTAGTCCTGCTGAGCTCTGCTGGCGCAGGTTTCATTGAAGAGGCCCCGCCCTCACCTCCACCAAACCATGTGCAAAGCATTGTGGGGATTTTATATCCGCAGAGGATCCACACATGCATCCTCCGAATTTTGCTGAAAGAAGGACTCAGTCCTTCGTGAAACTTGGGAGGATCCTTGACATTGGAACAGTCCTTCGGCGGAGGTCGATGACGTAGCATCCTTCAAATCCGCCCATTTGAGGATCCTTCCTTGCAATTGAGAAATGGTCACCAGCACGTGAGATAGGTTTTACATTGCTGTGGACAGGGTCAGCAGACCAGCACACATGGGAGTTGCTGGCCTACGTGCTGCAATAAAATTGGTGTTTTTGTCAAAGGACTCTGGTGTGCTAGAGAGAGTGAATTAACAAGCAATATAACTTCAGTTTCTTGACAGAATGGGCTGTCTGATGGCGAGGTAAAAGGGTACACATATTCTTAATATAGCGTGGATTTAAACTGACCTTAATTGTATTAGGTTTGCCTCTTTTTAGGTGGCTAAAATACCTTTAGCTGCTAGACCGCTGTCTACTGTGTGTGATACATTGACTAACGTTATGTGTAAGTACCTCATACAACCCCATTTAAAAAAATCCCCAACTATCACTTAACAACAAAAGTATGAGTAAAGGAGTAAACCCGCAGTGGACGCAACAGATTACCATGTTTGCAATGTAACATTACCAGTGAGTTTACACCTACATCCTCATTGATTTAACTATGCAGCTAACAAATTTACTTAGCTGATAAACATTAGCTTTCATTCAGAACTTACCCTTCTTTGCGCAACTTCAGATGTCGAACGAAGTTGGGAGTTTTTGCATCTCCATCTGTAATCTTCGTCCCGCATGTTTTGCATACTGCAGTTCGTTTTTTGTTGACTACCTCATAGTTTTTATACCTGAATGAAGCTATCTTTGGAATCATTTTTGCCAACTGGCACGTTGTTTGACAGTTCCTCTTCATTGGTTGTCCTGCAGTTTGATTGGACGGATGCTGTCGGATCAAAACAACGTGGATCTTATTTGATTGAACGTTGTGCCGACAGCACACACACATACACACAGACGCACACACACATACACACAGACGCACACATACACAAAGAAAGATACAGAGCATTCCTTACTGACATACTTTTCAATCTTTGGGTTTGGGGGAAAGTAGCAAGTCTTTTCGAGTCAAAAGGCTCAAGTCCAAGTGAAGTCACGAGTCACTGATGTTAAAATCCAAGTCGAGTTGCAAGTCTCTTTACATTTTGTGAAGTCGAGTCTGAAGTCATCAAATTCATGACTTGAGTCTGACTCGAGTCCAAGTCATGTGACTCGAGTCCACACCTCTGCACAGTACACTTGAAATTTTCCCCCAAAGTATTTGTGTTATTTTAGGTAGTTCTTATCACACTGATATATGCTTAAGTGGTATTCTTCTATTAAGTTTACTTTCAATTAGTAATTTAATAGAGAAAGAGGGCAACACATCACACTCTGAAAACCACACAGATTAGAGGGGAGAATTATCAACCCCACAATAACTGCAGCTGACAAAGGATTATTTAAGCACCCAGAGAGGAAGAGTTACATTGACAAACTCAATAATGCCGGCTGGGCTCTGTGTCTCTTGCTTACACCGCATTCCAAATTATTATGCAAATTATATTTTTTCTCTGATTTTCCTAAATAGTTGATGCAAATGACAGTCAGCATAATTTTCAAGTCATCAACCCTTAGAGTATAATTTGAATGTTATTGAACAAACCTCCCAATGATAACAGTATTTCTTTCAAAAATAAAAGCTTAAAATGCACTGTTCCAAATTATTACGCACAACAGAGTTTCAAAACATTTTATAGGTTGTAAAGAACTGAAAATAGTAATTTGTTGAATTTGCAGCATTAGGAGGCCATATTTACTGAAATCAAAAGCTATTTCAATCAAAAACATCTTATCAGGTCAAGTTACATTTTAACATAGGACCCCTTATTTGATAGCAGCTTCACAATGTTTGCATCCATTGAACTTGTGAGTTTTTGGAGAGTTTCTGCTTGAATTTCTTTGCAGGATGTCAGAGTAGCCTCCCAGAGCTGCTTGAGGATGCTCCAAAGGTTCTCAATAGGGTTGAGTTCAGGGGAGGATGGGGGCCACACCATGACTTTCTCTCCTTTTATGCCCATAGCAGCCAATGATGCAGAGGTATTCCTTGCAGAATGAGATGGTGCATTGTCATGCATGAAGATGATTTTGTTATGGAAAGCATGGTTCTTCTTTTTGTACCATGGAAGAAAGTGGTCAGTCAGAACTCCTCACACTTTTCAGAGGTTATTTTCACACCTTCAGGGACCCTAAAGGGGCCGACCAGCTCTCTCCCCATGATTCCGGTTGAAAACATGACTCCTCCACCTCCTTGCTGACGTTGCAGCCTTGTTGGGACATGGTGGCCATCCACCAGCCATCCACTACTCCATCCATCTGGACCATCCAGGGTTGCACGGCACTCATCAGTGAACAAGACTGTTTGAAAATTAGTCTTCATGTATTTCTGGGCCCACTGCAGCCGTTTCTGCTTGTGAGCATTGGTTAGGGGTGGCCGAATAGAAGGTTTATGCATAACTGCAAGCCTCTGGAGGAACCTACACCTTGATGTTCGCAGGACTCCAGAGGCACCAGCAGCTTCAAATACCTGTTTGCTGCTTTGTAATGGCATTTTAGCAGCTGCTCTCTTAATCCAATGTATTTGTCTGGCAGAAACCTTCCTCATTGTGCGTTTATCTGCACGAACCCGTGTGTGCTCTGAATCAGCCACAAATCTCTTAACAGTACGATGATCACACTTAAGTTTTCGTGAAATATCTAAGGTTTTCATACCTTGTCCAAGGCATTCAACTATTTCACGCTTCTCAGCAGCAGAGAGATCCTTTTTCTTTCCCATATTGCTTGAAAATGGTGGTCTGCTTAATAATGTGGAACGTCCTTCTTCAGTAGTTTTTCCTTTAATTGGGCTCACCTGGCAAACTAATTGTCACAGGTGTCTGAGATTGATTTCAGTGATCCAAAGAGCCCTGAGACACAATACCATCCATGAGTTTAATTGAAAAACAAAAAATTTAATCTTTATTACACTTAAATACAATTTGCATAATAATTTGGAACATGGTATATTTTGATGACATGAGCTGCATGACCAAAGGCAGATGCAGTGGCACAACATTGAAAGTTAAGGGGGCAAAAAGTTTCAGTAGGGCCGGTGGGAGGGGTGGTGGATAGGTCCAGCAACCACCAAATTTCACCCGGGAGGCAAGTGTCTGCTACCTGTTTGAATGTAAAGCCAAACCCTGTTCTTTTTTCCTAAACCCAACCACATGCTTTTATTGCCTAAACCCAATCATGTCCCTTTGTGGCCTAAACCCAACTACATGTGCTTGTTGTTGAAGGGAAAAAATGTCAATTCGCGGTGTTTCACCAAAATAGTGTATTTATTTTGAAAAAGACTGTATGCAAACTGTACATTTCCGGTGAAAACGGAACCACTAACTTTCACCAGGCCGGTGTAAGATTGTAAAGCCAAACCTGTGTCATTTTTCCTAAACCCAGCCATGTGCTTTTGTTGCCTAAACCCAACAATGTGTGTGTGGTTGAAGGAAAAAAAAAAACATCAATTCACAATGTAGTGTACTTGCTTTGAAAGGCACTTTGTGCAGACTGTACATTCCCTATGAAAACTGAAGTGTATTTTGATAACAGATGATGCATGTAACAGGCTGAAGTTGACACAGCATCCCACAACATCAAGAACCAACAAACCCAGGGTACCTTGCACATATTTCGACATAGAAAGTCCATAACCAAACATGACCGTCATGTGACCAGGTTGGAGTGAGAATGTGTTGCAGGATCCCACAGTTTTCTCATTCTTTCTGCTGACGCCTCATGTCTGTATCCACTTTTGTCTCCCTCAAAGCTCAGTTTTTGAATTTGGCAGCTTATAAAAACTTAGATCTGGGTTTTTTGCCTAATCTGTGGTGCATCCCATCACACAGCAGCTTTTCGGCATTTTTCTGTTGTTTGCCAGCAGATGTAATGACAAGGAAGCACCTTTATGCAATACAAAGTCAGTAGGGAGCAATGAATTGTTACCCCCTCTGGTGGTTGCGGGACATAAATGCACTGTGTCTTTATGCTATGAAAAGGGGGTGTGACATCATGATTGACATCTGTGTGCTAACTGTTGTGCTCGCAACTGATTTTGGTAGGTGTGTGGGTGGGACCTCCATACTGTGGTTATATCAGCTAACAACTACTGTGCAGACTCTGGCTCCAAACAATGTCACCAGTGCAAGTTGGCAGCGTTTGAATCCGGAAATCTCTGGCTTAATTTTTGTACAGTGTGAGAAAGTGTAGATGCATTATCCATCTTCATATACTCTAAGATTTATACCCTGGCTTCAATATATTTTAGTTAGTAGTTAGTTATTTCCCCCTCTTTGTAGTGGCATATACATGCACTAGCTTTAATACATTTCACTTCATTCATGTCACTGTCACTTATTTTAAGGAAACATTTTTATAGAAATTTGCCATCTATAGGTTACATTATATAATTTGTTTTCATAAGTATTTTTTTTTTTACAACCAATGGATTTCCAAGATCTGCTGTTTGAGCTCCTGCTTTTAACTTCCAGCTGTGAAACACTTCCATCCAATACACAGTACAGTGCACTGGGCTGTAATCATGTGTGTCTGTTTCCTTCAAGATTTTTCTAACCATGAGACCATAAAAAGCTTCAACTGAAAAAAAAAGAGAACGGACAGTAATGTTGGGCAGAAAAAAGTGTGTGTGTGTGTGTGTGTCCTAAAAATGACAGATGAGTGTAAGGTGTGTGTGTGTGTGTGTGTGTGTGTGTATAAGCACCTAATTGGCCCAGATATCACAGAATGAAATATTCATGTGGAGGCTCAGCGTCTTTTGAAAAGGGAATCTGGTGTGTAATGATGAAGTCGGACTACTTTATCTGCTGTGCACCCCACTGACACACTTAAAGCTCACCATGCAACACCTCCCACCACCCACACACACACACACACACACACACACACACACACACACACACACAAGTCTCTGTACACCTACTCAGATAACCTTATGAAGTTATGCATACACATAAATCTGTGATCATATCTGTATACACTTCATATCGTGAATACACGCAGTCAATGATGTACATTACCAAGGTGCTTTAAGTGGATTTTAACAACATGATATGTGCTCACTGTAAGGCAGGGAGTAGAGTACAGTACAGAGGTAACTTAGATCAAAGTGTGGTAGCTGTGAAATCTGAAATACAAAACAACTAACCAAGCAAAAAAATGTGTGAATTATGTGTTTCAGTTTAATTCAGACGAACTTTCAGTGTGAAACCTTGTTTGTTCTTTCTCCATCACAAGTCACCTCTAGACAACTTGTAAATAGGTGTCATTTCATTAGAAGCACACTGAAAGGTCATCAGCAAACAAGGTAAAAGTTTAAACTAAGTGCTCTTCAAAACACTGGGTGACGTGTTGCTGGCACATGGGCTGGGATCTGTGGGTGCTGGCAGCACGAGGGGAAGCCAAACACCATTCTCAACTCCAGTGATACAATTCACCACCTGTTTTTATTGTTTCAAGAGTTTCTTTGTTTTGGTTTGGTTCTCTGTTGAACTTTGATTCTTTGCAGTGTAACAAAGACTCTTGATATTGAGATAACATTTTTTATCAATTTTAACGACAGCCAATTCTCCTTTCTTCCCATCCATTTATCCCTCGACCCCTGGAGTCCCAGGAGGAGGTGGACCATGGCCCTTCATTCTTCTTCTCCTCCTCCTCCTCCTGTATGCACTGCGGAGATTCACAGCACACCAGAACCTCCCTCCACCCTGAAAACCTCTGGAAACAGCTCACACACACGCACACACTGATTTTCCCATCACACACCCAGCCACAAATGCTTTGGCAGTGAGCAGGCCTTGGCACAGTTCACCTTAATGAGTGGCAGATTTGAGCCCCCTGCCACTGCTGGGTGGCCAAGAGAGCTAGAGAGGCAGAGAGAAACAGAGAGGGAGACCTTATCGAGCAGGGTGGATTGTGGGATTGGCAGATGCTGCGTGTTTCAGCAAGGCCTTGGCTGGCCGTTCAACGACTGAGCACTTAGGGCCTCCCTGAAGAGATGCTGAACAGAGAGAAAAAGAGAAATGAAAAAAAAGAAGAAAAAAAAACAACCACAATGGGGGTTTTGCCCTTTGTATGGACAATTAATTAAAATCCATTTATTTTCCCCCTTTTATTCATTCTGTTTCTCTCTCTCTGTTCTGCATAACCAAAGCATGTAAAAGCTGGCCACAGAGAGAGGCAAGTATGGCCAAATTGAAGCCATCCCATCCAAACCACAACCAGCTGACAGCCTTTAAGGAGCTGCTGAATGGAAGAGAAAGAAAAATACTGGCTGCTCTGCATTAGAGAGCTCAGAGACAACTGATGGTCTCCATAGGCCCACTGCAGCACCATCACACTGAAACTGGCTCCTGTTAAAAATCTATTCAGCCAGTAATTGGCCTTCACAAGATGCAAAATCAACAAATATACTCTCATGTTAACATCAAAACTGATTATTTCAGTTTAGTAGTTATTTCTCTTGAAATAAGAAAACTCTTGTGTCCAGATAATTGTTTTGAGGCTACCTAAACAACCTTTACAAAAACAGTTCACACAGGCATTTTCTGATCTGCCACCTCTATGGTTAAAGGTTAGGCAACAAAATTTCTGCTTTGTCCATGTGAAAGCTCTGTCAAAAAGGTGATTTTTTATCCAGTTTTAAGCCATATTTAATGCTACACTTCTAGAGCCAGATTCTTTTATCATTACATTTTAACGAAGAACTTTTATGTCATCAGATGTCTGTATCTTAAGTTAAACTGGCTAACAGCTGGATGTGGAACTCCCTTAATTGCCACTGACTTGCTAAGTTTGTTTTTAACCTGAAAGTTAGGCTAAGCTTTGAGCACTTTTATGGCTTTTTGTAACCTGCATGTGTAATGGCTGAGTGTGGACCTGAGCGTTATTCATGTCAGCTTACCATCACAAAGCTGAAGAAAAGTATTGCTTGTTTGGAAACCGAGCTCGGGGAGAAAGACAAGCTAATTTTGGAGTTTTCATCTGTTGCCATGGCTCAAGCTAAACACTTGGCCATCCTGGGCTTCTCTGACTGTCAACAGGAACGCAACATGTCCATCTCACTGCTTCATTCCAGAAATGGACAACAATCCCTCTCTTCCCTGGACCAGCTCCATCATCACAGGAGTCCCTGAGTGTGTGGCTGTTTTAGCTAAGCCTGAGGATCGGTGGTCTCTCCTGGGAGCTAAGCCTCAAGCAGCGGACAGTACTCCCTGTCACGTTCCAGCCGTGACCTGGTTGCCTGTCGGCAGGGGTGGTAAGGCTCTGGTGAGCTCAACCCCATGTCAGCAGGAGCACTGGACTATTGCCCACAAGGGGCAAACACGGTGCAAAGCATCTGTCTCCCCCTGCTGGCCAACAGGTACAACATCCTAAACATGCAGGAGTTTCCACTGCTGAAGGAGTGCTTCCACCACCTCCTCTGTCTCCAACCAGCCCTGGCTCTCATTGGACCAAACGCTGGCTCCCTGCGCCGCAGCCAAAGTCTAGCAGTCCCGGCGCCACTCTGGGTTCCAGCCCATGGAGTGGAGTCTCTATACTGGCAGCTCCATGTCCCTGTATCCTGCTCAAAATTTAAGGAAATGATTCCCTCAACATTAAAATTGATACCGTGTTCCACTGTTAGAGATTTCCTGTACTGACTTTAAACTCTCCCAAATTGACTTTGTTGATAGTGCTGCAGGCTCGCTGTGAACAACCCTCGACAAAGAAAGTTAGCTCCCTGGTATAACTCCCAAACCCGAAAATTAAAAATTATTGTGAAAATTTGAAAGGAATTAGCGATTAACCAAGCTGGAAGAATGTTGTTTAGTCTGGTTAGACAGTCTTAAAATGTACAGGAGGGCCCTCCACAATGCCAGAGCAAACTATTACTCATCATTAATAGAAGAAAATAGGGATAACCCCAGGTTTCTTTTCAGCACTGTAGCCAGGCTGACTCAGAGACACAGCACTATTGAGCCTTGTAGTCCTTTAGCCCTTAGCAGTAATGCTATGAACTTTTTTAATGACAAAATTCTAACTATTAGAGGCAAAACTTATGACGTATTGTCTTCACACAGTTCAAATCTGCCTTCAAACGCAGGGAACTTAAATGCAGCTTTAAGACCTGATATATATGTAACGGGTGTGATTTGGACCCAAAAGCAGTACACTGAAAATTGGAACAGTTGGTAATGACCTTTATTAGCTCGGCAGCCAAACAGGCAATTGAGCAGATGAATAAACTCAGCACACAGTTCAGTCTTGAGGATAACAGCCCACAAACAGTCTCTGGGTTTCAGACTTGAGGAAGGGATTAGGCCGAATCCGGCCGCGGACAGAGGAGGGGGACGTGAGCCCTCAGACCCGTACAGTACAGTTCTTTAGCGGCCGGGAATAAAGTGAATGGGCTTACTGTGGGTGAGGCAGCTGAGGTGAGGTGTCCAGAGCCAGAAAAACCAGCCAATGGTGCAGACGTGCCGATGGGGAGCGAGCAGCGGAGGAGCCGAAGCCAGGTGGAGGAGTCGAAGCCAGGAGAGGAGTCGAAGCCAGGAAAACAGACAGAAGCCAGGGACGCAGAGACTGAGCACGTGGTTGGGGACAGAAGGCAGGTAAGTTCAGCGGGAGGCAGACAAGGAGAGCAGATCGGGGGCAGGCTGGGTCGGCAACAGGAGGTCAGGTAGGTGAAGAGTGCTGGAAAGTCTTGCACGGATGCAGTAGAACAATCTGGCAGGGAGTGAAAGTGCTGGAGAGGCTTATATGCAGGGCTGATTAGGATGAGCTGCAGCTGTGCTGACAGGTGAGCAGAGTTGGGCTGATGAGGTGGGAGTGGCTGACAGGTGGAGTGGAGCAGAAGCAGGGGAGAGTGGAAAAATACTAAGGGCTGGAGGGAAACAGGGAGAATGGAGCTGTGACAATATATCTAGATTGCTCCTCCCCGATTACCCTTCAACAACTGACCTCAGTGATTTCTTCATTTAAATCATCAACATGTCTCTTAGATCCCATCCAAACTAGGCTACTTAAAGAAGTCTTTCCTTTAGTTAACACTGCTATATTAGACATGATCAATATATCTTTAGTAACAGGCTATATACCACAGTCATTTTAGGTAGCTGTAATTAAACCTCTATCAAAAAAGCCCACCCTGGATCCAGAGGTGTTAGCCAACTATAGACCCATATCTAATCTTCCCTTTCTTTCAAAGATCCTTGAGAAAGTAGTCACAAACCAACTGTGTGACTTTCTCCATGACAATAATTTATTTGAGGAATTTCAGTCAGGATTTAGAGTGCATCATAGCACAAAGACAGAACTGGTAAAAATTACAAATGATCTTCTGACTGCTTCAGACAAGGAACTAATTTCTGTCCTTGTTTTATTAGATCTTAGTGCAACATTTGACACAATTGACCATCACATTTTGCTACAGAAAAAAGCAAAAGCCTAGAAGGTTTTGCACTAAGCTGGTTTAAATCCTATTTATCTGACTGATTTCAGTTTGTTCATGTTCACGATGAATTATCTTTGCACACTAAAGTTTGTTTCGGAGTTCCACAGGGTTCTGTGCTCGGACCAAATCTATTCAGTTTATGTATGCTTCCCTTAGGTAACATTATTAGAAATCACTCTGTAACCTTCCATTGTTATGCAGATGATACACAATTATATCTATCAGTACAGCCAGAAGAAACCGATCAATTAACCGAATTTCAAACATGCCTTGAAGACATACAAACCTGGATGAGCTCCAATTTTCTTATGTTAAATTCAGGCAAAAGTGAAGTTATTGTTCTTGGCCCCAAACACCTCAGAAATTCTCTATCTGAAGATTTAGTTTCTCTGGATGGAATTGCCCTGGGTCTAGCACTACTGTGAGCAACCTCAGAGTAATATTTGATCAAGATTTGTCTTTTAACTCCCATATAAAACAAACTTCACAGACTGCTCTCTTTCATCCGTGTAATACTGCAAAAATTAGGCTGATCCTGTCCCAAAAAGATGCAGAAAAAATGGTCCATGCTTTTGTTACATCTAGGCTGCATTACTGCAATTCTCTGTTATCAGGTAGCTCTAATAAATCTTTAAAAACTCTCCAGCTGAGGAGAGAGTGAGAGAATTGTATTGAGCTTTTAAGTGACACAGACTTCAGACTTTTTGATATTATTGTAGACAGTTTTAACAGTAAACTTAGATCAACTCTTGATAAAGCAGTTAAACAAGCAAGAGGCACATTTCTCTAAATTGATCACTGACAGCCACAACAACCCAAAAATTCTTTCTTCAACCATTTATTATTTAATTAACCCAGTTTTTATGAAGTCCAGCAATATGTCAACCACCTTAAAATGTGAAGAATTCAAAGTCCAAATCAGTAGTAAAACAGTTAGAAACAATTAGATCTCATTTATGTCAATCCCAGCCAATGAATTTTAACACCCCTGAACCTTTGTTTTTAGGTGAGGGAGGAAACACTAAAGAACGTTGTCCTGGTTGATGCTGAAATGCTTGAGGAAGTGGTTTCTCAATTAAAACCAGCAACTTACCTATTAGATCCCATTCCCACATCCTTTTTTAAAACAGTTTGTAGCTTTTTAGATGAAGACATTCTTAACATTGTAAGTTATTCTCTTCAGATGGATGTTTTCACAGCTGTTTTTAAAACTGCCTTGGTTAAGTCTCTTTTGAAACAAAATAACTTAGATACCTAAGCTATTTCAAATAAGGTCAAATATGGACATTAAAAACCTCTCTGTTCTAGTACTACTCAATCTAACTGCAATCTTTGATACAGTTGACTGCTCAATTCTTTTAGCTAGACTTTGAACTGGTTTAAATCTTATCTTGTTGAAAGAGAATTTTATGTAACAATGGATGAATGTTCATCAAAAAGCTATAAATGGATTGTGGTGTCCCCCAAGGTTCAATTTTAGGTCTAACACTTTTTAATCTTTACATGTTGTCACTTGGAAATGTCATCAGGAGGTACATTTGCAAGTTGCACTGGTGCTGCACGGTTGCAAAATTCAATGAAATAGTCTTGATCTGGAGCTCTGCAGATACAAAAACACACACCTCTCCTGCTCATATATTACTGCCCAGGAGAGAGTGGTCTGGCTGGATTTGGGAGTGCGTGTGACTTATGTTTGTGAGTCTTTTTTTTCTTTTTCTTGTGTCTGTGAGAGGGAGAGAGCCACAGGAGAGAACAAGACACTCGTTAGAGAGACCTCGTCACATATTGACATTTGGTCATGGACTTTCTACGTCTAGATATGACATGCAAGGTACCCTGGGTGTGTTAGATGTTAAAGTTCTGGGATGTCATGTCAACTTCAGCCTGTTTCATGCATGTGTTTTCAAAATACACTTCTGTTTTCACAGGAAATGTATGGTTTGCATTCAGTCTCTTTTAAAATAAACAAACTACATCGGTACAACACCGCAATTGTACATTTTTTTTCCTTTAATAACAAACACACATGGTTATGTTTGGGCAACAAAAGCACATGGTTGGGTTAAGGAAAAAAGATTTGGGTTTGGCTTTACAATCTTACAGGAAGTGAACACTGGCCTCCTGGTGAAAGTTGGTGGTTGTTGGACCTATCCACCACCCCTCCCACCCACCCTACTTGAACTTCAGCTGCCTTAACTTTCATTGTTATCTTATTAACATTATGTATGGTGATATGGTTGGTTTAAGCATATGCGTGGCATGCAGACAACATAACATGAAGGAAATGTTGTGAATTCTTGTTCTCAGTGCCTTTTCTGTGAGACACTCAGATCATATTGTAGAGTTTAATATTGATCAAACAGCAACCCTGCCCTTGCTTTAAAAAATCCTGCCTTGATCTGTGTTAGGAGTCCTCTTTAAAGTTCAGACTACTTAAATTATAAAATAGTCTTCATTACTCTTTCCTTATTCCCCCTCTCTCTCTTCTGTTCTGGACATCCAGTCTTTCCTCCCTGCTACCTAACATATGACTTCTTAATCTGACAGTACTTCAGGCTATCTGCATTTATGAATAATGGAATGAATCTGACAATAGTCAACAGTGGCCATAAGCCATCACATCATTTGTCCTCCAATTCTGCTACTTACTTTATGGTAATAGCAGCTGCACAAAGAGGCCAAGAGGAAACAGAGCCCTGAATAGGAGCTGTGGTGGAGGAGGCTCAGACAGGAGGAGAAGGACGAAGGAAGATGAGGCCCACCGAAATAGCTGGAGCAGTAGCCTGTAAATGGTACGTGGGCTTGCATTTGTATAGCACCTGTTTAGTCTTTCAACCACTCAAAAAGCTTATACACGACATGTCACATTCACCCATTCACATACTCATTCATACACTGAATCAGAATCAGAATCAGCTTTATTGGCCAAGTACGTGTGTACATACAAGGAATTTGGCTCCGGTAGGCTTTGCTCTCCATGTACAAGTATTTACATAAGTACTAAAATTAACTAACAAGTGTAAAATGCAAAATATACAAATATACAAGAAATTGTGCAAATATACATAAATATAAAAATATGAAAAATATGAAAAAATACAACATTCAGGGTGCGAGTGTTGTTTGTTCTGCCACTCTGTGACTGATTAGGAGTTCATCAGAGCGACAGCCTGGGGAAAGAAACTGTCTTTGTGACGGGCAGTTTTTGCAAACAGTGCTCTGTAGCGTCTACCGGATGGGAGGAATTTAAACAGTTTGTGTCCGGGGTGTGAGGGGTCTGCAGAGATGTTCCCTACCCGTTTCCTGACCCTTGACCGGTACAGGTCCTGGATGGAGGGAAGATCAGTCCCAATAATAAACCAATAATAATAATAACTGAAATTGTCCATTTCAGTCTGTTCCTGTCCAGTTTAGTGGCGGATCCAAACCAGACAGTGATGGACATGCAGAGGACAGACTGGATTATGACGGTGTAGAAGGTGATCAGCAGTTCCTGAGGCAGGTTGAGCTTCCTGAGCTGTCGCAGGAAGTACAGCCTCTGCTGGGCCTATTTCCGTACAGTGTCTATGTGGGAGGTCCACTTCAGGTCCTAAGAGATTATGGTACCCAGAAACTTGAAGGTGTTCACAGTTGACACTGTGCTGTTGAGGATGGTGAGGTGGGGCAGTGTCGGGGGGCTTCTCCTGAAGTCCACAGTCATCTCCACAGTCTTGAGCGGGTTCAGCTCCAGGTGGTTCTGACCACACCAGAGGACCAGCTGCTCCACCTCCTGTCTGTATGCAGATTCATCACAGTCCCGGATTAGACCGATGACCGTGGTGTCGTCTGCAAACTTCAGGAGATTCACAGAAGGGTCCCCTGAGGTGCAGTTGTTGGTATACAGGGAGAAGAGCAGTGGGGAGAGGATACACCCCTGGGGGGCACCAGTGCTGATGGACCAGGAGCTGGGTGTGATGCTCCCCAGCCTCACATGCTGCCTCCTGTCAGTTAAGAAACTGGTAATCCACTGACAGGTGGGGGCAGGCACCGTGAGCTTGATGAACTTCTGATTGAGAATACCGGTGATGGGATGTAGTGCAGTCCCATGTTGACTGCATCATCCACCGACCTGTTTGCCCGGTAGGCCAACCACAGGGGGTCCAGCAGGGGGCCTGTGATGTCCTTCAGGTGGCGCAACACCAGTCTTTCAAAGGATTTCATGACTACAGATGTCAGGGCGATGGGCCTGTAGTCATTCAATGCTGTGATGGAGGGCTTCTTGGGGACCGGGATGATGGTGGAGCGTTTGAAGCAGGAGGATACTTCACACAGCTCCAGCGATCGGTTGAAGATCCGAGTGAAGATGGGGGCCAACTGGTCAGAGCAGGCTCTCAGGCAGGAGGGAGACACACCGTCAGGTCCCGGAGCCTTCCCGGTCTTCTGTCTCTGGAAGAGCCGACACACATCCTCTTCACAGACCTTTGGTGCAGGCAGGGGGTCAGGGATGAGGGGGGAGGAAGTTGCTGGGGGTGCAGGTAATCCCTTTGTGTTGTGGAGAGGTGTGAAAAGGTTCTTGGCCTCTTGGCTACCCTGATCTCTTTTGTCAGCTTGTTTCTGGCCTGCTTGTATAGGGCCCGATCCTTGCTCCTGTAGACTTCCTCCTTGGCCTGGCGCAACCGCCTGAGTTTGGGTGTGAACCAGGGTTTGGTGTTATTATATGTGCAAAAGGTCTTGGTCTGCACACACATGTCCTCACAAAAACTGATGTAAGATGTCACAGTGTCAGTGAGTTCATTGAGGTCTGTGGCTGCAGCTTCAAAAACACTCCAATCTGTGCAGTCAAAGCAGGCCTGTAGCTCCAGCTTTGACTCCTCGGTCCACTTCTTTACAGTCCTTACTACAGGCTTAGAAGTTTTTAATTTCTGCTGTAGGTCGGGATGAGATGGAGCAGACAGTGATCAGAGAGCCCTAAAGCTGCACGGGGGACAGAGCGATAAGCATCCTTTAAAACTGTGTAACAGTAGTCCAGTGTGTTGAGTCCCTGGTGGGGCATTTTATATGTACCTGGTGGTTGAGGCTATACCATACAAGGTGCCACCTGCTATTCAGTGGGAGGGGACTGACTTGTCGATCTTCCATTTAGCCCCAGTTGCTTAGAGGAAACTTTACCTGAGTCCACACCTCTGGAACCTGCCCACTTTGCCAGACTGATTTGTCTGGCATCATGACATGAAACATTGTTTCCTCAGTTTACAATTCAGGAACACCGCTGACAAGCTGTTGTTAAGCATTGTCAAACAATGTGCCAGAATTAAATAAATAATAAAGACACACTAAGTATAATTTGTTTATCTAAATAATTAATTAGTCTGGTATATACTGTTTACATATACTGTACGATACTATTAATGACACAACTTTATTGTCTTTGGAGGATCTTGTACTGCTTATTTCTTTACTTCTACTATTATTTTAGTTTAATATACCTCCTATTTATTTTTTACTTTGTCTACTGTCCTTATGCTGCTGCAACAACCACATTGCCCCTCTGGGGATCAATTAAGGGTTTTCTTTTCTTTTCTTTTCTTTTCTTTTCTTTTCCTTGCTTTTCTTTGCTTTGCTTTGCTTTAAGCCCTGCCTCGTAACTTTTCTGAGATGCCTCTTTTATATACTCATGAACAGCAGAGTTAAAAAAAAAAGTGGTTGGTAAAACACAGCTGATTAGCTACAGTAGCTGAATCTGTTTTGGACTCTCTGGCTCTCTGTACCATCAAAGGTCATCACAGTCAAGTTGGCATTGTTATTGCTCACTGTGCAAAGCAAAGCAAGCATGTGTTTCTGTGTTTCTGTGTATGTGTGCATCTTTCTGCCTACAGCTAATTTTGCATACTACAGGACCAATCAGCCTAATATTTTGTGTGCAAATTTATGACTGTATGCAGGCATATTTTTACTACTGTTCATACATTTTCCCTAAGAAAAGTATTGCACCAAAATTTGTGCATATCCTACGTAATCATGAGAGAGTAATTCATGTACACTGAACAAAAATATAAACGAAACACTTTTGTTTTTATTGCCATTTTTCATGAGCTGAACTCAAAGATCTAAAACATTTTTTTTATATACACAAAAGATCATTTCTCTCAAATATTGTTCAAAAATCTGTCTAAATCTGTGTTAGTGAACACTTCTCCTTTGCCGAGATAATCCATCCCACCTCACAGGTGTGGCATATCAAGATGCTGATTAGACAGCATGATTATTGCACAGGTGTGCCTTAGGCTGACCACAATAAAAGGCCACTCTAAAATGTTCAGTTTTATCACACAGCACAATGCCACAGATGTCGCAAGTTTTGAGGGAGCGTGCAATTGGCATGCTGACTGCTGGAATGTCCACCAGAGCTGTTGCCCGTAAATTGAATGTTCATTTCTCTACCATAAGCCGTCTCCAAAGGCGTTTCAGACAACCACAGACCACGTGTAACCACACCAGCCCAGGACCTCCACATCCAGCATGTTCACCTCTAAGATCGTCTGAGACCAGCCACCTGGACAGCTGCTGCAACAATCGGTTTGCATAACCAAAGAATTTCTGCACAAACTGTCAGAAACCGTCTCAGGGAAGCTCATCTGCATGCTCGTCGTCCTCATCGGGGTCTCGAACTGACTGCAGTTCGTCGTCGTAACTGACTTGAGTGGGCAAATGCTCACATTCGATGGTGTCTGGCACGTTGGAGAGGTGTTCTCTTCACGGATGAATCCCAGTTTTCGCTGTTCAGGGCAGATGGCAGACAGCGTGTGTGGCGTCGTGTGGGTGAGCGATTTCCTGATGTCAACGTTGTGGATCGAGTGGCCCATGGTGGTGGTGGGGTTATGGTATGGGCAGGCGTATGTTATGGACAACGAACACTGGTGCATTTTATTGATGGCATTTTGAATACCATGACGAGATCCTGAGGCCCATTGTTGTGCCATTCATCCACGACCATCACCTCATGTTGCAGCATGATAATGCACGGCCCCATCTTGCAAGGATCTGTACACAATTCCTGGAAGCTGAAAACATCTCAGTTCTTGCATGGCCAGCATACTCACCGGACATGTCACCCATTGAGCATGTTTGGGCTGCTCTGGATTGGCGTATACGACAGCGTGTTCCAGTTCCGGCCAATATCCAGCAACTTCGTACAGCCATTGAAGAGGAGTGGACCAACATTCCACAGGCCACAATCAACAACCTGATCAACTCTATGTGAAGGAGATGTGTTGCACTGCGTGAGGCAAATGGTGGTCACACCAGATACTGACTGGTTTTCTGAGGAGGGTGTGTCGACCTGGCCTCCAAATGGCTGCTGCTGCATTTCTCCTGTATAGAGTCCTTTGGGAAACCTTTGCAATCCTTTAGAGAACAAAGTATTTTTGTCAAAACTAAAGCACTGTGGATGTTATGGTGCCTTTTTGTTTCAACTTATCTGGAAATTTTTGACAATTTGGGTTCTTTATTGCTGGAGACCTGGGGCTTTGGAGCTTTGGTAACAGAGCAGTATCTATTAAGTCTACCCAGAAGAATTCTTTGTATTTTGAAACATTTTTTTTGGAAAAGATGATGACGGTTAAGCAACTAGGACAGGAACTGGAAGAAAGCAAGCAACTCACCACTATGACTGAGAACATTAACAAAGTGTTGACCCAACAAGCCACTCTTCTGGGTCTAGTGAATGAGATGTCGGAGCTGAAAATTTCAATCAACAATCGAAACAAGAAGATTGATGAGAAAATTGAACTGCTGGAACAAAGGATTGACGACCTGGAGCCGTACTCCCGTGCTGATAACCTTATCATCAGTGGCCTGGCCACTACCCATCGCAGCTATGCCAGGGTTGCAGCCACAGCCAGTGAACATCTCTTGATATCAGGAAGCACCTCTTGAGTAGCAGCGCACTCTAGAACAACAAGTGCTTCAATTCATGAACAGTAAGAACATTCACTTAGAGAGTCAGCAAATTTCAGCTTGTCACGTTCTCCCTCGTAAGGACAGAACACACCCACCTGCCATTGTTGTCCGGTTTGCCAATCGAAAGCACAAGGTTGAAATGTTTAGACAGTCCAAAAATCTTAGGGATACTGGCGTGTATATCAATGAGCACTTGACAAGAAAAAATGCTGAAATAGCCAGAAATTGCCGTATCCTTAGGAAGCAGGACAAAATCCAATCAAGAAATGGAAAAGTGTTTGTGCGGCTAAATGGTACACCCGAGCGGGCCAAGGTGGTTGTGATAAGACATCTGACTGTGGCTCCAAAGCTTACATCCATAAAAAAAGCTCTGCAGATTAATTCCATACTTGATATATTATGATCCTGTTGTGGTCCTGATTTTCTGTGTTTTTGGTCTGTGCTCCTGTGTGACCTTTCTCTCCCTCTCCCTGCAGAGTGAGTGCCGAGGGGCGGGGCGATCTCCGGGAGCGCTGGGCGCACGGTACACCTGCAGCTCGTTCTGCCCAATTAGCCGTCCTTTTAAGCCACTCTCTCTCTGTCTCCAGTGCCGGATTATTGTCATTTGCTCCAGCGTTACGCTCGTGCTCTCGGTGATCTCCTGCCTCTCGCCACGTGTTTATGCTCCAGCGATTGTCTCCGGGTTTAGTGAGTTTTGGTGCCTTGTCACTAATTTCTGTTGTACTTTGATCTCGCCTTTTTCCCAGATTACTGGTGATTTTCTGTTAGCCTTTTCAGTTGTTACTTTTTTCCTCAGAGAGAATTTTTGTTTGATACTTTGTCGAATTGTATTTTTCTGTGAACTGTTTTTTGTTGCAACTTAGTAAATAAATCGTTTGTGACTCTCCTCTGCATTTTGGGTCCTGGCTTCCTTTGGCTGGCATGTAACAGATCCACTAAAGTTATTACCGATACAAGATTAAGAAAAAAAAATTGTTATCATTTTGTTTCCAACAGAGCTAGGAGGGACACTTCAAATAGGCACAGTTGTAGAGCTGTGCATTGTCGAGAGTGCCCACAATCAGCACAAGCAACGGAGATCTGCAGTCTGCTGAGTGCACTTTTCCAGTTTCACCATGAATTTTTACTGTTTAAAAGTTGGTGTGACTGGACCTTTATTCTTGAAGAATATTAATCATTCCAGTGAGCCATATTCCACTTGAAAATGTATATGAATTATGCAGGAAGAGTCTAGTTTGGTGTGAGTTTCTATTCTGCTGTTGGAAATGAGGCTGCCGGTTATTCAGACTCTCCTGTTGTTCACCAGTGTTTTCTTGTGGATGCAAAGCGGCCTGTTTGGTTGGGGCAGACCAAGGGCTTTCCTGTTTTATATGTAGATAGAAGCCACCTCAGTGGGAGGCAGGATGAAGGCTTCCCTGTCCTCCTCCTCCTCTCCAGGTCTCAGCTCTGAGGAACAGACAGTGAGAAAGGCTTTAAGGTGCACACACACACACACACACACACACACACACACACACACACACACACACACACACACACACACACCCATGATGCTCCCAAGGGCTTCAGAGTAAAGTCATACACTGCTTTCATTGAGGCCAGTGGTGGACGGTGGATAAAGCGGTAAACCAACATAGGATTTGAATAATTCTGCATCATAGACACACATAACAAAAGGTAAGAACACAAAAAGGCACATGGTTAAAAAAAGAAAGAAAAACACAAGACAAGGTAAGGAAGCTAGTGTTTTAGAGGCATCACCTCTTAACCACAGCTCAGTCAAAAAACAGACACCGACTAAAAGCAGTAGTGTATTAAGTAAATTAAATTTTCATTTAACTATTTTAGTTTCAGTGTTACTCTCCAAAGGCTAAATTCTGCTAGTATTTATTTGTCTCATTTGTGTAGGGAATCCACATTTATAGGCTTCACACGGCGGCACCATAAAGGCCTCATCAAGGGGCAACATAAATGTTGGGGTCAACAATAATGTTGGGGTTTATAATACTAGGTCTCACCAAGAGCCTGACCTTGTAACAGATCTCCAACTTAAGTATCAAATTGGCTATCAAAAATAATTAATAATTATTAGTAATAATTATTAATTATGTTAAACAACGAGACTTAATTAACATGAAATCACCTCATGGGGCACCATTCCCGAAAAGGGAAAAATGATAGCCAGTTAATGATATCAGTCTCATAAAGTTCACTAAACTATTAATTTGGGATTTTGATTAATAATTAAATTAATAACCATAAAAAGCCTGAAGGATTTTGGAGTTCTCAACGTAGCAGAGGTGGACTATTCATTCACTCTTGTACAACATTAAACAGACAGCAGGTTTGATTCCAAAATTATATTTATTCGTAAAGCAAAGTAAAGCAAAACCAAAACACAAAAATCCTAACTAACTATATACAAGCATATGTGTGTGTATCTACGTGTGTCGGTGTGTGTCTGTGTGTGTGCGCGCGAGAGAGAGAAAGTCGGATGTGGTAATCAAAGGGCTGTTTGGCCTACAAAACAAAATGGCTGACAACAGAAAACTACAAGATGGCCAAATCAAAGCTGGCTTCGGATCGGGAGAGGTGTTTGTTTGACCGTGTGGTCAGGACAAAGACAAAGGAAAAGAAGCGGGAACTTTGAGCTGCCTGTTTGGGTGTGGCTCTGTTGAAAGCCAATTTGTAAGTGAGTCTATGTGAATGGATTTGTGTTGCAAAGGGTCTGGATTAGTGCAGAAGATGTTTAGTTGTATGCAAGACATTGTCTGTGAACAGCATTAGCAAACTAAACATGACTTTGCTTTGGTAAAACCAACTAATCAATAACATAATTGCAGACAATCACAACAATAACTCAATAAACAGCATTAAATCACATACAACAAGTTCAACAGTTTTGCTTAGCCTGTACAGCTGTGATAAAGCTATGCCCAGTTGTTACAATACCAAATCCTGAATGGACTGAGGGAAGAGTTGGTTTGAGGCATGCTGTCCTTGTTAGCTGGTGAAGAAGGCTGGAAAGAGCTGTGGCTCTAGAAGCAGTCTTTGTTGTGTCCTTGTTCCAAAGGTGCAGATCCGAGGAAGCCAGTCGCTTGGGATCCTTGCAGAGTTAGACATTGGGATGCTAACTCAACTTGATTCTTCTTATTGCTGGGAGTGAAGTTGCAAACCTTGTGTTTGCCCTTCTAACGTCTTTGGTTTCAGTTATGCACCTGCTTTGAGCGAGGGCATGAGAGTCTTAGGAGAAAAGGAACAGAAGTCTGTAGTGCAATTGTTCCCCCCCTTGATGGTTCGGGGGCAGGGGTCTCTGAGCTGGTCCTGCTCAGGACGAAGAGCACATCTGGGCTTGTCCAAGGCCCAGAAAGAAAAAGGTATGAGCGGCTTGCCCGCCCAAGAGCAAAGAGAGAGACTGTAGTGAATGGAGAAGAACTTCTACAGTGTGTCTGATGACATCACAGAGTCACCTGACACTGTAAAAGTACTGACCAATCACATTTTGAGACTCGTCTCTCTGTAAGGTGGGCATCCTGCTGAGATGGGTGTCAGATAACTGTCTTTGTTGAAGAACAAAGAACATGCACCCATTCATATATTCCTTTTAAATGTTTCTTAGTTCATCCATTTTCAATGTTTTGTTAAAGAGACCTATTATGCCTTTTCCCCCCTCTTCATTACTGTTTTATATAGCATTTTTATGCTCTATCTATAACGTCTAGCTCCTCAGCTGCCTGAAGCGCCTCATTTGCATTCCTGCCTTTATTTCATTTATTTTGTTTTTATATACCCTTATACATACAGGCCTGAAAATACCCACACACATGCACAAACAGGGCCTATACATGCATCAAATGGAGAGATGTCAGAGTGACAGGCGCCCCGAGCAGTTGACGGTAGGTGCCTTGCTCAAGGGCATCTTGGCAGTATACAGGAGGTGAACTGACACCTCTCCAGCTACCAGTCCACGCTCCATATTTTGGTCCGGTCAGGCACTTGAACTGGCAACCGTCCGGTTCCCAAGCCAAGTCCCTATGGACTGAGCTACTCCTGCCCCCACTTCTACTACTACTTCCATTACTTGGTTGCATCACTATGTAACACATTTTCTATGCACACAATGCCCGCCTGCGGGCCACTGAGCTGCGACCCCTCAGAAAAAACCTTCTCAGAGCAAAGCTGGAGCATATGCTGTTAAGAGTTTCAAATGTTGAGGAGAAGCTGCTTTTTTCAGTGTAATCACAAATTACCCTTGTTTGGACTGCCAGAGGAAGAGGAGATGAACAATAAGTGGCTGGAATTTATTTAAACACTATTCCCCAACAATATAACCCAAACATTTTATTTTTTTCCCTCCATTTTCCCGAGGACTGCTTCACAAACTGGCAACAGTTTACAGCTGGATTTTCACTGCAGTTACTCCTGAACGACAGGGCAGTTCCCACTTTGTTGTGCAAATCTGGAGATTCAGGATCACAACCTGTAAGTATGCTTGATGTTGTGAAGGTGTTATTAAATAACAAACAAGGAAGCTACTACTAAGTGTTGACATGTGGAGTGGTTGGCTGTAGTAGCTAACATTAGGCTGTACAACCAGTGCTTAGCTGTAGGCCTAACCAAAGTTACTGTTTTGAAATGATTTTGCTTCCCAGCTTATATTAAGTTACACTGCCAGCTGAGTGGTCTCAGTAAAATGAACTGAATGATTGAATTGTGGAGAATCTAAGGGCGCATTCACACCAGGATAGTCCAGGGGACTGAGTTCAATTGGGTGGTAAATGGCAAAAAATTAAACACTTTCAATTGTGCGTACACCCTACACACGTTGCCTATGCATGTCGCCTACGCTGTTGTGAGCACTTTTACTTGTGCAGTGGTGTGTCTGTGTCACTCTGCAGTTACACCTCCAAAACACTAGTCAGCGGTGGAGATTCTGTGAAGTGCTGTTAAGTTTAATTGATTCAAAACACACATTAAATATGGCTTAATCGAGACAATTTCAAACAGAAGAACACAAATCAGCTTCACTATAACTCGCAGCATTCACAGACAAACACTTGTGTTAATCCGGCCACATTTTCCTGAAAAATACAACATGCTAACAATATTAGCACAAGCCTAAGGCATTTTACATTGTATAAATTAGCCTAGCAACTTGCAATCTTTTCCTCATCTTGTATAAAACCAGGGGCAACAGCAGCATTTAACAAAGGTAACAGCACAAGATCTGGCTTCATTACAACTCACAAAGTTCACTGACAAAACAGCTGTCTTGTACTAAACACGTTTTCCAAACAAATATATCATGCTAACATTATTAGCACAAGCCTATGGCGTTTTACATTGTATAGATTAGCCGAGCCGCCAGCGATCTTTTCCTCTTCTCATATAAAGCCAGGGACAACAGCAACATTTAACAAAGGTAACGGCACACAATTTGGCTCCGTTATAACTCACAAGATTCACCGACAAAACGACTATCATACTAAACATGTTTACCAAAGAAATACAAAATGCTAACGTTATTAGCGCCAGCCTATGGCATTTTACATTATATAAATTAGCCTAGCTACGAGTGGAGATTTCCTCTTCTCATATGAAACCTGGAAAAACCCCGAAGTATAAATCCCTGAGGGATAAATCACACAAGACTTAAAATGTTATTTTAGTGGAGGCTTTACTGTCTTCACAATTTGTAGTTTCTTATCTGTGAAATAAAAGTAAATAAAAGTCTTGTAGGTCACCACAAAAATACCAAACACCAAAATGCAATGCGCTCTATGTCACCTCCTCTCTTTGGTTCACTTCCTCTCTTTGCTCTGCTGGATAGTCCGTTCGCATTTCCCACTGTAAGGGAACCACACCAGGGTTCACTTGCAAGTGAACTGAGACCCCTAGTTTTCAAGAGGACCAGGGTTCACTCGTTTGGTCTGCAGCAGAGTTCAAATGAGTGCTCACACCACTCCAAACAAACCGAATTATCCGTGGAAGCAGACCAGGGTTTGTTTAAAGCGGACCAAATAGTGCCAGTGTGAATGCGTCCAAACAGAGCTAACATTGTGTAGCATATCCATATTAACAAAAGTTTCACCATTTTTATGTGTCATGCCCGATCTAAGCAGCTAACAACTGCTAGCTCGACAACATGACAGCAATCAGACCTGGGGTTGAATTAGGACCTGCATTTATTTGTCACAATGTGTGGCCACATTTGGAGTTTAATTGGGAAGCGGCTTTCAATGAGGATCTATTATGCTTATTGAGTTTTTCCCTTTTCTTTAGTGTTTCATACAGCATAATAGCTGGAGGCCTCAGCTAACTGGCTAACCACAGTTACTGTTTTGAAATGATTTTGCTACTCAGCTTATATCAAGTTACACTACTTGCTGGGTGGTCTCAGTAAAATGAACTGAACGGTTTAATTGTGGAGAATCTTACAGAGCCAAAGATGTGTAGCATCTCCATATTAACAAAGCTTTCACCATTCATATGTGTGATGCCCGATATAAGCAGTTACAGCAAGCTTAAACAATTAGCTGACAACACGACAGAAATCACCATTTGGGGACAAATTAAGACCTGCGTTTATTTTGCACTCAGAGTTTTATTGGGAATTGGCTTTAAATATATGTTTTGCGGGAGATGTAGAACATGTTTTTTGCTTGGAGCTCTGTTACATGGAGGCCGTTCACAATATCATCAAACAACAGTGTAGTTAGTCTGAGTTATACAGCTGGGAAGGTATTCATGTAGTGAAAGGACATTGTATGTCTGTCTCTACATGTGTTTGAATACATATGTATGGTCTGCTGATTTTACTGGGGACAACACTGTTTAGCGCTTTCGATGTTGACCGTTTTCATCTGGTGCAATATCAGTTTAAGTTACTTCATTTTCCTTCGTCTGTTAGAATACATTACAGCAGGGCTCTAGTACCCAACACCTTCCCACTACGGCCACATTCCATAATGCAGGATGCCAAACGTGAATGCAAAGGGTCTCTATAAACCTGCAGTGTGGCCGTCACTAAGGAGCCCAGGAAATGCTATAGAGAGAAAAATAAATAATTGGAGGCCACATTTCATACATTTGTGTGCATGAGATATAATTCATGGCCTCAATACAATTCTAACATACCTGACCACGGCTTAAACATTGTTGGTAACGGCTGATGACATCATGTCATGAGGAGGCTCCTTATTATTATTTTAATTGGTATTAACATTATTATTTACTCTGCAAGCTTTAACTGCATTTGAGCTGTTTGTGGTAGTTATTGCTACAGCTTCCCAGTGCTGGGAAAGGTTCTTTTTGACATAAAAAATATCAACACTTACAGTACAGGCCAAAAGTTTGGACACACCTTCTCATTCAATGCGTTTTCTTTATTTTCATGACTATTTACATTGTAGATTCTCACTGAAGGCATCACACCTATGAATGAACACATGTGGAGTTATGTACTTAACAAAAAAAGGTGAAATAACTGAAAACATGTTTTATATTCTAGTTTCTTCAAAATAGCCACCCTTTGCTCTGATTACTGCTTTGCACACTCTTGGCATTCTCTCAATGAGCTTCAAGAGGTAGTCACCTGAAATGGTTTTCACTTCACAGGTGTGCCTTATCAGGGTTAATTAGTGGAATTTCTTGCTTTATCAATGGGGTTGGGACCATCAGTTGTGTTGTGCAGAAGTCAGGTTAATACACAGCCGACAGCCCTAATGGAGAACTGTTAAAATTCATATTATGGCAAGAACCAATCAGCTAACTAAAGAAAAACGAGTGGCCATCATTACTTTAAGAAATGAAGGTCAGTCAGTCCGGAAAATTGCAAAAACTTTAAATATGTCCCCAAGTGGAGTGGCAAAAACCATCAAGCGCTACAACGAAACTGGCACACATGAGGACCGACCCAGGAAAGAAAGACCAAGAGTCACCTCTGCTTCTGAGGATAAGTTCATCTGAGTCACCAGCCTCAGAAATCGCAAGTTAACAGCAGCTCAGATCAGAGACCAGATGAATGCCACACAGAGTTCTAGCAGCAGACCCATCTCTAGAACAACTGTTAAGAGGAGACTGCGCGAATCAGGCCTTCATGGTCAAATAGCTGCTAGGAAACCACTGCTAAGGAGAGGCAACAAGCAGAAGAGATTTGTTTGGGCCAAGAAACACAAGGAATGGACATTAGACCAGTGGAAATCTGTGCTTTGGTCTGATGAGTCCAAATTTGAGATCTTTGGTTCCAACCGCTGTGTCTTTGTGAGATGCAGAAAAGGTGAACGGATGGATTCCACATGCCTGGTTCCCACTGTGAAGCATGGAGGAGGAGGTGTGATGGTGTGGGGGTGTTTTGCTGGTGACACTGTTGGGGATTTATTCAAAATTGAAGGCACACTGAACCAGCATGGCTACCACAGCATCCTGCAGCGACATGCCATCCCATCCGGTTTGCGTTTAGTTGGACGATCATTTATTTTTCAACAGGACAATGACCCCAAACACACCTCCAGGCTGTGTAGGGGCTATTTGACCAAGAAGGAGAGTGATGGAGTGCTGCGGCAGATGACCTGGCCTCCACAGTCACCGGACCTGAACCCAATCGAGATGGTTTGGGTTGAGCTGGACCGCAGAGTGAAGGCAAAGGGGCCAACAAGTGCTAAACACCTCTGGGAACTCCTTCAAGACTGTTGGAAAACCATTTCAGGTGACTACCTCTTGAAGCTCATCGAGAGAATGCCAAGAGTGTGCAAAGCAGTAATCAGAGCAAAGGGTGGCTATTTTGAAGAAACTAGAATATAAAACATGTTTTCAGTTATTTCACCTTTTTACATAACAAGCACATAACTCCACATGTGTTCATTCATAGTTTTGATGCCTTCAGTGAGAATCTACAATGTAAATAGTCATGAAAATAAAGAAAACGCATTGAATGAGAAGATGTGTCCAAACTTTTGGCCTGTACTATATGTCTCCTGGTAGTTTTGTCTTCTATACTGAAGGCCTTTTCTTTTACACTGGTGACTGTCTTTACAGCCATCTGAAGGCAGCAGGTATCTGTTCCATCTGCAGCCTTTCACTGAAGACATCTTGCACACTGTTAAGCAATGATTACACACAACAGATCTGCTGGTTACATTTTGTGCAAATAGCATCAGACTGTTGTAAAAGGAACTCTCATGCTAATGTGCATGTCAAATGTTTTGATGAATTATTCTACACAGTTTATCATCATCGTGAACCAAGCAGCACAGCCAGATTGCAGTCAGGTATGCCGTGCCAAGTTCATCGGGAGCATGCCAAACACAATTTTGGCCATTTTGTGGCCAGGCTCCCTTGATGCACCCGTGGGACAATTGGGCACAGGGTGGGATCATCCTGAACATTCTAAACCCCAATTCACTCACTCAACTTAAATCTTTTCTTTTTTGGACACAGCCTGCCCTCAAAACTTTTAGTTTAGCACAATAAACAAAAGAAACATGTCACATGATCCTTGTCTGACAGAAGTTTTATGTTAGTTTAGCATAACTTTTTTTTTGTTTGAGCATTTAATTATATGTCCTGGAAGAGGGATCCCTCCTCAGTTGCTCTTCCTGAGGTTTCTACCATTTTTTCCCCCGTTAAAGGATTTTTTGGGGGAGTTTTTCCTTATCCGCTATGAGGGTCCAAAGGACAGAGGGATGTTGTATGCTGTAAAGCCCTTTGAGGCAAATTGTGATTTTTGATATTGGGCTTTATAAATAAAATTGATTGATTGAACATAAAAACTTTGAGTTCACATTTTACAACATTTTTTTAAATTTTATTAAATTCTAAGAATATATTGTGGTGAGCTCAGATTCCAATTGATAGAATAAGGCAAAGAGATAAATTCTGAACCAGGAAGTGCTCTTTATTTCACCTCAGCACAGCTTTATGTCAGGCACTCTATTATCCACACATGTGTATGTCAATTGTGTATATGACTTAACTCATGGTGCAAAATGTCTTTTACCACAACATTAACTGTAACCCATTGGAATTAATGGGTTAGAAAAATTGTAACCATAAGTACTGCACACATTATATTTTTGGATTATTTTTATTACTTCAGTTACTGTGCTATTTATTAATCGATATATTATTAATATTCAGGTTTAAGCAGAGTCATTGCATTCCCTTGGTTATGAGCTAATTGGCTCCTACCTGCCTTTGTTTTGTGGGGACAGGTATGAGTGATTCACAAGAGAGAATCATGTTTTGATGGCCAATAGAGAAAGGCGCAGGACACGTAAAGAAGAAAGAAACCAAACAGCAGGAGAAAAAGAAGCACACAAACAAAACGGAAAACAGAGGAGTGGTACCGTACGTCAGAGGGGTTACTGAATGCATCCAAAGAACAATGAGGAATTATAGCTGCTGCGCAGCGATGGGTCGGGTCCGGGCATTTTCAGGCAATTCTGAGCAACAAGCAGAAGAATAGGAAGACATCAAGGAAGTTGATATTACAATCTGCATTAAGCATCAGCTGAGTCATTTTGCAGGTTGCATCATCTGGAAATTGTATTGCAGCAATTGAAAAGTAAAAGTGGTTGAATATTGGAATAAATTTGCAAAGTACACTTTTGTATCAGTGGAACATTTGTTTCTCAAAGACTCTTCGTAGTTTTGATATGTCATACTCATCCCCCTTGTTGGGTCTTGAACCCAGAGTCCTTGGCACTGTGATCCAGCTCCTAACTCACTGAGCTAATTGCCTGGAAGTGAGAACTGGTGTGTGGCTTCTCAAATAGACTCAGGAAGTCACCGACCGGGCTGCAGTTGTGGCAGATTTCAAAAATAGTCAAAATGTCACAAATTCTATCATCTAAACAAAAATCTGACAATACATAAATTGCATCTAGACAGCATGGACATGTTAGTGATTTGTTTTTAACAATAAGTGCTTTGCTTCTCAAGAGAAAATGTGATGTTTAAAAATACCACTCTTAAAGTGACTGCAGTTCTGAAAACATACATATTGCATCTAGACAGCATTGAGATGTTGGTATTTTTTTTTTTTATATATATTTTTTGGGCTTTTTTGCCTTTAATGGAAAGTGAGCGTCGCGAGAGTCAGGAAATGGAGAGACAGGGAGGGGGATGACACACAGGAAAGGGCCTTCCAATGCAGGATTCAATCCGCAGCCGCCTGCATTGAGGGCTGTATTTTCTTTCATGGAGCGGCTGCCCTACCAACTGAGCTAAACACCGCCTCCACGTTTTATTTTTAAGACTGATTGATTGGCTTCATAAGTAAATAACTGTTGTTTAACATACCATTCTTGCATTGATTCTGATATGTATTCGTCAAACATCATCTACCATGACTCTAAAAGTTTATACATTTGTTTCTCAAAGACTCTTCGTAGTTTTGATGTATCATACTTATCCCCCTTGTTGGGTCTTGAACCCAGAGTCCTTGGCACTGTAATCCAGCTCCTAACTCACTGAGCTAATTGTCTGGAAGTGACACCTGGTGTGTGGCTTCTCAAATAGACTCAGGAAGTCACCGACCGGGCTGCAGTTGTTGTGGCAGATTTCAAAAATAGTCAAAATGTCACAAATTCTATCATCTAAACAAAAATCTGACAATACATAAATTGCATCTAGACAGCATGGACATGTTGGTGATTTGTTTTTAATGATAAGTGTTTTGCTTCACAAGAGAAAATGTGATGTTTAAAAAATGCCACTTTTACATTGACTCCAGTTGTTCCCATGAGAGCAGAATTCAAAATGTTCTAGAAAATTCAGTTTTGGAGATAAAATTCTGATATTTGCCAAACTTCATCAACCACGACTCCAAAATATTGTCAATTTTTTTCAGGAAGATTGAAAATGTATTTAGCAAGAATTTGATGGTATATGTTTACAGTAGTGTTTATAGTCAAACGTTTTCATGCACTGTAGGCTCAATTTTTGATAAATCAAAAATCTGAGAAACAAGTTTTGTGGAGGACAGTCTGGAGATGCTCTCTAGCAAGTTTGGTGACAATTGAGCAAAAATTGTGGGAGGAGATACGTTTTATAAGTTTTACAGTTTTTGAAAAAAACAGAGTGATGGACTTCATAATTTGTAATGAGTCTAAATGGACAAAAGTTTCTGCAGTACTGGGGCTACATTGTGGTGAAGTTTCAAAAGTGTAGCATGTATCGTTGGTTTGGTAGGAATTTTTAAAGTTTTTAAATTTAAACGTTTATTGTGCCCCCCCCAGGAGGGGGTGGTACATGTCCTTGGAGTTGAGTAAATCTGGCATGGGGTCGGACATTTCTGTAAAGTTTGGTGAGTTTTTGCCCATGGGAAGTATGATTTCCTCGGAAGAAGAAAGAAAGAAAGAAAGAAAGAAAGAAAGAATTCTTCCGATTACAACAGGGTCCTTGGCTGCTTAGCAGCCCGGACCCTAAATACAACATAAACACACCCGTGAAACCACACACAAAACTACGGCAAATTCTGGTACACCCAAAGGACAAGATCAAACAAAACAATAACTGCAACATCATATACGAGATACCATGCCAATCATGCAATAAAAGATACACTGGGGAGACAGGGAGAAGCTTCAGCACACGGAAACAAAAACATCAAAAGGAATGCGAGAAGGAGACAGATAAAAGACAAACAAGATCAATAACAGAAAAGGCAGAACAAGAAACTTACAAATCTTAACAGATCACTGTCAAAGAGAAAACCATCTAATGGACTGGGACAAGGCCAGAGTCGTCCGCACAGAGGACAACAAACACCAGCACTGAATCAGGGAGGCTATTGAGATAAAGAAGCGGGGCCCAGGAACGATGAACAGGCACGAGGGGGCATACATGCTCTCCCACACCTGGACCAGTGTCCTGGAGAGGCAGCAGACGGACAGCGGGAGGCGTGAGCGTCCTGTCAAAAACTGACAGGGATGGTCATGCCTCCCTAACATCAGCTGATTGACAGATCAGTTGATAAAGACGCGTCACAACCACAACCAAGTGACACTTCTGAGGAAGGCGGAAGCTTCCGCCGAAACATGTCAAGTCCAAAAAAGTTATGTAACACCTGAATACATGATGGTGTTGTTCATTGGCCTTTAACTAATTAGGGGAATTGGCTTTATAAATGTTAGTCAAATGAACTCAAAACCCAAAATATGGAGTTAGATTAGTCTCAATATTAATAAATGCACACAGAAGGATTCACAAATACATGTTAAGATTTATATATAAATGACTCTCTCCACACAAATATTTTCAATGCACACACATATATTTGGCATTTTATATAAATGTAAAAAAAATTCACAAATAACCAAAAAAGTTTCACAAATGTATTTCTGATGCACACACAAATATTTATTGTTTTAAATATATGCAATAAAAATCCACAAATATATGTATTTTTATATAATTTATTTATTTATATATTGTATTTAAAACGTATTTGCAATTTTCATCAAAACATATGTGGATGTTGATACATTCATATACAAATGCTTTTATTTTGTGAACCTCTGCGCATTTGTGTGTGAATATTTTTGAGACTCCCCTGACGTGACCCGATCCACAAATGCATTTTTTCTACCAAGGGGATATAGGTAGCCAATCAGATGTCTCCTTCCTCTTCAGCCAATCACATGAGCGTCCCGCTACCACCCCCACGTGGGGTATGTTTTAATGTCGTAGTGTCAGAGGGTGGCAGTAATGCACAACTACATTGTTTGCCGACCGCCAAATTAATAAGAACGAGAAGAAGAAGAAACAGCAGCAGAAAGCGGTCAAAGCAGAGCCCCGGGTCAATGGTCAAGAGGTCTAGTTTGCAGCATGGCGGCCGACGATCGTGCACCTGTAAGTATATCCACTTGTTGTAAATCATGACTCTTTATTGAATTATTAGTGATTTGTTTTACTAAAGTGTGTGGTAGCCCAGTTAGTTAGCAAATTAGGCCTATCTGAAACTTGCTTAGTTGGTATAATTGCACCGTGTAACTGACGCTAAGGTAAGAGTTAGCCTTAAGATACATGTTAAAGCGTAACGTTACGTTAAAGCACAGCGGGACCCCCTCGGTCCGTGTACAACCAGAGACATTCTTATGAGGAGACTGAACACTCCCATATAAATGAATGGAGGAGTTTGCAACGGCAGTATGGCAGTCGTACGCACATGTCCCGCCTCTTCTGCCACTCACAAAGCCAATTGTTTGGTGATTTTTTTTGTCAATCATGTTGTAGTGACGTAAGCCTGCCTAACCACTTTAACGACAGTTTGGTCAAGTTGCTGCGTAGAGGACTCCGGATGGACGGACCATTGACAGTAGTAGGGAGGGTCACAGGAAAAGTGTGTTTGGAAAGCTCCGCCTGTGAATTTGCATGCCTCTCAGTCTGCGACCAGAGATAATACGAGAACAGACTTAATCCATCGATTTTATTTATTCCAGACAACAAACGTTATTGGTTATAGTCGGGATGAAATTACAAACAGACACAGTTGGAAATATTTAAGCAATAAGCCCAGAGAAACCGTGGGTTACAGTGATTTTACAACGTCATGGAACGCGGCTCAGCCAATCACATTTAAGGATGGGAAGCACCCGTTTTATAAAAGTTGTTTTCCTCTGTTTACATGTCATCTCGACCGCTCTGCTGCAAAGATCCTTTGCACCACCTGTAGAAGCCTCAGGTATCTGGGTGTGCGCTCGCTTGCTTCCTCATGATTGTTAAATACACTGCGCTCCAGGGTTCCCCACCCCTCAAAACAAAGCTCACGCTCCGGTGACCTCTTACGTTGTTGGAGTCGTATTTTGAAACGGTGTCGTGAAGCTTCGCGCGTGCGCAGTTGAATAACCCGAGGAAGAAAAAAGCGGTTTTAAACCTTATTAAGGAACATAACTGGCAAGACTTCTCATCGATTTGGATCAGTCTTTTTTGCTGATGCCATTCATATAGTTGACCCATTCATTTTGAATGGGCGAAGGGAGTTAAGTCCAAATAGCTGCCCTGGCGCGTTTCAAAGATGGCGTCGGAGTGTTACGACTTGCCTTAGAAGGACTTTGGTACAACCCTGTAATCCTGTAACCCTAATTCAATAAAGAGTCATGATTTACAACAAGTGGATACACTTACAGGTGCACGATCGTCGGCCGCCATGCTGCAAACTAGACCTCTTGACCATTGACCCGGGGCTCCGCTTTGACCGCTTTCTGCTGCTGTTTCTTCTTCTTCTCGTCCTTATTAATTTGGCGGTCGGCAAACAATGTAGTTGTGCATTACTGCCACCCTCTGACACTACGACGTTAAAACATACCCCACGTGGGGGTGGTAGCGGGACGCTCATGTGATTGGCTGAAGAGGAAGGAGACATCTGATTGGCTACCTATATCCCCTTGATAGAAAAAATGCATTTGTGGATCAGGTCACGTCAGGGGAGTCTCAAAAATATTCACACACAAATGCGCAGAGGTTCACAAAATAAAAGCATTTGTATATGAATGTATCAACATCCACATATGTTTTGATGAAAATTGCAAATACGTTTTAAATACAATATATAAATAAATAAATTATATAAAAATACATATATTTGTGGATTTTTATTGCATATATTTAAAACAATAAATATTTGTGTGTGCATCAGAAATACATTTGTGAAACTTTTTTGGTTATTTGTGGATTTTTTTTACATTTATATAAAATGCCAAATATATGTGTGTGCATTGAATATATTTGTGTGGAGAGAGTCATTTATATGTAAATCTTAACATGTATTTGTGAATCCTTCTGTGTGCATTTATTAATACTGAGACTAATCTAACTCCATACCAAAACAGTTGACTTCACATAATAAAAAAAAAAAAATATGTTAAGCTTACAAGGGATGAGTTTTTGTGTCAAATGATCAGAAAGTTTTTACGCCATTTTGACAATGTGGAGCATTTGTGTAGATTTTACATTCATATTTTGTGTCATGGATGGATTAGGGTTTACAGTGCAGAGAGTTTTCCTCAAAACTTATTGTTGTCTTGGACTTGGGGCAGAGAGAGTGTTTTTATGCTAAAGTTTGGAACCTAAACAGTCTCTATCACACCATGTTGCTCATCGAAGCCACACATCTACCTGAATTATATTTTAAAATGTGGAGCGCCAGGTAACATTTTGGCCAGCCTCGTTTACAAAAAGGTGACCAAAGTTACCTGCTCTTACCTGCTTTTTAGGACAGAAATGTTGAGTATCAGACCAGCAGAAACAGATGGACCTGAGGGCAATATAAGTGGAGTGAGAAGTTTAAAGTGAATTCATTTCATGGAGCTGTATGAATTGTTATCATTTTTTTCTTCTCCAACACACCTGTCAATGTGCAGAGGAAAATGTGTAGAATAATTAATCAAAATAACACATTTGATGTGCACATAAGCATGGGAGTTATTTACAACAGTCTGATGCTATTTGCACAAAATGTAACCAGCAGATCTGTTGTTCATAATTGTGTCTTGACAGCGTACATTACTTCAGTTAGAGAATGCAGATGGAACAGATACCTGCTGCCTTCTGATGGCTGTAAAGACAATCACTACTGTAAAGGAAAGGCCTTAAGTATAGTACACACAAGAAAACACAAGTTTTGAAAAGAACTCTTCCCAGTGCCCGCAAGCTGTAGCGATAACTACCACAAACAGCCAAAACTTGGTTGAAGCTCACAGAGTAAATAATGATTATACTTAAAAAATAATAATAAAAAGTCTCATCAGCCATTACCTACAGTGTCCCCATGATGTTGGCTCATGGATGATCTCTGTATATACCTTATCTCATGGGCACAAATTACAAAAATGTACTAAAGTTTTATTTAAACCAAGGTAACAAATTATATCTCTGTGCACAAAGTAATAAATCACAGCCTCGACTTGTTTTTTCTCTCTAGGACCACTCTTGGGCTCTGTACATCTCAGTCTCATTACTCCCACACAGTCCAGCCACTCTGCTGTTCAGTTATCATGTATTAACTCCTCTTTCTTGGTTCCTTCACACAAAGTGCTACTGCAGTAAGAGCGACACTGGGCAGACAAAGTGAGCAAAGTGTGTATTTTCCTAATTACAAAACTGTGGATATTACTAAAATGTGAGTTCATTACAACTCAATTTCTGCATTTCTGCAAATCACAACATGTTGCATTCTATAGAAATTGATGTCAACAAAGGCTAATCACGTTTTGAAAAGTGAAATATTACCACTGTTAAATAGTAATCTTATCAAGTACTGATATGTCGGAGATTACAAAAGGAGAATGTAGGGTCTCCGATGACTGTAATTAAGGTCGACCCATCCACTTAAAAATAAAGGTTATAAACCCATTATTATGTGGGGAATTAGAGGAAATTCTCTTTTCAGAAATGATTCAAGAATTTAAAGTATGATTACCCTTTTTTCCTCTTTTACTTGGTCTTTTTTAAATCACAGCAGAGGCCTAATCTTTGTGCAGCCACAGACAGACAGAATAGCAATGGTGCCCCGGAGAAATGTGTTGAATAAATGGACAAGGCGGGATTGTGAAGTGATTGTGCATGTATGTGTGTGTGTGTGTGTGTGTGTGTGTGTGTGTGTGTGTGTGTGTGTGTGTGTGTGTGTGCGTGTATGCATGTGTGTGTAAGTGCAGGGAACCCAAAAGAATGCCATTTTCTTTTCTTTGCAACACCCCGTCTAATAAAAAAGCGAGGAATCTGATGGAGTTTCTTTAATCACAAAGGAAAGGATTTGGCGTCTGCTTCCTTCTGCTAATTTATTCATTCAAAAGTCTTAATATCTGTGCAGCGGGCAAAGGATCACACAACACATGCTAAGCATTTTCCCTGCCACTCAAGATTTTTTTTCTTTTTTGGCTTCATTAAAAAAGGTTAGAGATTATTATTTTTTTCTTTTTCATGAAAGCTTCCCAAATGTCAATTTTCTATTAGCAGGACAGTCAAAACGCAACAAAAAGACTATGCTTGATGAGTTCAATAAGGAAGAACTGTATGTGGGTGGGCGATGGGGGCTTCACAGACGGTATGTAGGCAATTCACTGCTAATACTGACTACCATTCGTTGACAGGTCAAACCTGCTTCAGTTCAACACACTTGGCTTCTTCCTCTTTTCACTGAGAACAGTAAAACAGTCATAATGTACATGATGTGTAGTTCACCAAAAGTACTGCCATTTCAAATTTTTAAGCAGGGACAGTATCACAAATGCACAACAATAATGACTCTTTTTCAAAATCTGTATTAACTGCTTTCAGGTGAACGCATATTTCTTATAACTCAACTATACACCATTTGTTTCTGAACCAAATGTTACCAGGTTGCTGTCTCATTTTTTGTTTTCTGTTTGATGATCTGCACTGGCAAATACAGCTCTCCTGTCAGAGTGATTCAAAGTATATTCATTGTTAGGAAAATGAGGAGTTGATTCTCTAAACATGATTTTATAACATCATTTTTAATCTTTGGACGAGGGGAGGATGTCAAATCATTTCAAGTCATTTTTTCGAATCAAATTTTCAATTTGATTCAAGTCCAACTGAAGTCCAAGTCATGTGACTTGTGAACACACTTCTAAACATAACCCTGTCCTCATACGATAACAGTGATGTTAGATGATTCTACAAAACCATGTATAGTTGTGACTGAGGCAAGCTAAATTTTGCCTGCAAAACCTGGTGAAAAATGAGGGCACTGCATGCTACTTTGACTCAGGCTCAGATTTTCAGTCTGTAAAGACATAGCAGCTGAAAAACAGAAATAGGATATTTAATATCCTTAATAGTTTTGTATCGTCAAGGCCTTGTTTGATTAGTTACTTATACTGTAAGTTGTGGGAGTTTCATGGGGCAGTATGTTCAGCCATCATCTGGACCCTTTTTTTTATTAGACTGATTTTGGTGGTTTTTGGTCAGGCTGAACACTTTACAAACTGAAATTTTGCAACCCATTCACCAGAATAAATGTTGGCATTGTGTGTTTCTGCAAACCAAGGATAAGTTACATTTCTGTGTTTTATATGTAGCAGATATGTTGAAAAGAAGGTTACTGTATTACAAGTTGTGTTAACCATAGTTCTATCAGCACACCTTCTACTGGGTAATATTCTCCTCCAACCATGAGCACCTATTCAGCCACTGAAATTTGCATAAACATGGCAAAGAAAATGAAGACATGCTTACCTAAATATGTGCGGTGCCCACAGTATATAGAGGTGCCGTATGAAAGCACCCACTATCCCTCACCCCTTCACCAAGCAGCATTGGAACAACAGGGCCCCTGGTTATAGGGTCCCGCCTGTGCTCATAGAGCTAGGGTTACAATATTACGACTGCCATTCCATCTCACACAGGCTCCGCCCTCTGGACTTTTGGGGCTCAGTGGGTGGAGCTCGATGAATGAGCACACTGTTGTGACATAATATCGACCCAGCCACACTGATCTTGATTGCTTAAAGGTTAGTAACCGTTGCCTGCCTACTTCTTATTAACCTAGGCCACCACAGCAGAGAAGTAGAGGGCCCCAGCCAACCCAAGTAGTATACAATAAAATTGGGTGGAGCAATGCCCTTATCCTGCAGTGGACATGGACAAGCAATAGACAGCTTGCTTACCATATTTTGCAGGTCATGAAGGAGCACAGAAAAATGTTGGTGAAACAGGCCCTGAGGGGAGTCAGGTGCAACACAGCTAAAAAAAAAACAACAACCCTTTTCACCAGTCACTCGGTGCTCATGATTGGAGGAGAGTTTTACCCTCAGTGTTCAGTGGAGAGCTGAGCCTGTTATGTTACATTTCTTTACATTTCAGTTTTTTTAATTATATGCTGTGACTACACTGTGGTTAATGTGTGGTAAGGTTTAGTCAAAAAAAAACTTGGTTACGGTGAGGAAAGCATGATGTTTTGGCTAAAAATACCTGATTTTATCTCCACGATCATGGCTGGAAATGTCCCAACCTCTCTGTAAAATAATACCTGTGTTGGTCTTCAGCAGTGGTTTGTGGTGGTCAGCCATCTTGCCAAGTTCTCACACCATCTACCATCCCCTCCTCCTCCTGATGAGACACTCAATTTATATGCATACATGTAATCTGAACTACACCACTCTAGAAATGTTTATACGATACATATGAAACATACAAATGTAGTTTATTTGTGCTTTGCAAAAATGTACAATCCAACATTTTTCTGAATATTGAAATGGTCAGCCCGGGTAAAAGGTTCTACAAGCCATCCATAGATGGCTTGTAAAACATTTTACCCGGGCTTCATACTTCCAAAGTGTTTCCTCTACACACAAACACACAGAGATGTGGGTAGAGTGGCATCCAACCCCACCATCCTTAAACACATACACACACAAACACACGCAGACATACACATGCACGCACGCACGCGCGCACGCACACACACACACACACACATCACCGTCCAGCAGTGAGAGAGTGATTCATTCCAGGCTGCTTTTATCTGACCTAAGCCAAGTGTTCTACAAGCTGCGGTCAGGCCTGCTGAGCGGTTTCTCACTTAGAGATTTCACTCTCAGTGTGTGTGTGTTTGTGTGTGCATGCGTGCATGTGAGCGTGTGTGTGTGTGTGCATGTGTGTTTGCCCTCTGCCTTGTTCACTAGCCCTTCTTACAACCTGTCTCAGAGATAAGAACCGTTGCTTTTTCATTTCAGGAAACTCTCCCTCTCTGTTCTTCCACTCAGGAGCAGAGCACAGAGGACCGGCGAGGCTTTCGACTTCATCCCATCAATACGATGGGATAAGAAGTCCAACTGAAAGTTCATTAATTCCTGAGTAACCTATGCCTGGGCCGGGCTAATACCCCCTTCTGCTCTATTGATGTTGCTGTTCCCAGAGTGAGCAGCTTCAGCCATGCAGCACACGCTCCTCTTCCTGTCTGTCTGTCTGTCTATCTTGATCTTGGGAGCATAGCATTATTTCAGACAGAGCACTGAAGCTTTTCTTGCATTTGCAGATTGGCATCAGGCTTTTCATTCATACTTTACCATCACTGTCTCATGTATCAACTGCTTGGCTATTAGCTGATTCGTAATGTCCAATATTCATACAGTTGTAGGGAGTGGCCATTGCAACCTGACAATATTTCTGCATTGCCAGAGCTCCCTCCACCACCCAAACCCCCCATGAGCTAAGTGTAGCGAGTTTGTGATTCCACCTGCCCAGGGGTGAAAGTAGTTTTAAATTCTTGCCGGTACTATTACCAAAACCCTCATCTCTCTCTCACTTCATGCATTTTAAAATAGCAAAGTCAAAACCCAAACAAATAAATACATTTCAATTAGTGGTGGGACACTATTAAAAAAATTAATCTAATTAATTAGAGGCTTTGTAATTAATTAATCGCGATTAATCGCATTTTTATCAAATAGCAATATTTGACACAGTAAGCACTGTTTTTTCAATTCAGATAAATTCAGACAGCAAAAATGTTTATTTTTCACTCTTCATTTTTCAAGAGTTTGATAATTTGTCAGATGCAGACTTACTTATTTTGGCTCTGAACCTCGTCATCTGGTCTATTGTGGGCCAGAGTGTGGATAACAAATCAGAAATGTTGCTAGGGTTTGGCCCACTTGACATGCTGCTGTGTTGTGCTACGGCCTGTTCAAGTGCTGGAATTTGTTATTTACGTGACAATGCAACACAGGCTCTGCTCCAACTGAGTGTGTGTGCTGTGCTGCGCTGCGCTGCAGTGCGAGCGGCGTGTTTGAATGTGCGTAACAGCAGCCTTTTGATGGTCATTTACACACTGTCCATGTGTGATCACGGCAAACAGGCAAGCTGTAACCATGGTAACAATAAGTATGTCAGGTAACAAACTGCGTCGGGCTCGGGTCGGGTTCGCACTTAAAAGTCAGAAAGGCTGTGGGGTTCGGGCCGGGCTCGGTTATAACTGTCTCGGACTCCAGTTGGGTTCGGTCAGGAAAATGCGGCCCGACTGTTTGCCTGTACCAGGACTGTCGTAGCTAACGTTAGCTCTGGTGTCTGGCATTTTGCATTGAGCTGATACCGTAGGCTTGAAGTGTGTGCATCAGTATTAGCAGTTTGCCAGAAATTAGGGAACTGAGAAAGGTGAGATTAAATGCGTTATTTTTTTTTAACGTGTTATTTTTCCCGTAATTAATTAATCGAAATTAAGGTGTTAAAGTCCCAGCCCTAATTTCAATATTTCACTGTAGGCTACCTGTAGGCCTATGGGGCTGTTAAGTCGTGACGTAGCAACTGCGCGATTAACTGTTTCCGGGTCCAAGCCGGCTGAGACCGTCTTCTATCCAATATGCCGCAGTGTTGTGTACCGTGTTGTCTCAATAGATCGGAGACAAAAAAACATCTTCAGCTGTCATTTTACCGTTTCCCGTGTGATGAGAAGGAGACGAGGAGATGGCTGCAGCTGATAAGTTAGCTGATACTAATCTCGCGTTGTGGACGGTGTCATCTCAGACACTCTTTTCGCCGTGATGTCGTCCGTTTTAGGTGTCTTTGCCTTCTTCCACACACACTCCACGTCGGTGCGGGACACATTTTTCTCCACCCAGATCGGCAACGCAGCCATATGGTGGCATTTGTCTCTGCTGATCGGGCACTCGCAGGTGCTGTACCTGACGACCTGATTCTCAACATGTACCTGTACTGACAACAAGTTACCCTCACCCTAACATCCAAACCCTGCCAATGCTGTGTTAGCCTAACGATACTTCTGTAGCTAGCCACTAGCCTGACATAAGCTTCTCTAACTCTCCAAATCCTTGCTGGAACATATTTAGTTGTCATTTCTAATTACGCTCAGTCATAAAACGTTCTGTACATTTTTGCCAGAACATGGCATATCATCTCTAAATGTCAGTTTGCTAGCTAGATTAACGCTAACTCACGGCTAACTTCTAACTCACCTCAACCTTGTAAATTTTCTTTTTCATGGATGCCTGGACACTACCTTGAATTATACCGCCAGGAAGAACATTTACGCTAATTACTCGGTTGGAGTTAAACGAGTTTAACCTCTTTTTCACTCTAAGTGATGCCTCACTGAAGAAAGATGTGATCGTAAATAAATTCACTGGCTCCACCATCGTCGTTTGCGTTGCGATTTGCCGGCTTGGACCCGGAAGCAATTCGAACGTCCCTCGTGACGTCAGACTTAACAAGCGGATGGAGTAGGCAGGAATTAAAAACACTTGAAAGTGTTTCAGCCAACCACAAGAATGTGTGGAATTTCGTTGGTGTAATTTATTGTTCGTCCTGGACCAGTTGTGGAAAACGTCCCAGTGCATTAAATCAAACGCACCGATCCCCATAGCAACCGCTGTGTTTCAGAATTAGACGCGCATGCGCACTCACGTACTGCTGAGTGAAATCTCCGGTCGTTAACTCATAAACAGTTTCTTTTCCGAGCTGTTCTGTATTGTTAAAATTGAACAAAATAACACGAAACACAACTACTTACTCTCCTACTGATTTTAATTGGGACATTTTGCAACGAATGTGAAGACATTAAACGTGTGGTACACGTTTCGAAGGCTGGGTGCAGAGGAGACCACCGGGCTCTCCGAGGGGAGGGGGAGAGAAGCAGGGCAAGAGCCTTGAGGAAGAGAGGGAGATGCCCGGCCAAGGCTCCGTCCAGCATGGACTAAAACACAGCACGGACAGTTCAGAAACAATTCGGAATGAGTTAAAAGCAATTTTTAAACAGACAAAGTAGTTTTCAAGACTCCATATTGCTAGCGGATCTATTTTCTGACCCAAAGAGCGGCCATGACTGTTTCTGAATGAGGGCTTTATAGCAGGCAGCCGCTCTCCCATCTTCCTGGTACTGCGTACCGCCACTGAATCTTTTAGTGGTACGCAGTACCGGGCCGTACCAGCTTACTTTCACCCCTGCACCTGCCATAATTGCCACAATTTTATTAATCTGTGTAGATCTGTTGGCTCAAGGGCCCTTTCTTAGAAGCAATAGATAAATGCCACTGGCAGTTTTAATGAGAGACATGTCTGAGGTGAGCTGCTGTGCACAGGACTGTGTTTTATGGAAATGATATCTGAAAATTTTGATGAGAAGAAAAACAAGTGGGTTGCTGTGCTTGTTAGGTGCTAAACTGTTCAAATAACAGCACAATGCACTCTCTAAGCAAGCTAGCTAGCATCTATGCTAAAATGACCTGCCTTTGATGCCACTTTTCAGGCTGCCAAATAGAGCCAACTGGTTAAATTAGACCTGAGATGTCGGTATTTACATTATTCCTCAGGGAAGTTCCTCTTATTGGCTGTATTAAGCCTCTAACTGAAGAAACTCCAGGAGTGAGGCCTCAAAACCGAGAAAATATTGGTACAGGATATTTAAATGATAACTGGTTTTAGCTGCCACATTTATTAATGCCCGAACATTCCAAGGCTCTGACAGGTAGGGGCGGCGTCAGCAAAGGCCTCCAGCAAAACCTGGCCATGTCGAAATTGGGGCGGCAGTAGCTCAGTTTGGGGCGGCAGTAGCTTGGGAACTGGTGGGTCACCAGTTCAAGTCCCCACCTGGACCAAAAATATGGAGCGTGGACTGGTAGCTGGAGAGGTGCCAGTTAACCTCCTGGGCACTGCCGAGATGCCCTTGAGCAAGGCATCGAACACCCCCAGGGCAGCCCCCTCACTCTGACATCTCTCCATTTAATGCATGTATAAGTCCCATTTGTGCATGTGTGTGTATTCGGAGCTGTGTGTATATGACAACGGAGTGTAAACACTGAATTTCCCCTTGCTGGATTAATTAAGTATATAAAATTATATTGAAAAAATAAAAAAAACTAATTGCAACAGAATCATTCAGTTTCTGTTGGCATCAGAGGGCAATCTGAGCATATATGAAGGTAGATTTGTGTCTTTATTATTCAATCAAAAAAAAAGTTGCTTTAATCCCCAAAAATATTTTCAATTAAAAAAAAAGTTGCTTTAATCCCAAAAAATATTTTCAATCAAAAAAAACTTCACTTCAATGGAAAAAAAAAAATTCAATCAAAGAAAAACAGTGTTTGAATGCAAAAAAAAATTGAGACCCAAAAAATTGCATTTGAACACTTTTTTTGAGAGTGAGAAAAAGTATTTTCAATTAAAAAAAAAGTTGCTTTAATCCCAAAAAATATTTTCAATCAAAAAAAACTTCACTTCAGTCTGCACTGGTTTTGAGGCTACTGACAAAAATGATGATATGATGATATGATGATACTTGTTATCATATATATATATATATATATATATATATATATATGATAACAAATATCATCATTTTTGTCAGTAGCCTCAAAACCAGTGCAGATTCACACTGTCACGTCTTTTTATTGCCTTTAATAGCCCACATTTTATTTTGAAAACCGGAAGCTGGTCCTCGCTGTAGCATCCTAGCGCTGTCTTTGTCAACCGCCTTCGTCTATTTGCCATAGAGTGTGCAATACAGGAGCACTTGAAATGTTGGAGCGGCTAGCTTGACTTCATATAAACGAGAGACAGCCGGCTTGACCGCAGTCACATACGTGTGTGTGCGTGTCTGTGGCAGCACATCGCATCACTAAATGTATAGGGGAAAAAACACTCGCGACCGAGGCTGTTACCTCAGACACCGGCATTGGCCGCAGCAAGTCTGTGACAGCTGCCCCGGACCGGCAGATCCGTGACAACGGCCTCAAACAGCGGCATTAGCCGCGACAGGTCCATGCTGCCACGGGAAGACCCACTGCTTGCTGCCACTGCCACGATTCGAGCTAGTCCTTGCTGCAGCTGACTTTTATTACTCCTTTTACAAACATGTCCACATTGTTGAAGTAAACAAACCCCTCGGTGTACATTTCAAAAGGCATCTAATGTTGTCTGTGGAGAAGAAATGCTGTCGTTTGAAAAGTTTGTGCGTATCGATAGGATGGATAGAAGGGATTTTCACCGCATAGCTGTACATTGCAAATGGCGACTTGCTTGTTCTACAGAGATCCCTATGTCAAACGTCATTGGTGTAGACACTTGTCACTCAAACATGTCTGACCAATGGGGAAGCATCCGCCCACAGCGGAATGTTTGTGTAAAAATGATTCAATCAAAAAAAAAAAAGACTTCAAAACTTTTTGCACTTCAATCAAAAGAAAAAAGTGTTCAAATGCAATTTTTTGGGTCTCAAATATTTTTTTGCATTCAAACACTTTTTTCTTTGATTGATTTTTTTTTTTTTTATTGAAGCAAAGTTTTTTTTAATTGAAAATATTTTTTTTTTATTGAAATGGTATTTTTTGGAATTGAATAATAAAGACACAAATATCCTACCCATAATATGGCCCAAATACAAAAAATATGACTTCAATCAAAAACATTATTTTTAATCAAATAATAACTCACTTCAATCAAAAATGGCTATTTCAATTAAAGAAAAAAAGTGTTCAAATGCAATTTTTTGGGTCTCAATTTTTTTTTTGCATTCAAACACTGTTTCTTTTTGATTGAATTTTTTTTTTCCATTGAAGTGAAGTTTTTTTTGATTGAAAATATTTTTTGGGATTAAAGCAACTTTTTTTTTAATTGAAAATATTTTTTGGGATTAAAGCAACTTTTTTTTTGATTGAATAATAAAGACACAAATCTACCTTCATAAGCATAGGCACCACCAGTCAATGTTTGGCCTCGACAGCTCAGGTTCTGGAGTGACAAAACCTTTACCACAGTGCTGTCATATTGTTAAATCAATGTATTTTCCAACAGTGACTGGTAATGGTTTTGAAGGCACAGAGGATGCGACTCTGCTGATAGGGGTGTCAGATCACTTTGATGTGTCATTCTACAGGGCATGGACAAATTATTTATTTTGTTTGTGTATGGGACCTAGAAATAGTCTCAAACTGGAAAAGTGCATGTAGTCCTTACTTTAAATGTAAGAAAGCCTTTGATACCTTATGCTACATGTAGGATGTTACACTTAGCTTAGGTTGAGAGTGAGGAGTAAGGAGTGATTATTAATGTTAATTAATAACGTTGATGTTAATAATAATAAATCTTTTTTTATTAACTTCCTGAACACTGCTTATGAAGCCATAACCTGCACTTAGAATGTCCACCCTGGGTTGGTCTCCAAACTAACAGCCCTGTGCAGCAAGGAACTCCTAGCAGTGTAGAGGCAGAGGATGTAGGGTTGTTGGGGGGGAGTGTAGGACCTTGACCTCTTGTGTCACGTTTCAAGAGCCAATTCAAAAGCCAGACATCTGTTGCCAGGCTTTCCCCATCAGAAATAATAAAAGAAGAGAATGCCGGTCTGTGCCCCATACCAGCTCTGCACCCCTACCCAACAACACAGGTCTGTGATTTGTGATAAAAGCAAAGAGCTTGACACCTCCCACCAGTGTTTCAGTTTTTTTACTGCTGGTGGATCACACTGTGCTGCAAGGAAAAGAGAGGGGAGAGTGGGATAGGAAGAAAAGGCACCATGTTTCCTAAGTGAGTTTATTGCCATGTTAAAGATGATGCTTTTTAAAGACAGACATCATCAACAGATGTGGACCACTATTTCCACCACACCTTCAGATTCCTGACAAAATAAATATAACCTAGATCAGATGAATTCTCATGGTTGTATGCCTCCGTGTGCCAGTCAAGTTGCAGTTATAGTTTACATCCATGTCTTAGAAAACATGGATGCATCACACATCTTCCCCCAGCAGCACACAGGATCTATACAATCAGCACAGTTTCAAGGTGGACATCCAAGATTAGAGTCACAAATTCAGTATCTGACCAAATGTCTCCCCTTCTGTTATTAAGATATGATGCTGAGTAATGGCCAGGAAAGTGTTTATGCAGAACGTTATGATGTCACACTGTCATCACTTCATTGTTTTATCCTATGTCTTATTTGTGTGTGTAATTTTGTCATAATTAGTATGCATAAATTCTTTTTGGCCAAAAACATGTTTTGTACGGTCACAATGACCTTGACCTTTGACCAACAAATTCTAATTAGTTTATTGTTGGGATGCTTGTGCCAAATTTGAGGAAATTCCCTCAGTTCCCTCCCTCTTGAGATATATTCACAATAATGACCTTCAAATTAAAAGTCCTCAGTTCAAATTAAAAGCCCTCTAGCATTTTATACACAGTCCAGTTATATACTAGGTTTTTACCTGGTCTTATTTTTAATACTATTAACTACATACACTGTTCAGTGTATATTTACTGAATTGGTGAAGAGTTGCTGTCTGTCGTGTTGACACACAAAGATTTGAATTGAAATTAATGATCCTAAGAAAAATGCCACACATTTTACCTGTAAATCTAGCATGACTATATATAGTGCTAATGTGTAGGGTCAAATCTGGTGATACACGTTACATGAAATGACACACCATAATGACACTGATGGTGCAATTGGTAAAGGAAGTCATACCAGCCCACTGCTTAAAAACAATGACTTTAGAAACTCTGCTGTTGCCATTAGCTTATTCAACCCCAAAAGTTATGGAAACAATATGTATGAAAATGAGTCAGTGAGTCACAATCCTCTCCTCGGCAAAGTGTTTTGTCCCATAAGCAGCTTGCTGTTCCCAAACTGATGAGAAGCTTATCCCGGGTTTGTGGGCCAATAGACTGCCATTTTGCTTCTTTCGTAGGGGTGTCCCTACTTTGTGATGCAGAGCTGTTTTAATAGTTTCCCAGTACAGTTGGCATGGTTACCGGTGCAGAAAGGCAGCGACTTAAATCTGCCAGCTGAACCTCAGCGAGTCTGCTATAATCTTTGAACAATATCTGTATTAACACCCAACTTCTGCCCTGGCTATCCCTTTGCAGCTTGTTCCCCCGCCTGCTGTACACCTCAGACCAGTACAAAGAGTTTTTACTCTAACAGGATAAAAGCTGGTAAAATGGGGGTTCTAACATCATTACCTATCAAAGAACTTCCATACTGCCCTTGACCCAATGCTAGCCATTTCTCTTTGTGATCTGATAATAATAGGATGGAAGGGGTTGAGTCTCAGTGTGACAAGCTGCCCAAGGCCGCAGTGAGTTTTGATAGAGGGAATGAGAATGGGAATAACAAGACAGGGGGCTCTGGCGATGGCTTACTGGCCCTCTATGTAAATCCCTGGAACGTGTTTGGAAATGTAGCAGGCGATGTGCTAGCATAAGCCCTTTAGCAGCCGCTGGCCCTGATTAAAACAGTACATTAAGATGCCACAAGCGGCTAAAAGACATCAGCCAACCCCTGGACCAAACTTTAGGTTATTTATTAGCTGGCCCTGCTAACAAGTATTGACTGACCTGAATTAATGTGCTCTTTCCTCTTTTGTTACTGTTGATGTGTTTAGTGCTACAGTCATTTGTAATGGTGCTGGCCACTACTCATGACCTCAGCTTACATTAAGATAGAGTATAAGTGTCCTGTGTGGGTGGGAGTATGGTGATATGATATGTTGTTTATCACTGTCATTGAACAGGTTTAGGCATAACTTTAACCCTGTATTTATAGTCTGAATCCGACACTGTGCTGTATTGTGTGTTTGGATAAAATTATGTTAAAAGGAGGAGGAAGTGAAATAAATAGCTAAGCAAAAAAGTAAATATTTCATCAGTAGCACCCAGTGAATTGTAGCCTGTCGCAGATTTCACACTGCTGCAAGAGCCCAATGTAGCTAAAGGATCATTTCCATATGACCTGTGTGACTGATTCTAATTTTGATTTCTAATTTGCAACAGTGCTACAGTGAAGTCAAATGGGTAGTAACACATGCAGTTGGAAATTAAACAGGTTTGAAACACACCCTTAGGTGAGTCAAACTCATTTGGAGGTGAACAGTAAAATTATTAACCAAACCAAATCACCATGTGATAGACAATACAGTTTTTTTTTAATCTTCTGAATCTTTAAACTGTCTGTTGTAAAAAACCAACCAAAACCAAACCAACTTACGGGTTCAACTTTAACTTGCTGTATTTCTCATTGTTGTGCTAGCTGTTCTACACCACAGAGTGTGCAACCACTGGATCTTCACTCAGTTAAAATCCTTGCAAAAATATAAATAATAAATTCCTCTAGTACTCCTAAGCCTTAAAACATGACCACCTCACAGTTGTTTTACATTTCATGTTACATGAAATGTAAGTGCAATGATAACCCGTTTACATCTGTCCAGTGAACATTTACAGTACATAAACCTGAGGTTAATTGTGAGATACAGTATGTGATGTCTGTAGTGCGCTTTAAAAAAACATTGTCCCTGCTAGAGTAAAGGAAAACATCAGTATTTTTGGTTCTTGTACTTTGCAGCTTGAGTTTATATGCTTCTTTCACTTTCAGCAGGAAAGAACTGACAACAGAGCTGTCTTTTGAGAAAATTAGAAATAAAGCAAACTGTGCAGGGCTCTCTGTATGTGGTGCTTGATTTCAGTGGTCTATAGCCTGACAAAAAGTGAAATTACATCAGTGGGATGAAATATTGTTTTGCTACTTTTGTGTCAACTAAAATTCCATCCTCCAAACAATGTCATTTGCCAGTGGTTCTTGCAAACCTTTAGGGTGATTTCAAGTCATAGCACTCAAACTGCGGAGCACTTTCCAGCCTCCACCATTTGAATATGTTAACTGTTCGTAACCTGTCAGCCTCAGAATGGTTTCACCATGTGTTTATATTTCCAAACAGCAACCCTCGAGCTTTTTTGCAGTTTTAAGTCATAGTTGAGTCATTTAATGTTCATTGAAAGACTTTAAGGACCATTCTGCTCTGCTAAAATCCTCAAAGAGCATTGCTAAGGCGAGGTCCAGGAGGAGTGACCCTTACAGACCTCCATCTGTTGATGTCCCATCTCTCCACGATTGCAGTGCTGCTCCAATCGGTGCCGCAGCATCTGATGCAGTGAACTCCAGGGGCCACAAAAGAAGTCAGCATAGCTAAACTTAAAGTTGCTTAACTTAGTTTCTGGGAGTCGGGCCAGGCTGTTTAGCCAGCCTGCAGAAAGCAGCAGAGGTGGGGGACAACAAAGATGGACCCTTCATTCCTCCATATGGCAGGTTGAAAGGGGTCACCGCTGGAAGAGAGAGGGACCGTACACCAGCAGCACTCTGTATTAAGGAGCTGGTTGGCACACTACAGTGAAGCCTGAGAATAAAATATCACTTTGGCTCAGGATGGTGCTGTGGCATGAAGTCTTCAGGGAGTTAGAGGGTGTAAGGATTGAGCCAAAATACTCCAGAGTTCAAGACAAAAGCTGTGTGTGGAAGGAAAAAGGGACTTGTGTCTTGTTTACAACAGATTTGGAAACTCTTTACAGTCCAAGTGTGTTTTTATGATGCTGAAAACAGCAGCTGTTTAACATCCAAATATTCCTTATCAGTTTCATCTACATTATTATGGTTTTTAAATCCGCCAGAGCTCAAAGAAAAATACTGTGTAGAATGCAATGTCAGTAAATGTGGTTTTGATAAAAGCTAGTCTTGGAGTCTCAAAAACTAGTTTGGAAAAGACCTAGCATTCTTTAAAAATGGACCATAAATGAGCATTTACATCACCATGCTGAGTGGAGCCTTTAAGGCGTCAATATACTTCAAACAAAGAAGTCTTCTGACCATGTCTACAGGCAAAAGTTTCTGTTCTGCAAAGTCAAAAGAATGCTGTCAGTTTTCTGCTGTATTCCCGATTGCTCTCCAAGAATTCACAATTTTCTTTGTCTTTGAAGTGTCAACATGATAATTTTTCTAAAATGTAATAATCGTGCAAACTTTTGTCCAGTCTCCCCTCAAAGGTATTCATGATGTTGCACCACATGTTCAAACTTTCCCTGCTTTTCACACCTCCGCACACCTGGCCAGCACTGTGCAAAGTAGGAAGGGAGCTCTATACACCTGCCAATTTTAACAGTTTCCAAAAAACTGGTGAAAGAAAATGTGAATTTATGTGTGTTTCCCACCTGTACATTTCTGTGAGCATGAGTTAACTGGTTGACGAAGCTAAACTAGTTGGTGGAGCTAATTCTCCAGTTGGTGACATTCAACCATTGCAGAAGAAGAGGGCACAATGGGATGAATTTAAATAGCTCCATATTCCACCATTATGGAATAATACAGAATATAACACTTCTGTTTGTTTTAGGGATGTTAACAGTTAAAGCTGGGGTTGGTAATGTTGGAAAGCTAGCAAGAGAGCTAGCAAGATTTGAAAATAGCACCTCCTCCTGCCTCCTCTAAATTCCATCCCCCTCCTCCCCCTCCCGTCAGTGTGTCCCTCGAAGCCACGCCCCCACACACTGGCACACGCACAGTACGAAATGAGAATCGTCAGAGAGGAGAAGAGAACCAGCGAGCTAACCTGTGAGCCAGCTATTTCGGATTATTTTGGAAACAACCAAACAGACTCATGTCTCATTTATCTGTAAGTAAACAATGTTATTACTATTATTATTATTATGTCTTTGTTTGTTTTATAGCATAGCAGTCTGTGTAGACCTAGGTCTGAATCTGCTGAATCTCCCTAAAGATCCGCCTGGATTCAGAAGCATCAGCTAAAATACATTGTAATAATTGTAACGTGTTTTTCCTGACAAACGTGTATTTTGTGTTTTTATTAGTCACATAGCATATCTGCCTACCGGTAACTCAGTTTTGCACTGACAGTTATGCAGATTGGCTATAAAAATTAGTTTGCCAGCTATGCTGTTAGGCTAACGATATCTCTGTTGTTTGCTTGTTAGAGTTTACACGATGAGAGCACTGGCTCAGACCCGAGCTACAGTCCGCAACCGAGCACGTCTTCAGCTCCAAGGGGACGCGGTCGTGCTAGAGCTGGGGGAGGCCGTGCTAGGGGGAGTGCAAGGGGCAGAGGCCGAGGAACTCGAGGTCAAGGACGTGGAGCAAGCCGGACTGCGACTGGAGAGCTTTTACAAGATGAGGATATTCGACGAGTGGAGAATCTGCAAGCTCAAAGAATTGCAGATGAGCAGGTAGGTTTTCTGAAATATCATTTTTTTCTGATCTCAACATTATCAAGAATTGTAAACAATGACCTGCCATTTACTGTGAACACAACATTTAGAGTTTGTCATTCATTTTTTACAGGCTAGAATTGAACGACTGAGCTTGGAAGAATCCCATCAGTTGATTCAGATCTGCCTGACAAGGGACCCAAGCCTCATGTTTGATATCCTGCAGATGTCAGCATCAGGAGATGCTCCTCCACCAGGCCCCCCAGCTCCAGGTTTCCTTACTTGGTGTGTGTGCAGGAAGTGCCGTGAGATGCCCACAGATCTGGAAAAAAAGTGCTGTGGGCAACAACCTGCTTCCTGCATTTCCATGCTGCCTCACCTGGAACTCTACATTCTACAGGAAGGGGTCTTGCGACTGGCTCGCAGGATATGGAATGATGTCCGGGCTGAGGAAGATCTTCCAGACCCCGGGGAGAGCAACAAACAGTTCCGCCATGCAGCATACCATCAATATGTTGTGTGGCAATATGGGGCACTGGGTGCTGAGCACAGAATAGTAATCCCTAGTTGCTATGTCTGGAAAATAAGAGACCGCTATCCAGATCCCCATGGACAGTATAAAGGTTTTGTCCCCAGTAGAGTCTAACACACTATAAGATCTACACTGAAGCCCTGCCATTTATACTGTATTGTACTTTACCGATTCCTTTTTAAAATCTGCAAATCTGCAGGTTTATATTATATAAATAACAAAGTTGTTTATATTTTTACTTTTATTTATATTTGCTCTTTTGATATCTATATTTTGTCAGTTTGCACTAAGGTTTACATTATGTGAATAACAAAGTTGTTTATATTTTTACTTTTATTTATATTTGCTTGTTTGATTTTCTATATTTTGTGATTTTTCATTAAAAATTTAAAAATGATGAATGCCTTTCATTTCACTACTTCTGGAAAACAAGAAATACATTTTCTCACCACCACATTAAAAATATGTGATTACGGCAGAATAACTACAACACACTTTGTACAACCCTTTTATTGTTGCATAAATATGTACATTGTCAATATGAGTCCACATATGGGAAAAGGTGCTTTCATGTAAAAGGTGTTTCAAGGGAAGGCAGACGGGTCAGGCGATGATATGAGGAGGATCAGTCATCTTTGGTGTTTGTCAGCTGTGGTGATCTACTCCTTTGATAGTGATTTGCCTTTAGGAAGAATATCACAGTTACACATCTGACAATAATCAATAATTTTTTTTGAGACAATCAATGAAAAAGAATACTTATAGCTTTTCCAATTTTTTGGGTACATAACTATGATGGAACTTCTTCATCAAACTACAATATTGTAAGAAAACTCACCCAGGCCTCTGCGTAGTTGAGTCACAGCCAATATATGTACGTCTTTTTTAATCACAATAACAATGCAGACACTGACGACTACAATAGAGTAATATCTTACAAATGTAATGTACTATAATCTATTCAATACTAGCATCACGGATCCGTTTTAAAACTCATAGAGAAGCTAATATTAGCATTAGGCTAATACAAGCTACCAAAGTGGCTACGTTAGCAAAAGTTACATATTTCATGAAAATAACAAATCGTCCCTGAAGCTAAACAAATAATTACCTGTCCAACAGAAAGAGAGCGACCTCGGCATCACTTTCCAGCCCCTTCAGATCCCTCAGTTGTCTCCACCGCTGAAAAGCTACACCAATGTTTACTCTTGTTTGCCCTCTGGCTTTATCCAAAGCTTTTTTATTTGCAGCCTTCTCATCCTCCGTCTTTCTCTTCCTTGGCTTTTTCTGTGGAGCAGCCGTCACAAGTAACCGTGGAATTGGTACTTTGGGCTGTATTTGCTCCGCCATTGCTCAAAAATGAACGTTCTTCTGTAACTCGGTAGATCCGCAGCAAGAAGTGTGCTGAGTTTTCCGGCAACAGCGGCACACGAGGACGAGAGCACCGTGAACGTGCGCAGTGGGTAGGGGCAGGGGGCCAGGTGCAGAACTAGATCTGAAGGAATCTGATTGGATTTTGCCGTTCGGACCGAAGTGCGCTGATTGGTCGAAGTTTTCTCAGTCCTGCAGCTGCTACAGAGGTCTGATTTTTTCCGCTTCTTTTTCTAAAGACATAGTGTATTGATTCCTTTGACAATATAAGGACCATTTCTCCCAGTATAACAGAACGTGCTTCTGAACAAGATTACCAACCCCAGCTTTAACTGTCTAATCATTAACCAACAATAAGGATTCTGAGCAATTAATACTGTCAGTTAAACAATTAATAACATATATGTACAAAAAAAAGTACTCTTAAAGGGATAGATCAGATTTTTTGAAGTGAGGTTGTATGAGGTACTTATCCATAGTCAGTGTATTAAGTACAGGAGATGTCAGGTGGCACACCCACAGTTTGGAGAAGCAGGCTGGAGTCTGACATGGAAGATAAGCCATGTACGGCTGTGGAAGAGTAACAAAATGTCTTTTAGCAACCTAAAAAAGAGTCAACATCAGTGTACACAGTATTAATGAAATTTTCACGGCTTTATCTTAATGTCAGACAGGGATTTCCAACTGGATAATGAAGCTGTTATATCACTCCCTTCAAACCAAAATCCATAGATAAAATAGTGATTTAAGTGTTGCTGACACAAGAGCTGCTGGTCTATCTCTGCCTCAATCAGTTAGTTAGTTAGTTAGTGTTAATATGTGACTTTGGCATTCGAAAGGGATAATTCGGATTCAGTTAAGTCACACAACAAAAACTAACTAAGTAATCTAAACAGAGGCAGATCAGCAGCTCTTTTGTCCAGTAAGCTAAAACTACTGTTTTTGTCAATGGGGTCTAGTGGCTTGGATGAGAGCATAAATGGAATGGAAATGGAAACTGAAGCTGTTCAAGGCTTCCCCATTGGAACGGGCTGTCTAATGGAAAGGTAAAGCTGTGAAAATACTCTCAATACTGCGTTCACTTAATCAAATGGTTTTTCTTTTTTGGTGGGACTTTTTTTTAGGTTGTTAAAACACATTTTGTTGCAGACCTCTCCACAGCAGTACATTGGTGAACTTCTGTGTCAGACTCCAGCCTGCTTCTCCAAACTAGATGTTAACTGACATCTACTGTATGTAATATACTGACTAAGGACAAGAATCCCATAAAATCCCAATTAAAAATATAGCCGCAAGCGGCAATTCCGGGGTTCAAGCCAGCATAGCCATTTAAATTTTGAAAGGTGGGTAAGATCAAGACCTTTGATACATTGAGTTTGTTGACGTTTGAAAAAACCCTCATTGATTTATGGCCGGATTTTGTGAAATTTCACTTCACTTGGTGTTTCTCTGTTTATAGCCCCCCCTATTGGCCAATTTCCGCCAAATTTGGCACAGATCCTCTGGTTGACGTCTAAAACAAGTGACTTGAGTTTGACGTCGATAGCTTTTACTTTGACAAAAATATGCAACGGTATGTGTTTTTTAGGTAGCAGAAAAAAATTGTTCCTTTATATCTAGCACATTTTTTGGAGTAGCAAAATTCTTTTGATAACTTTTCATCAGGCACATCTGGAGATTGTATGTGCAAAGTTTCGTGCAGATGGAGCTCAAACGCTAGGAGGAGATAGAAAAAGTAGGTTTTTGATGTGTAGTGACTTACAAACAGAAATATGGAGTGGAAGTGGGCGTGGCCTATGTCAAAAGATGAGACTCTATTTAGGGAACACGTGGATATAAAGTTTATGAAAATGTGATTTAAAATGTGGAAGTTACAGGCCAAAATGCGTATGCGTCCGTTATACCGCCATCTAGTGGAGCAGACACACAATTTTTGCTATGGGTGGTCGGTATGCTGTTTTATATATACCCTGTGAATTTCACAGCCCTCAGCATAATACTTGAGCTGAAATAAATGTTTGCTGTTTATCTCGTAATAAGCCACGCCCACTTTCACCTGTCGTGATTAACTTCAAGATATGGCCTCAGGAGTGACGCAGCATCATACCCACCAAATTTCGTAAAAATAGGTGCAGCCATTGAAGAGATATAAATGTCTCAGCTTTGCAGCGCCCCCTAGTGGCCAACATTAGCCAAATTTGGCTCACACCCTCACAGTCACATGTCAATCAAGGATCTCAGATTTGGTGTTGTTAGCATTTATTTTGACAGAGATATGCAGCAGTTCGCCTTTTTATAGCTAGCTAGAAAATTTTATTCGTTAATAACTTGCGCATATTTTAACCAAACAAAATTCTTTTGATAACTTTAGATCAGGTCCAGTGGAAGACTTTACGTGCCAAGTTTCACGCTAATCGGGCAAAACCCCAAGGAGGAGTTCGAAAAAGTTGGTTTTCCAGTTTTCGCGATTTTGCAAAAAAAAATTATAGGCGGAAATGGGCGTGGCCCAGGCCATGTGATTCAGTGCTTTTCAGGGAATCTGTGGATATGAGGTTTTTGAATGTGCGACATCCGGTGTGGGAGTTATAGCCCACAACGCATTGACCTTGGTTATAGCGCCCCTGCTGGCTGACATATGTCATTTTTTGCACCTGAGGTACGTGCAGGGGTCTGGACCAACCCTCCAAATTGCACCACCCTCCCTTGCATGGTTTAGCCTGCAGCACTACTTTTACCGGGAGAAGAATAAAAATAGAGAATAATAATAATAACTAGAACTGCAAGCAGTTATAATAGGGGGCCAAGCCTCCCCGCGCGACTCGGCCCCCGGGTCTCGCGGAGCCCACGGAACTTGACACCGAAAGAAGGGTTCGGGTCGAGCGTCGGGACGCAGGCCGACGTTTCACTCGCAGTATGATAATTGTAATGGGATCAGCACTGGAAGTGCGAAAGGCTGAATTTTTGTGTTGTGACAAGTAACGCCCACTTTGACCCAACATCACAAAAATTTGACTCTGGCCTCAGGAGTGACACCACAACAACCTCACCAAATTTCAGGCGAATCTGATCAATTTTCATGTCACTTCATGTTTCTGTGTTTGTAGCGCCCCCTATTGGCCAATTTCCACCAAATTTGGCACAGACCCTCTGGCTGACCTCGGAAACTAGTGACTTGAGTTTGACGTTGATAGCTTTTACTTTGACAAAAATATTCAAAGGTATGTGTTTTTTACCTAGCCAAAAAAAATTGTTTATTTGTAACTACCGCATTTTTTGGAGCAGCAAAATTCTTTTGATAACTTTTCATCAGGCAAGCCTGGAGATTGTATGTGCAGAGCTTCGTGCAGATGGAGCTTAAACGCTAAGAGGAGTTCGAAAAAGTAGGTTTTTGATGTGTAGTGACTTACAAAAAGAAATATGCTGTGGGAGTGGGCGTGGCCTATGTCAGAAGATGCGAAACTATTTAGGGAACACGTGGATATAAACTTTATGAAGATGTGATTTAAAATGTGGAAGTTACAGGCCAAAATGCGTTTGCGTCCGTTAGAGCGCCACCTAGTGGAGCAGACACACAATTTTTGCTATGGGTGGCCGGTATGCTGTTATATATATACCCTGTGAATTTCACAGCCCTCAGCATAATACTTGAGCTGAAATAAATGTTTGCTGTTTATCTCGTAATAAGCCACGCCCACTTTCACCTGTCGTGATTAACTTCAAGATATGGCCTCAGGAGTGACGCAGCATCATACCCACCAAATTTCGTAAAAATAGGTGCAGCCATTGAAGAGATATAAATGTCTCAGCTTTGCAGCGCCCCCTAGTGGCCAACATTAGCCAAATTTGGCTCACGCCCTCACAGTCACATGTCAATCAAGGATCTCAGATTTGGTGTTGTTAGCATTTATTTTGACAGAGATATGCAGCAGTTCGCCTTTTTATAGCTAGCTAGAAAATTTTATTCGTTAATAACTTGTGCATATTTCAACCAAACAAAATTCTT